>OZ038372.1:152669810-153269810 GCA_964036015.1 Leptarthrus brevirostris | reverse complement strand
ATGGTAAAGGGTTCCTCTTGCATGAAAAGTGGTGCACTTTAAGATGTTCAACAGGAGGAAGTTTATAGAACACCATTTATACAAGGCGTGAAGTCGGACTTTAAAAGGTGAATAAGATGGGTTTCGAACCTGAAACCTTCAGGATGGAAGGTTGACACGTTATCACTTACTCCACCGACAGTTTACATAGTACTATAACAATATATAAAATAGTTTTTAAAAAAAAATTGAACCGACTTCACAAAAAGCACTAAAAAGCATAAAATAATGTTTAATTTTATATCTATTACGACATATTGAAATCGGTGCAAATTAAACAAACCAAACTACAACAAAAGTATTTAATCGTCCTTCTTTATGATTCCTTGAGCTGAAACATTTAGGTAAATTTTTTTTAAAACTATTTTATTTTTCACCTTTTAGTGTCTTTTACTCCGTACAACAAAAAACGAACCATCCAAATCGGTCCACCCGTTCAAAAGTTAGGTTCAACCCCCCCCCCCCCAACCCACCACATTTTTTTTTCTCGCGGTATCAATCGGGGCACATACTCTACCACACAGACAAAGAATCTTCGAAATTGGTCCCTCTCCCTCCCCTTTCCCCTACCCCAACCTAGAACCAAATTATCCTCCTATAAGCAATGGGGGATCTTACTTTATACAACAGCAAAGGGACTATCACTCCCCCTCCCCCCACCCTAGGCTAAATTTTTTTCTCCTATTAACAATGGGGGGTTATCCTCTGTACAACAAAAAAAGAACCACCCAAATCGGTCCACGCGTTACAAAGTTAGCTTTCACCTCCACCCCACCCCATCAAAAATTTTTTGGACATGGTACCAATCGGTGAACATACTCTACCAAAAAAAAAACGAATCATCAAAATCATTCATAATTGGCGGAATGATCGCGTAACAAACATACAAAAAAAAACATACAGTCGAATTGAAAACATCTTCCTTCTTTGAAGTCCGTTAAAAAGTATAATTTGCCAAAGACATTAATTCACGAACCTTTGCAATTTCATTATTATTTAGTCGGCAGATCCGGGTTTTGGGAATTATACGAGGCTCAAGATAGTTGTTATATTTTTACAAGGTAGCTTGACCAGCATTTAAGGCTCAATTGCTTCACGGATTCTATTGAATATTTCCGCTCTCGTGAAATGCTTCAATTGATGCTTCTATGGCTCTGACAGTAAATACTTCAAGGTATTCCTCAGGAATTTATCATATATCCTATTAACTTTCGAATTTTGATTTTCTTACGATTAATTTGTCGTCAGTTCCGGAGATGTTGGCTTAATTCCAAAGTTTTATTCCATACTTAAATTAGCCCTCCAAGTGAATTTGACCATGACATTTTCTTCCTCAACTTTAACCTTAGGTCGAGGGCACTGCCTAATGAATCGGTAATAACTTATCGCGATTTTAAAGGTGTCGATGTCGAGCGTCTTTTGACTTAATCCTGTGAGCTGACTTGGGAAAACGTTTATTCACCCAACTCTGCATATCATAAAGTATATTTTCTAGTGCAAACTCTTACTAACCTCTATAATGATCATGTTCCGATTCGTAGTGTTCGTGTTAAGGCTACCAGATGTCCTTGGTTAACAAGTGAGCTACGTGGCATTATGGCTGTAAGAGATTTTCTTCTTGGCCGATATAGACAAACGCGCAATCCTGAGATGCTCACAAGGTACAAAAAAGTGTTCGTAACAAGCTGATCGCTAAAAGTCGATCTGCGAAAAGAGCTTATTTCAGTGATAAATTTAATACCAATCTTCCACCTAAAAATTTATGGAGAAATATTCGCAACTTTGGCGTTTATAGTCGGGAATCGTCTGAAATCAATATTGATCCTAATGAGCTTAATAAATTCTTTGCAGTAATCCCGGCAGCAGCAGCTCCTATGACAGGCCTCAAATCTTTCATGGAAGACTTCCCTAGCGATGGATTTGCCTTTAGGTTGATGCCATGGAAGTGTTTTCAGCATTGCAATCAATTAAATTTGCAATTTGTTCGGGTTAAGGATGAGCAATCGGAAGTCGAACTACTCAGCAGCGGCGTACCTCAGGGATCCATTTTAGGGCCTTTGTTGTTCAGCTTGTATATTAATGACCTTCCTGATGTAGTTCTTGATGCCTCTATACACTTATATGCAGATGACGTTCAGATATGTCTCAGCAGGCCAATAGGATTAGTCGAGGACTTTGTTTGTCGGCTCAACGACGAACTTCAGGGAATACATGAATGGTACATACAAAATAACTTGGTACTTAACTCAAGCAAATCTAACTGTCTGGCTATTTACAGAAATCGGATTGACTCTAATTTGCTATCTCCAATATTATTAAACGGGGTAGTTCTCCCTTATAGGGACACTGTCAGAAATCTGGGTGTTGAACTAAATACAAGGCTCTCGTACTGCAACTACATAAAGGGCATAATGGGAAAAATTTATGACTGTTTGCGGCAGCTCTGGCTAAGCTCTAGCATCTTTTCGTTTAGTTTACGCAGCCGTCTTGTTAAATAATTAGTTACTCCCGATTTTACATATGCCAGTATTATATTTCCGGTTCTTGACTCAGTATGCTGGAGTAAAATTAATGTTGTATTTAATGATGTGGTTAGATTTGTTTTCAAACTACCACGCAATAGTAATATATCAATGTATTCTAACTCTCTTCTCGGATGCAATTTGGATACATATTTCTCTTTTCGTATCCTGATATTTCTCCACAAGCTCATTTATTAAGGCCTTAGGAAGCCAGTATACCTCTTTGAGAAGTTACAGTTCTTGCAATCGAAGAAGGCAGAAGGCAATATGAAGAAGGCAGACATTGTAGAAGTTTTTCAATAATAGCTTTTACTCTCTCAAAATAAGGTGAATTTCCAAGTACTTTGCCCAGTTAAACTTCCAGCAAAAACGTAATTCATATACTTTAAAACCACCGAGAATTCGTCCAGTAAAACTCAGTCATTCTTAGGTTGTGTGACGTAACAACCCCAAACTAGTCCCAGTAGCTTATAACTAGAAATTTACACTTTAACATAAATCCTTTTAATAATCTCGAACACGAGTAATATCCTTAACATAAGAACTATCGCATATTTTTGAATAAAACACTAAAACTTTTGGTTAGCCAATATAAAATGCTCATAAAGCTACCTAAAGCGGACTCAAACAAATTTAACTCAAATTAATATTCAAGAACGGAAGAGAAAATTATTCCTAGACACAACGTGGTAGAATCCGAAAATTTATACAAGAAAAAATTATACAACGTAGGCTGAAAAGTATCCCTAGCTTTGTAAGGGTAATTTAATCAATTTAATGTAACTAAAACCATTAAAATCCTTCTTCAGAATAGAATTTAAGCTTTCGTTAATGTACTCCTCTTCTCGGGGATTTTAGGGTCTCGCCAGTAACCAAGAAAATGTCTACTTCTTTCCGTCATGTATTGAATGATAACTGACACCACGAAAAACGAGAAAAGTTTTTTTTCGTTTCACTCTTTTGCAATATAACTAATTTCATTTAGAAAGCGGACATTTAAAAAAGGTTGCGGAAAGAAAGGTTCAACCCTTTTAGTGCTTGAGAAGTTTTTAATGTTTTCGGACGGAAAGCCTTCATAATTGAAAACGAACTTTTTGTTTGCTTTGTTAAACTTTGTGAATGATATAGCATTTTTTCTTTAAACTATGAGGTGTGGCATGAAGCATTATCGTGAAATTAACAGTCATATCAGCTGACCGGTTGGTATCTAGGAAGTGGGGATACACAAATATGCTGCACGGCACTGTTTTCAGACCCATTTCCCAAAGAGAAATTAGTGTTTTATCTGTTTTGAGTTTAAGACACGTCTCTATCCTAGGAACTTATCCAAAATCAAATAAAATAAATCAGTTATTGGAATTCTAATCAACTTCAAAGATATTGGGTTAAATTAATTTTGATTTTCTTCCCTCAGGACGACAAGACGTTAGAGTTGATATAATTGGAAAACTGATTTAATATCAGACTTAACAAATACCCTCAATTTCAGACTAATTGCTTTTGAAGCTCACTAAATTGGATATCTGAAGCTTATAGCTATCATATGAGACATCAATAACAATTACGACGCTATGTTTGGACATAAGCTTTGAGGCATTTTGAAATTTTCATGATTGTATTGCTTTCTGTAGGTTTAAGTAATTAAATTTATTAGGAAAACGATGAACACCCGAACTAAGTACAAAATTTCCTCGTTTTTAATCAATTTTCTTACAGAAATAGAACCAAATCTTACCAGTAATGGACTACCCAAAAGTCCAATTGGTTCCCGAAAATTTATATGGAAAAGGGATTTAGAGGCTGCAATTAAATTGCCTTTGGGGCGCTATTTATGGAAGTGCTTTAAATTGACTTTATTAATTGGGGTGACAGTTCCACAAAATCAAGCAATAATGGTCTTTTCCCCTAGCTGTACCATCACAACGAATCCTAATTTGGTCCTTAAGCGGGGGTATTTGCCTTAAGAGGCCTAATTACTTCAACAAATAAAGGAGTTTAGTGAGGGCTAGTATCATGAAAGAAGCTTGTTGTACCCATTGTATTACTTTGTTTAAGAAAAGAATATACATTTTTTGAACGTTCGGAGATAAATAGAGGTTGTGGGAGTTTGCTTCTTTTATGTTTCAATATGTGTAAAAAGGGAAAAAATGTGTCCCAAACCTGAGCTCTAATGTAATGTAATGCAATGTCCACGTATTTGAGATCTTAAATTTTGGTAGGTTCATAATATTAGCTATTGTGTGAATAAGAGACATAAAGAGAGATACAAAACCAAATTCTAAATAAAAATCTTAATAAACTTAGAGACTCAAGAAAAAAGAAAGAACTTCTTATTGTTTCACAAAATAAATTAATTTGGATGATCTTTCTTTGTTGGGTAGAGTATCTTTGTTTCCCGATTGGTCAAAGAATTGTTTGGTGGGGTGGGGTGAAACCTAACTCATTGCTAATAATGCTAATATTAGGATAAATTTTGCACTAGGTTGGTTGTGGGGCGGGTGGTTGGGGTGTTGGTAGGCGGTGGGGTAGGCTAACTTCGTAACCTGTGGACCGATTTGGATTATTCGTCTTTTTATGTGTAGAATATGCTTCCCCGCTGGTACCACGAAAATTTATGGGGTGGGGTGGGTTGCGGATTTGGTGTTACCGAATTTCTTAACGCACACGCCTAGTTGGATGATTCTTTTTTGCTGTATGTAGTATGACCCCCTTTCCTACTATGTGGAAAAATGTTGACCTAATGTTGGGTGAAGGGGGGGGGGGGGGGGTTAGCGAACTGTGTAAAGCGTGAACTAATTTAGATTATTCTGACAAAAATTGTGGCTTATGATCAGAGTTGATTGATAAATGATAACAATATTGTACCTAGAGTGACTGCGATGATTATATGACTACGCTCTCTTGCTGAATAGAGTACGGTGGTGCATTAGGGCAATGTTAACAATTTTCTTAGATGAGGGTATCACCATGACTTATTTCGTAACACATTGCCGGATTTGGATAATTCTGCTTCCTTTGTTTAGAATGCACTATCTCTGCAACTTTTTTTTTTTATACGATGTGGCCAAATCCTAGGGGACAACCCTTTGATGCGTTAGCATGGTTTTGGCCGGAATGAAATTAGGGTTATGGAAGTGAGGAAACTTGAGTCTTATTTTGGCATTACTGCGAGCTAGACAACAGCCCAGAGACGGAGTGGATTATTTTTAATTTCTTAATAAAAGCTCACGGGGTCATCTGGTCTAGAACCCGGGACCCACGGAATGTTGGTCTTGCCGCTAAACGTATTGATCCAACTCCGTCTTGTTTGTACGAGCAGCAAACGTATATATGAAAGACACTAAAAAGTAAAAAATAAAAAAGTTTTAAAAAAAGAGTTGAACCGACTTCACAAAAAGCGCTAAAACGAATAAAATAATTTTTAATTTTATATCCATTACGACATTTTGAAGTCGGTGTAAATCAAACAAACCAAACAACTACAACAAAAATATTTAATTGTCATTTTTTATGATCCCGTAAGCTGAAACGTTCAGGTAGTATTATGTATTATCTTCAATTGTGGTTCTGTAGTTCTTTTATTTGCTTAATTTGTACCGACTTCAAAATGTCGTAATAGATATAAAATTAAAAATTATTTTATGCTTTTCAGCGCTTTTTGTAAAGTCGGTTCACCTTTTTGTTTTCACAAACTATTTTATTTTTCACTTTTTAGTGTCTTCTACTCTATACAATGAAAAAAGAACCATTCAAATCGGTCCACGCGTTAAAGGTTAGGTTTAGCAATGGGGGTTCAACAACAGCAAAAGAACCATCAATATCGGTCCACGCTGTATCAACCAGGGAGCATACTCTACCCAAAAGAAAGAATTATCCAAATCGGTCCAAGCGTTACAAAGTTAGACTAATCCTCCTCCCCTTACCATTGGACCAAATTATTCTCCTATTAGCAATGGGGGGATCACACTCTACACAACAGAAACCAGGGAACATACTCTACCCAACAGAAAAAGACTTATCAAAATTGGTCCACGCGTTACGAAGTTAGACTACCCATCCCCCACTCTAGGTCAAAGTTTTTTCTCCTACTAGGATCATACTCTGTAGAACAACAAAAGAATCATCAAAATCGGTCGACGAGTTACGAAGTTATGCCCAGTCAGACAAAAAAAAAATACACGTTGAACTTAGAATATTTTTAGTAGTATAAACCAGAACACAAAATCTCAGGTGGTGAATAATTTTTCATTATTTTTTCTTTAATGAATTAATTAAAAAAAAATTAAAAAAATTAAAAAGTATTATATTTAACATAAATAAATATTTATATATTATTTTTAAATAAGAAATTTTGTGTTTTTACTTCATTTAATAAGAGAAAATAAAAATGACGAACTTTGATAAAACCGGGTAGTATGTTTCCAACGTTATACCATCTTCCCACAAATTTTTATTATTGCAAACATTAAATGTTAATCTAACATATTTTCGTCCTTATTTAATCATTGCATAAATTTTTCACTTTAATGATAAAAATAATTGAAACAGCCCTTTTTCTTCCTTTCCCTTTATTCCTGTTTTAAAAGATATTCTTCAACTTCTAGATTCTGCCCTGTAACGATACTTAATGCATTATGCACTTTGTTCGTTATTCATTATTTACTTTTGTAACATATTCTTCACATTCTACTTACAATATACTTAAAATTATATCCTTTTGTCCCCACTCCAAAAAAGAAACCCAAAAGGTTATATAGTCTAACATTTTCCTCCGCAATAAACCGTTCTCGCAATCGGATATTTTTATACCAAAGGGTCGAGAATATATATTTTTTTTAAATAACCATCAAGGATAATTCGTATTGGCCGGGTCATCAAAGGATGAATAATACCCATTGATCCTTAGTGTACTTTAGAGTTTGATCCCTTTATGTAAGAACAATATGTGGTCAATTTGTAAGGAGTTCCCGGGGGCGACACAATGATTAGAGCGACGACCTCACAAAAAGCCAACCAAATCGCATTTAGACGTTGCCTTTAATGAATAAATTATGTGGGGGGCATATGTAAGCGAAGGTCAGTGTCTAATAAATTTTTCAGCATAGAAAAAAATTGGGATTAGACCCTTTGCTTTGGGATAAATTTATTCACGTCATGCTCAGGTGATCGAATTAGGAGGAAAGTAATTAATTTGCCCTTCCACTTAATGGAGAATTTTTTATCTGTTTTTATTTTAATAGAAATACTCGTAGATTTTATGGTGGGCTTCTGCTACTGACACCGATAACAAAGCTGTTATCAATTAAATTAACATAAATGCTTTTGATACACTTAATTTGGTACATTAAACAGGGTTTTAACTATATTGCGTGCATGTTATATGATAACCACTGATTTCAAGGAATAGACAATTTTGTGTAACCTTCTCTCTGATATACTCGAGAATGGAAAGAGATGTCCTTTAAAAATTGCTCGTCGTAAATTTTAAATAGTTTTATAAAGGCTACTAAAAAATAGGGGAAACCGGGGCTTTTTGGCGGTATTTCTACATTTAATTTTTTCTTACCGTTATTATGGATTTTTAGAACACAATAAAGTCAGCATCTGGTAAAGCAAACCTTCGACTAATATTCTCGAATTTTTCGAAAACTGCAATAAATACTTGATATGTTTAACCCGTGCCCCGGGCACGGGGTACTATAGGGCAAATTGGCGGTGATTTATAAATTACGTTAGGGAACTGGAAAAAAGGACAAAACGAACTTGTAATCAAAAGCATTTATTAAACAGATTTTGTGAATCATTTAGTACCATAGCTATTTCTGTGACTTCGTATTTTCCTTTCTAATTTTCTTAGCCGATGTCGTTTTTTCAAACTTGCTTCGATTTCATATATCTGTTTCGTTTGGGTCTGTCGTTACTTTCATGATAATGGCGTCGCTCTTCACTTCTTTCGCATTCTCCTTTCCTGTAGCCTTGCCGCTCCCCCCGTGGCAGACACCTTGACGTAGTGGTGGGGCTTAAGTTGCGACACTCAATTGGGCTATGCTGACGGGGTAGGTTTGGATCAACTGGACCTGTCCTGGTAGGGTCTCCCTTGCTTGGCACGAGGGCAATGAAGCTAGTGAACCTTAGATGGGCAAACGGCACTACGTGCCATTTTCTCCAGACAGATCTGGCCTAAGCTGGATCTTAGGCACTCCAAGTAGAGGGGTAGATCTGACCTTGGTATAATTACTGGGATTATCACAGGTCATTGCCCTATTGGCTTACACGCGAAGAGACCGGCCATCTTCTCGAACAACTTCTGTAGAAGCTGTATGGGCGAGGAGGAGGAGGAAACTATTTTCCACTTCCTTTGCCGGTGCCCTGCACTAGCACGCAGGCGGAAGTCTTTCTTGGGTGACTATTTCCTCGATAGTCTTGCCGATCTGGAGGCGACTGCCGTTTCAGATCTCTCGCGCTTTATCGATAGCTCAGGATGGTTCCAGTGAGGAGGTGGTGGGAATTCTTGGATTCCCATGGCATCACAATAGGCCTATTGAGGTCTAAGTGTGTCCTACAGGACGGCCACACGAACCTAACCTAACCTAGCCTTGCCGCTTGTTCCTCGCTCCATGTTTCTTGTTTTCTGAGTGGCTCCTTTTGGACCCACTGATCCTTTTGCTGCTCGCCTGAAACTGGAATTTTCTTTTTCCGCTTGGATTGCCGCTCTCACTGTAGAATCTGTCAAAATTGCAAATTGAAAATCACCTTGTGCCATTTGCGCCTCAGAAGGTTGTACATCTTCCGGGTTTGGTCGATCCATATTCCATACATTCCATATTCCATATATTCCCGGCTTCAAATGTTTCCCGGTCGAGAATAGTTTAATGTATAATTGCTGAAAAACTTATCAACGTTCGTAGCGTTAAAGCTAGTTGCTAGTGCAAGACTCGTCGTCTCTGGTGTCCCGATAGAGAGTGTAGGATGCATTTTCAAAAAAGCAGAAAACCAGTCTTCGCCCGCTGTTTGAGTTTTGGTCCAAGATTCTTCTCCTTCAAAGGACTGCAACAATACTTTATATCTTTCAACTTTTCTGGCATTTTGACTATTTGTGGCGATATCTGACTGTATACTGACTGTGAGAATACTCTTTAACGTGCCATCTACAGTTCCTTATGTTATGTTATGTTCATCTGTTCTAAGCAACAAAGAAGCAAAAAAGGCGTGCGCTTTCAAAAATCAAAAATTTACACTTAACATTACTTTGCCACTCTAAATGATACATGATTTTAAGGCTAAGAGATGACACTTTCATTTGAAAAAATATGAAAAAAATGCATGATCAAGTATTTTGTAAAAAACCAAAAAAATTTTTTCAAAGTCAAAACTTTTTTTTAAAATTTTTTTTTCCAAAAATTATATTTTTATTCATAAGGGCATATAGCGAAATTTACAAATCACTAAAGATCACCGTTCTGCGGCAATGGTGGCGATAGTTATGAATTTTCAAAAAAGGTATGATCACGAGAAAAAGTGCAAATATGCAAAAGTTTACCACCCTATAACTTCTGGACAAAATTTTTTTTTAAAATCCTTTAGCACGATAATTACTTATACCAGTAACAATATTTTGGTGAAGTTTGAACAAAATCGGAGACATCGAATTTTTTCACCTGGTATACTTGAGGAATTTTGCCCCATATAAGTAATCCCATTTAACAAATGTGAGGCATTTTTTCCAAATTACAGGTAAACCAAGCACTTTAGGAAATAAATGCTAGAGACATAAGTTGTTTAAAATCAAAAGATCTTTCACATAAAGTTGGTTAATAATTGAAAATTACCTTATTTTTCCGGAAAATTCAGAAAAACCACCAATTTTGACTAAAATCGGGCCATATCTCGAAAAGGAACCATTTTTGAGCCTGGTAACCTCCTCGAAAAGTCGATTCTCCGTGCCGAAAAACATAAAGATATGACAAGTTACCGAAGGGACCCCAAATTGCATACATAACCGCCCCATTGCGTCCGGACTATATATTGGGGTTGTGGAATTTTTTTCCGAATAATTCGGGGAATTGGACGACACAGAGGTTCGCCGAGTTTAGTTTTCGCTGACGCCGTATTTCTCTAGTCCAGTCAGTTCCACACCTTTCCTTGTTGTTTTTTAATTACGTTCGACCGTAATTAGGATGTTTGCCGGAAGATGAAACATTTCACTTACTTTAGGAGTCTTTTTTCACGGGATTTATTATTTGTTTTCATTCAGGCTGTCGTCGGATTCCGAATACCTTCATTTTTCTTAAGTACGGATTTTTTTCTCTAACAGGATTGAGCATGCATTTCACTACGCTTAATTAAAACAAAACCTAGCAACAAGGGAATCTGTTTCCTCATTCTGAGAAAAATGGTCACGAACCTTAGTAAGTCCTGAATTACACGAGAGGGATTTTACCCCATAACTCACGGCAATTCTCTTCTGTGCAAAAGTAGAAAAACCCTCGGAGTGTTGCTACGAAAGGGGCTTTCACTGACGTTAAAAAACCGGTTCATAAGTGTTTTGCAGGGTTGAAAATTTGTATTCACCGGCTCAAGCAATACTAAATCAACCTGACACCAAAAATTTTTCGAACCCTAATGAGGAAGTTACGAAAATGAACAAAAGCAAATCAGGAAAAACTCAAGCAAAACCCCTACGATTCGTGATTGACACTCACAGATGACCCTCGTGCTACCTCACTTCTCTCACCTAGAAAAAAACAGGTTTTCGTCACTCATGGGGTAAAATCCCTCTCGTGTAATTCACGACTTAGTCGTTAGTTAGTTAGAAGTGAGGTAGCAAGAGGGTCATCTGTGAGTGTCAATCACGAATCGTAGGGGTTTTGCTTGAGTTTTTCCTGATTTGCTTTTGTTCATTTTCGTAACTTCCTCATTAGGGTTCGACAAATTTTTGGCGTCAGGTTGATTTAGTATTGCTCGAGCCGGTGAAAACAGATTTTCAACCTAGTAAAACACTGGTAGTTGATTAGTAGTAATAGTAGCAGTCAATAATTTTCCACAGATATTTCCTGAATCTTCCCCTTATTAATTCTATTTAAAATTTACCTAAAGGGCTTAAATTTCGACAATGGCCTAACTAATTAATTAGTTTTCCTTCAGTCTAGCACAAAGAGACTTAGGCAATAAATTCAGATTGGGTTTCATTACAGAAATATTAAGTGCTCATTTATTGGTAATTAGCTTTAGTTAGAGGTAACCACAATGATTAATTTACCTTCATTTACTTCCAACGTTCATAAAGGCAGAAAAACCACAACAAAATGAAAGGACTCTGAGAACTTCATTTACGCTTCATGTATATTTCTGGTCGAAAAGACGAAAACGTGATTTTCGTAGTAACATCCTCAATTGATGTTGCTTGGCGTAACAGGACCAAACGTGACGACTCTTTAATATAAGTATACTACAATCTTAAATAGGCTTACATCTTTTACTGAAATGATTCTTCCCTCTTTTATCCAAAAGATATATTCCTTTGATGCTTTGTCGCTAAAGGCAAATTGAAACCAAAAAATTCTTCCAGCGAAAATGTAGTGAGAACACGAATTTAATAATTTCTTGGACGAATTAGAAGCTCCTTGCAAATAGCTTTTCCCGCGAATATTCATTATTAATTCCTGAGGGTAATAAGGCCAAAAGTGTTCATAAGGAACATATTTTATCTAAGGCTGCAATTTTAATGTAAACTTTGGAACTACAGAGGAATTTATGTAGTTATTTTTGCAGACTGCACCTGATCCGCGCTATAAAGGATTCTCTTATTTTGTCCTCCAAATGCAATTTTCTTTATTATTATCAAAAGTATCGCAATTTTCATTTAAAAGGCAGAGGAATCTTTTAGTATTACCCAGAAAACTTATCGTTTTTTTAAAAGGAAATTAATAATTTTTTTCCCTTCGTAAGCAATTGGGACGATTTAAGTACTTTTATAACGAAATTTATCTTATTATTTTATTAGTAAAGTATACATCTCTTTATGTTTTCTGTGTCCCCACATGGGGTATAAGGCAGGAGAAGAACGTGCGCAAATTTGGTTACATGGACCTTCAATTACAATGTCATGAGTTTTTTTTCCTTAAAATTCCTTCAGTTAAAAATAATTGTACTAACGTAACGTAATAACAAATCGACCTTAAATTCCGGTGGTCGCAGGTTCATCCAAAATTGGTGACGAGGGGATTAAAAATAAATAAAAATAAATACATTCAATTACTTGAAAATTGTCTTTCAATCCTGATCAGCATTGCTATTCACCTATGTATTAGTCTGTAGGTGCCATGCACCAATGTATGTAGTGTGGAGGGAGAAGGGGGGGGGGGGTGATGGTGGTATAAATTCAGATTAAACCTTTTGTTTATTTACATTTGTATTTGTTTGTATTTTTATTTTAAAAAATTAAAAGTTAATTAGAATTAAAATATAATTTTTAAATTTATGTTTGTTTTCAAAGATACATTTTCTATGTACGCTGAGCATACAGAGATCGGTTAGTATGTTTTCAGTCATTACAGATTCTGTCATGTTTCGGCGCGCCACTACCTATAGAAAAACCTTTCGATGGTGCTTGTGGCACATGGCTGGACTAGATATACAAGAATAGCTTTTATAGCAGCTGGAAAGAATGTCCCAGCTTCCTTAAATACTTCTATAAAATTTAGTTCTTTTAAGTGGGTATGCTCATCTGGAAAGTGAAAAAAAACACCCAATTTTAAGATTTTTTATATCCGGAGTTCTATCATTGAATTGAAAAAAACCGTTTATATTAGGAGCGCAACTCAGTTCTCGCTGTTTTTTTTTGCTGAAAATGCAACTTTATTGTAAAAAAATGATCACAAATGAATCATTCAAATTATTTCCCATCGCTAGTTACAACTTTTTCCCATCTTTCAGGTAGAGCTCGATTACCATTACGGTAACAGTATTCATCTTTTGAGGCTATCCACGAATCAAGCCATTTTTTGATGTTTTCATATGAGTGAAACTGCTGATCAGCCAGACCGTGTGCCATCGAACGGAACAAATTAATAATCGGACGGCGCAATATCTGGGGAATATGGCGGGTGGGGTTGGACTTCCAATTTCAGCGTTTCCAGGTAGGTTTTAACGGATTTGGCAACGTGAGGCCGAGCGTTGTCATGCTGCAGAATTACATTTTCGTGCCTCTGATCGTATTGTAGCCGTTTTACGCGCAATGCTCGGCTCAATCGCATCAATTGAAGTTGATACCGTTCTCCAGTGGTTTCGTTCGGTTTCAACAAATAAAACCGACCTGTTCCCACCAAATACACAGCATAACCTTCGCAGTGTGAATATTCGGATGACCCGACGAAGTAGAAGCATGACCGGGCAGTCCCCATGACTTTCTTTTTTTTGGGTTAATGTAATGAATCCATTTTTCATTACCCATCATGATGCGATGAAGAAACCCCTTCCTTTTTTGCCGCTGGAGCAGTTGTTCACAGCTGAAAAAACGACGCTTAACGTCCCTTGGCTTCAAATCATAAGGAACACAAGTTCCTGGCTTGTGAATCAGTCCCAACGCATGCAATCGCTTGGAAATGGCTTGGCGGGTAACTCCTATGCTGAAGCAAGCTCTTCTTGCGTTTGCCTCCAATTCAGCGTCTTCGAAGGTTTTCGCCATTCCTTCACGCGAACGAACTTCAACATCGAAATCACCGTCTTTAAAGGGACCGAACCAATCACAGCACGTTGTTTCACTTAGAGCAGCATCACCGTAAGCTTTTTGGAGCTCTCGATGCGCTTCAGCCGCGGTTTTTTTTCGAATGAAAGAAGAAAATCAACACTTCCCGCAAATGACGATTATTTATCGCAAAATCAGCCATTTTCACTCAACTAAAAGTATATCACGCCAAAAAAAAATCACTTATGTGTCAAAACAGTTCGTTTACCATAAGTCTAAGCTTGTTTTATGACGTTTTGGATATGTCAAAATCGACCAGCACTTACTGCTGGAGCCATCTATTGACAAACAGCGAGAACTTAGTTGCATACCTAATATATTAAAGAGTATAATTTTACGTGTCTGAAAAAAAAATTGTTTTTGTTCTTGGTAACGTTATGTTATTAGAGACCGCCACAGATACCGCTGAAATTTCAAATCTCCCTGTTGATCTAAAAAAAAGTGAAAGGTGAAAAGTGAAGGTCTGAAAGCAGTCCGGAAATAAATAATTTTACGAACGATGGGGCGTATTAAAAAAAACTACGTGCGTTTTACCTGACTGCCGAAGGAGACGAGGTTAATGTTTTTAGAGCGTATGTTTGGTTATTTCTTTGATACGCTCTGTGTAATGGTAATGATCAATGGAAAATACTTCCATTACTATTGAAAAAAGTAATGGTTAATGTAAATTTTTTTCATTACTCATTACAAAAGTAATGGTTAATGAGACGGTAATGCATTACTCGCAACCCTGGTTATAATAAAACAACATTTAAGAAGACGACGGATTTAATTGATTGATCTGAATCAATCTCTGCACGTGTTGGTAAACTAAGTAAGTCTTCTTTGCCATATAACTCCTTTACTGAGGATCGCCTTTCTAATGCGACTTCCGCCGATATCAATTTAGTTTCACCTAGGAAGAAGAAAACTCGAAGTTAGACATTTTTTGGTGGAGGTTAAAGGTTAGGGTGGGGAAGAATTTTTAACAAACTCGTGAGCAGAAGCCCTTATCGGAAATCTAATTTGAAGTTACCTGATCATCCCTTCAAAAAATGTTACCCCCACGTCACGTCACCGTAAATTGGAGCTCAAATTCTTAGTGGCCGCTATCTGAATTCTCACCGGCAGCTACAAGATTTTTGAAAAAATATGAGAAAATGACATTGCAATAAATGACAGTTGTCATTATATGGGATGCTTTTTTATTTCATAGAATTTAAACACTTGTGATATCAGATTTTTAACCAGTTTTAATAATTTGTACTATTACATTTTTAATTATGTGTAATATCACATTTTTAATTACATTGCATCTCGTTACTTAGGGCTAGTCGTACTATTCAATTTTCTTCGGCCGTTTTCTCGGCAATGACGTTTGACGTTGCAAATATTTCTCTTTTTTACTTCTGATTTGTTCAAGTTTCTCTTGTTCTTTTTCTATAGCTCGCTCTTCTTTTTTCTTCTCTTCTTCTATGTTTTTTTTCTCCTTTCACTTCTTCAATTTCGTTGCTTGTTCTTCTTTCTGCTTTTCTTTCTCGGCTTTTTTTAGCCTTTTTTAGCCATTTTTAGCCATTTTTTCTTGACGTTCTTTTTGGAATTTTTTTTTTATCAAACTCAATCTGCAATTTCTCTATTTGAAAATATATAGTTCCGCAGACATGTTTCCGCGAACTAGTTCCATGTATAAGAGGAAACGTTCCATGTTCGGGGGATTGATTTGGAACTATTTTGAGTAAGCGTAGTAGGGGGTCATTCAATGGAAAACTAACCTCACAAGTACAGCAGTATAGTATACAATTAGTAAAAAGTTAGAAAAACTACGATGCTCCACATACACTTTTTCGTAAACATTTTAAAACTACTTAAAAATTTCAGCGAAAACACATGCTTACCGTTGTTATTGCAAGTTGAAATTGAGACGTCGTGTTTACTTTACCTATTTAAATTACTTTCAAATCGGTCATTTACTGGAGCATCTACCCGGACTCTTTTGAATTTTCATTGTAAAAAGTCGGTCGGCCACATTGAATTTTGAATGAAGTCACTCATCTTATGTCACATTAATTACAAAATTTCTTTTAGTCAACAACAGCAGATAAAATTAGTTGAAAAAAGCATTCAAAAAATTTAATTTTTTGTTCAAAATACTCCTGTGTGTACTTAGCGAAGAAAAATATCAATTTGGATGGATAGCAATACAGGTAAATACTATTTACCGTATTTTTTAAAGAAAAAAGAATAATAAAATTAAATAATTATTCTGAAAAAAAAATATTAAAAGCGGTAAAATAATTAGACAAGTTTACATAAAAGTATATTTACCTTCTAGATATTATTTAATTGAATCAAAATTTCACTAGTCTTTAATTTGAGGGGTCCTCTACTCTCGAGACCTGAAATTGAGCGGTTTTTGGGGAATAAATTGCGAAGGATCTACTGAATACATTTAAAATTTTTTTTTTTTTAAGATACATGTTTTGACTTTTCAATTTTAATTTTGAAGATGAAAAAAAATAACTCTCGCGACCTTGAAACGTCATTGATGACATTGATGTTGAAACTGCATGGGTCCCGCTTAAGCAAAGTTATGGCCAATTGGGTAACCTGTAATCTGAAAATTGATATTCTTTATAATCATAGTTACGTTGACTATGTTTTCCCGAGACAGATTTTTTTTATTTTGCAATTTGTAAAAGTCATGCAACAATTTGTAAAAATTTAAAATTTTTACGTCATTTTTTGACCTATTAGAGGCTATAAAAATGGAACCAAAATAAAATTTTGCAAATCGTACTCGGGAAAACATAGCAGTATGTTTTCTGATGAAAAAAAAATGATTAAAATCGGACCAATACTTTTATGAGAAGTCTTACTCGGCAGCTAAAAAAACACTTACGAGTTAATCTGCTATACCGGGGCCGTAGAGTTCTCCTTCCTCATCACATTGATGTTCTTGGTTGTCCACATTCTTCTCAAGAACGGATAGGGTAAATTCTTCAGACAATGATTTTTAACTGGACAAGCGCCGTCGTGGCGCGCCGTGCTTAGTTTCCCGGAAACGGCCGGAGACGGGTACCTTTCTGTTCCCAGAAACAGGCCCGTAGAGACAAAATTCGGGCCCGGGGGGTACCGCATACAATGGAAATTTTTTCTGTTGATGACTTAGAGGACAGGGCCCCTTTTTAAGGCCCGGGCCCGGGGGGTTTCCACCCTTCGCCTCCTCCCTCTCGGCGGCCCTGCCCAGAAACATGCAAAGGAATATGATTTTCACGAAATCCTTTCTGTGGCGTATTCTCTGATACATATAGATTGTAATTTAAAAAAAAAAACAAAAAAATCGATTTTTTGAAACCGCGAGAGTAGAGGACCCCCTAAAGTTAATTTTGATTGTTTGCAGTTAAAGATCAATAGATTGGGAGGAGAATCCTACCTTACGAGCCAACATTTCCAAAAATTTCCGCATTTCCGCTTTAAAGTTTCTATTTGTCCATCCTACAACCATCCAACATTAATATCTGAATCAGACCAGAAACTAAAATTCAATTTGAAATATTTCAAACGAAAAAAAAGATAGAATTCGGATCAGGAAGCGAACGGGCCAAGTGTTCGACCATTTGAATACCGAAAATTGCGACTTCAAGGACATTTTTGTTGTGATGAATTTTTTTTTGTACGATGTGGCCAAATCCTAGGGGACAACCCTTTCATGCGTTAGCATGGTTTTGGCCGGAAGAAAATTAGGGTAAGGGAAGTGAGGAAACTTGAGTCTTGTTTTTGCATTGCTGCGAGCTAGACAACAGCCCAGAGACGGAGTGGATTATTTTAATTTCTTAATAAAAGCTCACGAGGTCATCTGGTCTCGAACCCGGGACCCATGGCATGTTGGTCTTGCCGCTCAACGTCTCCGACACATTAAAGGTCTTCGACACTTTGAAGGCCGTTCCGTGGCCGTGACTGAAACTCTATCGGTTTATCGAATCGTGATCGGATATGCTTCTCTAAATCTTTTCGAAATCAAAATATATTGTGCGCGAGACGATCTAATGGATGACGAAGTGATGACACTGGTAGAATATGTCTTGTCCATCAACATACATATATGGAAAATTGATAATAACAATGTATTTTGCATTTAATTTTATAACTAAATTTACTTTAAAAATGTCTTCCCAAGTAAATAATGAACCGCCTTTAATAAAAACATAAACCTCCATTTTGTCGAAGTCTAGTAAAAAACTTTCTTTTTGGTGGGATGGTTAATTATACTTTAGACATTAAAATTAATTTCGGGGATAGCATGATTTTCCATGTATTTCTCATACTACATATGGATATAATACACTTTACTTACCTTTAATCCAAATAAAAGGTGCGTAGATTTCGCTTCTTAAACCATTTTTCTATTATTTCTTCACTCTCTTCTGACCACTGCTATACATTTTACTTAAGGCTATCATCTTGACTTTAGCTGAGGATATATAAAAGATTTATAATCACTCAGAAAAACATTATTTCTTAATATTAAATTTAAAAGGATTTTTAAGGATATTTGTTAAACATTTCATATTTTTAGGGTGCCGTACCTCAAAACGAAAAAAAGGAACCCTTATAAGATCACTTCGTTGTCCGTCTGTCTGTCTGTCTGTATATCAAGACAGATGCTTTAATTTTCAGTGTTGCTGTTGTAAGGTTTTGGATTTCGCTGTTGTTGGATTATGGAGACTCTTATGCAACGGCATTATTAAAATGGGGGGAAAGGGGGCAGTGTATTTTGTAATTTGCTTTTATACATTTCCTACAAAATATTTAAAAAATTTCGCTTTTGAAAATACGCTAAGTACCGAACCCTCGAGGCATGAACAGCGTTCAGACTTGATTTACTTTTTTTAATCAAGTTCAGGAGAAAGGGATGGTCAAAAAGGACTTCGAATATTTTGAAAAAAAGGAAATCTTGGATTCTGCTGTACTACGAGGCGTATTATCATGTAGGAAACTTTTCTTTGTAAATGTAGTCTTAAAACAAAAGTCAAAATTTAAATTCCGTTCAAATACTGATATTGTTTGAAGTCTCTACGAAATCGACAAGAGTAAACTCTTCATTGTCTAAAACCCTACATAACACCGTTGCACAGTATTTTGGATGCAAAAGTACCATAAATGCCAGCGAATATAGTCTCGTAGCTTTAGAAAATTCGGAAAAAAAAACCAAAATATATTTGCATCTTTTACAACCTCAACATTTTATGAGGGAAACTACTACTATTGAATTTCTTTGCGACGGGATAACTTTTTGTACAGTTTTCCAATATTCAATGAAATTCAACTGAACACTTTCTCATCTGTTTATACGGTTTCGAAATAAAACTCTTTCAAATGAATAATTTTTGTTTTATTTGTATTATTTTGAACATTATATACAGCTTTACAGTCATATTGATAATTTCTTTGTAATTTTATTACATAATATCTTCCATCATTTTTGCTGGTATATTAATTTATTTAATTTTACATACTACAAATAAGTTACATGAAAGCATAGTATGTCTTATTCTTACAAGGAGATTTTAGGGAACAATTTTGCTTGTCAATTTATTTACAACTCACTTAAAATTCCATAGTACATTACTTTACAGCTTACAACGGTTCTGGTCTTCATTAAGGGTTCAGGGCTCTTGAACACAAATGAAAGCGAACCAGAAGTTTTGTCAAAAATAAAAATAATAAAAAAGTTAAGTAAAAATTCCATCTTTCCTTAACAGTTGTTTGTACAAGAGTCTTCAAAATCGAAATTATGTTCCTACCAACGAAGAAGAAGAATACTGTTTTGGAACATAATTTCAAGACGAAGATTAATGAGACTTACCTTACTTACCTTACTAGATTTGCTTATCTGGCTTAAGACTTATGTACTGTGAAGTACTCTTCTTTTCACTTTAGAAACTTTTTTTTAGAAATTCAATAGAAACTGAACGAAAGTTTTTAACTTTTTTCGTTAAATTCAATACTACATCGTAATAAAATATATCACATTTTGACTTTTTTGTTTACTTTAATAATATATACTTAACTAGTACTTCCCTGTTTACAGTGTTGTTCAAAATTTCTTTTTAACATTGAATTTTAGTAAAACGTACACATTTATGTTTTAGAAGAACTCTTACAATAATTATGTTATACTTCTGTATAGTTGGGTTCTACTATTCACTTAGAGTAGAAAAGCCAACATGAATTTATGTTTTGTTCAATTAATCAACCAATCTAGATTAAGTTTTTCATTATATACAACATTTTGGGAAAACATCTTTTGTTTATTTATCAATATTCACAAGGATAATATTTACATTCACTGGCGTGAATAAGTTTTTATTTCAAAATTTTTACAGCAGCACGCTAGTTTTGTTTATTATTTATTTATCGCCAAATCAAAAACATTTACCTTTCAGACGTTCGTTAAAATTTGAAAATACTAAAATCTGAATTAGATAAAAAATCATGTATTTTTCGTTTGCATTTTAAAATCAAAATTTTGCAAAGACATGGGTATTTCTGCTAACATGTAGTTTGGTAATTTTATTGACTACTGGCAAGAACATGGTTAATTTTTTTCGTATTAAACATTCGAAAAATTTTCCGTAGACCTTTAAGCCCATAAAGAAATTATCTCTGATTCTCTAATCTGAGTATACTCTTATCTGTGCACAAGATTTTATGAAGCTACTACTGTCGAGTTGGACAATACACAATATCTTGTTACACTAGAAGAACCGAAACTTTCCAAGATAATCACTGCATTAAACGATAAAGTGAAGTTGCTTGACGGAACAGAGAATTAAAAGATATTTTCAATACCGATCGGATAATAAGCAGCCCTAACTAAATATAATAAAAAGTTGAGAAGATCAGGCACAGGCATGTCCAGTTTAGTTGCTTTCATTCAAATTATTCTATCTAAGGATAATATGATGGGAAATTCATTTGATTTATCTAAAGACTGCAAGACTGTTATTTAAAACCTATTTGCCCTCGTTTTAATTATCAACAGTGCCGGATTTAGACTTGATGAGGCCCTAAGCTATTTGAGATATGGGACCTTTATAAGTCCAGATATTATATGTCAGTTCCAAATATGATTTTCGGATACCTAGAGGGTTAAACTGAAATACAATTAAGAAGTATATAGATAGTGAAATAATAAATCTTTAACTTAAAATAATTTTTATTCGTAATTCATTCATTCATTTTTTATCCTCTTCAGCTGAGAAAAAGACCTTTCTTCAGAGCAATTTGGAACCATCATACTAACAAACAATCTCAAAATTGCTTCTACATTAGGGGATGCTAATTGGACACGATCGTCACATACAGATCCTGATGTTTCAGACTATCATGTTCCGCTGAACCGTAGGCTTGACTATGTCGAACATGATTCGGTTTGACTTCGGTAGTCATAATTACCGGTAATACCGGTTAACCGGTTATCAGTAATGTATACCCTAGGAACAATAGCGCGGTGAAGAGTATGGGACGTTCCGGACGTGCAGCATTGGGACAAATAGTGTATGTGACAATTGCTCACTCGGAAAATTTTTGTTGGGGGACCCGAGAAAATGAGGGCCCTAAGCTAGAGCTTGTGCAGCTTATACATAAATTCTGCACTGAATATCAACATGATACTTCTGGAGTATATACAGAGCACCATAACGAAAAGAAACTAGAAACTTTAACTATCAACGCAAAGCGCATTTTTCAACACGTCTTCAAGGAATGGAATAATTTTATTCTTCAATAATTCAGCTCAATATAAACACTAAGAAGGGCATAGTGATGCCATGAATTAACCAAGCTAAGAACTTTTAATCCCTTGTACTTATAGCGATAGAGAAAGTTCAGGTATAACAGATTAATACCGAAATCTTTAGAATTGAATATTAATTCAGATCAGTGTGTCAAACTGGTAAGTCAACCATCAGTGGCCTCTGTATATTATAAGATATGGTAGATTCAAGAGTCTACATTATAAGATATAGCAGCAACCCTTTACGCTTATCCAGTCATAAGGAGTTGTTTGCTTATCCAGATATAAAGAGAGGTTTCAGAACACCTTCTTTCTGGGACAAGGGCCGGTAGAAGAACTCACCGAATACCAGACAACCCATTGCAAGTTGACAATTTAAGTGGGCCTTCCGAATCACGTAACCTACTCTGCCCCCCCTTCCTCCTCCCCCAATGGCCTTTTTTAATCGTAATTTGTCGTTAGCAGAAAGTAACTATGAGTCGCTGGCGGAAGGGTTGGAAGGCCAACAAGTTATCACTGCCTTCACCGAAGGCCTTACTCAACGTTAATGTGAAAGCTGTAGATTATATAGATTAGATTTGAAGTTATTCCCAGAAGTCCTGGAACTTGAGACCGAACGTAATTCAGGTGTGACCACGATTGAATTGAAATTCAATGATTGAAGTTGATATGAAACAAATGTACAGCTTAGGATTTTGCTTAGATTTGTGCTTTGATTAGTTTCTATTTGGTTCTAGAAAAAAATTCTAGCCAAGTGCTAGCCTAACTCAAGTATCGAGGGTGCCGTACAAAATGGAAAAAAAATATGAACAGAATTTTCTTTTGTACGATGTGGCTAAAGCCTAGGTGACAACTCTTTGATGTATTAGCATGGAAGGAAATAAGGGTAATAGGAGTGAGAAAAATTGAAAATCTTGTTATTTTGCATTGATGCGTGTTAGACAACAGCTCAGAGACGGAGTGGAGTTTTTAAGTCTATTTTGAAAAATTCGCGGGAAGACCTCTTATGGGTCTCGATCCCGGGACCCATAACTTGGTGTTCGTTCCACTCAACCAGTTGATCTAACTCTGCCTCCAATGATAGCTCCAGAAAAAAAATGAAAAAATTAATAATGAGGTCTGACTATGTTTACTATATGCTTTCGAGGTCGCTGAATCCGAATCCGAGGTCCGTTTACTCCCATCACATTAGTATTTTCCATTCGTCGTTGCCTATCTAGCAATAACTTCGGAAATGAGGAGCGTATTATGGAGTTATGCCGTTTAGGAGTTTTTGGTATGATGGAGCTATGAGGTTTTAAATTCAAGGGGTAATAAGGGTTTTTGGTCTAAATTTTGAGGTTATGGAAAATCCTAATGTGATGTGGTTAAACGGACCTCGGATTCGGATTCAGCGACCTCGAAAACATATAGTAAACATAATCAGACCTCATTATTAACTTTTTAAATTTTTTTTTGTGGAGCTGTGTAATGTAGAGATTGGAGAACAAATAGCAACTGACGATATCTAGTAGGAATTCTCGCAAAACTGGTTGTTTTCAGCCAATCAGGTTGCCTTGTGAATACACGAAAGTTTATAAATGTGTAGAGGATATGTTTAGTATGTGTGTGTGTTCAAACGGTAAAAGGGGAATGGCCAACCGTTTTACAAAATTCTTACCCATGGCAGTCTAAGCGCTATGAATTGTCAAAATCACACGCTAGCTTCCAACCAGGCGACTAAGGGTTTAGATGCAAGTTCCGGGGAACGGCATGGAAGAATTACTGATCATCTGCACAAACTTGACACATTTATTTATTGCTATGAATTTTTTTTTCCGTTGCCACAACATTTTTTGGGCACTAAATTTATTAAAACGGCCTGGTTGGTTGGATGCAACCAAAGTTCCTGTTACTACTGTATTGTTTCGTACATTAACTGCCTTATAAAGTCGGAGTGACTAAACACCTCACCGAGTAGGTGTGCTTCCTTGGTCATTTGTGCCCTGCCGGAATATGTCCCTCCGTTCCGGATTACAGGTTACTATCAACCACCAGGGGTTAAGGCGGAGGCCAGGAGACGACGATATACCGTCAGTAAACTTGGCGGTCGTGCAACACACTGCTTCCAAGGGTAGACAAGCTGACTGTACTAGACAATTGATTCACCATTAAGTCTAGTATCATCCGAAGGCTGGTGTTTTGATACTAGACACCTTGGGTTCCCACACCAAGAATCGAACCATTACCCATGTCGCACCAGGCATGGACCAGTGTCTGATCTATGATCAAGTCCTGGAGTCAATTACCTTACCCGTTAGGACAGGACCAGAAGGCTATTTTTACTCCACCTCGGAAACCTTTCCATTGCCAAATTACTGAAGCAATACAAGGTTATGTTCTGGAATCAGAACCTTTCCATTACAACACACCAGATGCAATACTAGATGAAGGATTAGCCCCCTCTTTATGTGACCAGCAGGGACCCCGTTCAGGTGGAAATTGGCGATTCCATGTAGAACTTGCACAACCAAGTTCTACATGGTTCGCTAGCAACTATGACTCCCTCTCAACCACTAGAATAATGGCGTCGAGGACAATGCACCACATCAATGTCGTACATTTTTCCTATACATTAATTTACCTCTGCAGCGGCAAACTACTCGAAGCCGTTTTTCATGTATTTGGCTTTGGCCTGATTTCAACAGGCCTTTTCTAATAACGACATGAAAACGACTTAAATTCCTTAGATGTTGAAAAATGAAATGGCGTCATTCTTATAACTGTCTAGTATTTTATAGATGTTATAAAAATTAACTGAACTGGTAGTACATCGATCGCTGGTTAACCAAAAGAATCAAGAGGCATCTCATTAGTCCTACAGTTTAACTAAGTTGATCTTACGAACTGTCTCCCTCTCTCTAGTTCCCTTTACCACTTGTGGGGCATGGGTCAGGAGAACAACTTCACCAGATTCGAGACGATTTCAAGTGGATATACAAAGTGGAATCCGAGCCATTGACATTTTCCCTGCAACTTTTATGGCCTTTTTATCGTGATCTGTTGTCAGCAGAAAACAACCATTTTTCGTCGTCGGTGGGATTCGAACCCGGGGCCTCCGGATTGGTAGACCGACACGTTAGCACTTATTCCACCGACGACTTCGGAATGACAATCTAATTAACTACTACCAAGAATAAGAGTTTCCACGAAACATTTTAGTGTCCATAGTAACATCATAAGAGTTTCACACTTTAATTCACTTTTCTTATTTCTATACATTTCTGCCTATTATATTTGAATTCAATGAATTTGGCGAAGATGGGTTAGACGCACAATTACGTAGAGGTACCATAGGTGACTCAATTTCTTATTTAATGTGTTTCAATCCTAACAAATGTTATTTCGAAAATTAATTGCGAACAACCCGCCCACGTAGGGCGCAAAAGTTCACATGAACGGTGTAAAATGTAAAAGTAATAAAGACCCTAGTTAATTTTGTCGTAAATACTTCTCACCATGACGTGGGAAGCAAATAAAAGTTTCTATTCAAATATGTTTCTACTTGAACTTTAGCAATGAATGCCATATTGCTGTGAGATTTCTTCGAAGAAATGTGAAAAACTTTTATGTAGTCTTCCAACGAGAGGTATATTTCGACGAAAGATTAATTAAATTAATTAATGAAAATAAGAACTGACACATCAGAATAAATTAAGAGCAAAAAATGTCATTAAAAGTTTGCTATAATTGCCCTGAATTTGTTTCAGCATTGACAGTATCTTATCACATACTCTAATGATCCCTTTTCTGATGTACTCCAGACTAAGAGGAACAGCTGTAACAGCACGTGTAGCACCTGATTTTAATTAATAATCTAAAAGTTGATTTTAATGATACTCAAGAAGACTTGTCATTTGAGCGTATTTCAAAGTGTGAATTAATGAAAGAAAACGAAAAAGTATAGCCTTTTTCGATGTGAAAATAGGTCGTTTTGTAAAAAAATTGATTGAATCTATTGCAAAACTTTAACTAATTAACAGCGTGCCGCATTTTCTCATTAAAAATTGTACTAATTAATATTATTATTTATTTTTCTTCATAGAATATTTTTTCACTTGCTATAAGCACGTATCGATTACGTTCTTATCAATTTCGTTCCCTGTGTTAAATGTTACACCAATCGTACTCACTGTTTTTGGCGATTGACTGTTAATTTTATTATTATTAGCTACTTGAAAATTGTCTATGCTATTTGGCACATTTTGATCAGCAAATGGTAAACCAAGGTTGGATAATGCTGTACTATCTACGAATATGCTTGATATATTGACAGTTTGCGTTGCCATCTCACAAAGTTTGATCCTTCCGTTTTCAGCTGTTTTGAAGAAAAATTTATTATAGAAAATTTAATTATATTCAAAAATTAATTAATGTGCTTACTATCTGTGTAAGACCTACCCATGTACATGCTATGAATTAAATTAACTGACAGGAATATCAGTAACTGAAACAAAATTGTAAAATAAATATTTAAAAAGAAACACAAAATAAGTAAAAAAATTTAAATATATAAAAATATAATATAAGTAAATACCAGGGGATATAAACAAAGGAACTCAAACAAATTTAAGCTTAATTTTATTATACAACGTTTTTCCAAGATCACTAGTTATCAGCCTCAGGCTCAGGCTCTCCGGGTATAATGTTTTGTATGATAATCAAACCTGGTTTTTATGCATTCAAAGCATTTTTGTGATACAGGCGGCTTAGTTCAATCCCTCTTATTTCTAAGTGCGCAGTAAAAAAATGGCGCTTAAATTGAACCCCCTTCTCCACTAATCTTCTTAAACTACAATCACTGGCAAAGGGAACTTCGCGATGTGTTAACCCTACCAACAGAATGAGTTACGACGAACTTGTTGAAGGCTTGACACTCCCATAATACCGGTCCGTCGTCGTCCTGGACAATGTACATCTAATAACTTATACTTTCTTTCCAACCTAGTAGTTCCAGGGCAGAAAACCTCACAAAGAACCAATGGGGGGGATGACTATTTCAGTCGTACTCGTGCAGTTTTCAGGGCATTTTTACAAAAAATAGAAAAAAAACTCTTCTTCGATTTCCTCGGAGATCACACCTTCAGGACGAACTTTAGACCTCAAGTCAAAGGACCTAACTAATATTATTGTCGGTCATAGTACGCCTATGCCACTCTATCTTCTGTTAAAACATCCAAGCGAAGTAGTCAAGTGGCAAATCAAGCTGCATATAAAGACGCCGAGAGGAGAAGGCATGATTCATTCTGAGCAATAGTACTCTGAATGAGACTCTCCGATCTACTGATAAGCGGGATTAGGTGGATAAGACTTCCGGAGACTAAGAATCGTACACGGGCTCAAGATTGGACTTCCAGCGGACAGATAGATGAAAGTAGCGAAGCTTTTCACCATATACGCTTTCCCTCACCTCTGCCAAAAAAGGATGATACATAGTAGAACAGGCTGTTCAGCGATCATCCGGGCTCATCTACAGATATCGCTTGTGGACGAAAAGTGCCAAATAACGAGCACTCTTGCAAGCAAGGCAGTGAGAGATACATAGTCAAGAAAAGATGGCCAGTTGCCCTATTTTGATTCAAATATAAGATTAATCCAAGCAGAGATGATCCCAAGAAGGGCGAACATGAAGATTGATAGCACAAAGAAATGCTTGAACAATGGCTACGCTATGATTCTCATATATAGGTGGACTGTACAAAAACGCAACAATTTTCTTCATTTTAAGGAACGAGAAGTTGCAGGTGCTAAAGAAGGCATACTTAAGCCTCGTTTGCG
Source organism: Leptarthrus brevirostris (assembly GCA_964036015.1). Taxonomy (NCBI): domain Eukaryota; kingdom Metazoa; phylum Arthropoda; class Insecta; order Diptera; family Asilidae; genus Leptarthrus; species Leptarthrus brevirostris. The sequence continues at coordinate 153,241,909 of OZ038372.1, read as the reverse complement.
TCAACTTGAACATTTCCAAGTCCCATACTCTCATCAAGAATTTTGATTGATGAGGCTAATAATCTGTTAGACGAGACGACGGTCAAAAATTCCAGGACCTCAAGAAGACCAACAACAATATACAGGGTTTGAAGTGAAATTCCTATGAAAGGAAGACATGCAAAAAACACATAATCAGATACTCAACTGTAAGGTACTCTTGTTACAACCCTTTTTAAGAACTTTTGTTTGGATCTGAACCCTAAAGCTAAAACCTGCATTCTAACTAACCTAAATATAATTTCCACAATATATCTTAATTTCAGTTCGTCATAGAGTTAAAAATTAAGGGGTGTCTTACATAAGGTTGATTTGGAACCATAACAAGCTAATCTTCAATGTTAACCTAGATTTAACTCATAATTCTTCCCGAAGTCCTAAAAGAACCAAATTTAGTCGCGTCGTCACTAAGAATTGGCACCTTCCTCTAACTTGAAAATTGAGACAGTTCAGAACTTGGAGCCTCTGAGAAGGCTATGAACATGTCATTCAACGTATCCTCTCCAATAACATTGGGTAAAAAAAAAATGTCCTTCCTAGTGAAATGAAGGTTTGTCCAATCTAACGGAGATGATCAAAATAACGTTCATGACGTTCAATAAACACAAATTTTGGCAGCCTTACAAAGATCTGCCAAAAAGCCATTTCAAAAGCTAAGAAGCAGAATAGTGTCCAAGCTAGATAGACTTTATACTTAGCAATGTAGTCGAAGTCGAAAAAGCGTATTCTGGTAACGGAAAACTCGTAGAGATCGTGACTCGTAAAATATCATAAGAGCGTACCGAAAAATTTAAGCAATTGATTTTCCTGATGAACTACATGTTCAGACATTAAGAGGTTATGGATCGGCAGACATTTTGGTCATACAGCAACGATAACGATTACCGCCTCGATAACTCTTGGTAAGCACCGGTAGTAAGATGGACAACATGAATCAACACTATTATCAATATTATGTACAACCTTTGATAATATAAAGAATGCTCTTATCGGGAGTGGAACTAATCCTACCATGACGAGGCGATTAGCAATATCTTAAAGATGGCAGCAGTAACCGCCCAATGAAGGGAATCGAGACTGCGCGGAACGGTTAGAAGAGGATGCCAACAGGAAGGAGTATTATCTCCTATATTGTGGAATATTACTGTTGACTCATTACTATGAAATCTTAAGAGAGAGAGGGCATGTTCAATCTGGGGTATGCTGATGATATAACAATTGTGGCAAGAAGTAAGTTCAGCAGACACCATAAGGAGGGATATAAGGGCGGTGAAGCAATGGTGCAAAGAACAGCAGCTTGTCATAAATGCAAGGAAATCTAATCTCATCATTTTCACTAGAAAAAGAAAGAATCTCGACCTTAGACCAGTGGAACTCTTTGGAGAGGAACTTACTGTATCGAGGTCAGTCAAATATCTGAAGGTATTTCTTGACTCAAGACTTACCTGGGAAAGACATCTGGCTTTACATCCATTTGGGATACTGTGTGATCGAAAATTTCCCCAATTTCTCAACAAAGACGAGGTGAGGTGATGTTGAGACCCATCAAGAGTATCAAAGATCGCTGTAAATAGGCTATTGGGCAAGGTTGCGAAGACCCTTGTGGGACATTGAAGAATTTCACCCGATTCGAAACAACGATTGCAAGTGGACAACAATTTAAGGTGGGTTCCGAACCATAGAAATTTTTTCGTAACTTGTTGTCAGCAAAAAACAACTATGGGTCACCGCCGGTGTATTTTAAACCGGTGGCCTCCCGAATGGATGAGTGACACATTATCACTTATTACACCGACAACCTTATCAAAAATAAGATATGGGAATTAAAATTCCTGTCGACGAAATAAGCAAAGTAAGGATAATTGATAGATACCAAGAAACGTGACGGGTTGCTCCGTGAAAACAGTCTTACTGACGTTACAATTTTTACGGATGGATTAAAAATTGATGAAAGGGCAGGAGCAGGAATTTTCATTAATGCGGGAAAGTCATGTGAGGGGTAAGTTAATAGTGTTGTCAATCGACGATCAGACGGTGATCAGGTGTATGAGTAGCACATAGTTCAATACAGCTCTGACCTTGGAGAGTGTCCGTGTACTTATGCAGACAGGCTAAACGGCGATTGCATCGCCCAGAAGTGCCGAACAGAAGAGGGTCCTAGATACGGATCTGAGTGCTATGAGATCTATTGGCAGGACATTAGTACCTGTAGGAGCAGGAGACAATGGCGCACATATTGCGCCAGTGTCCTGCTTTGGTAAGCATAAGAAGGAGACTACTGCGAAACTACTGATGGAAGTCGAAAAGCTCGGAGAGGTGTGTCATAAGTAATTTCTTACGTTGTCGCAGACAATCGAGAAGAGAGAGGACAACTGGATGAGTCCAGGTAACCCTCGCTAAGACGATAACAGGTAGGGACGAAAAGGGAACCGAATAAAGTGGTCTGATTAGGCTTATCCCTAGACAGGGAGAATAATCTCAGTACCAGAGATATTTGGGTCACTCGGAGTCTTTGGAAAATTGTCACCTCTCATGCGAAAAAAGCTATATGGCAACAGAGTCGACAACATGGAAAAGCTAGAAAGGGTAGGGTGGAAGAATTAATTTATCGAGTTTCGTCTATAGTAGCTTTTAGATAAGGCCAGCAATAGAACGAAATACACTAAAAGCTATCTAAACAAAACCTGTCCACTACTATAATCAAGTTTTTTTTTAGCAACAGTCCTACATTCTCAAATTGAGAAAGCACATACTGTCGGATGTTAAATTCAGACCCTGCCGGGCGTTATTCTGGTGATATTTTTTCAATGTCTAATAAGATATTTCAATTTTCGCCATTTACATATCGAACTTAAACGAGGTATTTAAACTTGTAGAGGGATTAAAAAGAAAAGAAAATGTTGCTATGATTTTTGTGTGGTTTGGGGCAGGAGTTGTCTTCAGTTGATTCGACGACAAAGATTGCTAGAAGACCTTAAATTAAAGGTATATTCCGAACCACTAATATTACTTTACAACTAGACCCTTAATACCCACGATGATTAAATTATTGAACTAAAAAGATTTCTAGAACAACATAAACAGTGTAAAAGTAAAACATCAGAAAACTTAAAAGACCCACACGGCACGTGTTTTTGTAAACAAATCCAAATTATAAAAATAAATCACTGAAGGGTCTTCGATACTAACCTGTTTGTGAAGGTGATATATGTTTATTAATTTTTTCTTCTTGATTACATGTGGCAGCTGTTACCATTGCTGGTGCCATCATTGATGAGGGACCTGTTCCAGTTCCTCTATTCATTGCACTATACCTTGCCGGCATCATACTTTGCCGTACATTTCTTTCTGGTCGGATCAGAATAATGTACAACTGGAAAAAGAAAAGATTTATTTCGTTCGCTTTACTAACCAGGAAAATAATAATAAAAAACGATGTAAAACAAAATATAATAATTAGATAGTAATTTTTAGCCTAAAATCGGACTTGCTGAAGACGACAACTGTATACTATGCCTGAACGATGAGGGTGCATATAGTGTGCCAATGTGCTGCCTTAGCGCAAGAGTTGTACACTGCTAGGAAACACTGGCTTGGAGCGGAAGAGGTTAGCATAATAACCTACAAGCATATGATTGCAATAACCAAGGGAAGCCATTCCTTGTTAATTTTGCTTGGCAAGGGATGAACCCAATACAGGTATGTTTCGAGGATTCCAGGGGTGTGGTTTTATTGGGTAAGAATTCCACGCGAGGCACGGGTATCTCAGTGTCTTTTGTTTAAATGTACAGTGCCAATCGGCCTTTTCGTTCTCGTTAAACTGATCCCAAAAATCGGTGATTTTGTGTACCTTACTAAATATTAAACTTTTTCTTACTCATAGATATTTATAAAAATAAATCAGAACAATTATAACAGCAAAATCCTTCAAGTTAATGTGCCCTCTCAAAACGCGAAAATTTAGACGGCATCGATTAGATTCGAATTATGTTACTATTTAATTCACCATACACACCAGCGTCGTATTCATGATGATTTTTGAAACAATCATGTCCGATTCCATAAATAAAATCCAAATAGTATATTTCTGGGCAACATAAGTATTGTCGTACCCACCAAGTGTGAGCAGTTCTAAAGATCCACCATATTCCATTAAAATTTTATAAATTATTGTACTTTGTCTGACTCCTTCTTGTAAAGTCTACCTTGCGAGCAGTAACCACATATTTTAGGTTACACAAATTTAACTCAATTACACCCACCAAACATCACTAACCTTCGATTCAACAAAAGGTTAACATAAATGTGAAGACAATTTTCCGTAAAACTACACCACCACCTGACATGAATAGAAAAAAACTTTCAAATGGCATGCGATGGAGTTGGAGAAGAGCTTTGATAAGTGTTGCGGTTAGACGTCATACATTGTGGAGGCTCATTCTTCATCGATTGGTAAAAGTGGTACCTCTTTGATTGAAGTTCGACTACATGACACGACACGTGGCCTCCTTCCAAGACATAATGCCACTAATGGATTGGGTGTCGATGCGAAAATTACCTTTCCGAGCCGAAATATACAAAAACCCCACCAGAGCGAAATAAGTTGATTTTAAATTTATTCAGACACAAGACAAGGTCGTAACCTTTCGGAATTCCTTTGGTTACCAATAATCGTTCAATAAAAATACGGAAAAAAAAAACAAATTCCGATGTCAATAGACAGGCACGCATACCCAGCTCGACTCGACTCCACTGGTACCCTTTTGTCGCGAATAAAAAATTGATTTTACCAACGAAGAAAATGTTTGTCCTGTGAAGGACCTTTTTTCAATTGCTGATGCAAAATTACAAATTCGTTGTACTCAAAAATTGTCGTAGAGTTGTTTCCACGTTCCAATTGTTGCTATACGAAATCCTTAGAAAAAAATTCACTTACCTTTGGGGAGAAGAGGCAAGCCACCGTCACACTCGCTGATAAACTAATCGTCACCGACATTGAGGTTATCCGCAACGAGACGTGGTTTGCGGTCCCAAAATACAATGGAACAAAAGCTAGCCAAATTACGCACGTTGTGTACATTGTGAAACCTGAAAAAGTATAAATGCACGTAAGTATGTATATTGCGTCATGCAAGTGGTCAATTAGGCCAGGATCCTTACCAATGTGCTTTGATTCATTGAACGCCTCCGGTATTTTCCTCGTTAGAATCGCGTACACTGTACAAACAACGATTAGGATAATTGGATAGAAAAACGCTATCATGTAGGAAGCATCGATGTATGAGTCGCAAACGAGTAAATTGTCTTCTCTGGTCGGATAGTGGTGGATGGCATGCGAAGGTGATATGATCATCCAAACCCCATTAATGAGTATCTGGAATTTTCATGATATCACGTTTGGATATCAGTGAAAAAGAAAAACATTCCGGAGGAGCGAGAACAAAATGTTTAGACATACCTGAATAAATGTTAAACACGTACAAATCACCAACTGGGATTTTGGGCTGATGAATGATGGCCGTTTTGCTGATTGCATCCCAGCCTTGAATATTCGGGCTATTCTATTGGTTTTTGTAAGTAGCGCAGCATACACTACGGTAAAGCAAAATCCAGCACCAAACCTGGAAAAAAGATAATGTTTATTTATGTCATGTGGGAGGTTTCTCTGATTGAGATTTGATGGCGTTTTTTGAGTAAGGCCTGGTCAGCCTGGTCGAAATTGACATGCTGTAGGGATATATTATTCAGATTTAATTAGAAGAAGTTCACTGAAAATGATATGTAAGTGCAATTTAAACGCGATTAACTACGAGGCATCGTGAAATCCCCACCTCTTTAACAAGGAATTCAATAAATTTCTCCCCAAATTTTTTGCAGAAGGTAAACAATTTTATTTCCTTCGGTAACCGAACAAAGATCAAGAAATCTATTAAAAAACTTAATTCGTACAAAATTAATACTTATATACTTTAATTCAAAATATAAAAAAAAATTTAAAAATTGCTCTTTACCTTACTTTGTGACCAAATCGGCCAATGATGACAGGAATTTTTTATTTATTTAAGCTTAATACAAGCTATTGCATAAAAAATACAAAAAATTAAAAATTAAATACAAACTATAACTTAATACTAATTCTACAGAATATCAAAATGGTGTCCATCCAGAATTATTGCACAGACCTTTTTCGTGGAGGCTTTTCCGACCAAATTATTGTTACCTCGAGGGTGCCTCAAGGTAGTATCCTTGGACCGCTCCTGTCTATCCTATGTATTACCGATTTTTTGCTTCGTTTGTCCAGTAGTAGAATTCTCTGGTATTCTGATGATGCTAAGAGTTTCCGCACTGTTTCTCTTGAATCAGACTTAGTCCCTGAACTCAGATTTTGCGGTGTTCAGGGAGTGGTGTTTACGATCTCGAATTTCCTCTAAAATTTCTCTACGACTACTCCGTCAACGGCGTTGTTTTGGGTAGGGTTGACAAGGTGCGAGTCTTGGGAGTGGTCCTCAATTATCGTCTTTCTTTTGAAGACCATATTGACTTTATCGTTGGTAGTGATAACTCGATGTTGGGCTTCATTAAAGGATGGTCCAAGGAACTTGATGATCCCTGACCTTTGTTAGACCTATTTTGGAATACGCTAGCCGTGTATGGTATCCTTACTTCGCCGTTCACACAGCAGATTCCTTAGGTTTGCCCTACGCGGGCTTCCCTGGAATGATCATTAGATGCTCCCCTCTTTCGCCGAACGTTTGGGACTGATTTCTCCGGACTTCCTGGAAATGAGGCGCAATATTTCGAAAAAAGTATTTCTGATCGATCTTTTGCAGGGAACTATTAATTCACCGGAATAACTGAAGGCTGTTAATTTTTCTATCCCTCAGCGCACCTTGAGGAATCACGACTTCCTGTTCGTCCCAGGCCACCGTACTTTTTACGGTATGCACGGACATATCACGTTGATGTCTCGCTGACTGGATGACTGTTTGTTCCGACGATTATCTTTGGCGGTAATTTTCTATTCTTTATTTTTTTGATGTGATATATATTGTAGTAATCTATGTATTTGAGGAATCTGTAATAAATAAATTCTCTATGCCGTACATACAATTACAATGGTAGGACGGAAAGCATGTCAAAATTAGCTGGACGGAACGTAGCGAGACATTTAAAGTTGACCAACTTCCAAGTTTTTACGGAAATCATCACCTAAATATTTTGGCTGGTGGTTTATTTATATTTTATAGCGACGTACATTAGTTTGTTACTTCGAAAAGTGAACAATTTTTACTTAAAAAATTAGGTTATCTTACTTTTTTATACTTTATATCACTGGTAACTCAGAGGTTTGCAAACGTTCGAAAAATCGGGAAATAATTATAAAATACCACCTCCCCCTTCGAGGGTGCTGAACACGATAGTACTCTTCGTCTTGCCCGTAGAGGTGAGACTCCCTAATTGGCCAATCTTGTGGGTTTTTTGAGTAAAGCTTGTCCGGAGCCAGGTTTTTTCGTAATTTATGTAGAGGAAAGATAAGACCCAGGAGCTTCTTGCAGGGGGGGTGTAACAACACTTGCCACAGGGGTAGGAAGCTATGAAATAAAATTTTTTATATCAAATTTTACGTATCAGTCCCTTCTCCCTGAAGCATTTTAAAGGTTTTGAGGTGATTTATTTCTACAATATTATCAAAGACACGGTAAGATGATGCAAAATAAAGTACTCGTTTGAGAATCTGGTGCCTTTCCTTGATCATACTATCTGAGCACCCCTTTGCATTAAATGTCGATTCAGCAAATAATATAACATCATTCCAAACCAAGTCCAGGTCTAGTAATAAGTATTTGCACTATTCCACTTGATTGTGTTGTTTTGAAAAAAAACCCCATCGGTATGAGCACCGTCGACAATAGGGCGGTACTTTCGTAGCTATAACCGACTTTTCGCCCATTTGCGTAATGTGTCTTCACTATGCCGTTGGAGGCAGCGGGAGTTACCTATACTTACCGAAACCCTTTCCTCGAAATACCACTTAAAGCAGCGAAAACAAGATTTTCATTTTCCTCCTCCTGGTCGGGTGGTAAAAGATACCCAAAACTCAGTCTTCGAACAGGTAACATTCTCGAAACACCCCACAAAGTGGGTTGGTTGGTTAGCTATGGAGGGATCCCTCCGTCTATGGTCGTGTTCAGCCCCCTCGAAAACGTTATATAAAGTAAGCGATGGTTGCTGGAAAGTAAACGGAAGCGTTGAAAGCCTTCTTGAATACGGTGTTTCTCATCGGAACACTCTCAAATGTTAGTTGCACCTCCAAGATTTCTACGAGCAATGTATCTTAGGTGAAGTAACTGAAGAGAGGAGATAACCTCTGGAAAAATTCCCTTAACTCTGACTCAGACAACACCTTGACTGGGCCATGCCCAGAGAGTATGCAAGGGTTTTATTCTCTACAGGATCCAGGGATAATTGGGTTATGAATAATATCTCCTCAAGTTCCTCCTGTCTCACAAATCATCGGAAAACTCATTAGAAACTTTTTAAAGACAAAAACCAAAATAAATCCAATCACTTCTGTAAGAGTGAATGAGTGAGTGGTGGGGTTGGTAGACCCTAACAGTTTTGCTACCTCCACGGTACCCACAACGGAAGCAGGTCCGATAAAATAACGTTCCAAAATTTCTGCAGAAGTTATGGAAGCAAGCCCTGCTCGGGTTTAAAGTACTTTAGCAGTCCTAAACAAAGGTGCCATAGGAAAAAAATAATAACTAGCACTTTCTCAGGTACAGCGGTGACAGAAATGGCACACTCTAATGCGTTGTCTATTTCCGCCATACACACACCAGTAGAAAATGCAGACCTGCGATCTAAAGGATCGGCTACAGTTATTCCGAAAGAGGAGTACTTTTGATGGTTCTGGGCTTGAGACTTATTGCACGGCATGAAAAAGTCTAGCAACAGCCTATAAAAAACGTCATTTGCGCAGAAGGGGAATCATAACTCTAGAAAAAAAAAAGTTTCAAATTAACGGCACGTACACTAGCGACGTTGTTCCTGGTGGCGGTGACTTGCGTTTGCGGGTCATCGAGCCGGGCAGAGATGGGGGAGGGGGTGGGGTGAGTAGAGCCGGTACAACTACGAAATTTTAAGGAGGCCCTGTTAAGGGCTATAAACTCCCTTTCTAAAAACGAAAAGAATATAGAGGTTAACTCGGTGACCTTGGACTAAGGTCTGATTACAGTAAGATGTGTTAAGCAACAAATCAAGGTCAATGCAAACGTCAAAAACCTGACCAAAGTTTGGGAAGGCGCCAACTTGAGGATGAACCATATGGATGTTATGAAAGACATTAAAAGAATGATGATCTTTGTCCCGATGGAACCTGTGGACAAGAAAACTAAAACCATATAGGCACATCCAAAATGAGAGTGTCTCGGATGCAGAGACATGGGGACGAAACCTCAGGTGAAACCAGTCTGACGATCTGCTGCCCGACGAAGGATGCGGTGGTCATTAAGAAAGTAGGAAATAGATGGGACTACGGTCTTGTAAAGATCCAGTCGATTAGCAGGGACTGGCTGGATAAACTTTTCGGTGGAGGGACTGGCAGTCAAGCTCAGTGATGAGGAAGAGGAAGGTCAGGGCTCGGCCGCAAATTTCCATGGCCGGAACCCTTTAGTGCCTTGTTCAGTGGTGGAAAGGTGGGGGGGGGGGAGGGAGGTGAAGGGTATAATTCACGCATGGATCAACAATGAACACTGGAGATGGTGGAACAACATTGGTCTGAGATGGCCGTGAAAATGACTGATGAGCTACTAAAAGGGATATTTTTAATTTGGATAGGGTAACCCTAAGATAGTAACATGGCACTGGTGACAGGCCATGGTCTCTTCGAGTGTTATTTAAAAAAAACAATGTATCCTTTGAAGATGACACCTACAGATTACATATGCCTGGTATAAGAGGAGACGGCGACTCACATAGAGCACCAACGCCCTGCACTAGCAAGCAGAAAATTCCGTCTGTTGCAAGATAACCAACTGGAAAAAAACAGAATATGGGAGTCAGTAGGTTAAACTAAACTAGCCCAAATAAGGGAGCTGGGAAAGACCCGTTTCTATGTGGTCTATTTCGGCTAATCCCCGGAGAAGTGTTTTTAGTGAGCAAGAATCTCACACTATCGAAGGGTGCGGGCTGTCCGGTGTCTAATGACAAATTTTCACCTCTCCCACTCAAAAAAATAAAAAAATAAAATAAAAATAGGGTAATTCCAAAGCTTTCCGGTACTATAGTTTAAGAAATTCTTTTGTCATAACCTGACGTACGATAAACTTTGACATCACCGAAATAACTAAGAATTTCTAAATATATCAAAATTGCAAAAAGCATAAATGCTAAAAAGATGGGTGCCCTGAGGTACGCCGCAGAATTATGTATTTCTTAAGAGCGTCTTCTACCTTGTTGGTTTCAAAAAATCGATTCATTTTTTTATTTACATTTTTCTAATCTAGAACGTGTCAGGAATATACTCTGGAAATAATAAAACGGAATTCTCATTATTTCGGGATGTCAGAGACTGTCAAACATAGGTCCATCGCGGCAGCCCGGAAGCTTGTTTTACGAGGACATACCAAGGAAATCCGACACTGCAAAAAGAGCTCGGATTGAACAACGAGAACAGCAAGTAGCACACCGGAAGTTTCTTCTCCAACAAAAAGATAAAATCTGCGGTCCTGTCTTTGCAGATTGCTCGTAACTTGTCGTCCAAGGTTCATGCATGAACATCTTTAAATGAGATTTCCCAAAAGTTGTCTTTATACAATTGGTTGACATGTTTTCTCAAAAAATAATTGATCGATTAACTCAAATATTTTATCAAAATCTGATCTGACGCTATCGTCTGACGAAGGCTTTTTAAAAATTTTTCATTTTAAGAACTTTTGCAGCTGTTTTTGTGGCCCTAAAAACATGAAAAAAAAACATTTTTTTTAAAAGTCGACAATTTCCGAAATTTTTGAATTTTGAAAATTGCGTTCGCCAAACCATCTCCAAGGGGATAATAAAACTAAATCTTTTGCGATTTTTTGTTTTAGACGACTTTCATGAGCTGATTCGTGGCAACCGTGAACTTTTCGTACTTCAAGGTCGAACAAAGGTCAACCCAGAAACAATAAAAATTTAAAAAAATTAATTTTTTTATTATAAAAATAAACGATTTGAACCCAAAAAATCGCATTATTGGTGTCCCTACGATTCATCCTCGAAAAACAGTATCAAAACCGACGTCGTAAGGTAGAAGACCCCCTTAAGCAAGTGAAGATTGAAGTAAAGTATCTATTCTCAGTATAAAGAGAAACTTGCAAAAGTGGCGACCCTGTGGTATATATCTCTCTCTACTTCTTGTATCCCCTTGGCATGCGACGGGCGACGAATTTCACCCGATTCGAAGCAACGATTACAAATGGACCTACAATTCAAGTTGGCTTTCGAACCAATGATATTACTCTGCAACCCCCAATGGACCTTTTATTGTAATTATATCTCCAAATAGCTCATAATAAACCTTAATTCTGATAAAGAAACAATTCAAGTAAAATCTTCGTAAATTCATTAAAATTGAAGCTTCTCCTTATTATCGAAGCTCAGTAGAAGAGATTGTTCTTGTAGTCGCGAAATAAAAGCGAATAAAGTGTTTTTTCAAACTTTTTTGGCTTTAAATCATGATTTAATCGTTTGAGCAGTACACCAAAAATCACAAATATCTATTAATGCTTGACATGTTGGCAGAGGTATATATATTCACCACAAGATATTAACCCAAAAACAACAAATCTCTTCTCAACGTCTCTGAATTTCTCGTCTGCTGACGAGCAAAGTACTTGGAACTACATTAAGGAATTTATTAGGTTCCACGTCCTAATGAGAAATTATTACGAAGACATATTCTTACCTTTGTATGCCGCAAACAATGTCGGTTGGCCTTAATACTAATGCGAAAGTAACTAAATAGCACATGAGGATTCCAGCCAAAAGAATATAGCTCAGCTCACGGCCGGATGCTCTCACCACAGGAGTGTCATTATGTCTGTAATAAAATTAGAATTTAATGTGAAAATTAAATGGGCTATCACCTCGTTTAATATGGAAATGTGCTTTTAACTGTCAATCTATTGTTGCGTGGGAGTTTCAGGTATTAAAACCACAATTCTACCAATGTACTTACTTAAGGAAGACTCCAACAACGAATAGCGTTATGAGTATTCCGATGGAACTGAATGCCATCGCACCTATAGCCCAAGCAGATTCTGGTCGTAAATAAACTTCTGGAATTTCTTGGCAGTGTTCCTTCATCCGATCGGGAAGTGTACCTTTGCGACATGTTAAGCATTGGGTTTCGTCGAATGGATGGCGTATCTGAAATAGAAAAGGAGTAAAACTTGTAAGCGACTATAGAAACGATTCTAGCGCAACATGAATATTCAATGATGTTGTGACATTGTAAGTAGAAAAATCAGTAGATGGTAATGATTTCAAAATAAAAGGTTTTACGTCAAAGCAAGTTGTCTTTATAGGAAAAAGTAACAGAAAACCCTCTTTGAAGTAAGTTTGTATTTTTAGAATTTATTTTTTCTAGCCCGGTGAAAAGGGCCGTTAATGTGCCAGAAAATATGATTTCTACGAACCTCGAGTATCGAATTTACTGGAAATCGCTGGAATCAATTATGTAAAAGTAAAAGGTAGTATAAATAGCGTACTTAAACCAGGGAATAGCTAAAAACACAAGCGGAAAAGGTAGCAGAAGTAAACTTTCCATCAGTTTTGGAGTTCAACAATGTTATTTACTCTTGCCGCTTGTTTTTTTAATTATAATAAACGATAATTAAATAAACGGTATATATTATATACTACGCTCTAAGAAAAAGCATCATTTCAAACTTAAAATCGCTGGAAGCAAGCTGTAAAGATGCTTAAAAAGTGCAATTACCTGCGTTCCAACAAAAATGTGGTCAAGGGTGAGTCGGGTTTGGGCGCTGAGAGTTCCGCCCTATGTAATACCACAAAAAGTAAGGAAATTTGAGCAATTATTAGAAACCACTTTTCTTAACTTATTGGTCAATAATGTAAAATTTCAATTCTTTGCCTAAAAAATAAAGACTCGCCCATACCTAGCCTGAAACAGGCACGCACAGCTTCAAAACGCCTGTATGGTACTCAAATGAAGCACCGTACGCCTGAGTAAAAACTATGCATTGCCAAATGCCAGCCCGCTGCAGCCACGTACAAATAAAAGACGCACGAAATAGTTCAAATAAAGCACGTCACACATTTTCTAAAATGAAAACAATAAAATTATTTTCATAGATTAATTCATTTGAGACCGATGTCGGAAATAACAAAACTATCTCCGCAGTAGTCGGCAACGTTTGTGCAGTTGAGTGTTATTTTTACTCATGTTAATAAAGATTATAACTTAAACTGGAAAATATATAAGAATGAAAATAAAAATTTTTAGGTAATTTCTATCATTACATAGGTCTACAAATACCGGGGTCATGTCAGTTGTTGAAAATATCTCAAATACTGACGTGATGGTCCAATTCTGACCCCGGATTCGGATTCTACGCAGTTAATTACTTCGGAAATGACCCTTAGCTTTCCAACAACTAAACCATGTTGACCTGTGTTATTATTGTAATGACTCACTATGTGTGTCTATTGGGGACAAATTTAATGTTAGGTGGGCGTGACCGCCTCGGTGACCCCCATGCTGTCAGTCTCCAGTCTCGACTATGTTAAAGCCAGAACGCAGTAACAGAAACGTGTATTTATGACGGGGGTATACTTTTGTGCATCTAGTGGGAGCGTGCATACTCGTGTGGCGGGTGTATTTTTAAATTGTTTGGGCCTGTAGCGGGACTGTGCATAATACGATCGGGCGCATTTGTTCGTTATGCCTGCTAGGAACGGGCGCGTATGTACTTTTAAAAATATTAACGTCTGCATTTGCACTTGCTAGGCATGAATATACCAAATCGATTATTTTTACTAGGGTATTTTTTATTTTACTGGCAAACTTTCAAATAACCATCTCTTTGTAAGTAAAATTTTTGCAGCTGAAAATTATTCATAACTTTTTATTTCTTGTATTGTTTTAGTATTTGCTGTTTAAATATAGAGTATATATTGTACACAATATTGTACACAATTTACAGCTTATTAAGTATAGTCGTGTTTGTAATAGATCTGATAACAAAATCGGTCTAAAACCTATGATTTTGATGGCGCACCAAAGCGTTAATTGATGCCGAAAAGTTTTTAAAAATATTTCTGCTCTGCAAGCAAAGCTCTTTCGAACGATGCAAGCATAGGCAAAAGTAAATTGTTTGTTCTTACCCCTCTCCCCTCTAGCGCTTACTTGCACGTAGGTTAAGATAAAATTTTTTATAATTTTTAATATGTTTTTCGTCTAATGGACAGACAGTGTTACCGCAACAAGAGGGTGGAGTAGAATCGATTTTAATGTATTCCTCTGCTCACTATCAAGTTCCCAAAAACAGGCGGATTTCGGGCCTTTTTTGAAGTTACTCTTTGGTATATGGACGTTACCAGAAAGAGATTTTTTGCAGAGATTTTGACAAAAAGTTCAAATGTTTTTTCTTTTTTATACAATGTGGCCAAATTCTAAGGGACAACCCTTTGATGCGTTAGCATGGTTTTGGCCGGAAGGGAATTAGGAAACTTGAGTCTTGTTTTTTGCATTGCTGCGAGCTAGACAACAGCCCAGAGACGAAGTGGATTATTTTAATTTCTTAATAAAAGCTAACGGGGTCATCTGGTCTCGAACCCGGGACCCATGGCATGTGGTCTTGCAGCTCAACGTGTTGATCCAACTCCGTCTCCGATATTGATAAAAAATTTATTTCTTCAATATATTAAATAAAGTACTTTCACCAATGAAATCTTTTCTGAATATTCATTAAAGAAAACAAAATTGGACCTCCCTGGAGGGGGGGGGGGGGGGGGGGGGGGTGAACCCGAAAACTCTATCCGTAGATCCATAATATGGCACACGCAGTGGTGGATCTACGGATAGAGTTTATATTATATCTTTTGTGAGTAGATATTGTTAGTTATTTTTGTAAACGCTTATATTGAATTAATAGTGAAATAGTAAAATGGCGAAAAACGCAAATTAGGGACTTCTGACAAAAGTGTAATGTTAGTAATATCTTTAAATGGAGTTTTCTTAAGAAATATAGCACGAAAGGTTTGGTGTCATCAATCTACTGTCCTTCGAATTTAGAAAAATACTATATAAAAACAGTGATGATTTAAGAAAATCTAAAGGATGGCGGAGAAAACGACAATTTACAGCAGCTTCTGAACGTATTTCTCTTGCATTTGTTTGAAAAGTCGTCGGATGATGTTAGTTGAATTCACACACTTTTGGAGTAAAATAAACTTAGAGTCTTACATCGTCTAAATGAAAAGGAGTAACATGCAAGAAAGCCAAAAAAAAAGCCCATGTTGACGAAAAAAACTGAAAAAAAAAACAACTTGGAATGGGCTTGGGAGCACCAATGTTTTCCCAAAAATCTGTAATCATCAATCATCGTAATCATCTCTGAATAATCTAAATTTAATTTAAAGCATTTCCAAGGATAGATGATTTGCGGATGCATAAGTAGCATCAGTGTTGGGCCACATTGAAGACCAATTAATTACCAATAATTATAAATTTATTCGCAGTGGTCAAGAATTACATTACATTGCCATTAAGTGAAAAGGTTTATAATTTATTTATAGTATATTTTGCCAATATCTACGATTTTTCTTCGTATAGTTAATAAAATATATAATTAAATACAATGTACTTAAATGATCAAATACTCCAGATCAAAATCCTATTGAGAACTGGTAAAAGATGGTCGGGAATTCCGTGCCAAAACAAATGCTACAAAGTTTAAATAACCTGAAAAGGTCAATATCAAAAGTATGGTACGAATTACTGGAACAAGATTATGTTATATCAAAAATACCGGCCAAATATAAGTCAAATTCGTGCACCGAGGCTTCCGTAAAATATTGAAAAATATTTAAGATAACATTTTTTCTTCGGAAACTTCGTTTTATTGTTCCTGTAGCAGATCTTTTATTACTAGAAATTACTTCAGGGTTCCGTGGCGTGCCTTCTCCCCCTTTGCCAAAGGGGGGGGGGGTGGTATGTTATAGAACATTTTTGGGGGTAAGTCAAAACTAATGACTTAAAATTAAAAACAATTATTTTTTGAATCCTTATACCAAACCCTTTCAAATAGTACCTTATACGGTATCTAAAAAAAGATTTTGTTTAAATCTCTCATATTTACTTGAAAACAATATACCTCTAAAAAATTTTGAGCAAGAAAAGATGCGGACAAATGAATTTTATCTCTCTCCAGTTCTCGTAACTTCTTGTCGGGCATAGGGCGAGTATAGGAGAGTTTCACCCGATTTGAGACAACAAATCAACAATTACATCTACACCTTCAATTATTTTTGACCAATCCTTATAAAAATATATTAAATATTTGCAAAGGCATGATCCTCGATGTGATGGCACGAAAAGTAACTCCACTAAAATTCTGCTGACGAATTATATAAAAATAAAAAATTTTAATTTTTTCTGTTTTTTTTTATTATTTAGCTGCAGTTTAAATTTAAATATTTATTTAAAGATGTTTTTAAAAACAGCAATTAATACAATTTTGAAAATTGGGTAAGCACAGACTTAGCCGCTGCGATTGCGAAGATATAAGAAAAAACTAATTTGAAAATCGTAAAATCGTATGACCGGTCTTCGAGTTTTTGGTAGGACAATATCTTCTAAAACAAAGGAGCAACATATGCACAGCAAGCGACTTGATGAACAACTAACTAATTATTAAGTTTTTAAACTAGAATTCAATGCATAGCATTTAAGATGTTGAAAAAGCGTTATAGTATTGAAGAATGCTATAATGCAATAAAAAAGTATTTTCATACTAGAAGAAGATCTAAAATGTCATCTATTATGAAAAATGTGAGCATCCGCACGGGGGGGAGGTGAGTTAAATTCGGCCTGTAACTTGACCAAATTTCAATATTTTGAATTAAAATTTTTTTATCGCAATCTGTTATCAACAGAAAACAACCATGGATCGCCGCCAACGGGGTTTAAATCTGGACTTTCGAGACGGAAGGCCGACACGATATTACTTACTCCACTGACGACTTATACCTGTACAAAATTTCAAGTCGATAGCAATAGAAAAGATTACTATTACTAGATAAACGGCTTCGAACAAAGTAGTGAACATTTTTTGGTTGCTTTTATATATTTCCCGCATCGGGCAACCCCGCAGTGAGAACTATTAATTTGTTCTCCGAGAGAGTTTGTGGGTAAGAGACAAGTATACTTTTCTTATGAGCATTTACAAATGTCAAATGTACTTCAGTCATTAAAAGATCAGAAAACATTGACAGTTTAAAAGTTTCTTACGCACACAAGTAACTATCTCAGTCATGTTATTCACATGAATTCTTTATATTGGTGGTACCTTTTGGTACATTTTTCTCTTCGACAAGATTCGGCGGTACTTTTTTGAGAGAAAGCTGTGATTCTCTCCGGATGGGAACAGAATTTTGACAGGAGTAAGTGATTCTCTCAAATAATTTTGACAGGAGTAAATGACTGCACACTACCTGTTCTCTTTATTTGCATGTATATTCTTATGACCTTAAAAGCTGGATATATTTCGTTTTACTGTGGTGCCAGTGTTACTTTTCCAAATTAGCTGGGTAATTTAGAGAGCCGGTTATCTAGTAGTAAGTAATCTTTGGCAATAGTATAATTTGTTCCAAAAAGATTGGCAGTAGCTCTTATGGAGTAGTGCTGTCTGTTTTATTTTCCCATAATTTTCCTATGCATCCATCCCTCTTCCTCAGCACGCTGTTGCCACGATGTTAACTCAGAACATTTGCTGATTTTTCCTCGTGGGAGCAGGTTGCCATATCAAAAGCATGTAAATATAACAAGTTTCTTGATGAATCCATAATCATTCATTAGGGCCTTTTTTTATTAAAAGCTGTGCAACATTGAACCAAAAATATATACATATTTCAAAATAAATAATTCAAAACAATTTGTAATAAGTAAATTCAAGCATTTCTAAAAACCTACTGCTAAAAGATATAATCTGGCTACACTAGATGTGCTTTCCGACCATTCCAGTCACTCGAATTTGTATTGTATCGGAGAACTTCGCATGTAAAACACCCACCACTGAGTGTTGATTATTGTCGGTCGTCCAACAGCATCTGGCTGCTGACACAATCAGTCAGCGTTGCCATTTTTACCAAAATTCTGGTAGACATACCATATGTTTGCATCAAATACCATCTACCATAATGAGTTTCATGGTATCTCGAAAATACCATAATTTTTCCGAATTCAAAAATTTCGAATTTTTGAAATGAAAAAGTTCAACATTTTTGAATTGTCAAATACAGATAGGTAGCTGCCCAAAACTCATCCCGTCAAAAAACATGCTGTCAAGAATGACCACAAAATTACTATACAAGGAAACAGATGTTTCAGCTGATAAAAGCTGTCAAGATGTTCAAAATCAGGAAGACGGGATTTTATATGAAGACTACGTTTTTAGAAACGTTTTTGTCGACTGAAGCCGAAGACTCCAAAGGAGATAAATAAAAAGTGAGTCCCTTTTTTTGTAAAACTTTGTGACTTGTCATAGAAGATACAATTTATTTTATTCCTCTCTGCTCTTTTAAATGTGTTCTAAAAATTTGTTTATTTCAAATAATTCTTCTTAATAATTCTAGTTCTTAATTTCTTATATTTTAAATTGAGCATTTTAGCTTAAATTATCTTCATAACTTACAATACCATAATTTTTCCCGAAATACCATAATTTTGTCCAGATAATACCATAATCAATTGGCCAAAGACTGGCAACCCTGCAATCAGTGCCTCTTGGTTTCTCGACCAAGAAAGATGGAAAGGGTGGCTGTACACGGTTTTTGGCGAGTTTGAGAAATTTGGCATCATAACTTCCCATTTACCGTGTATTGCCAATCTTTTTGGAACAGGTTATAGTCATCGAATAAACTTGCCACTACATACAGACAGACAGGCAGGCTGACACCGAAGTCTTACCATAATGGCTTCTTTTTATATTTTAGACGCAGAACGTTGCTTTTTTTCAATGTTAATTTTTTAAAGTTTCTTTTAGTTAATGTAAGTTGCCCCATTCACAAACATTTTGTGTTGAGGGTGGGGGCGCGAACAGCACCTAGCTTTGTAAAGCGTAGACCGATTTAGCTACTCAGCTAGATAGTTGTTAAAATAAGAAAATATACGATTTCAAGAAATACGACTTTTTCCTTTAAAACCAAAAAAACAATTAGCTCCAAAATAAAAAAAAAACAAAGTAAGAACGGCAATGAAGTCGTCTGTTGCAGCACTGTACTGTAAATAAATTTTGGTGTAAAAAGTTCTTGATGTGAGATTGCTAACATAAATAAATTAACAAGAACAGGAAGTTAATAATATGGGCAACTTAGTTAAAATAAAAAACGCATGTATTAACTGCATGAATTTTGGAGAAAATTTGGAAATATACTCAATTTTAGGTTATTTAAAATATTTTTTTCACTTTCGCAAATGACTGTACCTTTAAGGGTACGAGTTAGATAGATAATGTTAAAAATTTTGGAAAGATCATTGGAAAAGCAGTTTTTTAGCTTTTGTTTGATGTCGCTGCGTTGAGTAGATCAAAAGTTAAAAATAAACAAATAATGTGAACACTGTGAAAATTGAAAATTTATGAATCATCCAGTAACTCCCAAAACGGTTGAGATCCCCCCCCCCCCCCCCACCCACTCTTCACATTTTTTGTTTGGATAGGTGATATCACCCCACTTATTTTGACACACCAGATCTGAAACACCCTGTATAGCATTGTCAATTTAAATTCATAGCTTTTGCAGATTAATTTAATGTTAAGGCAAATTGAAATAGTTCCTCTTTATCAAATTGTTTCATTCAATGAATCCATTATTGAAAATTCTTTTAGGCCAACAAGATTAATCGATTAAATAAAATTTATGTTTTTATGTGTTTAGTTTTACTTCTGGGGTGCAAACCACCAAAAGCCCATTTTTTCTTAATTGTAAGGACGTAATCCTAAGGGGACGGGGTCTATAGCGAATACTGTTGATAATTGGAGTAACCCATAATTTTTAAAGCTATTCCATTTCCTGTGTTTATTTTTAAGCAGAAATAAAAAGAAAAATTCAAAAACTAAGAAATCTTATTAATATGTGTAAATACAACAATACATACCTGATACATAGAGCAATTAAAGCAATGCCAGCAACAGCTTTCGCCTTCAACATATTTCTTAGCTTGACCTCTTTCGCATGGAAGACTACAAACAGACTCAGGAGGCTTGGGATGATGAAGGTTGAACTGCACTTCTGTAGAAAATAATTGAAAATCCTTTATGTAAATTTAATTTGGTTAAGCAGCAATTATGGGGGATAGGGAGCTCTTTCCATTCGCATGCAAATTGACACTTAAACCAAGCACGTCTACAGAAGAAGCACCCAGGAGCAACCAGAACAATAAAATTTCACCACCCTGCCGCATACCAAACCTCCAGGAAATGCATTGCTCTAACGTCCTGTTCTGTCTCTTACATTGTTTTCTCCTTAATTCCCACAACAGGCAAGATATAGGAGTTCATTTACAGCAGCTGAATAGCCTGGCTCGTTTCAAATGATGTGGTTGCTATCTTCAGATAAGGATAATTTAATAACAACTCCTTGGGGAACTTGAATCAGATATCCTACATTCCCGGTTCCCGTAATGATTATACTCGAAGAGTTCTTGCAATAACTTACATTTATGCAGTAAGATACCAGCGACGTTGTTTGCGGGCTTTAATGGTAGTATAGTGGGGGGTGGATGGCGCATATGGTGGAAATCCATAAAAGAGAAAAAAGTTAAAATAAATCTTTTTCAACAAATTTATTTCTCGAGTTTATCAGATGCAAATGGTGGGGTTGAAGAAAGTGTTCACTTGTTGTTCGTGCAAGGTAAATTGTAACGGTTGCAGCTGAAAATCCTCGATCTATAAATTTCTAAATATCTTGGAAGGAAGATTTTCTAACTTAATTTATGCACTCTAGAGTAAACGTTAAACGAGTAGGGGCTCTATCTTCATGACTTTTTAATTTAGATAAATTTAAATATTTTTTGTGACAGTAAGGAAGAAATTGATCCTTGAGGGATGAACAAATTTCTTAGGCGAAAACAAACATATTTCCACTTTGTCTACATATATTGATTTGTGACTTCTTAAGCTAGTTCAACCCAGGAGCTCCTGGCTGGCCTTATCATAGAATTTTGATATTTTCTACGAAATCACTTTATACGTTAAACAGCTGTACGGATATATGTAGGTACAGATATTATTTTTGTATCAATGTTGAGTTTAGTATGAGTATACAGATGTTGATATATGTAAGAACAAAAGTTCCTTATCAATATAGCGTTGCGAGTAACGTCATCAAAAGGCAAATTCTATTCAGTGTTTTTTAAGGAGTTATTTTAGTCAGAAAATTTAAAAAGAAACATTTATTTATTTTTTCAGTACTACTACTTTTGTACTATGCTTTCAAGAATATGCTCTTATGATTTGACTTGAAAATTTTTGATAGATAGATAGATTATAGAGCCGTGTAAATGTAAAAAATAGCCTTTTTATCGTAATCTGTTGGCAGTTGAAAGTCGAAGCAACCCTCTAAAGGGGATGACGAGTAAAATTATTTTTCTTTCTGTTTCGAGATGGAAAAAAGTGACGATTTGACTGAACTAAATCCAAAATGGCCACTTACTGAACCATTTATAACCGAAAAAAGTACTGGAGAGAAAGTAGAGCCTTGTGGTAGTCCACTCAGTATTTGGAATGATTTAGGCGAGTGAGAAGATACATACATCGTGTGCAACTTCCTGTATGACATTGAGAGGAGAAGATATTCATTCGAATCAATAAGGAATAAATGCAGGTAAATGGACAACTACCTGTTCAGTAGAATTTCAAATCAGCGGATATTTGTATACGATTTCCAACAGCCTTTAAGTGAAGTTTATTAGCGGTAAAGAACCCTATATCATCAAAAGAGTAATAAAACCTAGGTTAACACTGAAGTTAAAATTTTAGTCAGTTCACCAACACCAGTGTATTCGATGATTAATTTAGTAAATGGACCTATAATATATAAATTATATACTTATAAATTATTATTGGTTGGTTGGTTAGTCGGGCTGTTTGTTGCTAAGAATCACCAAATTCACTCGGAGGCCATGAAGGCCCATTGTGAATGCCCTTAAAAAAGAAAAAGCATGGTCAGAACTTAAAACCACCCAGAACCCTGTAAGAATCTATTTAGGTCCACCAGTGCTATCTCCGCTAAGTCGTCTAAGTTGTCAAAGAACCTTGCTCCCAAACAGGAGAGTCATCGTTCTTTTAGAGCCGGACATTCGCAGAGTAGGTGCACTATGGACTCAATTTCTTCTTCGTCTCTGCAGCTTCTGCAGAACTCATTCGATGGTACGCCGAGTCTAATGCCCATAGCTCCTATGGGCAGTGTCCGGTGATGACGCCGACGAGTGTTTGAATGCGCTTTCTATCGAAGGATAAGAGATTTGAAGTTCTGCTCTGATTCAGCTCCGGCCATATACTTCGTGTTGTGAGACAGTAGCTGATATTTTCCCGCCGTTCCGAAGTCATGTTGAAGTAATGTATTGTTCCTCTGATTCCAATTTTATGAACATCTTTCAGTAGACTTTAGAAAACCTCTAGAATTCCACCGGGGTACCATCTTCGCCCACTTCTTTTTAAAAGCATTTTCTTACGTGCAATGTTCGTATGCATGGCTTTTTAATGCTGTGTTCTTTTACCACTATGTAAATCCTTTAGATTTTGATTTTTAAATTTATGAACGTGATGCAGCTACACTACACAACCAAGGATTATGGTCTTCTGCTTCGTTCTTCTTTCGAAGCATCGAGGCATATATTGGATTCTTTGAAAATAAAATGTTGAAATGATGATTATTTGTGTGAAAGATTAGTTACTAATGAAATAATGACGAAACGCTAAGTGGTCAAATGGCCGAACTATCTTGTATCTAGAGTAGGCTATGATCGCGCAGTTTTTGTTTTTCGAGGGAACATAGAATTGGACATATATACATTAAGGCGAAACACATAACACTCCTTTTTGGCTTCTTTCTAGTCGGGTGAAAATTCCACTGGAGGTCGCATTTGTAAACATTGAATCGGGTGAATCGGGTGAAATTTTTCTTTCGGAATATACTTGACAAGGGTTTACGGGAATTATGAATAGCGTGACGTAGACGCAAAAGAAACGCTTTTCCCGCTCAAAAAAAAATTTATTGCTAAAATGGAAAAGTAGCAAACAGACATGACTTCTAAATTTTCAATTATTTTTCAGCCTAATCTGCGACTTGATGAATAAGTGGCTTCGATGAATGAGTGGCTTCGATGAATGAGTGGCAAAATCATCATGCCATGGTAGCAGGGTTCGAAACTCTGTCTCACCTTGAGTTTTTCATAAGAAAATTAAAAAATCCACTCCGTTTTTGAACTATTGTCTAGCTTGCAGCAATGCAAAAATAAAACATTCAATTTTCCACACTCTTCCTATTCTAATTCCCTTCCGGCCAAAGCCATCTTA
The DNA here is from genome assembly GCA_964036015.1 of Leptarthrus brevirostris. Taxonomy (NCBI): domain Eukaryota; kingdom Metazoa; phylum Arthropoda; class Insecta; order Diptera; family Asilidae; genus Leptarthrus; species Leptarthrus brevirostris. The sequence continues at coordinate 153,218,066 of OZ038372.1, read as the reverse complement.
AACGCATCATAGGGTTGTCCCCTGGGCTTTGGTGACATCATAACAAATATGCATTATAGTAAGCGATTTCTCAGAAGTTCTTTTGAAAGTGGCCTTATAGTTTAACAATTGAAATTATTTCAATTGTGCCTTCACACTCGTGTTTAGCTGCAAATGACTGGAGGGTTTCAACGTTACGACCCTAATTAATATTTTTTCATCGCTCAGTTAATCTTCGCATAGAACCCTTTGTACCTCCGTTAAAAATGGTTTCCGTTTTTAACCTTTATTCCTGTAAAAAATTCTTAAACACAAAAAGGATCACACATACCCATACATCTTTATCCATCCAATAGTTGAGTAATGACTAGTTAATAGTGTAAAATTTATCAAGTACTCACCTGACATATTGAGACGTAGTTCACCCTCATAGTATTCTCCGACTTTGACCCATCGATACTTTCCGTATTCAACTTGTTTAAAGTGAATGATGTTGTACCTTGCAGGTCCATCGCCATTGGCATCGAAACGGAAATGGTCACCACTAAGACCTGGGCAAGAAGAAAAAGAAGAAATTGATTTATTATCCGTATTGCCTTCCGAACTTAAAATAGCAAACGTGCTTGAAAACAAGAAGTTATTATGGGAAACATTTCTCTGCCCAAAAGTGATTGGATATTCGTTAAGTGTCAGGAAATTTATAGTATCCATCTGTCGTTAGGAGCTGTCTTTCGAAAAACAAATCGAAAAGAAAACAGCACCTGACAGACAAATGGAGGATGCAGAAGTCACGATATCGAGAGATAATTCAATTTACCTTCAAATTCGACCTTCCGAAGATATTTCAGCAAATCTGCTCCTTTCGTAGGTTTCATAGTCTCACAAAGGGTCGGACGACCTCCACATAAATCCCTGTGCATGTCTCTGTAATTGAAGGAAGTAAACTATTATCACGTAAACTTCGTAAGCTTCTGCCTAAGAAATTGATTGCATCCTGTTTGGAAGGAGGGGGGTCGTTAAATTATTAAGATACTTGCCTTAGAGCATATGCAAATGCCATAACAGCGTCACTAACAAATTGAAGTTGATCCTCGAAGTCGGTGTTGTTGCGAGTTAGCTTCTCTTTGCTGGTGCACATTCTGGTATACTTGGTATTGTAAGGAGTTGCTGAACTATTCGGGTACCGGCATTGGAAGTGGTCCTCCCAAAACTCTGAAATTACCGGAAGAATTTCAAATTGCTGTAAACTCGTTTGTTTCATGCCAGCATGCAAAATTTATTTAATTTAACAATAGAATGCCTCCCGGGTTAAGGTATACAAAACCATGTTATGTTAGGGTAATGAAAACGAATCTGAACGGCTCGAAGACTGTGAAGAGTAGAGCTCGTGTTATTGCCTTGTGTGTGTGTGCGCCAAATGATTTCCAGCAAAAGTGGGGACGTGATATGAAACGGGAGCCATATAAGCATTATTTCCTGATTTCAGATTTTCCAGATAACCGGAGATTAAATTTTCAGATAGAGACCAAGAAGGACGATTGTTTTAATAAGCGACCCTGCAGTGGAATACGTTTATGAATGGTTTTAATTGCTCCTGGATAAGCCATCGAATATTGTGGTCTATTCGTGCAAACTTGCAGGAATGAACGCTTCCTTTTTGTGCAAATATTTGCGAATACAAATAAATGTTTCCATTGTTTGTGGATTGTTGTTGTTCAGAAATATGGTATTAAGGGGAATATATTAAGTCTTTGTTTTCTCATTGCGCTGGCATACATCGCATAGTACAATACGGATTTAAAGAACAATTCTGTGAGTGGCTTAGAATAATTTCAATCGACCATATAATTTTGAACTATTTAAACACAGCTAAGCGGTAAAACTAACATATCAAACCTCACTAACGACTTTTGTAGAACTTATTTTATTTATGTGGTTGATCTGTAGGAGACAACATAAAATTTATCTGGAAGAGCAGCAATTAGAAAAAGTAGATTAATTGTGCTATCTCGGAAGCATAGTTACAGCAGACGGCGGAGCTGAAGCTGATGTACAGGATCCCATCAATAAGACTCGAGTTGCATTTAATACTCTTGCTGAGATCTGGCGCAATAGCAACGTTTCTGGATCCACTAAACTCTGGATCTTCGAGTCGAACGTAAAATCTGACCTGTCAAATAACATCTAAGCCTTTATCAAACGGTGTCTCCGACACATCCTTAACATCCATTTTCCGGAGGTAATTACCAACGAAGACCTACCTGTGTAGACAGCAGGGATCCTCACGGAATTCAAGGAAGACATCAAATTGGACGATCGCGCAACACATGGAGAAGATCCCTCGAGAGGGAAGGGCGTTGAAGCAGACCTGGACCAGGTGAAGAGTCGATGTAATAGACGCCCTATCCTCCACAAGGAGAATAGAGAGAGAAAGATATTGACATGAAAGAAGTGCAAAGCGTGCTGCGATTGTTCGGGCCTGGCCAACAAAAGGTACAAAGCTTTAGGCGTGTACTTCTTCAGGGGATTGGACGACGTTGCTAACATAGGGCTAAGTAGCTTCTCAGGTTTATTAACACTTATGGCCGGTTCTAAATAAACCCTCTACTTATATTCAAGTGCGGTCGATCGAATGTGGTAATACAACGAACGTTTCTTTAGCTCTACTATATGTGAGGCTGATCGGCTAAAATGGTAGTCAGTGGGATGTTGTGGAACACTTCTGGTGTGATGATGTGGAACACTCCATTTATGCTATTCTTATGAATTTTTTCAATAAAATAAGCGCTGAATGTTGTAGTAATGGAGGCTGGGACATTATTTTCGGCTACAATAAAAGCTATTCTTATATCTCTGACAGATCCATGTAGCACAAGCAACATCGAAAGATCTTTCTCTACGTTGTGGCATGTCAAAATGTGGCTGAGATCTACTATTATTGAAAACATATTAAACGGTCTGTATGCTCAACGTAATTTTTTTTTATTATTTTGAGTGGCCCATATGGTGGGCACTTCAACCAAGGAGGTATTTTATACCACAACCCCTACTACTGCAAAAGGCACTCAGCTACCATTACATAGGCACTGAGTTCTTTAAGAGTGGATGATCTTACATCAGCCGGGCTCAGGATTTCTCGGCTGAAGATAATCCTTCAACGCCATGCCAATGAAGGACAGAAGCACATTATGTGCTTAGTAGTTTCATGGCCTTTTAAATAGAACCGACACTACGTGCGTGTCACTGGGCAGACCTATCCGGTGTAGACGATATCCCAGCTCAAAGTGACCAGAATCGTAGGCTAAAAGCTACGCTAGATCTGTCTTACTTAAGGCAATAGCATCGTTGTAAACATAAGGGCTAACAAGTGCCGGGAGAGACATGAGATCTCAAAAAATAAAAAAAGTCAGAAAATTCCCAAATTTAGCTCAAAAGAACTGACGGTAATCTTGCTTATCTTATTCTTTGTATGTTTAGTCATAGTCTACTCAATATACAAACCCGAAAATAATGACTATCGTGGACGACAGGCGTTTTTGTAACACAGATTGACCATTCCTTGCGCACAATTAAAACTACACTCCACCAAAACCAGAGAGAAACAATGACGTCATTGACGCATTATAAGCTCAATTTTTGAGCAAAACGCACACATGAGAAAATCATCTCTTCAAAACGCCACACCAGCAATGAAAATTGTAAAGAACAAAATTTTTATTGTTACCTTGCATTCAGAACACTTGTATTTTTACCTCGAACAAATACCAGGTGAAAACTGAGATAACATCTCAAAAAATATGACGAGGGAGTCGAATTTCGCAACGCATTCCTATGGTTTACTATCGGAAGTGTAGTTTGCTCTGTTGTTCGCATTTGCTTTTATCGTAAATTTCCTATTCCGGTCTTTGAATGAATGCACAGAATAAGATATTAAGATACGAGTATTATATACTATATTTCAAAGAAGATAAAACTGTATTGAAATTTCAACTTCTCTGGTTAGTTCGAAATTACATTTTCCAATTTTTTAAGTTTTTTAGTCAGTGTTGAAATAGTTGCGTTTACTAAACTTAGGTTACGTTAAAAATCTCCACCCAAACTTAGTTAGTAAAATTTCGGGATTTTGTGCTTTGGGATTTTAAGCCCAACCCACAAGTGCCTTAGTATGAGCCTGAGGACACTTCTCCAGTATAACAACTGCTAAACACTATCCCACTCTCTTGTCGACAACCATCTGAGGCTGGGAAAGGGCTCGGGACCTTGGTACCGTGAAGAAGAGTTCTTACTGGGCAGTTTGTCGCGGTCTCGTTACCCTTGAAAGCGGAGTGACCAGGTATCCAACAAAGCGTGACCCTATAATGGGTAACCAGTTTTTGGAGGGCGTCGAAGCTCTTGGCCAAGAGGCTGTCGACGACCATCTGAGACTGCAAAAGGACTCGGGATTTTGGCACCGCGAGAAAGAGTCATTTCTGGCCAGTTTATTGGCGGTATCGTTACCTTCAAAATTCAAGTGACCAGGTATATAAAAGAGCATGAGCCTGTTATGGGTGGCCTCCTTCGTTAGCCTCTAAAAAAAACAACATGGGGAGCCTTAAGGATTACCTGGCTATTAGAGAAGATTGTAATATCATGGATTTCGGCTTGAAAGATACTGCGGCAAGTACCCAATGCTATCGAAACTCTAGTGTTGGGTCCAAAGACACCAACACCATATTCCATTTCTGAGCAATCAGTGAAATATTTAAGGCTTTTAGTGTCCATACACATACACTGAATATTGTAAAATATTGTAACGCACACGAAGTAGGCCACGAAAAAGGTACTAAACCGTGTGATGCGCATGCCCCAATGGCCAGAAATCAAGGCAAGGAAATGTCAACCGTAGAAAGTCAAGGACAACTTGAACCTATGGTGAAAATGTATGTATAACGAAAAATTCTAGAACTAAGTGACTGAAGTTTCTAGAACTAAGCTGAGTAGTATAAATAGGGCTAAGTAGCATCCTTGTTAGGTTTAGTCGTGATTAAGACTGTGAAGTGTTTACATAATATGATACTGCGAATAGTCAGTTGTATTTTTAACTGTGAAGTGATAAGTACTAATAAGTAAAGTGAAACGGTATAGTGTGAAGAAAACTTTTCAATATAATTGTGAAACCAAATAATCAGTGAAGTGAATAAAAACTGTGAACATTTGTGATTGAAAAGAAGTGTCTTAATTAATCCGTCGAGCCGGAAGAGCCACATTTACGTTTCAATATTTAAAAAAACATTGGCGCTCTCATTTTCGATTAACTTTAATTAATTCACTGGATCTCATCCCTATAAATTTATAATTGACACATATTTCATATAAACTTCAACTCACCTACAAACCACGGATTACGTTGATTGTTTTCCACTGTTAAACTAAGAAAATACTGCTCAAAACCTTTAACAGGATTTGCCTGCGGCTGTACAGATAATGTACCTTCGACCTATGCAAAATAATTTAATGGAAAATTCATCAATTATTGACTCTTTTTAAGCTCATTTACCTCTGGTTCATTTCCATCAGATACCAAATTTCTCGCACTCCATCCATCCGAACCAATCCATGAAAATGCACCTGTAGCATTATTTCGTCGAACGGCACGCATTACCTCGGCAACTTCCTGATCTGAACCGAAAATAATTGCACCTGCACGATAAAAGTAAAAATAATTAATTAATGTAAAAAGGGTGATGATGATGGTATTAAATTGACAGGTTGTAATAGGATGTGTCATCTGTGACAAGCTGTAAGTATTTTGTTAAGAATATTACGATGTTAATCGATTTATTATTAATTTGCTTTATGAAAGAAATATGAGGCTACTTCGAAAAACTAGTAAGTTAGTAGTACGAAAAGAAAGTTTTTAGAGTATATAACGAGTATATACGAGAACGTATAATTAGTTCACTATGTCACACAATTTTGAATTCCTGTGTAACAATAATTGAGTTGGAATATTCACGCCCAAGCAAGTGCAGACGCTATTATTTTTAAAAGTATATACGCACCCGTTGCGAGCACGCATAGCAAACAAATTCATCCGATAGTATTACGCACGCTTCCCCTACAGACCAAAAAATTCAAAAATACGCGCGCCACAAGGGTATGCACGTTTCCGCTATAGGCACCAAAGTCGAAAAATACGCCCACCATAAATACACGCTTCTGTTACTGCGTTTTGGCTTTAACACTTTCGAAACTGGCGACTCACTACGTGTGTTCAGGATAATCTCAACCAAATAGATGCCTGTTCGCCGTGTGGGTCATCGGCCATATTATATTCCCCATAACCGATAACTCACATGGTGAGTCTTGACAATTATACTTATAACAATTAGGGGCCTTTCAAGTATTACGTAACGCAGTTAGGGAGGGAGGTGCTTTGAAACGTGACGGTGCGTTATAGTATGTGGGGAGGGAGGTCAAGCAATGCGTTACGTAACATTAAGTTTCTGTTAAAATTAACTCTTAACTCGTGACTCACGGCTCATTTTGTATGGTATATTTACACTACACATATTCTTTTTATACGGGGGTGGGGGAAGGTAACACGAAACGTTACGGCGCGTTACAAGGTGGAGGGGGGCATCAGAAATCTTCTAAAACTGCGTTACGTAAGACTTGAACAGCCTCTTACCTGAAATTTGTTACTTTTATTCTTATATATTTTTCAGTTTCAGTCATAATCTTTCTTAACGTGAGTAAATATAAGACTCAACTGCACAACTCCACTGCAGAAATACTTTTGTTATTTCGAATCAGTTAACCTACACAAATAATTTGTTTTCATTTTAAATTTTAGTCTAAAATAAAGTGTGAACGTACCGTGCTTGGTTTGGACTATTTCGTGCGCCTTTTATTGATACGTGCCTGCAGCGGTCTGGCATTTGGAAAAGTATCATTTTTACTCAGGCGTACCGTGCCTCATTTAAGTGGCATTTAGGCGTTTTGACGCTGTGCGTCCTGTTTCAGGCTAGGAATGTGCGAATCTTATTTTTACTCGAGTTAATTTTTATTTCGCTTTTCTTATTGTTCTTTTTTTTATGATGTAGCCAAGGCCCTATGATGCGTTAGCATGACTTTGCCGGAAGGGAATTAGAGTAAGGGGTGTGAGGGTTGCTGGAGAATGGACGGACGAGTTGAAGCCTTCTAGGATACGGTGATCCTCATCTGAATATTCTCAAGTGTTAGTTACACCTCCAAGTGGTAGCAACCGGGCAATGCATCCTAGAATGTAGCCAAGTAACTAATGCGGGAGGAGATAACCTCTTGAAAAATCCCCCTAATTTCAAGGGAGTCTGCAGTGTTGCGTCCCCTCTGCAGGACCCAGGGGTAATTGGGTAGTGGAGGTGGATTGTATGGGAGACCCCAACAGGTTGGCTATACCCACGGTACCCACAACACAACAGTAGCAGTTTTGGGAGAATTACCTTTCGAAGAAACTGTGGCGGCTATGGAGGCTGGCTCGCTTCCACCGGCTGAAACTGCTGTAGCAGTCCTGGAGAAGGGTGCCATTGGCATAATAACAACTAGCACTTCTTTAGGTGCGGCGGTGCAGAGACGGGAGACTCTAACGAGTTGGCTATCTCCGCGATACGCACACCAGGAGAAGATGCAGATCTGCCTTCCAAAGGGTTAACTGCGGTTAATCCGGAGGGGGTTTCTTGTCCTGGCTCAGGACTAAAGCGTTACGGCCTGGAACCCTTCAATGCCGTAGGCAGAGAAGGGATGAAGGTCGTAACTAACGCATGGACCAAAAAGGAACACTGGAAACGGTGGGAAAATATGGATTTATGCAGATCTGCCCTCCGTAGGGTTAGCTGCGGTTGATCCGGAGGGGGTTCCTTGTCCTGGCTCAGGACTAAAGCGTTACGGCCTGGAACCCTTCAATGTCCTAGACAGTGAAGGGGTAAATGATGTAACTAACGCATGGACCAAGAAGGAACACTGGAGACGGTAGGAAATCATTTATTTATGCAGATAGACTAGGATTCCAGCAGTGACCCAGGAAACCGAGGTTAGTGGCGACAGTGGGATAACTGGATACTCAGTTGCCCCCACTAAGGGTGACTGGGAGGGGACGAAAAGGGACCCGGTTATGTGGTCTGTTTCGGCTAATCCCCAGAGAGGTGTTTTTAGTGAGTAAGAATCTCACACTACCGGAGGGCACGGGCTGTCTGGTGTCTTTTGGAAGATTTTCACCTCTCCCGCAAAAAAAAAAAGGGGTGTGAGGGAAATTGATTGTCTTGTTTGTGCATTGCTGCTAGTTAGACAACAGCCCAGAGACAGAGTGTTTTTTAATTTATTGCAATCGCAAATTAAAAACTCCCAGGAAGATAGAGGCTCGAACCTGCATACATGATGTGGTGATTGTACTACTCAACCAATTGATCGAAATCCGTCGTCAAGTCTTTAGTATGTTTTTGTTCTCATTCGTAAATCCGATCCAAAAATTTATTTGGCACACATGCTATTCTGTAGAGATCTGTTACTATCGTGTGTAAATGGTTTCTTCATTTTCCTGACCTCGAAATCCAAACTTTTCGGTCCGACACTTTTAAAACTTTTGACAGCATGTTACGAAGATTATCATCAAGGTATCCTTAAAAAAAAGGCTAAACACTGTTTGAATCCTGTTGTAAATTCTATTCTCAAATTATACCTTATTTTGTGATTGATAGAAAGTTTTGTACGATAAACAGGAAAATCTAAATCAAATTGCTATCCTTGTCCTTGAAGATGTCAGGATATGCCAATCGCATGGACAAAACCAAGCAAAACCGAAAAATTATCTGGATTAAAACTTTTTTCCAACTTGAATACACAAATCGAGTTGAAAATGTACTCAAGTTTCTGTCAGTTCCTGAAACTTTTCCGATCTAATGGAAAATATAGAGAAAATAAGTTTCCCGAACTTCTGAACTATAACTCCATCCAGTGGGATTTGATTTGTTTTCTGCCACACGCCCGCCCTGAGTCATATCTCATTCCTAGCAATTCTTGTACAGAATATCCCTTAAATACCTTGGGAGATCTGCCATTGTTTTTAAAAGGAATTATCAGGAACTGGAGAATAGTCTGGAAATGAGGGATTATAGAGCTTTTATTATAATTTGAACCATTACGGACTTCTGCGTTGTTGATCTTCTTCTAGGAGTAAATATTTTTGTGGAATGTAATAAATTTAAGAAAAGTACTTCAGGCAAGAATTGTATTTTGATGAGAAATTCGGTTGTGTATTGCCTTTTCGTCGAATTTTGCAGTGCAATTTCAGAGTGTAACTTATATTGCGAAAAGAGAATTTCCAAAAGCATTGAATTTTACCTCGCATTCCCTCTAGGTCTGTTTGAAAATGCACACCTTATTAAATTTTTCCTGAATAGGGAGTAGCTTCGCTTTTTTATGTTCTGATGTTCTACAAGGAGAACGAACCACAGCAGGAGTAAAGTGCTCCAATGTTCACAAAAGTGGGACTGATATCTTAAGGAAATTCAGGAAAATTGATTTTATCCTTTGCAGTAGCATAGTGACGGTTTCAAGGGACATTTTTTGCAACTTTGGTTTTTTCTTTTGTAAAATTGTAAGCGGTGCTGGTATTCTTTTGAAAGAAATATTATAGCAATAAAAATGGTTGCTAAGATACAAGTTATGGCTCCATTGAAATCAACTGGGAAGAGAAATATACCATCACAGTAGTCTCTGTTGTTTGTAAGAGTTCAAATGGATTTATCTTCTTGAAATCAGAGCGATTTTATTCCAAGAATCCAGTGAGGATATTAAATTTCCTGAGAAACTTATAGTTGAGTTGAGTTGGCAAAAGTGAATGGATGTGCGACACTTCTAGCTACTCTAATTAGAAGTGGCGTATAATAATTACCTAGACAGAATGAGGCTTTTAGTACGAAATAACTCGAAACAGTTTTGGCGCTTAGTAAACTCATAGTGCACCTCTAATGAATATCCCTCTTTTATGAGCCTGGATAAGGAAGGGGACGTTCAAATATTACGTAACGCAGTTTTTGAAGATTTCTGAACCCCCCCCCCCCCCCTATCACAATTGTTAGGCACCGTAGCGTTTCACAAGACCCCCTCCCCCACCATCCCTCCTAACTGCATTACGTAGCACGGCCCCTAACACGGTCTATACGAACCTCCAAACTATTGCCAACCTCTTTGGTGATTTTTTTAAAACGAAAGAAAGCTTTTATCTGTTCACTTGTGACAACTTCCTTTTTTTCGAATAAATTTTCAATCAAATAACGATTTTTTTAAAAAATCGAATAAATTTTTATTCGATTTTCAATTTATTTTAAGCTATTCGCAAATAATTATTTGTTATTTGGTATTCTTTAATCCAATTTCAAATAATTATTTGTTATTCGATCGTTCGTTATTCGATAATCAAATAAATATTCGTTATTTGAAGACTTATTCTTCGATACTGGCTTCCAAAATTTCCGTAGAGATCGAAGTGTAGATGATCTATCAATACAGGGAGTGAGGTACTTTACCGTATCTGAGGAGTTAATCATTCTCCGAGATTTTCACCCTCCGCATATCTCGTGGAAGGCTAATGATAGTGAGGACTGCTTTCTTCTATGTAATGCAGCGTCAACATCGTAATTTTGTGCGATAGACGGCTTGGTATCCTTGGGGTTACAACACATTAATGGTATCAGGTGCGATGTGCCTTTGTTGGAGGTGGATCTTTATCATCCATCAATTTTGTTATTGTATTCTTCTTCTAACCCCTCTGACAAATATGATGAAAATAGTAAATTTAATTTCCATAAAACTAAGAAGAATAAGACTAATTTTGATATTCTCAATAGTTATTTGGCTTCGTTTGGTTGGAGTTCAATTCTCAGTAAAAATTTCTATTTAGTGCAGTTTATAATCTGATAAGAAGTTGAACTTCCTGGTTGTACTTAAATCTAGTGAGCGCGCCGGACGAATCATTCTCGGAATTTCGTTTTTTGGCTTATCAAAAGGCCTTAACAAAGCTGCTATCTAGAGTAGGGCGTAGCTAGCCTTATTCGACTTATTCCAAATTAGCTGTAGTACCCGTAACCCCTTGTGTAGCATGGAGCCGGAGAAAAACTTTACTAGTTTCGACAGAATAGTTTAAGGTGGATTCCGAACTACCGACATTACTCTGTAACCCTCAGTGTCACATTTATTATAATCTGTTATTAGCAAGAAACTATAATGGGGTTCGAACCTGAGACCTCCGGGATGGCAGGCGAAAATGCTCCAACGACGACATATTTTAGTTTGCAATAGCTTTACAGTTCAATCGGGTACTATGATGACTCTTCGGTCGTTACAACTCGTTATCGGTGAAGCTAAATGGATAGATAAGGAGTGATAACAGAGTGAAATTGTTGAGGCATCGCAGTTTTTTCGAAATGGTCATAACTGCACCAATGGGCGTAATATCGAAATTTTCAAGTGTTTAATTCCACTTGTTCTGGAATTAATGCATAACGGGGAAGTCGATAGTAAAACCTTCCTGTTATTATTTTTAAGTATACGGAGGTGACAAAATATCTTTTGAATACCCAAAATCCATACTAGCAGATCGACATCGTATCACACTTTATAATTAACACTTTTACACACCGTGTTGCTTCGTGTGCATAAGACAGTTGTTGCCCGGGCACGACGACATTATAGCTGCTCATTAACTCATCTTTTCCTTGGGAACAATGGCATTCCACTGCACTTTTGCCGACACCCTCCAATTCGGTCCGTTTGGTACGATCTGTGCTTTCATTTATCAAGACGAGTTTCTTATAGGTTCGTGTAACCTAGAACATTATTGAGAGAACAGAGAGTGGCCGGTCTTGGAATATCTGGGGATTTGTGAACCATGTCCACAGCAGATTTGGAGGTTATGCTGGACCTGTTGCCACTGGAAATATATCTGTAGAAGTATGGCAGTGCCAAGCTCAGTCAGTGTTGGAAGGACAAGGTGGGCTTTCAGCATCCTTCTGAAGTTATACTGCATCGATAATAAGATCAACAGGGATTAATGGATTCCTTCCAAAAAAACTTTAATATAAAGCTCCGTGATAGGGAGAAACGGGACAATAATGCAGTGTTGGAAGTATCAGAGATTTCCATTTATATGTATGAATCTAAAACAAGTGCGGTCACAGGAGCGGGAGTATACTCCAGAAATTCACAGCGATACGAGTCTTACTGACTGCCAAGCAAATGGAGTGACTTTCAAGCGGAATTAATAGCAATTCACTAAGCAACTATGCTAGTATCCAGGCCAGCCATATGGACATCCATATATCCTGATAAATTTATGAAATTACTGTTGCCCTGGATAACTCAACCTACTTTAAATAAATTTAACATGTGCCGTACCGCTTCACAGTTTTCTTCTGCTTGGATGGTTGACGCTGTTGCGCCTATATCAAAGCCCAACTATATCAAAGTCCCTAACGATTTTCGACTCATTAGTCTACTCCACTCCCTATCTTGCCAAAGCTTTAGAATAATTAATAGCTAAACAGATCATTGACTACTTGGAGACATTTTACCTGCAAAAGTACTGTCAATCTGGATTTCGTAAAGTTTGCAGTTGTAAAACAGCTCTTTTGACTGTAACCAGTGTTGCTCACTGTTCCTCAAATATGGATCACCTGTGTGTACTTGCATTGCTCGACTTCGATCAATTACTGTAATTTACTTGGGAAATTGGCTCCTAATTTTCAGTTTCACTACACTGCTTTATCCTTTATCTATAACTTCTAATCGAGTAGATTGCAGTGGGTTCGAGTGAAGGCTAACTTTTACTTTCTTCTGTGCTTTCGTATGGTGTTCCATAGGGTTCTACTGTCGTCCTTTGGATCTTCTACCTGTAAATTACCGACCTGCCGGAGGTTCTTAACGACTGCAAGGTATAGTTGTTTAATGATAAAGTGCAGTTATATCTTTGCCGGCCTATACGGCTTATGAAGAACTGCATTGACAGATTAAACTCTGACCTGGATAATATTGCAGCTGATAATCGCTTTCTTCAAATCGCCATAAGTCTATATTGCATTCTACCGTTGTCTCATATTCTTCTGTTTTCCTGACTAACTTGATAGCATGACATGTGTGTTGTAATATGTAAGATTTATGGTGGGCTTCGACTACTATGGTTGCCATCTGCTGCCTTGTCGTCATTAAAACGTTTTTTGCTAATTTTTGGTTAAATTTTTTTGGCAGTCCAGGTTGTCGCAATACGCTTCATAAGCTTTAGCTTGTACGCTTCTTACCATTTGATCTAATATCACCTTTGCTTTTGATTAAATTACTTGGGCCGAACTTTACCCACAGTTGATGTAGGCTGAAACTTACACGGTTTCTTCAAATATTTTTACATGCAGTATTAAGCTATTGATGGATCACAAATTTTGCCTTGAATAATATGAATTGCATGAATGCTTATAAAATCTCTTACGGTATTTCAAAAAAAGAGGTATAAGTTCCTAGAAAAACCGATAGAAACTTATAAGATATTTCGATGGTGTTAAAATAGATCAGGTCTTACTTCAGGTTGTAAAATTTAACGTCTTTTAAAAAAATATAGCCTTCCACCGGTCAATTGCGGGGTTTCTCAAGGTTAAATCTTAGGACCTTTACTTTTTTTGTATTTTTTATTCATTTCCTGAAGAAACGAAACGAAGAGAATAATGATATTCAACAAAATATTCACATTTATTGACAATTTGGAATTTAATTTGATTTTTCACTTTAAAATGTACTATCGTCACCAGATTAACGGAAACGTTTCAAAAGAAATTCTTTTTAAATAAGCAATCTTGCAGCAAACATATGAATTGCTTATGAATTTTAATTCGTATGTAACAAAGAATGAGAAAAGTTTCTAAGCCACCAAAAATCCCTAAAATTTCAAATCTTCCGAGAACGCAAAGGAAGAGGGGAAGGCAATCATCCGTAAGGCCTTTAAGGGAAAAAAGTTGAAATAAATTAAAATGAACAAAGCCAAAACTCGCAGGAGAAGGTTTTACTCGATGGAAGCGGTTGCAAAGTAATGTGTCGCATTTATCATTAGCCGTATCAAAAAAGGAACATGTGAAAGAGAAAGTTCTACGTTTATACTGTACAAAGTAAGGCCGTGCTAACGACAAGCACTTAATGTTTACAGGAAACTGAAATACACTCATGTTGGGAGGCTGAAAAAGGGGCGCACAGAATGAGTCATTTAAACCCCAGGGCTTTTATTCCTGACAGTCGCTTACACACAAGTAGCTGAAAATAATGGCATCAGTGGGAAAGTAACAATGTCACGATTGCCACAAAAATCGTCCTATTTTGGGATGACTTCCTCGAAGGTCTATGTCCTTTCATTTCTGTAAGCTTATCGAGCCCTGTTAAGGTTGCAATTTTGTTTTAGTTTTTACGAGTAATTTTCTGTGAATGAGTAACTCTTACAAACTGGACATGGTCAGCGTACATGTCGGATTCGTTCTAGCAATCCCACAGGGTAATATGAATCCTAATTTACGTCGTAAGTTCTAGTTTGGTCCTGTCTGTGAGTCTGACAATTTCGAGATAAACGTAATTTAGCTCTGATTAATTTTGATGAGAACAACCGTAGAGTTGGATGAAGATTTTATTACTCGAAAACTGCCGTCTATTTGTTTTATTAATTAGAAGCTATTTACTGGATGTTTATGATGTCGTTCAATAAGTCAAATCATGTCGTTGGATATAATGTGGCAGCTTTCTCGCCTATAGTTTTGCAGCTCAACTAGGGAAATCGCACACAAAATGTTATTGCTTTTGGTATAGGTGCAATTAACTCTTAGCTTATAGTATAAAAGTCTATCATTTTCATTGAGATACGGTTTGAAAGGTGAGTCGATGGCTCTACAGAATTTTAGAAGGTGATTCTTAACAGACAGTCATCAGGCCATCCAATGCTTTAACGTCCGATGTGCTGAGCCTAATGAGCTTCATACTTTTGCTGGGCAAAGATTTTTTTTTGTTTTAATAACATTGCAAAAGTTTCTGTTTTTTGGATACATAGGTAGTATCTACCAATGTAGGAAATAGTTAACACTTTCGGTGTGCACCCGATAAAGGCAACTCTGACCTTGGATTACGAATTCGTTCGTTTCTTCATTACCAGTGAAGCTCTAGGGCAAAATCAGTTTGGCTTGATTTGTTCTACTCACCTCAGTCAGATTCCGTTTGTATTTCCAAATCAGCTTGGATCTGAAGGTTGGAGAAGAAATTACTGTGGTTACCACCTGACTGCCGAAGAAAACAAAAAACAGGAGTGTCTGTGCCTACAGGGTACTTCAACAAGACTTTTATATTTTGGCTCGGTTTATTTTACGTGTGTAATCCGATCTCGCAACTTTACCAAAATATCTCAAATATAATATTTTATTGTATTAAATCTATAAATTACAACTAGAACTATCGAATGGTACCAAAACAAGCACTGAAACTTCACTTAGTCAGAATTTATACTGATTGATAGTTTTCAAACGTGGTGAAATTATGGCAAAATTGCAGCCCGCCTCAATCCGTTGCACGAGTGTCGGCACAGGTCTTACTATGTAAAATAATTTTTTGATTCCTTAGGTATAATGTAGTTTAATTTAATTTTTGAAGTAAATGGTAGTTTTTGAATTATAATACCAAACTGTATCCCCCGATTTCGTTATCATCGGGATTTTAGTAGGTTATCTGTAAGACTTATTACTTATTTATTTCAAGTTCACCAATAGTACTCTGATTACTTCAAAGTTACAGTATAATATCAAGGAAAAATAAAACTTAACTGAGCTAATCCTTTATTTTATTTTTGGACAAATCAAGTCAATAGAATCCAGATGGCTCTTAAAGAGACATGACATTGATGCAAGTGGCCATGCCGTATTTATTATGGTATTTGAAGAATTTGTAACTTCTGAATAAATATATTCAAGGCACCAAGTAACTTAGGGAAATCAATACCACCCTGTAAGCAACAAAAGCGGAAACAATCCTGGAGTTTTCAAGGATGAGCTTAACAAGATCTGGATACGACAACAATACGAAAAGGTTATTCCATGGCATAGTGAACAAACTGAGCTGGCATACTCCAATTGAGGTCTGATTAATGTACAATAAAGGACCTTAGATTATCTCTTACCGAAACCCAGAGTCGCGTTAGCCCTGCTGAGGAGACTGTCAATATATTCCTCGAACGAAAAACGAGTGTTATTTACCATGTCCCAATCTTTGGATTTGACGAGTTGGGCTAATACACTGCCGTCAATGTTAAAGTTAAAGACAAGAAATTCTTTTTAAGTGAAAAATACAGCTATCAATATTTAAAGAGAAACGACTGATAAGACACCATCGATAGAAGGCGTCTAAGTCAAAGTTGAACGATCTTGGCGTCGTCAGCATGACAGAGAATTCTCAAGTTAAACAGAAAGGTATATACATCATTGATATAAACAATAAAAAGTATGGGGCGCAGATAGCTGCCTTGAGGCCCACCTGAAATATTACTTATTGAATTAGAAAGTGCACTGCTAGGTACGATCAAATAAGTAGGACGATAACCAATTAACGAAAAGAGAAGATAGAGAGAGTTTGTAAATGAGAATTCCGTGATTAACTGTATCGAATGCTTTACTGAAATCAGTGAAAATGCAGCCTGGTCGTAGTCGACTTACCATTCATAAAGCCATGCTGGAAAGAACCCAGAAAAGGTTACCAATAGAACTAAAGTAAATCTCAAACCAAGCATTCAAAAATCTTAGCTATACAACATAAATTAGTAATAGGTCTATAACTCGATTTGTCATTCCTATTGCTTTTCTTGTGAAAAAAAATAATTACACAAAGCTTCCAGGGTATTGTAAAGATACCGGAGTGAATGGATAAGTTAAATAAATAGTAGAGAACGGGAAAACGAGACGTGCTACAATTTTTCAAAAGTTGGTGGAAATGCCATCTGGACCAAATGAGAAACTATCAGCCAATATTGAAATATGCCTTAAGATGACATCGTCGTCAAATACCAGGTCCTTGGTATTAAGAGAAGTCGGCGATAGCAATGAGTACAGTGCCTTGGATTTCAAACCATTTGACTTGGAAACATGTACACGATGTGCAAAGCAAACAGGCAGACTATCGTTAAAGTATTAACAGCCTTATCAATCTCACGTTCGTCAATAACAGTCAGAAAGACAGTCGTTACCCTTATGAAGTCAAAATTTTTAAGATTATAACAATAAATACTTATATCTAAAGATGCTACCACTGCAGTATCGAAAGACAGGTAGATATGAAAAGCAGCAAGGTAACGATAATCACGAAGACAAGCATCGCCTGAGAAAGGTGGTACTGAAATCTGTAGAAAATATTAAGTCGAAAAACTTGTCGTTTTGAGTCGTTTGTGTTGCAGCTGGACTCTATAAAGTCCACGACGAAGTCTGCTGAGGAGGAGCCGGCAACAAGCTGTAGTCATCAGCGGAAATATCCCAGCCTACAGCAGGCATGTTGAAATCACCAACAAGCACAAGGTCGTCAAAGGGCTGCATGGGACTCGCAAGCCCATCCATGCAAGTAGCAATCGATTCGTAAGCCCCAGAACGTGATCAATTCGGAACGAAAGCAGTAGGAACAATAATATTCTTATGCGTCCACTTCAGGACGATAGATTTAGTAGAGTCAGCAATATCGACAGCCGTATATGGAAGATCGCTACGAATAGCACAGACAACACCATCACAGGGGCGTTCAGAGCAGCAAGTTGACCATCACGACAAAAGTTTCGAGGTAGTGATCCTTCCATATAGCCAGGTTTTAGTCAAACATACCAGGTCGAAGCACGAGTCAGCGGAGCCAACTAAAACTTAGGTACGAATCAGTATAGAAAAAAAATCCACGTGGAATATCGCGGCGTACTTTTCTAAGGCCCACAAAATCTTATAAAATTGCTTCAAAACACTGCCCCACCATCCGATTTAGTCCTAGACCGGCCTGTATATCATACAGCTCTTGCTCTCTAAACAGTGGGAAACGTTGACATTTTCGACAACTATTGCCCTCGACTTTGTATTTTTTTTCGACAAATTTCAATTGGAATTTCAATTGAAAAATCAATTGCAATTAAAATTCTAGTTGAAATTCTAATTTCAATTGAAATTTTAATTGAAATTGCATTTCCAATTCGGATTGCATTAAAAATCACTTCTAAGTTCGTATTATGCTTTTCTTTAATCTTCAGTTCTGTCTTTGCAACACAAAAGTTCCGTGTTTTCTTTTATTTTTTATGATAGATGAAATTTCCTTCCAGAACTGCTAATAGCTTTCTATTTGTCCTCTGTGATAGCTGTCAAATCAAAGATTGACTTTTATCTCTCGAAGCAATTGTTATCACAAGACATCACATCTACAGTCCCGACCAAACTCTATGTCACTAATAACGCTAAAATCTGAAAGTAATTTCTCACACAATTTCCCGAAGATGGCAAATTTTGAATAGCGATATTCTTATGGTATTTCAGATATGACTGAGATGGAATCATTTATTTTGGTCCATTTGAATATTGAGAAGGTTGACATATCCAATCATAATGACAAATAGTCCTGAATCCTCTTGGTGAATCTCAGGATATTTATGAAAACAGCAAAGCTTATAGGATAAATCACTTCCTCACGGTAGAGTTTATTTTCTAGTAGTAGCACACACAAAGCGATACCTACCTCGGGCACGTGGTTTTGTGAGCAATTTCTGGACAATATTGTCATAAGCAATTTCCTCTGCTACTCCGGAATCCTTGACAAGTTTCTCTTTGACTGCAATGCATATATGATGTTTTGCCAAGAGTTCTTCAAGCTCTTCGTATGCCTGTGGTTGGATAAATATTTCTGTTATGTGTAGAGGGAAATATTTTAAAGACTTTATACCTTAATTCCGTAATTACTCTCTTCATAGATGATGGAAATGTAGCTCCACCCCATCCGTTTGACTATCTCCACCATAGCCTTGACCTGGTAATGATCTGAAGGAATAGTTCGCGAAAAGTATTCAAATCTCTGTTTGTTGCTCAATTCAGGGCTGGTAGAGAAGAACGAAACCTGCAATAAAGTAAAAGTAGTCAGGTTGAGATTTACGTGACTGGAATTTTTCTATTTTTTGTTTTACATTTTGTATGCTGTCGGACGTAGTCTTGTGGAGTTTAAATACGAAAGTTCAGGATAAAAACAAAAAAAGTGTTCACTTAATTAATGGCCAGTAAACGTTCGAAAAAGAGAAAAATATTGTTCGCTGTACAGGAAGTTAGTGGAAGAGTAGAGATAGAAAGCCCGGGGCTGGTAAGGCGTGGAAAAAGAAAATTTAGGACGAAGAATTTAAGTTCTGATGCGATGTTAAGATTATTTGTATGCTTTGTCTATCGTCGAGGAAATGAAGGTACAATGATTTTGAGATTTTTCTACTCTGCGCTTTTATGGCTTTTGCTCGGCGATGGCTACCTGCATAAGAAAGGTATTGTAGTTATCTTGAATATATGTACAATCAATCAGGGAAAACAAAGTCAAAGTAATTTATTACAACCGTTTGAAAAGAATGTTATTGGTTTAAGCAGATGTTTTCAAACTTTGTAAATAATTAAAGATTGCAGAATTGACTTTTGTGCGCAATCCACACATTTTTGTATTTTTTAATATTTAGTAGTTTGTTTATTGAGCTTTATTTCTTTACAAAGTCAATGCCTGATAAAACAAACAGATTTGAAGTTTATTATCTGTCTTACACTAAACTCGAACATAGCTTTTGGGCGTTTTTTATTCAAGGTATCTTAGAATCATCCTTATCACCAAAGCGAAGCTCCTTCATATATATAAGGATGTTGCTAGAACTGGCTACTGGAGATTATCAGCTTGCAACACTAAAATAACAGAAATAATTTTCTAATAATGCCTGAAGAAGCACAAAACTGTAACACGTGAATTTGTACAATACATGAATTTCCAGTCAATTAAATAATAAAAAGCATTGTGCTTAAATGGCACCCTTGCGGCCTGCCAGAATTTTTTACAAGAGCCCTCTATCTCGCGGCAGCGATGCCTGATTTCTTGCAAGCATACTAAAAAGTGTTCCTTATCGCAGCTGGGATAGTTGTAAAAGTCTCTTCAGGGGGAATTCTGACCAAAAAATATAAAAAAAAAACTTTCTTTTATGTTCGAAAATATGAATTTTTAAGAATGCGCTAAAGAGTTATTTTAGATAGATTTCGTATCGTTCGTAATTTACAGGCCCTCTTAATGAACCGCTGTATCAGTCCATCAAACTTGAACGCCTTTTTCTCAAAACTACTTTTTTTCGGCTAACGTTGTTGTAAAAGAAAACCATTGGACCGATTAGCGTCAAATTTTGATACAGTATTCTCCATACTTGTAGCTACGTTCCGAACTAAAACAAATGTTATTGTAAAAATTTTATATTTATTTCATTAGAAAGCCAATCGAGGAAGACTCAAAACACAATAAAGGAGTCAATGAGTCGGATGAGTAAGCAACAATTTCGGGCAGCTATAAGACCAGCTCGCTGAACCTGAATATCATAATAAAAAAACGTTTTTATTCATGCCCACTTCCTCGAAAGGCCCAAAACCACACTATTTTCAGTTTTCGTGCACGGAAGTTGTTGGTGATTTGACCGAGATATAACAACGGAAGAAGAATTATGGAAAGGACATGAATGTTACTACCCTTGGGAGTCGATTCTATGCTCCCAGGGGATGAAAAAGTAGTTTCTTCTGAGTTTAAACGTTTACCCCGTTTTCGAGGATATTGATTAAAAAACAAATCAGATGACTTAACCCTTTCTACTCCCTCAAACGGTCAGAAAGCTACTCTTTCGGGTATCAACAATAATTACAATAATATCGAAAATTGATACAAGCATAATAATATGGAAGGTGAGTATGCCAAGGGGCTACCCTCGACGATTGACACTACCCTCCTAGGGGTGGAAGTTGATCCTTTTATAGCGTTTTTTTTTCTGAAACTGGCACATAATAGTTGAAGATGAGATAAATAAAAAAAAATTATAATAATTTTTGACGATTTTTTTCTTGCACAAAAAAATTCACAAAAATTTACCATTTTTCGTGCCGTTTGGCCAGGCTACTTCCTTAATTTGAACAAATGTTACATATAAAATCACGGATACGAGTAAATTGCAGCGAAATATAATTGACGTAAAGCCCTCAATTGACGTACCACACAGTGAGTTCGTTTTCGTGATTTAACTCGAATGTTACGGAGATAACATATGGTGTACCGCAGGTAAGCCATCTCGGATCGTTACTTTTTATAATTTTCATTAATGACATATCCCTGATCTTACGCTACTCACGTATACTGTATGGGGATTACGCTAAGATTTTTTGGCGCATATTAGCTGAGCTCTATTGTTCACTGTTAAATTCTAATATTGACGCTTTTTACTGTTGTTCCACCATAAATCATTTACATTTGGATGTCAAGAAGTATCTCTCTTCTCTGTAGTTCCCGTAACTGCTTCTGGGGAATAGGGCAGGAGAAGAACTTCACTCGATTTAAGGTGGATTCCGAACCACTGAAATTCTCTCTGCAACCGCCATGGTTTTTTTTATCGGGATCTGTTGTCAGCAGAAAACAACCATGCGTCACCGCCAGTGAGATCTGAACCTGGGACCTCTAAATTGGTAGTCTGACACGTTATGGGAGTAAGTGATAGCGTTTCGGACTACTACCGAAGACTAAATAAGTATACGTCGATGTTATTTTCACGTAAAAAGTATCCCTTGTCTTTAATTTCACTATTAACGGTCGCTCTTTGAGTAGTTTGGACAAAAATACGGATTTGGGCGTCATATTGACGATGTTGCTAATAATGCGAATGCCTCCTTGTGCTTTATAAAAATATGGTCCAAAGAATTTTATAATCCTTACATTACGAAGATTTTAAGCGTTCACTTTTAAGGCCATTTCTGGAATAGACTAGCTCTATGTGGTCCTCTTTCCACAAGGTGCATATCAATCGCATCGATAGATTATTAAGATTCGCATTTCTCGGCCATCCTTGGAGCTAATCTTTTGTTCTACCTCTGTATCTTGATCGACTTAATCTTGTCTCTCTGGATTTTTTAGAGAAAAGACGTGATATTGTTGCATACGCGAGTGTTTTTTCTTTAATTTTATGTGATTAAAGTGTTGTGTAGTTTAATAAAAAAGTGTTAAATAATATTAAGCTAAAATACTCTTTCTCAACAGTTTAATCTACTAGAGTTTCGAATAGCTGTGTCCTCCGGATTGGTAAGCCGACCCGTTATCGCCTACTCCACCGACGGCTTTTCTCATAGTAACAATGAGGAAACATACTCTGGACAAAACAAATAGTTTCATCCAAATTGATCCATGTAAGTTTGCCCCTTTCCAAAATTATTGTAGAAAGGGAGGAACATACTGCATGCAACATAGTAAGAATTATCCGAATCGGTCTACGCATTAAGAAGATTCCACTCCCTTTACACCCCATCGTGTTTGAGACATTTTTGAAACCAGTACCAGTTGAAGAACCTACTTTATACATCAGAGGAAGAATCACAGAAATTGATCAATGTATTACGAAGTTCGGATCCATCCCAACATGTTTTTCTATTAGTAGAGTACGGGAAAAATACTGTACAAAACAAAAACAATCCTTCAAGTAGATCAACGCGTTCCATAACTAGCCAGACACCCCCAAACCACCAAAGTCGGTTAAAAGGTCTCATCAAAATCGGTGCATAAAAAACAAAGTTAGGTAAAACGCGTCCTGCATCCCAACCAAAATAAACCCAACCCTCATCGTAATCCCACTTTACCCTACGTCTGAAATTATAATTCTGCTACCAATTGACATATTTCATATAACAGAAATGAAACCATCCAAATCGGTCTACTTTGTTCAAAAAGAAAATAATCATCATAACCTTTCTACGCGTTTTAGCGCAACCCCATCACAAAACCTCACTCAAAATGTTGCTGTGGTATTATGGAGAATATTGCCTACAGCAAAAAAGGTATTATCCAAATCGGCTCACTAACGCCCTAGATCCAACATTTTTCTTGAAGTAGTATCCCCCCAAACAACAAAGAAATAATTATCCGAATCGATCTATGCGTTACAAAGTTAGGTTGCGATTTCTCCCCCACCCCACCCTGCGAAAAAATTGACGTGGTACGTGGTATCTAAGAAAACCTAAGAAAAGAAGAATCATTCGAATCAATTCACGCGCTAGGTCCGCCCCTTCAATCAATCGCCTCCGCTCCCCCCCCCCCCCCCCCCCTTACTTTTTTGGCATGGTACCAATCGGAGGGAATGCTCTATTGAACAAAAAATTAATCATCAAAATCGGTCCACGCGTTACGAAATACGGGTTTACATGGAAACTGATAAGGTCAACATCTAAACCATTTCCTATGACCGTATATATGTTATAAGGTGTTCTAAAATTTTGGAAACGGCTGAATATTTCGAAAAATGCATTTTGAATCGGGAAACGAAAAAACAAGCATTTAATAATTTTCAAAAAGATAACACATGATACCAAAAGGAACCCGCACCACCACCCCAGTGAGGGGGGGGGGGGGGGGACCTTAAAATATTTAATGGGATTGTCTAAGAAATTTTTTTAAACGTTGTTTTTTTTTCATTTTATCGAGGAAAAAACTGACTATTTTGGGACTTTGAGAATTTTTACTCGGAAATGGTTAGGTTGCAAGGGACCAAACGTGCTCCCAAAAGAGTCCTTGCATAAACTTAAGTATTTTTGGTACCTTCGAATTTTTCCGTTAATCCAATATTTTTTGAGTAAAAAAACCTTAAGGTTACAAAATTTAATTTTTTCCTTCAAAACCTTAAAAAGAATTACGTTTAAAAAAAATTTTGGAACAAAAGCTCATTCGAGTTGGCATGAAAAGTGGGGGTTCCTTTTTAAGATTTTAAAGTAGCTCCACTCACTGGTTTCGGGGTGGGGGGGGGGGGGGGGGGGGTGGGGTGTTGTTTGATAACTTTTCAAAAATATTAAATGCGCATTTTTCGAGAGATATAGCCATTTGACACCTTGTAGTCAAAAAAATACAGCCGGGTTGAGAAACTTTAAATTTCCTAACTTTTCGGACAGTAGACGAGGTAAACCTGTTATTAAATATTAAAGGGATAGATACAGCGTTCTATATAAGATATAAGGATATTAGCAAATATTTAAGAAATGTTACCAAAGTCATTTATATTAGACTTTGTAGAATATATGGTCTTATAAAATATATGACGTAACAATTATTTACACTATACCAAATCCTTATCCGCTGTGACAAAAGAAATACAGACAACACTTTTAAACTTTAATTCGAGTCAACACAGTTACTGTGATAAAAGGATGAAATTTATGAACTCTTCACATCGCAGTTCCTTCCTTAATATAGTTAAACCGCGGAGCACCGCTCAAGTATTCCCACTTCTACAAGAAAATTCTCAATAAATTAAAACCACTCGAGAAATAATGTACTGTAGCGAAAGATAAATTTCAATAACCATTTTACCTTCAAGTTTTATGGTGTTCAGTGGAAAAGTTTTCGCAATTTATTAAGGTGTTCATCTTAAAGCCGGAAAAAGTGCAGGCCACAGTTTCATACAACAGGTCGTTTGGAGAAAGCTCTTTTAAAATAGAAAGGATAAATAACGTTTTAAGTTATTTCTACAGATAGGATTCGTGTAAAAAATGACCACCTCTTAACTATAGGGATTCCATACATTCTCCTTTTTTTTAACGTTTCATTGCCCATATTTTTTCTGAAATTGTAAAAGTGGAAGTGGTTCAGAAAAGGATCCCATAGAAATTATCGGGAGATATGGAATTTTGGAGATGGGAATTTTCAGGATGTGAGAATTTTCATTTTTCTTAAGTGGTAAAACATTTAAAGGATTTTTTCAAAAAATTTGAATAAAAAACTAAATTTGAAAGGATAAAAATAATACGATGGCGTCCATTTATCCTGCCGAGCAGTTTGAAGTGAATGAGAATTATGGTGGTATAATGAATAGACTTGAGAAAAGCTTTTTGGATATGCTTCCAACACGATTAAATTTAATCATTTCTCGTAAAATAAATAATAAAAACTGTCTAATTATATTCAAGTATTTAATTGCTCAAATCTATTTGCTGTGTGACCAAATCGATGTGATACTTTACACTACAGCTTTAAATAAAACCCTAACTAAGGGAACGAAGGTTTGTTGGAAATAAAATACAATCGGGTTCAGAGAAACTATAAACTTAGCCATGCCATTCCTCCTCTTTAATTAAACACGTTATTGTGCAAAACTTACCTGAGGTATTCGAAAGAGTCGTAATAAGTTCGCCACCTGAATCGATGTTACCGAGGATGCAGCTCCTACCACTCCGGAAATAACTTTTCTCACTTGAGTCTTGTTGCAATGGTACTCAGCATCGTCAATATTACTGATGGAACCTGAAAGAACAAGAGGAAATAGTTAATGAAGAAATACGTGTGAGTGGGGGACCTTCTAAAGGAACTCCTTGTAGTTTCAACGAATAAATATTTCCGGTTTTTGGTTGCACTCATTTCCTTTAGAGAAAAATATCCTTTAAAGGAAATTCCATAAGAATTATGAAAGGGGTTTTAATTAAAAGTAGTGGTTTTATGGGATAGCAAAAACTTTGGAAGTTCAGATGTAATTTGAAATACTCTTTTCACTGCAACATTACATCAAGGAATGTGCTGGAAATATGAGTTATTTCAGCATTTGCTATTTTCTTTGACAAAAGATACAAAATACAATGAATTAAAACATATTAATAGCAACAAATACTGACAACTTTTAGGAAGTTCGACGATTTCTTGTAGATACAAACCATGGCGACCCATTTACTACTATTATTTTGTACCAGACATCACACTTTTCTTTGTTTAAGGCTGACAGCTATGAAATAATGCTCTCGACTTCGGATTTTAAATCTTAGTGCCTTCTTTTTGCTCCAAGTTATAATTTAATTCATAATCCGGGTTCTCAGGTCGGGTAGAGTGGAATATGGTATCGTAGTGGTGTAATTATAGTACCAACCTGAGAATTATAGTATGCTTGGTAAAAACGACAACACCAATACAATCTCAAGTGTAAAATAATTCTTTTTAATAATGTCGTCATTGAATTTGATTGATTTGAATCCTTTAGAATAATAGAAAATTGCATAAGTCATGTTAACATAATTACTGCTTATACTATATACAATATACATGTACCTACATAAAAGAAGAAGAATCGAAAAATTGAGTGACTAGTTAGTTAGTGAAAGCATTAATTGAAACTTAAAAGCGAATTTCGAAGAAGTGAAATTATAGTACACTACTATAATGGAATCAGGATTATGGATAGTACAGCTGGTTAAATTATAGTACACGTACTATAATTATAGGACGGTTGGGAACCCAGTTAAGAATTATAAATTAAGTCAAATTCCCCCCCCCCCCCCCCCCCCCCTCGCTCTCTCCCCTCTACTGGAGCTACATAAAGTTTTTTTAATCAAGCAGAAAAGTCATATAAATTATTCACCTAAAGCAGATAAGCCCCCCCCCCCCTCTAGTGGGTATCATAACAAAACATTGTAAATTCAATGACCCCTCCCCCTCCCACACGTTTCTTTAGTTATAGGTTAAGTGAATTCGGGTTAAAAGGAAAATTGTTGCGTTGAACAGGAGTGAACTTACGTTCGCTTTTATTGTCAATGTTGTGTTAATCTGGAAGAATAACTTTCATTTATATCCACTGTTATAACACTAACTCGACTCGAAGCAATACGTGTGGAAAAAAATTTTATTTTAAAGAGAGACAATGCTAAAGGCAAAGCAAATTTTGTAAACAGGAACCTACGTGCAATAGAAACCAAAGTATTTTCCATAAAAGCTTTAAACTTTTTCCAAACAAGTTGGCACGGTATTCGAATGCATGCCGTTTTAAAGCGTCATCTGGCAAAGCTTTGGTGAACTAAAATTAATTAAAATTAATTTGATGATTTAATTTTTATCCGAATAAGAGTCTACCAAATGAACTTGCTCCTACATTTGTACAATTTTAAGGTTTATGAATGAAGAAGACTCAAAGAAATTAATACAGAAAAAGTCATAAAATGTAAAATGTAATGTAAAAATAGTAAACATAGTGCTTTCAAAGGTTTCACGCTAAACAAATGACACTTCTTTTAAAATCTCTAATCACGCCTTCATTTGAAATAATCAATGTTTAAAGTAACATATATTTAAAATGTGATCTCAATTTCTTCAAAATACAGGAAATACAGACGGAGAACGAACACGTACACCCTTAACCTGCCTTATTAGGTTTCTGCACAATTTCGTTCCACTTTTACAAACGTTAAGGTAATAAAAAAGTTTGTTTTTATTTTTGTTTTGAAAATTCGCTCGGTACATGTGAATATTTTGTGAATTGGAATTAAGGTAATAACTTTGTTCCATTGATCTATCTATGCTATGTTCCATCTATCTATGCTATGCTGCCAATCGCATTCTTTTAATAGATCATGGTTTCTAAGAACCCTTAATTATAGAATCGACGTGCTGAAGGAAAGTGTTTCATAGACCGGTAATGGTGGTAACTAGATGAAATTAAGTCTAAATAATGTAATGAATGTCAGAAAATCATCTATGACTACATCCAGCAGGGTTTTTCTTCGTTAAGCTTTGTCTGATTATTTATCAACGATGTATCCTCAATTCTGTCTTACTCAAATATTCTCTGTTACGTTGAGGACTCCAAGATATTCCTCAATGTGTCAGACAATTCCGATTACCTCCTTTAAATTCTGATTTAAACGCCTTTTAAAATTGAAATTCCATTAACTACCTAAATACTTGTAAGCTCATCTCTGTCTTTCTCTCGATAAAGATGTCCCTTTTACTTTAATTTCAGCATGGATAGGTGTTCTTTAACTAGAGTTACAAAAGGTTTGGGCGTTTGGCTTTCTTTCCATTTTACTGTCGAAGATCATTTTAGTTCCATAGTTAGCAGGACTTATATCACTCTGGGTTTTGTAAAGAAATAGTTAAAGGAGTTCGATAAGCAATACGTCACGAAGATTCTTTATTGAATCTGAAGAAACAACGAAATATAGTTGTTTGGCCTCATGGGTGGGGTGTGTGGTCTAAAGAACCTGCACCTTTAATTTATAAATATACTGTTGTAACTGTAACATTTAAAAATGATCTTAGTTTCGTTCTAAACATTCGTAGGTTTTTCAGAAACCCGAATAAGACCAAATAGAGGAAATTCAGTCAGGTAAAAAAATCCAAATTAACGTTCATACCAAAGATAAATATTGAAACTTTGATAGTTTAGAATCCAAAATTGATACATTTAAGAAAGATATCTAAGGGCGTAAAAGCTATAATATCCAATCAAATTTAGAAGAAAAAAATCCTTTCTCCGTGGTAGAATGAAGACTTGTACAATCTAAGGTAGATTCAATATCTGCTACAGACACAAATATTGACAGCCTTGTAAGAACTGTCTCAGAACCTATAAAAAATCCACCTAAAAAGCCAAGAGAAAAGCTCGGATGTATTGCTGCTACTCCATCAAAAGCACCAGGCCGACTTAGTAGAGTCCTATCCAAAGAACAAAGCAAACCATCTCTTCTAAAAAGCTACTATTGAACACACATTACCAAATATCAGATGTCACCTTGCAACACGGTACCCCAAAATTATCGTGGAGTGAAGTCGACTCATAATCTTTACACAAAAAACCGCCTGTGCGGTAAACAACTTTTCTTTCTACAAATTCCTTGGTCTGGATGACATCTTTCCGGTTAAACTAAAGGTGCTAGCGAAGGACTTTAGACCGATACTCCTTAAACCACCTTTATATTAAGAACGCTGAAACGAGCCCTGGACATATATCTAAGGCATGCAGCACCGATGTCAAAATCCCAACATGAGACTGCCCTCCACAAAAGTCGTTTGCACAATTAAATATTCACTCCACTAACAATGTACGCGATAAAGCCATCCAGGAATCTTCTACCGAGCTCGGCATAGAGCAAAGTCTTGTCCACTGGATAAAAGCAGTGCTAAAGACAAGGATTATTCAGTCAAAAATCGGAAAGAATCTTCCGTGGAGCTCCCCAAGATGAAGTCCTTAACCCCCCGCTGCACCCCCCCCCCCCCCCCCCTGATGACCATGAAAAAAGTCGTGTTGGATCTCAAACAGAGTCGAGTTAAGGTCGTCGACTACACAGACGATGTGATAATCCTGGTATCGGGGATGTTCTCTTTCATGATTATCGGAATAAGGTTGGTCCAAGGACTATGGACTGGCTGTGAATCTAAGTTAAACTGAGCTTATGTCCTTCACCACAAAAACCAAAGTGTCGTGTTGTGTTCTATCAAAATTAAGCGGACAACAACCCTTACTATCTACCAGCGCCAGATATACTGGTTTAATCCTGGATTCGAAATTGAATTGGAAGCTTAAAATATAAAAGTGGGTCAAGAAGAGAAGTATAGCCCTTTAAACCTGCATACGTACATTTGGAAAAAAGGGGAACTGAAACCTAAGATGGTACCTACTGTGTTTACGCAGAGTTGGTGCGCCTCATTCTCATTTACGGTTCTTCTGTTTTGGTGGCTTGCAATGAATGAGTTATAAAACACAACCGAACTGAGCGAAGTGCAGAGAATACCGGTTCCCTATGTTTAACTCCCTGCTTCTGAATCCATTTTTCTCTGACCTCCAGATTCTCACAGTTCGCATGCTGGTATGACAAATCCTATGGTAAAAGAATATCCCCAGATTGACACCTAAAGTTATGGCTGAAACCTCGGTTGACTGCACCTGTTCTAAATTTTAAGAACGCTTAACTTAGTTACATTAATAGTGTTGCAAGACTGTTAAGAAGAGTGTATCTGCCTGGAGAGTCGGTAAAGCGTTACCATGCATTGGGTTTGTCGTTATATGAACGTGTCCGGTCACTTGACGGCCGACAAACTTGAAGGGATTGTCATGTTGAAGGTTTCATCCTCCTTTAAGAGGGAATATCTTATACACTACCTAGCGTTAGAATCCAGTAAGAGCGTCAGGACGCTGAAGAACTCCTTAACAGATCTAGAATTGTTATTGCAAAAGTCACTGGGTGCCTTTTAGAATGGACACCATCGCAACTGCGACAATGTGAACGATAAAGAGACTACCCTCCACTTTCTTTGCAAGTGTCCTGTTTTTATTGGGCCTAGGAGGAAGGTTTACTTTTTTGAAAACCTTAAGGCAATCTCGGATGTAAAAGATAAGGAACTTGTTAAATTCCTCCGCTTGGCTTTAGCCAACTGGGTTTATCAGCAAGGAGCTCAGAGTTGCTAGTTTGACTACAACCGAGTGTTATTAGCTGGGGCCTTAAAACAGCGCAATAACAGAGCCATTTGGAACATGACCATTAAGACGACCACTCAAGTCTACCAACCAATATAAATAGCAGACGAAATCAGATGATAGACACTCTCCCCTTTGTGACCTGAAAATCCTGTGATGCATACTTACGAGCAAATATGCAAAAATATTCGATACAACACAAAATTCGAAATGGAAGAATTGCTTATTTTGATGTAAATCTTGCCCTCACTATACAATACTGTCGGCATCGGAGAAACATCAGAAATGCGGGGGTGGAAACGAATTACCTCGGATCACAGCGCAATGATCAATTTAGAGAGCAAATGCTTGGGTTGTTGTTGCAAATTTTTTTTATAACTAGCATGAAATCCTCTTTGGGGAAATCTTTTTCATGTGATAACGACACAACATAGCCCATAAAGAGTGTGCTACCGCATACGAAAGAGATAGAAAAGTCCATGATTCCATTATTTATGAGCTGATTCATTACAAAATATAATTTTCCGAACCAGTGAATCAGCCCAGATGCTCTCTTTTCATGACTGGTAAAAGTGCGCTATCCTCGGTACCAGTTGCGTTGTTGTGAACATGCTTGGAACAAACTTTGTTCCCTTAAACGCCAATTCAGTTGCGATGGTACACTTTATTTTTGCTTCTTGTCGCCTATTTTCCTCGGCTCTTTAGCAAGGACCCAGGACACTAATAGAATTTTCCTACCCTTACATAAACATGGCCATTTTCGCCCCCCGATATGTAATCATAAACACTTTGAGGCTACAGGAGCTGTGCACGAAGGCTTTTATCAGTTGCCAAAATGACTCTGGCATGACATTTAAGTGGCTCAAATAGTAGATTGGAGAAAAAGGGGCAATAATAAAGAATGATTGAAAGGAAATGCGGGGGTTTTGGTAGAATATCATACATACCTTTGATGAAATCAACAGCCATTTCTAGACCATACGAGTCCTTGTCGCAATCATCCAATATATGGGCACCCAAAGTGATATTAGGGAGCAATTTATCCTCATTAATGCGGTCCAGGGTATATAGCATGGCCTCAAGAGCTTGAATTCCTCCTTGAGGCATTATGGGGCCACATATTATGGTGTCTTCCCTTGAGTGAACCATCATTAGACCACCGAGAACAACATCGCCTTCCATAACAGCCTCACGTTTTACCGGCCAATGAAGATTGTAAGGCTGGTCATGTATCTCGCTGAAGCTATCAATTGGAATTGACCGGAATACCTTACCCTTTGCTCGGTTGGTAGTGGGGGCGGTGGTGACTTCCTTTCTGTTTTTGTCAAAATATTCCTCTTGATCACGCACATACTCCCGTTCCTTATGTAAATGATGCCGATGACTATGATTTGAATTATATTCTTCGAAGAACTCCTGCGTATGATGTCGATTGTGTCGACTGTGCCGTTTCATGTGACGATTACGTTTCGAAAACTTACGAAAGTAGTTTATCTCACGACCAGGATGTGTGCGATGTGATTGCGTACGGTCAGCATTTCTTCTGATTTGCTTGCGATGCAAGTTACCCCTTTGATATCTATCGGAGTCTTTGCAGTAGGATTGTCGAGAATTGTGCACAGACGACTCTATCGATGTCTCCACAAGATCTTCGAGTGTCGTCATAGAAAGGATTTCTCCGCTCAGCCTGTACGAGGTCCTGTTCAAAAATCCTCTTACTGGAGCAATAGCAAATACGACAGAAAATATTACGAAGGAAACATACGAAAAATTTGGTGTCATTATAGAATTACGCAAACAATCAGTAACACTATCCCCGATAGTACCGCCACGTGTGAATTACATTATTTATCGCTCAAATTTTTAGCATCATTTTAAAACAATTAATTTAAATTTAATTAAACAGATAACACGGTTTTGCCACATTTTGCTTATTTGCCTTGATTCAGTCAACTAATTCGATTAAATGCCGCCATTCATGGTGTTCTGGAAAAAAACCGAAGTTCACATGTTGGTATTCAAGGATGAAAATTCGTAAGGATATAAATCATTCCTCAATGCAATCACATTCGTTCTGGATTCAGTTATTTACCGATTATTTGCACCGTTTACCATTTAATTAATTTACCTGTACGAAACGAGAAAGGTGTTCTTGGCAATTAAAGTACACTCACGTGTGGTTAATGTTATGAAAACAAATAAATTAGTTTCGATAAATTATGTCTACGGGAATAGGCTGAAAAGTAACTGAATTAAGAGCATTTTACACAATACACTGAACAATAATTGGAATCACTTTCAAAACGTGTTATTTTCGTAATGAAAATTCGGCTTTAGCTAGAATTAATTATTATGGCGAAATTGTCTTGTGGTTTCACAGATACTAGCCGAAATGAACTAGATTATAAATATTCTCACCTTAACATTAAATAGAAATTTCATTCTTGATTTCTTTCCCATACACATTCTCAACTCAACCTACCGGAAAATGTAATCAGCCCTTGCCAGGTAATTAAAGAAAAGAATACCACATTGAAGGTATGCGTGAGATATGTAGTTGTTGATCTATTTGAATAGAAGAAAGATTGTACCCACAAAAGCTTTGGAAACGTCATATCCTTGTTTTTATAAGCCATGACATGCCTTCTCGATTCCTTCTAAAGAATCTAGAGAGAAGTAGTCATAAAAAGTGTTCAGTGCTTCCGTCGAATTTGTAATGTTACAATAAATTAAGATAAATAAAACGATGATAAGCTTCCATTTTCGACTGGGACAACAGCCATCGTCCGAAAGCATTTTCATTTTTTGGTTAGCGAAGCGGAAGTACTTTTCGTTATAATGATTGTTAAATAGTTTGTCATATATTAAAATCTCATTAATTCTTTTATGCAATCTTCTTTTCCATTCTAATGGAAATCCTATGAAGTAATGTATGTCCCTAAAAACTTTTATGGTGCATTTTTGGGTTCCATAGCTAAACAGAAATCTTTATAATTTGCGAATGTCCATCGGCCTGTCTGTAAGTCAAAGGTCTTTCGTTCTCTTATTTCTGTACCTACTGAGGTGAAATTTGGTATACTGATGTAAATTAATAACCAAAACTAAGAGTTTAAAAATAATAATTTTGGACTCCCTACTACATAGATATACATTTAATAGTGAAGCCAAAATAAATTTACACATACATACCTCGTTCGAAATAATAGTGGAATAAATAATAAAACTAATAAAGAGTCTAGAATAGACCCTTGAGGTATTCCAAAATCACAAGCATATAGACAACCAGGTAAACAATTACCAGTACATTTTGCGCTCAAATTTCGCCAGCAAACTTAAAATACGCCTCTAATTTAAATAATAGGTTGGCCTTCGACCGTTCGGAACAAAGGAGAAGCCCATATTCAAAAGTTAAGTGCCGTAACTGTGTGCACTTCTGGCAGTGCGAATACAACCTCCTAGTAGTGGCGTGCGGAAATAACGATACTCTCTTAAATAAAATATCTCAAGTTAAGGTAGAACATCAGACACCGAAGGATGTGTAGCTAAGAGGTTGCTTAATCGCTAGTACGTGATGTGTATGGATACCAGCCGACCTCTAGTTTCAATACAGCCTTTCTGCAGTAAGATACCATTTAATTCCCGAGCTACTTATGTAAATCTTATGTATAGGCAAGTAAAGGGTTTTTTCACATGATCCACCAATTTCGTCTTGGTGTCTGGACTACCAAAAACGAGAAGCTATTAGAACATTCTACGATGCCTCTCGTAGGGGGGGGGGGGGGGGGGTGCAGCAATGTCCACAATGGCAAAATACTCTCGAAAGACTTTAAAGTTGACGAGGATTGGGACCTTATAAAGTATATACTAAGCAAAAGAACTATAACATGGGCAGTAAATTAATGCAATTCCCTAATATCCGCGGGTGTTGACGGGATAAGGCCAATAAAGCTCAAGACGACTCTAAGTCTTCTAAATACATGGCTGCTGTCGTTATACAGAAGCTGTCTCTGGCTAGGGAATTTTAATTCCGAAACCCATGTGGCAGCAAGAGATTACTGATCAATTAGTGCTAGAGAGGCTACTGGACACACATAAGAGAGGAAAGGCAGGACTATTATATTTAAAAAAAATCGGCATGGCTATACCAAAGCGGTAGAGCCAGCGTTGCACGCAATGGTGTCGGTGATTTAAATACCTTGGGTGCCTTTCTGGACGTTGAGGGAAGGGAGCTGAGGAAGATGGAAATTAATAAGAGCCTATATGGCTGGATCGATTCTATACTCTTAAGTAGGAAGGTTAGCTCGTGCATGGGTGACTTAATTATGAGAAGAGCAGTATATGAGCAGTATATAGCAGAACACCACACGGGAGTGGAAGAGGGGGGACGGGTGCTGTCATAACTACTGTGGTTAGTGGTTCTGGACGAAATCTTGAATATACTTGAGAAAGAAGGTTTCATAGTTTCTACGGATGATCTGGCGATATCGGTATCCGGCAGATTCTTGACAACCATCAGTGAGAGGCTAGAAAATGCTTTCGGTAAGTTGGAAAACTGGGCCTACAACAGCAAGTTGAACGGCCGCTTCAGCTTTTCGCAACAACAAAAAAATACCAGAGTTTAAGGCTCTTAATGCTGGGAGGGAAAAGGTTAACTCTTTCTATTGAAGATAAGTGTACCTATGGACTCGACTCTACTCGTATCTAGGCGTATAGAGCCCAATATGGACATACGAATATATACTGACAGTCAGGTGGCGATTAAGGTGGTGGAAGCTGTGGAGGTAATATCGAGGATAGCACAATTGTGAAAAAGAAGTCTACACATGATTTCCAGATGCCGCAGGGTGACCATATGGGGACACAGGAATATCCCAGGCAATGAAAAAGGGGATGACTTGGTAGACCACTGTGGCCTGAGTACCGCAGGAGGAGAATTGAAGTACTTCGCGGTGTCGTAGTGGTAGTAGAACCAACACCGGGAAACTAGTAGGAGTTCTAACGGGACATTATATCATAGGTAACCATGCCAGAAAATTGGGTAAAGTGGCAAATAATTTCTGCCGGAGCTGTAGCGATCCGGAAAAAATTGAATTAGTTCGATATGTGCTCTGTGAGTCTCCTACCTTGACGTCAAGAAGAGTCA
Organism: Leptarthrus brevirostris; assembly: GCA_964036015.1. NCBI lineage: Eukaryota > Metazoa > Arthropoda > Insecta > Diptera > Asilidae > Leptarthrus > Leptarthrus brevirostris. The sequence continues at coordinate 153,182,439 of OZ038372.1, read as the reverse complement.
GGCTACTGGGTAGTTACCTATTTTTAGAGCTTGCGAAGCTGCAGGGTAAAGAGCTGAAAACCGTACTGATATTTTGTAGGATAGTAGTAGAGGTATATGTATAGGGGCTTAAGTAAGGTCAAATTCCCACAATAGTAGCTTATTCCTAAGCCTGTTTCCCGGGAATTTTATTGGTCGGAGGTCGTTTTACGAAAATCTGTATTGATTCGCAGACGGAAAAGACATCGGGAAGACTTGGAGAAGCTCTTCGCAAAAGAAAGGTACTTCGATAGATATAGATCATATGGCAGGAGTTGATATCATTGGTATGGAACTGGAATAGGTGAAGAGACGGTGTCCACAAAGTGTTAAAGGCATAGAGAGAGAAAGAGAGTGTATATAGTATGAGTACTTGAAAACATCACTTACACGGTATAAATATTAACATTTTTCTAATCAAAAATTTAGAAAATGTGAAACGATAATGTGTTATATACCGAAATTACTGTTCCGCAGGCACACACACACAAATTACTGTTCCACACACACATCACAAATGCCTGTTCGATGTTATATGAACGATAAATGTGATACGAGTATGATAATGTTCTTTTGCTGGTCTGGAGCGAGATTTAAGCAAGCCTAATATACTTTATCTGTATTGACGACATTTTCCAGATGTCAATTTATTTAAAATTAATATTTACTGTCCTCCTAATTTTGATTGGTATTGGTTTTAAACCCCTCTGCACGAATTTTTTCAATAAGTACATTACCGAGAATTATGGTAAGTCCAACAGGTGAACTGACCATAGAAACTACACAAAAACCCAAAAATTTTAATGAGAATGTTTACAACCATTCCGGAATAAATTCAACTTTAATTTGCCCGTTAGAAGCAATAATTATAATCCATATTTGATCGATTTAATTCCACGTGCAGCTCAAAGGCGTTCAATACCACAAATATCTTTCAGTGATACCACCATTTCTGTAACTCATTGCTTTCCCATTAAAAACCAGTCAAACAAAACTTAATAACATCTTAATAAAAGCTTGTTGCGTGACTCGAGGAATAAAAAGAAACAACAGCCTTCATTACGAATTTATGACTCTAAGTAAGAGAAGTATTGTTCAACAATATTTCTGACTAATTAGTGCTCAATTAAATCTGACTTGTTCATAAATAATGAACAGTGGCCCTTTAAAATGTCGTGGCCCTAATAAAAGTTGTCGAAACCCCAGGGATGAAAATAAGATTCTCGAAATTAGGACATTTCTCTTGGGTTCGCTTTACAATATTTAACGTAAATAAATACCAAAATCATTATGACGAAGACAGATGTTGCCGAATATAGTGTTTTTGACTGACAGAAGCGCTTTTTAACAGTGAACATAAAATCCTTTTGCTTGATTACAACAAGGATTTCATTTTAGGTTTCGTTATATAATTGTTTTGGTTGTTTCTATTTTTTATTACCAGATGATCCCAAAACTGTCTGGTCTTTTCAATATTTTATGAATCATTATTAAAGATACACGAAGGGATAATTTAGGCTTTCATCGGAAGCGGAAATGAGTCTTAACACAGTGAATGAAATGAGAAAATGGACGAAAAGGTTTCAATGGAGTTGGAGTGGGGATACGTGTTATTTGTGTAGAATTGTGCTGAAATAAGCGCTACTTTACGTAATGGATTAAGCTAGATCCTTTTCGTAATTTCCTTTCAGCACTGCTACTATGCTGTCTTTTGTTCATAGTTAACCTACCCAGGCTGTCCAACCACCAGTAGAATTGCTTTAAAGAGTGCCAACATGCTATCTGATTCTCGATGCAGCAACATTCTGTCTTTTTTAATCAGGTCTAAACAATTACTTTTTTCTAGTGAATGGTATCTAGGGTTACAGAAAACCACTCAGAAAAGCCGGAAAATATGTATAAAACCTACAGTACGTACAGTCCGAGGAAAAAATAAAAGTTGGTCAAGAGCGTGTTAGACACGCATATAATGGGGTTCCATAGAGTTGTTTCTATATTTTTCATAAACTATTTTTGCTAGTGTTCGTTATAATTTTCATTAATTTATCTATCAGGAATTTTTTCGGATATTTAGTTTAGAAATTAGGGGTGTGTGTTGTATAGGTGTGGTGAAGGGGGGGGGGGGGGGGGGGGGGGTAAGGAAATGATTTGTCCAAAAATTTCATCATTTCGGTTTTTGGTCACCAATCTATTTGCGTATACTAAATTTCGTCTTATTAGACCAAGCTTCGTGTTATTAGGATGAAGTTGAAAGGACTACAGACAGACCGACGGATGGACGGACCGAAGCTATAATGGTTCCTAGTTACTACGGTACCCTAAAAGCCGAACATACAATAAAATCTCCTGATATCTCTTTATGGAAATAAAGCAGGAATTTTGTGCAACATTTGCACAATTTTTCTCGCCTGGAAAGATTCCGTATTATGGAAATATATATGTTCCGCTTTCAATATTCTCTTTTAGGTAAAGTTTTCTTTTCATAAAACTCGACTATTGAGTAGCACTTCATGCTTTTAGTAACTGAAGTTATATTGATTTTCCTGAAAACTTTACATACTACGCCAAATGCACTCTAAAAGGACCTTTTTCTATCAAAACACACTATGGCTGCACATCCATTCAGAATATCGAACATGTGGTAAGTCTAATCCATTTCAGCATGTTTTCAATTCGCCTTTTGTCTTATCGAAATTCGTCCTTCTGAGATTATATCAGTTTCGAACTAATTTACTGAAGTCTCGATGAGTGTTTGCTCAGAACTTTTAACGAATTTACATATCACAAAGTTTCAACTCAGTCCCATGGCTTCCAAACTTTCGTTTGCTTTACAAACTCAAAACGAGCAACTTCTAAACAATGCAACCTCAATCTGACGCTCCAACGGATTCCGAAGTTCTACTCCGGTTCGAAAAATATCTTCTATGGAGAGAAATTTTGTCCATTTGCACTCCAACACTCTTCTAATCTTACCGTGTTCGGTATTACGGCAAAAATATTGTGAATTTCCTTATTCAAACAACTCGTGGCTTACAGTCCTCTTAAAAAGTACTCGCAAAGCTTTACGTTTTTCTTTTGATTGCTTTGTAATTACTTGGGGAAAGTCTCGGCTCAAGCGAAATTTTTATGCTTTCTACATAAATTAATGCTACAGGATGGGACGTGATATTTTGAAATCGATGCGAAGTTATAATGAAATTTTTTAAGTGATTAAACTAAGATGAAGGCCGTAATTGAATCATTTCGAATATGTTTAAAGTTTTTGACTTTAATTTAATTCAGCTTAAAGGATCAATGGATCGATGGAAAACAACCCTCAGGGAATTTAAAATTCAATGATTACCTTCGTTTTGGGAATGAGGTAAAGGACAGGATCTCTGTAATGTTTTTGGACAGAATTTTCAAGTATTTTTTTTCTACAGGAACGTGCCGCAAATTCTACAAATTAACTGGTGGCGCCATTTCTCAATGAACTATAGAATTACTTAGCATATTAGTTTCCTTTAAAATCTGTATCTGTTTTTTAACGTGTTGAAGAATCAGCAAATATATTGCTATTATTATTTTTACTGCACAATTTTTAAGAAAAAGTGGAGCCATTTTTCGATACCGATTTATTTCTTCGATTTGCGCGGCATCATTCACAATAAGTTCATGACAGCCGGTCATTCGCAAAGAGGGCAGAGTGAGAAGATTAGTCCATGGAAGACCTCGGAGTGCAAAATGAACGAAGCGGCGCAGGACTGCTTCAACCCGGTCAATGTGGTCACGCTAATAAGGCGATCAAACACAGTTAGCATACTTCAAAATTGGCCTAACGAAGGTACAATGAAGAATCCGCGTTATATAATAATACGAAAAATTTGGCATCGTTAGCATAACAGAAAATGTTGGAATGTCTTAAGAACAAAGATACATCATATATGTAAATAATAAATAAAATGGGGCCAAGATGGTTTGCTTGAGGCACACCGGAAGTGTTGTAAATGTACCTGGATGAGGATCCACGGAACGAGACGCGCTGGGTTCGGCATAATAAGTATGAACGAACCCAGGCAACAAACAAGGATGGAAACACTAGAGCAACTAACTTGTGAATCTTGATAAAATAAGCCTTCTGGCCATATCCATGGTAACGTATCATAGTGTTGAGAGGGAAGCTGTAGGATCGTTTTTAAACCGAGTCTGCCGGGTACGACGAGAATTTTGAGAGTTAGGAGACTGAATTTTATTGCACGACAATTGGCCAGATAATGTCTGCTTTTTTTGCCAACGATCAATTGTTGTTCGTCATATTTTGAACAAAAAATATAAAAGTCCTTGAACGCCCTCTATAGTGACATGATCTGGCTATTGCAGACGTAAGACACGCTAAAAGAAGAGCATTTTGAAGACATGGAGGCGATCAAGAAAAATGTTATGAGGTGAAATTATTTTCCTGATGTATAGCGAATATTCTAGCATTGGTACCACAACCAAATATGTAAGTGATAGAGTGTGGTTGGTTTGTGGTGGGGGGAAGGGCGGAAGTCAACTTCTTTACGGCTAGACCGATGTGAATGATACTTTTTTATTGAATAGAGTATGATCTTCCATTGCTGCTATGTGAAACAATTTGGACCATAGGTGGGGTGAAGAAAGGTTTGACTTTAGACCCATTTGGATGATTCTGTTTTTGATATATAGAATACCTTCCTCCATTGGTAGCATTTGAAAATTTTATGGTGGAGTGAGGGTTATGGTGGATCGTTTATTGCTGAATAGAGTATCTATTTATATCATGACATAAATTGTGGCTTAGGGTGGGAGTAAGAGGTGGACCCAGCTTCGTAAGGCGTAGGCTGTTTTTTATTATTTTGATCCAATTTTACTAATTGCACCTAGAGGGACTACGGGAAGAGAAGGGAACAGTCTTCTTACTTTTGAAATGCGTTCCCCGATTTTGAAGATTCTCTCTTGCTGTATAGAATACGTTCGCATACTAGCGCCATGTTAAGAATTTTGTATCTAAGGTGAGGTGAGGTGACTACTATCGTAATATGTTGTGGATTTTGATAATTCTAGTGCACCATCTGAGCAACTGTTAAAATTGCTTTCTTCGTACGAGCAGTATTTTTCGAGTCGTATATCGGACGACACTAAAGAGTGAAAAGTGAAATAGTTTTTACAAAAGAAGTTGAACCTACTTTACAAAAGGCGCTAGAAAGCATAAAATAGATTTTAAATCGGAGCAAATTAAACAAACAAAACAACCCCACTGAAGACATTATATGTAACTACCTAAACATTTTGGCTCTGGTTATCATAAGGAAGGAGGATTAAATACTCTTGTTGTTGATGTTTTATTGGTTTAATTTGCACCGACTTCAAAATGTCGTAATAGATTTAATATTATTTTATGCTTTTTAGGAAGTCGGTTAAACGTTTTCTTTAAGAACTATTTTTTTGCCTTTTAAAATTATGAGTTAACGGCACTTTTTACAGAAAGCATACAAAAGCAAGGCAGAAGAAGTCAGCGAGTACTTGCATTAAAATCAAGAGCGCTATTGTCACCCTGGCATTTGTTTTCTCCCATCCCTCTGTGAAAACAGTTTGCAACGTTATTTTACTCCTCTCTGGAGAATCCCATAAGTGATCGTGGTGATTGACGGGTGAATCTAGCTTATAAAGTAACCAGAATCTCACAATCTCGGCTATATCCTTGGGATCATTGTTATGTAAGAAGCAAAAAATTAAGTTAACCAAGGTCTGTGGCACTATCTTTAAGATTACTTAATTTGAGAGGCTTTTTAATGGGCAATGTGTTTTTTTCGGTGGGTCCATGAAACAAACGCTTCTTTAGGAGTGTCCTGTCCACCGCATCCAGACTTTTTGAGAATTTTTCTCTTTCCCTTAATTCTTTTTTTGCCAAGGCTTTGCTTAGCATCGGAGGGCATCCCCTTTTGCTTAGACATGATCATGGCATGATGAAAAATCATTTTCTTAAATTTCACGATAGTCCATGTAGAAATTACCATGCTTCACAACGGGGCGAAGCTGGCCCAAGCCTTAAGCACGACTTAAAAATCTTACCCTGGTTTTCTGTCTCTATAAAAGCTTTGGCGAAGTTACAACTGAGTCATGAATGCCGGTCCTGACCTTTCTAGGCTATGTCCAAGTCTGTGCAAAGTTCTTGGTAACAGTATTGTTATTGTATGTTAGATGTTCTTGATATCTATAGTATGTAATCCGTAGATCACATGGAAGATCGAATAGATGGACCGCAATAAAGGAATTTTTTTGTCGAATATTTTGAAGCTAATGTGCTCTATGTGCAATTAGTTGACACAGCAACGTCTTTATGCACAGTCCATAAATATTTTCAATATTTTAGTCAGTCCTTTACTGGCATTCTGTGTAAGGTATTGTAAAAATTTGAATATACTATACAATTGCTAAAAAACTTGGTTTGCATCGAAGAACCAGTCTCTGACAACGGTTTAGCCACCCTTGAGTCAGATAGCCATATCAGTCTTCGGCTATATTTCAGTAAGAGCATTGAACTAAGGGGCCTTTCAAATATTACGTAACGCAGTTTTTGAAAATGTCTGATCCCCCCCCCCCTCTTCAATGGTATCTTGCCGTAACGTTTCGCGTTACCCCGCTTAACATTACATAACACTCAGATGATTATTTTTACCTAAAAATGTCAATTATGTTGCGCAAAATACAGGAATAAGAAGCAATGTAAATTGAACGAAATTTCAGCCCACTTTTGCCTTTATGTGTGTGAGTGAAATTCGTAAGCCCATAGTTTGTAGTTTAGGTGGTTTTGCTTGATCGCAACGGTCGGACTCTTAGAGTAAAAACTATGGACTCGTGGTACACGGCTTATTGCAGTTATTTGCCATATATATACTTCTGCATACTCAGTGACGCGACTCTTTTCGGATGTACAAAAACTATGTGTAGTTTAGATATAGCATATAAACTGAGCCGTGAGTCACTAGTTGAGAATTAGGACTTTTAATTTTAACAAAAACTTATGTTTATTTATTTATTTAAACTTAATACAATAATGTGATGTAACGCGTTGCTTGACCCCCTTCTCCCCTCTATAACGTACCGTAACGTTTCACAAGACCCCCTCCCCTAACTGCGTTACGTAATATGTGAACGGCCCCTAAGTTTCAGAGCTAACTCTGGGCGAAGGCTCTAGGCCAGGGCTGGCTAAAAGTTATCATCCAAATATATTCCCAGGCTTGGATCATGCTTCGATGCCAAGCGTGGGCCATGGCCCTCCCCACTCCTCCGTAGATCCCCCACTGAAAACCGTAACTTTTTTTCTTAATTAATGTTTGGAAAAATGTCATTGGTGAAATTATTTAAAATATTGAATGCATACATTTTTCATTAATAGAAACATTTGAACTTCTCGCCAGTTCAGTCTTATTTTTCCAAAAGTCTGACCAAATCCCGTTCTGGTAACGTCCGTATACCAAATTTCATCTTATAGGTTTATAAACGACAAGATTGAAGGGCTATGACGTAATAATATTTTTTAGTTGCTAGGAAATCCGAAAATAAAAAACCTCACCTTAAACTTCAAAAAGACACCTGTCTTCTAACTACTTTAATGCGAATTCAGCTAACAATCGAACGCACTTTTAATAATGAACAAGGCTGGTTTTCGTGGGGTCTTTTCGGACGGACCCATTTACACTTACTAAATTATCATCGCATAGTCTACCATTCTATCTTATGTTCTTCATCTGGCAGTGTTAATCACGAGTTCGTAATAGCAGATTTATCTAGGGGAACCATTCCAGGACAAGTTATCATCCAGTAGTACTATTTGGAGTCGAATGTCACGTCTTTCGCATAAGAAAACTGTAACAGCCATTTAAAGTGTAGAATCCATAAAAAAAGGATTCATCTTTACTATTATTAATTGCTGCTCATTGCCAGGGATTGGATAACAACTTTTGAAACACCTTACGCTCCTTGATTATGTTGACGATTGATACCTTGTATCGAACAAACAGAGTCATGAGGCTCATAAGTCCAGAGCCCTAAATGTACATAGAGTTCCACCGAGCAGGCCTAAGAATTATTGCTACTAGAAATCTAAGTTTGGCTTTGTCGAACTCATGCGAAATTTCCATTAGTAACGAAAACATACATAGACACACATTCTCGGACGGGCTAAGACAAACAACATCGCTTAACAGGCTTAAAATGCACTCTAAATTGTAATGCACAATCAAAACGACGCCAGATTGGACAACCGCTGAAATTCTGGAGAACGACGATACTAAAATTGGAACATTGTGACACGAGTTGAGAAGAAGAGAATAGGTGTAGTAGACAACCTATTCCTAGGCTATGGGTTAAACGATATAAAACTTGCCTTGTTTGTTTTAGAGTGGTGGGACTTGAAGCTCGGTTACGGAAACTTGACTTGAAGTGGTGTGCAATAAACCTTCTAACTGGGATCTCAAATCATGCCTTGCTGATGGATGAAAAAATGCTTACATAGAACTAAGCGTAAGGTGTGCTTGATGGAAACTAATATAGAATACGTATCTTGATTACTCCTAACAAATCTAGAGAGAAGCGGATATAGGCGTTATCTGTACTTCTGCGGGGATGCACACACATATATAAAACACAATGTAGACGTATACGAAGAGTAATGGATTTACGACCTACAAAATTAACTAATGGTGTATGATATGCTTTCATTTCCCTATATTCCCAATATAACTGACTAAGGATAACTGTTGAGTACGTATTACAGTAAGTAACAATAATTATTATCACTGCAGTAAGAATTTAGAACAATTAAGGATATCTGCTGTGAGGCGACTTTTATCCGTCGAACTTGAATCACTTTGGAAAATTCCCTTTTAGTGACATAAACAGTAGGTTCGAGTGCATATCAATAACCCTGTGAGAATTAATACGCTTTAGACATTAAGTTAGCCCAGTTTTGTTATTAAATTCAAGAAAACCCCTACATGCGTGCAAATATATAATAATTTTTGACAACATTAGGAAACGCTTCTACCACGGCTTCTATACCAGCCGGAAACAGTTTAATTTCTGACAATTTTCTATAATGCGAGCTGTTACGATAACGATTTTAGGAAGTAGTCCTTCTACCAGGTAAAGATTTTCATGCACAAATTATCATTAATTACAGACCTGGAACCTGTTTACGTTCCCCTTGAAGGTAAGTAAATTATCCATGTCGAGACTCTGCCGGACGAAAACAAACGTTGCATTTAATTCAAGGTCGGTGAAGTATAGTATAGTTGCACGCCAAGGGATTTAGTTGCAATTTTACAGGGTTTTGTTGCTCCATAACGCAACGGCGAGTTAGAATTTTGCCAGCTATAAAATATTTTATTATGATTTTTGCGCACGTGGAATAGGAAACGCTTCACGATAGTGGAGTGGAGCTTATAAACTCCACGCGAAATAATTATCTGAACGAAATCCTTTTTCCACGATGAAAATAAACTTAACGGCATGAGAGTTCAAATTTGAAAGTATAATGTGATGTAAGTACATCTACTTATACGACCTTCACCTTTGTAGACTTTTGTAGGTTATGTTGAATATTCCATGGTCAAATTCAATTAAGTTTAATTGACAGTATGTCATGCGAAACAAAGTGGCTTAAGAACGACAATAATTTAATAATTCGGGCGTTTGTATGAGAAGATTTTTAAAATTTGGTTTATAGAAGTTCGAATGAGAATAACATTTGTAAAGAAAGTTGCTGTTGATCTGGATTTTCGACGTAGGGAATTAGTGCTAAGAAATTATTCGATTTGCTTCTCATCCGGTAGGAAGAGTAGCAGCAATAAAAGTAAGAAAAATAGTTGGTTTGAGCAAATGACCAGAGAGCTTGGATTGGAGCAATAAGAAAAAGATCTGCCGAGTCCGAATTCAAAATCGTTGAATTTAACAAGCGCACTTGAAAAAAAATAAATCAATATCTGAAGACCATCTTGATACTCAAATAAGAACTTCATTTATCCGACAAATGGTATGCTCAATTAACCCAATCGGGCTTGAAATATAAAACAGTTCATTGTCCCACATTAATGTAAATCAAGACTCCTGCAAGATCAATAATAAATATAGAAAGTAATAACGGCCCTAGGACAGATTCTTGTGGGACTCCGCAGAGAACATAGAGGAAGTTGGATTTAATGTTATTGTAAAAAACATTTTGCTGTTGACTCCTCAGATGGAAGCATAATAATTTACACGTTGAGCTAAAGCAGTCGAAGGTTAAATTACATTTATAAATTAAGGTGCTGTGATTATCGCTATCACCGCGCCTTTGAAAAATCCAAAAGTACCAAGTCAGTAAATTTATCATTGTCCAATGAAATTCTTATGTCATCAGGTATTTCATAGATGAACTAATATAACTATGTCTAGATCGAAAACCCGATTGAAAACTTGACAATAGATTTTTTATGCAAAACTCTCTCAAGTAAAAAATATATGGAGCAATTTCAAATAATAACATTTTCTATGTCGTAAGAAAAGACCTTCTCTTTGTTACGATATAGAAAATATATCTGAGGCCAAGAAGAATAAATGGAAGTAACATTTTAACGTAAGTCATTAAGGCCGACTGCATTAGACTAATAGCTCTGCTTCAGTGACTGGACTAATAGAAAAATAATCAGCTCCTTCATATTAATTCAAGGTATGCAAATGTTCGTTCAATATAAGCAACTCAGCACTATCAGTTGTAGAAAACTTTTGAAATCATTGGATGTAAATATTCAATTAAACTCTTTAGGATCTTCATTCAAAACAACACCTAAACGTCGTCCTACACCAACAGTTAAAAGATTTCTTAAAAGTTGTTTGCTAGGTAGACTATTGTTGCAGCCGTTAACCGTTTCCACCGTTGACATGCATTATTAGGCCGTGTTGTAAGCTCTCTAATTCGTTGAGTTTTAATGGAGACAGAGTTTGAACAATTGGTTGAGTGTCACGACTACCATGCCATGGGTTCCGGGTTCGAGACCAGATCTCTCCGTGGGTTTTTAAAATTTAATAAAAAAACCCACTTCATCTCTGGGCTGTTTTCTAGCTCGTAGCCATGCGAAACAAGACATTCAAGGTTCCTCACTCATCTCTTACCCTCATTCACTTCCGGCCAAAGCCATGCTAACGGGCTCAAATCAAATCAAAGGGTTGTCCCCTAGGCTTTGGCCTCATTAAAAGAAAAAAAAACATATTTATCAAAAAGATATTTTGATATGATGATATATATATATTGATAAAATCAACCAAATCAATTGATGACAGAAAAGAAACAGATAAGGATTAGCGACAAATAAAAGTCTAGTTAGGTCGCAAAGATTGAAGTCAATTTAGTATGATACTAGAGAAGCATGCTGTAACATCAGACTTTTAGAGATGCAATCAAAGCACTAATTGCGTTTGTGAAGATCATTGTTGGACGAACGGGAGAGCAGCGTATTGCTCTCTCTCCGCGCTCTTGTGGGGCAAGCTTAATGGAAAGGTCAAAAGTAGGAATCCTACAAGTAAACCAAACCTCTTGCAAAATCTTCTTTATTGTTAGTGCGAGATCAAATAAGGAACTTTGGTGAAATTGCTTCCAGAGAATGCCAGGGATCTGTAAGACAGTCACCAAAATAGAAAGTAATGTATAGTGAAATAATTTTTTGTAAGTATACGGTATACCTACCAGTAAAGAATCCAAATGTGTGTCAAAACTCGATTTAAGTGTTGTATTTTATGAAATTTTCATCCATTTTTTCAAGAATGAGAGTCAAACCACAGTTTGCTCTAGAGGTAAGCCCGGAAAACATAGCAATTCGGCTATTTTATCACCCAACGTGTCGTCATTATTTCATTTATTTTTGTATCACAGATTAACCAATCCTTGCACACATATAAAACAGCACACTGCCTTAACCAGAACTATAGAGAAATGCTGATGTCATTGAGCATTCTAACGTCAATACTTCAACGAAATGAATACAAAAGAGAGTCTTACCATTAACACATGAAACTTGTAAATGAGAAATTTTTTATCGTGACCACAATGTTTAGAACATTCGTATGTTCGTGTCAAGTAAATTTCAAGTTGAGACTTTAAAAATACTACGAGAAATACTACGAAAAGGTACAATTCTCCAACCTTTTCCTATTCCTATGCAAGCTTCGGTTTGTTTACACCACCAATGCTCAGCTGTTCGTGTCAGCTTCCGAGCTTGCAACTAGAATAGGCTGTGTTCAAACACTAACTGACAAGCAAGTCTAATTAAAAGGGATGAAAAGTGACTGACACTTCTTTACAATTCTATATCTATAATTCTTAAGAGAATCTTCTTCTAATTTACATTCTAAACCACAATATGTATATTCCTGGTTAAAGGATAATATTGTTCCCTCATAAATCACCATAAGATGAGAATCTATTGGCAGACATAAGTTGAAAGCAAACTCATTACAGCTAGCCTTCAACTGTGCTAATGCGCCTAACATAATTGTGTCAAGCTCTCTCATTAACACCCGTGCCAATGGTTCTAGAGCCGCACCCTTTGACATGTTGCGTATTTAGTCGAGGGTAACCAGGATTAATGCTCCCTGGTTTCCGGCTTCTGGCATGTAAATGAGGTCATGTTCTGCTTACTGGAAGTCTTTAATAAACTTTAAATCCTACTATAACATTTCCAGCTACTATTTATCTGTTGGTAGTACGAAAATTCTTTTACAGTCTCCGAACCGCACCCACTTACTAATTAATTTATAACAATAATGAAAATTACCGGAAAAGGCGTGTACTGCCGGGCAATAATGTAGGATACTTGATAATACCTAAGGGTTTGTTCATAAATTTAAGGTACAAATCTTTTTCACCCACGATTTTTTTGCACAATTTTATTTCCACCTGTTAGCTTTGACTATAACCAAAAACGTATTTTCGGCAATTTTCCCTGAAGCGCACTTAAATTTTTAATGCCATTAAGAGCGCTTCTCATTACTCCTGACCCCCGTCTGTTTCGCTTCGAACACGACGTAGATTGTGTCACTGTGGACTTGTAAAAGACGTTCAACACATTTAAATGGAATCCCCCCAAAAGTTAAGGTAACTTGAGTTTGTTACCTGTACTGGAAATTTAATTGTCTCGATGAACATGAAGTGCCCCAGGATCATGGAAATGAATTACGCCCGGCATACATAACATCGATCCAAAACTTCCGAATCATAATTCATGTTGCTGGAAATACTCCACCTGTTCCTGTCTGAATTTGCCACTTCGATTATCGTGTGCCCCTTTTTATGCCCTGAGACAAAACACGGTTGCATAACGTCAAGCTGTACAAATCCTTTGGAACTCTTATCACCTTTCGTCCTTTACTAGTGAATACCTTCATACGTCGGTTAGTCGGGCGGTTGGTCGAAATGAGGCAGAGTCTGAACTATACGTCAATTGTGTATTCGTGCCCAACGACCCGCTCAATCCAATATTATGTCAGAGCTTTGGTGTGTGAAACTGAAAGATAAACACTCTATCGGGGATTTATGTGGCATAACTGGTGGATATACGCCTTCCTTTGGGGATTTATATGACTCCCCCACATCCACAAGAGCATACGTCCTTTAGTCGTTTTGCTTTCATGCAAGTGATAATATCGTGCCTTCATCCCTTCCGTCGCACTCACAAGGACTTAGATTGACATTTTTTAGTGGGAACACTTGAAAATCAATTAAGGTTATGAAATTAGCCATCCCTGGAGTGAAACGCAAACAATTTCATGGATGAAAGGAAGTTATGTTCTCAGGAAATCCAATATTTATTTATTGTACGAGCATGTATAGAGCTTCTGCAGCCAGTTTTCCCGAGGACAGCAGTCCTCCCATACCCGAGGGGCACTCTTAATACTCCTGAGGCAGCAGGAAACAATTTTATGACCTTGCGGACGTCTGGCAGGAAAAAATCAACATAAGGCCAAATGGGGATCTCCCTCATTCATTTCCTCTGGGGTAAGATAATTTCTCTCCGGGCAGCAATAGATATTGCTCTTTTGTTGAAACAATAAACATAATAGCCTTTGGCAGGGACACAATACGACTGAAAAATGTCCTTTGACTTAGTATTGGTCTCAAAAACCCACGTGGAACGGACAGCGATAAAATGGCGTGCCAAAAGTGATTGCGTGCTGTCGGCCATTTCACTCTCTAGCTTTTATGGCATCTTCAATTTACACCTTTTGGTTGAGCAACAAGTTGGCAAAGGAGTCGACTGATCAAAGGAAATGGATTTTACTGCTGATAGATATCTGAAAATTGACCCACTTTACAGTTATTGTTCAGATGAGACTCTTAAATGAATCGATACTTTGGACATTTTGCAATTTTCGTCTTCTCTCGAAATTTTCTGAAATGAAAAAAGGAAGGACGATATTTTCGGTTGAAGTGGCTTTTAGCAGTTAATTGTTAATCGATGTCTGGTGAACCCTGACCCTTGGGTTATATCGATGGTAGAAGGTGTTGTGAGATGGACTCGATTTGTTGTATTTATAGAACGATAAATTCTATCCTGATCAGGACAGGATTTCAGTTAGTAGGAATATTGCTCGATTTTTCGATTGATCGCTGACAAATGCAGAAGGTCATTAGAGAGGAATGGGTACTTATATGTCCGTCCCGCTTTCTATAGCTCTGAGGTATTTATAAGGGGTCAACAAATGAGGTGCGGGAAGTGCAGTTAGCATCCCCCACCCCCAAATCCAAGAAATCGATCTGAAGAGAAAAACTCTTATTCTTTCCAAAAGTTATTTATTTATATTCCGAAAAGGACTGGCCTCTTTACTGGAAATACTAATTAATGCTACGACGTGATATATTTGACTAAGGCTTGGCTGCATGGTGGTATAGCGGATGCTTAGAAGTTCTGGTTTCATGGTCATTCGTCGCAACCATCATTGTGCACCTAGTACCTGAGTTCGTGGTGGGGTTTTGTGTGCTGTCCGTCAAGAGATTCGGTTCGATTTCGTCAATATTGGAACTGATTTGTGTTATACTGCGGCTTCTACATAAGAACGTCTATATCGTCGGAACTTATATTCCGCCTAGCACACTTAACATTGATATGGCTCTAACTTCATTTTACAATACTCTTTCTATATATTTTGCACAGTGTGCCCCGATGCTACATCAAATATTTCTCGTAAGATTCTGCCTTTGCTGGATAGTCTATAAGGCAGTGATGGCTGGACTCGCACTACCTAATGTGAGGAGTGCTTAGAAGCTTTAGAAACGCTTCGCACAGTTTGTTAAATTTGAAACCTTAAAATATTTTCAAAAGGTTGTATATATCATGTTATATTCTGAGTTGTGTAGTAAATATATTCACATACGTCAACACTCATGACTCTCTCTCTTTCTGTAGTTACTATACACACAAGGGCAGGGGGCGTGAACAGAACTCCCCTATTCGATACAACGATTGAAAATGGACCAATAATTTAAAGTGGATTACGAACCACCAACAATTTTTTCTCTGCAACCCGCAATAACCTTTTTATCGTAATCTGTTGTCAGCAGAAAGCAACCAGGTGTCACCACCGGTGTGATTTCAACGTGGGACCCCTGGATTGGAAGGCTGTCATATTATAACTTACTCCACCGACGAATTATAATAACTACATTGGTAGAAATAAACAAACTTAGCATAACGGCTTTAACCAGTTTTGGAGGTTGGAGCGTAATTCTGTCGGATACCCCTCTACTTCATATTTGGGATCCAAGAGTGGCAACGAGCTATTGACCAATGCTAACCTCTTTAGTAATTATATTTTGGATAAACTCTGTGATATAAGTTTAATTACTCGACGATTTCTCTTCACTCCAATGAACTTATTTTTGACAAGGCTTCGGTTTCTAAACATATTTCGAATTTGAGGGGCCCTGATGACATTCCAGCTTTGTTCGGCAAAAGATGTGGTTCGTCGTTTGGGTCTGTCTTTTCCTTCTTATTTCATTTATCTATCCACAGTCTTCTTTAAGAAATCCTGAAAGCTTTCTCTTATCGTTCCTACGCATAAAACAGGAAAAATGTGTGATATCCCTAATTACAGGCCCGTTGCTAAACTTTTCGCCATGCCAATCTCTTTGAAACTCCTTTTATACTCTTTTCAGCATGGGCGAACCAGTTACAACTAATCTACTGAAATTCTCGAATTATTGCATATTTACTATCGACGCTACAAGACAAGTTAGTTGAATCTCTTCCGACTTAAGTCAGGCTTTTGATCGAATTAATCAGAAAAAAAAATTGTTTGTTTCTTCTGGGTTGCCCCCAGGGCAGCATTCTTGGCCCTCTGCTTTTCATCATCTGTATTAATGATGTCTCATTTACTTCTGGCTGGCTGCAGAATATTTTGTTACGCTGATGTTGCAAACAGTTTCCGTGTTGTCTCCTGCGCTGATGATTGTGCTCTCTTAAATTCCGAGATCCGCATTTCCCGTGATTGGTGTTCCAGCAACCGTCTCCCACTTTATCCTACCAAATGCACCGTAATGTCCTTTACCCGCCGAAGATGTCCCATCCTCCTTAACTACTCTTACTCTTTAGTTTGTAGTATTTATTTTGATATTTAGTATTTTTTATGTAACAGCTTGCATTAAGCTTAAATAAATAAATTAAATAAATAAAGTAACGGTTGCGACCTGAGTAGGCCAGGTCAAGGATTTGGGGGTAGTTCTTAATTCCCGCCTATCCTTCGAGAACTACGTGGATTTCGAAGTGAGCAGGGCCAATTTCGTACTCGGCTTCGTGAAGCGGTGGCCTAAGGAGCTCGACGACCCTTACTTAACTATGCTCCTCTATTGCACCTTTGTCAGACCCCTCCTGGAATATGCTTCCGTGGTATGGGACCCTTACTCTGCTGTCCACATCAACCGTATCGAGGCCATCCAGCGCAGTTTCCTTAAGTTCGCTCTTCGGGGCCTTCCCTGGTGCGATCCTTTTTCACTTCCCCCTATCATGCTAGACTCGAATTAATCTCGCTCGACTCACTCGAAATAACGCGCAGGGTTTTTAAAATCACTCCTTTGTATGATTTTTGCAGAGAACGATCAACTCCGCTAACTTCTCAATGATGTTGGTATTTACGTCCCGGCCCGGTACTTGAGGAGCTCCAACTTTTGCTATTTTCAACTCCATGGAACACTTTACAGAATGCATGAGCCGATTGTGTCGATGTCATGCCTCCTTAATGAATGCTCAGTCTGTATCGAACTAGGTTGTTCTAGGCAGCAGTTAAAATACCGATTAAGGCATTTTTTAAATAATTTTTAATTCTATTTGTTGCCTTAATATTTTGTAATTTTAATTGCAGTAGCCAGCTTGGGCGAATCTGTTTATAATAAATAAATAATGTCGCCTAGGGACGCTGTAGGAAAGAATATTATTCAGCATCTTTGAAAAATTTTGATCTGATTGAAGATTAGTGCAAATATGTCGCTCTAAATTAAAATATGTTCTTATAAATTCTCTAAATATTCTTCTACAAAGTGGAAGCTCTAATGTAACTAGACATCGTATCAGAAGGATTATCCTTTCTGTAGATACTTGTACATCCTCTAACTTTCTGTGAAAATCTAATCAAACTTGGATTTGCTTTGTGGTCAAAATTCTCAGTGATGTGATGAGTAGGATTTAGAGGCTTCTAAAGTGACATGAAAGGAAACATATAATGGATTTACTCAAGCCTTCATGTTAGAAGCATATTTGACTGGGGTCTTAGTATGCTTACATGAACCAAAATAATATGCGTATGAAAGAAGTATTGTATTGCTAAAGAAATATAACACCAATCGTTTGGGTTATCACAGCAAATATGGAATATGTCAAATCGAAGTAAGATTATTGTAATAGCTGAAGGCGACAGACTTCTTTAGAAAGTTTTTTTTTACATAAATTAGACCAAGAAATTGAAAGGGACACAAAAGATGAGGGTCGAATTATATTAGTCTACAGAACTTCTTATTATAGAAAACTTATTATTTTAGGGTGTAACACATATGTAGAATCCGTTCTCGAAAAATAGTTCAGTACTATTTTTGAAAGAAGTGCCTTAAGCTGGCAAATTTTCATTTATCAATTTTGTTAAAAAGAAAATTGTTTCTATTGGGGAGTGTTACCTTTAAAATCTAATTTGGAAATGCACCGAAAGCATTTCAGAAGTAAAAAGGATAAATTTAAGAAAGCATATTGTAGTTGTCGACTGACTTCTTTCAGTCACTATTTACTTGAGCTTTTATTTGAATATTTTGATCAATTTAAGGTTCAGTAATACCTGGAATTTGTGATTTTTCATAAGGTTCGTTATTGTTGCGATAGAGTAAAATAATTTCGATGTATTTTCTTAATCTGCTATTGTTGTTGGGTAGAAAAGATAACAATTATTAGACAACTTTTATCTATCAAGCAATTCATATGATCTATGTATATTTTATGGTGTTCCGCAAGATTCCCTTTAGGAATTTTTTTTTTTAAATTAATTTAATTACTTTACGCAGAACACTTACTTTACTTGTTTAACTAATTCGTACCTACAAGATGCACACATCTTCGAAAAACACAGTGAGATGTAGTTAATGCTTCTGAAATAGCAGGATTGTTGCAAACATAATTACAGTTTCTGCTTAATTTTTTTTTCAATTATTTTAATAATTTATTTCGTTAATTTGATACCTCAATGTTTATATTTATTTCTATTAATGTTTATATATAAAATGGTTTTATTTATCAACTAAAATGGTTATTACAATGCCCGCATACTTTGCACTCAACCAGGGTAGAGCTACCCAAATTCATTTCCAATAATATCCTAGCATTTCTAGTTACATCTTTCTGGTAATCTTAATTAAATCGATACGTTGATTTTCTTGTCAAAGAGAATATTGTTCCTGTCAATTTATGCAGGTAAGCTCTATTGTTGTTTACTTAGTAGTAAACACCCACATAAACACCAGTAGTTATCCCAATTAAATTAATTCCATTAGGAAATCAGTTTGGATGTGATTGAGATTAAATGGCTGACGGAAGTACCTATGTGATTACATTGACAACATAAATAAGATTTAGTACCTGTTAGTGAGGAGACAACCTGGTAGGTCAATAATTTTGTATAATTAAAAGATAATCTGTTCGGAATGTCATATGACAATTGTAATTAGCTTAAGATGTTATTTCGTTCGTTTTTATATTTAACGAATATAAATGGAAGGAATACGGAGAGATGGAAAACTATTCGTTTTGTTCCGAACCTCATCGATACGGGTATCAAATGAAAGGGATTGGCGAGTAGAATATCAAACAACTTTAACAAGGTTTATCCCGAACCCCAAGCCGATATGGGGAGTAAAAAAATTGGATAAGAGACTTTTGAGCACGCGCATGTTATAAGGTTCTGTAGAGTTATTTATTAATCTTTCAGCAACTAAGTTTTTTACAGTATTTGTTATAATATTTGTTCAAAATATTAACTAAAGACAAATTAAAAATTTTTTTTTTAAATATCTTCCATCGATAGTTTGCTTTGATGGCAACTTCTAAAGCAAAGATCTTGTAACTGAAGGGTTAAAATCAACAAAACATTGAAAACATTTTTGCTGGCATTTAAGGAGTCCTATCTAAAGACACACTACTCAATGGAGTAATTGAAAAAAATGCTTGAGTACACTTTTCACACTATTAGAGGGGTAAGTCGAAACAATGTGTGATGACCCTACTGTTATAACGGAAATAACCAGAGGAGTTAACAGGGAATGAATCTCGCGAGAAATGGCTCTGCTCTCCACTGCTCCACAGCAGAAGGTGTTAATATACCGCTGAATTGCCTTAAAAGCGAACTCCTTTAGCACTTCCTAGCGAAGACTAACCAAACGTGGAGTGCCTCTTCGACCTGTACCATCTCTAAAGCGACCTGGCAAGTTTTAACAAGGTTAAAACAACAGAGCTGCTTAACAAGTATCGGGCTGTGATTGCGATATTAGTCCCGGCCTGCACAGGCCTTGCCTTAGGGATGGGAGATCGAACTGAGAAAATCGATTCAGTACGAATCGATCTGTAATTTTTTTCCGATTTCGAAGATCGATTAATCGCCTTAAGAAGATCGATGTTCATAGATCGATTTTATTTATATTGACATTTCAATTTGGAGAAGACAAATTTTGTTTCGCTTTATTAGGCTCAATTTGTCATAACTAGCAAAAACCGGTGGACCTCACATGACAATAAAAAAATGAGCGATGATAGTTCAGAAGACCTTGCTCCAGACTGGATACCATATAGCGGAAGGATGGAGTGGGCGGACGTAACACCTATCCTAGTTAGCAGCGAGATATTTTCAAGAGCCTTAGAGTTAACCAGGTATGCACTAAAATTGAATGTTGCCAACTACACTGTTTGGCAGTATAGGTACTCATTGTATGCAGTGATTCACAGTACGTAAGCTTCAAGTAAACTTCGAGTAACCAAAATATCATGTAAACGCGCAATGACAAGCTTACTTCACTCAAGTAAATCAAAAAATTTTGTTTGATTGACTTGAAATTTATCACATAAATGTGACTTAAGTACTTAAGAAAATGCAAAGCTGAAAATTGAGAATATGAAAGAAAAATTAGAAGAAAATTGTAAATAAAAATTTGCGCTTTCTTAGGTTTATTTAAGTTAAATAGCAAAAAGACAACACAATTTCACAACAGAAAAAGCCAAATATGAAAAGTCATTTCAAGAAAATTTAAAGAGAAGTAACTGAAATAAATCAGTCAAAAACCCTACTTGAGTTCCGAGTAAATTTCAAGTTAAATACTCAAGTATGCATGTAAACATACTGAATGATAACACTACCATATTTTAGAGATCTGAAACGCATTTATTGAATATTAACATTTTTGTAGGTACGAAATTTTAAATTTGTAGGATTATTACACAAATTAATGATGATGCGAAAAAATTCCCACGTGAGCTTGTTCAGTTTTATTTTATCGCGTCGTCTTGTCTTAAATGGATAGGAATCGGAAATAAATAAATCGATTCCAGCTGAATCGGTCCGCGAAAAATCGATTCAAAAATCGCCAGATCGACGGCTGAAAGATCGATTCGAATCGAAGATCGCCCATCCCTACCTTGCCTGAGGATGCGGTCAGGCTGGGCGCTCCCTATAATACGCATCGTCGCAGCTGTAACAATGTTAACGAAAAGAAATCAGCAAGGAGGAAACTGCTGGGAAACTACTTCCTCCAGAACCTACACATAATCTCAGGAGTAAAGATTAACGACTTAGCCCAATTTCTTAACTTCTCGGGTTGGCTTTAACGCAACTCTTCAGCAACGTCGGCGTGCATAATTACCTCGTTGCCTAGGATAGGCCGTGATCAATAAACCGGAACTTACAAGTCGTGGTATCAAAACGGTGCGTAAAGTATTAATTGAAGTGTATGTCTCGCGTGGTACTCGCCAATCAAACCACGAAACCGGCCAATCAGAAATTGCCGCGACAATTACCAAGCCACAAAGTAGACACTCAAAGTGCAAATGCACGCATGTATAACCAACAATACCTCGACGTCTAAGTAAAATAACGTAAGACAAAAAATGAACTGTGTAGAGCTATGTTGACATTATAAACAAACAAATTATAATTCTCAATACGCAACATCTTTCATTCTCCATAAAAAAAAAATCATCTTACCCCATTACACTTAAAGAGCTTAACATGGCGATTAATTCTTGTGAGAGTTTAGTTTTCGGTGTCGACAGAACCACTGATTTCTCTCTTTAGTTCATGTAAACCATTGTGGGCCATTAGGCGAAAGTTCACCCAATTCGAGGAGAAGAATGGATTCCAAACCACTGATATTACTCCATAATGGAATTTTAGCGTAGGTACTTTTTTGTAAGCAGAAACAACCATGGGTTGTCACCGGCCTGTGGAGTTCGCACCTAGGAACTCCGAAATGGACGGCCAACAAGTTATTACTTACTACTGCGACGTCTAAATAAAAACTACCTGCCTCAAGATCCCACATCGACCCAGGTACAGCAGGTACACAGAATGTACATTAACATAGATCCTTTAAAAATATGAAATATATATTTTAAAAGCCGGAGCTTATCCGTCATATTTGATTAAGGTTGACGGCATGTAGTTTATCGTATTTCGACCTCAACCCCTTTCATTTGTTAGCCATGCCAAGGGCGTTGTGAAAAAAGGTTACCCGCCATATTGGATCGTTAGTCACATGGGATTTAGACGATATTCGATACACTATATTGTATTGTAATCATAACCAAGGTTGTGTGCAAAATTGCAGCTCGATCGAATGCCAGCCCATCGTTCTTAAGCTCCTTGGAGCGCGCTTCCACAGTTTTACTGACTTCGTAATTGGTCTTGAATTTCCGTCCCTTCAGCGAGGAACAGCCCGAAGTCGCAAAAGGGCAAATAAGGATTGTACGATGGGTGAGGTACAGTTCCGATGCCGCAAGCGTTCAAGAGATCCACTGCCGTCTGTCTAGACATCCGGCGAGATAACTAGCGGTAATTCTTCGTTCTTCGTGGACGATAATAGCAGCTGTATTCTTTATAACCTTAAAGAGCTGAACATGGCGTTCAATTCTTGTGACGGTTAAGTTTTCGGTGTCGAAAGAACCGCTTATTTCTCTCTCTCTCTTTAGTTCTCGTAAACCCTTGTGGGTCATAAGACGGAAGTTCACCCGATTCGAGGAGAAGCGAAGCTTCCAAACCACTGATATTATTCTACAATGGCCTTTTAGCGTACTTTGTTTTAAGCAGAAGGGATATAGAATTTTTGAATAAAGACCAAATTGCGTCAGTAGGTCTGTTCCCTGACTTTCAGTAACAAAAAGTGCAGTGATGTTGGTGGGGATAACACGTCACTGAGTTGAGGAACTCAGAGTGCTTTTCAGTGCAAAGAATTAGAAATGTCAACTGAAAATTCAATGCAATTGACAATTCTTAACACGGAGCACACAATAGCACTAAGAAAATTTTCAGTGATAAAAAGTGCTTAAGGGGAAGTTGATTTGACAATTCAAATAGAGCTTTCATTGTCTTTTTAATGAGCACGAGTTATCACTAGCGCTAGTTAGGGATTAGACCTAGTGAGTTGATTGGAGTGTCCTATACTTGTAAACATAAAGAACAAATCTAACTTTTTTTCGAAAGTACTAATTTTACATGTTCTTTTTCAAGCCACGTGTTCCACTTTTCAATTGTTCCTACAATGTACGGTGAGCTTCGGTATTTCTAAATTAATATTTTTTTCTACATTTTCCTGCAGACTGATCGATTAAATTACTTTGTATCAAATTTTTATAAAACCATATTTTTCTGTTTCCATAAAAGTGAATTTCTTCATCTCCCCCCACTCCTATAAATCAAATTAAATTCACATCCATCCTGGACGAATTGGGTCGGCTTAATAAATTGTGACACCACTTTATTTCTCCAACTCTTAAACAAATATTCATCCACATTATGTCAAAAACAATTGTTAATGCCAGAAATTCAAAACTCGTGCCTTCCTATCTTTCGACTAAACCACATTCCATATGACTTATTTAACCGTAATCATATCTTGTATTATTTCGGAATAGGGACCAGATGTGCTTCCCTAATAAATTGAATATTGAGTGACACATTCCCAAAGGACCTTCCTTTTTAATTTACAGCATCAACTCGTTGATACATTTTTCAGAAATTGTTTTTTTTCAAGTTTTGAATTTTGTGACAAGATTATTCATAAATGGAACCCAACTAACAAGGACTGTCATCTTTGAAATATTTAAAGGGATAACAAATAGCGTCATGTCATCTTTCACGTCCTACGAGCATATTCATTACTCAACCCTTTATGAGGTCTTACCCATTATCACCAGTGGCTGAATCACATTCATACTAATAGCATCTTTGGGTATATTTTGCCATAATATTATACTATAGTATGTCCCGAAGATAGTCGTAAGATGGCCGAGAGGTAATTAGGCGGCATCCGGAAATAAAGAGCTTCGATAATTGGTTCTGATAGGCGAAAAAAAATATCTCTAAGAACTTGAAATGACTACACACTTTCCTAATTTCTGTCCAATTGATCATCATTCGAGCTGTCATAGTGTATCTGGATTCTGGATTAGCCAGCCATATGAGACGACGGCTCATTTTGTCTCAATTATCGAAGTGCCTTAATGTCGTTATCTTCAATTATGACCACTCGTGCACTAACGTCTTCCATTACCAGGTTGTTTGTAATACGAGACTTGATAACTTTGCTTGTGTCCTTCTAGACTCTTTCTTAGCTTTTGATTGCCGACAGAATGCTTTTTGTCCAAGAAACAAAAGTGTCTTCCCTTTGTCTGCAATCTATTCGTGACTGTAAAAGCAAAAACGACCGAGTACAAATGGGACTTTAATGGAAGGATATTCGACGAAATGAGAGTGTACATATTTCTGCGTATTCTGTAATTCACGTTGTAGATTATTCGAGTGAAAGACTTTCTAATCCCCATTGAATGGATTCATCATGGTTTAAAAGGACTCTATGGTATAAGAATTTCTTTAGAAAACTGATATTACGTGTAATATTAGAAATGGTCTGATCAAAACCTTCACTTAGAATTGTGACAACTTATGGGAGTATACATAGTATATGTGACGTTAATAATAAGATGTTCCCTACTTTGGAATTAATCACTTTCTGTCTGTCTGAAAGAACGACTCGCAGAGGGGGACTTGTGAAGATAATGATACTGTTGGGGTGTGCACAGCTATAGACAAGGAATGTAATGTGAAACATGATTGTATCAAGAATAGCTGGGATCTGGTATATGGGAACATACAAATAAACTTGAATTTATCTTTGCATTCCTACTATGTACCTTTGGCTCCGAAAACAAAAGGAATTTTAACATTTAAGAACCGTGCGCCAATTATAGGAAAAATTTTTTTTTTAAATTGGTTCAACTGCAGTGGTCACATTTCATGAGGCTGCGTTCATGAGCAGTCAATTTTTCATGGCTTATGTAAGACGTGTTTTACTACACTTGGCGATTAGCGTAAAAAATGTACATTAAAAGTTTGTGTAAAACAAGCAAAACGTTCAATGTTACATAAAACCTTTTTAGAAGATTCTTTCTCAATAAGTAAAGTTTATTTGTGGCACGAGCCGTTCGCAAGGAGGCCTTAAAAGTGTTTCAGATGAATATCGATCGAAATAAAGAATATGTATCGAAAGCAAAAGAATTGATGCGCGAAATTCACTGTGTTTCTGGTGTGTCGAAAACGCGTCGAAAGGCGTCGCAGCTCGACTTGTTCCAGAATGATAATGCATTGGCTCACACTTCATTATTAGTTCGCAACTTTTCGTTGGAAAAGTACACCAATATTATTCCGTAAGTACGACATTCAGCTGACTTGGCACTGTCCAGCTTTTCCTTGTTTACGAAACTCAAATTGCCACTCCATCGGTTAAAGCCATAAAAACAAATTCATTGCAAGATCTCAAGGCTATAAAAAAGTTTCTAAGCTTTGAAAGAGTGGAAAAATCAGTGGCATAAGTGTATTGCTTTCAAACCGGCTACATATTTTAAAAGTGAGAAAGTAAATATTGATGAATAAATGAATAGTTTTTGTTTTATTTAACAATGTACTATTACTATCAGGACAGAAATTATGTAGGAAAAAAAACTAGACAATTCAATATTTATGATGTACAACAAAGCAAAAATCATCAAAAGTTTTCCAGACTATGAAGTTAGATGCCGCTTTCTCCCCTGCACTGGGTCTAACATTTCTGCCGAGGTACTAATATGAGAAGATAGTCTACAAAAAAAAAATTATGCAAATCCTTCCTCGGCTTACGAAGTTAGGTTTCGACCCTATATCCACGCTTATTCTAGGACCAATATTTTCGGCATGGTACTAAAGTAGCAAGACACAATTTAAAAAAAAACCAAAAAAAAAGAATCATCACCCGTTTATATCCAACTTAGTCTCATATTTTTAACATGACACCAATTAGGAAACTGTATACAAAAAAAAAAAACAAATCATCCAAATCGGTCCATGCGTTACGGAGTCATGCATTCATATAAGAAATAAAAAATAAGCTTAGGGCGAGCGTATTGGGCCCGCAAGGATATTTGAGGCGCAAGATTATTATAGTCGCAGTTTATTGAGCGATGTAAGGGCTTCCTCTACCCGAATCAGCATTGCTTTTTGCGCGGTAGATCAACGACTACTAACTTACTGAAATTTTTCTCAAACTGTAAAACTGTATCTACAATGACTTCAATAAGACCTTTGGTAAACTCACTCTGTAGTTTTTTTTTTAAACTTGAAAACCTGAGCTTTTCCATTTACTACTCGTCTGAATTTCCTCCTACTTAAGAGACAGGACATATCAAGGGTCGTTGCGTAACTCTATCCTAAGAATTTTCAAAGTTTTATCTGGTTCGCTGCAAGGTAGACCTCTCGGCCCACTACTGCTCGTTCTTGACATTAAGGTTATCAGTTAAGGAAAGTCATTCTTCAGACACAGCACGACTTATACACGGTTCTGGGATGGTGTGGGTATAATGGCTTGCAGCTCAATTTCGAAAAATGTTGAGTAATCTGTTTTAAGAAACGATGAACAAAATTATCGACAGGGCAATTAGGGAAAAAATTATTTTCCCGAAAATCACATGCCTTGTTTGCATTTCTTTGAAGTTGACAACAGCTCAGAGACGGAGTGGATGTTTTTTTATTGCATTGCAACTGAAAAACTCATAGGCAGGCCGAAGTTTTGATCTTTATCCTTGGCGTGCCACGCAACCGTTGATCCAATGTTTTTTAGAGAGAACTCTAAAAATACGGGTCGTATTGAGAACGTCTTTCATTTTTTAGAGTTAAGTCGGTTAGAAAAACCGAAAAGTACTGGGTTGTACTGGGATGCTGAAGTAAAACTTCCTTAGATGCACAAATCTGTGAGGAGCCACTTTTATCCTTTTGTAATGATATTACAGTCTGTTAACAAAGTTACATAAAGGTTAAATGAAATCTTTACATAGCTAAGCAAAAATGATGACTGATCTGCAGATAAACAGGCGCATGTTGATGAATTTTTTAATATTTATTTACACTTTCGGAACTTGAAACTACTCAAGACTCAAGTTGTATTCCTTCAATAATTATATTGAAAAACAAAAGTAAATGTAATAACTACAAAAATAATATTGGTAAGATAATGGAACCTTGTGGCACACCACTTTTAGGATAACAAAAATATAACATAATAGTAAGTTAAGCAATTGGACGAAATTATTTTTCTGTTTTACACGAAGGAAGAAACTGAAGTGAAAATATTAAAGACAAAATTCGAAAACTCGAAATTAAATTAATTGTTCAAGTTCTTAGATTCAAGTCAACAATAACCTTTATGTAATCCTTGAACGACACCTTACAATTATAAAAACTAAGAAAGGAAAGCAATTTAAATAAATGCATCCAGACTGGAAAGCTTGCTGAAAACGAAATACAACAAAGCAACATTATATTGCAAAAAATTGTTTTCTATTGATTTATGGTACATCTCAGCAGAATTCAAAAGGAAACTACTTTCAATATTTTCCGTTGTCACAAAAATGAAAGAGATTTATTGAAACATATTTTAAATTGGCGACATTCGTAAGAGAATTTTGTTGCTAAGAAATATTTCTTCCTTCGTTTTAGTTTTTATTTTAAAATTTTATGGATTTCGGCTTTGTATTTTCTATTAATAGAAAATTCATAACAATGAGGAATTTTGATGTTGATTAAGTTTCTATTGTACAGCAATCAAATTTCATGCTTTTCCTTGGATCCTAAATAAGTGCATATAACTTTCAAAAGTCAAACTAGGCGACGTACGAATGAAATTTAATTTTATCCCAAATATGCTAGGGAATACTTTCGCTTTGACATTGTTGGAAAATGGAGTTAAATAATACAACAGAAAACTTTATATGTCAGGAGCAGAACTATTCAGCTTAGGGGTAAACATTAATTAAATTAACAAGAGAATTTTAAGTGCTTTAGAGCAAGGCAACGATATTAGTTTTCATCGTTAAGAAGAAGTTTGCCAAGATGTGTGTCGTATGCATTTCGGATTTCTCCTCGTGGAACAATGCAATTAATTTAAGTACTCGAAAACTTTCTTAAAAGGCAGTAAAGAATGATAAGATGTTAAGGTGTGATGGAGAAAGTTTTCATTGGCACTCAATGAACTAAAAATATGCAGCTAAGACGTGTAACATAGCAGATTTTAGTTTTGAAAGTTCTCTCCTTAGGGCTAAGTTCGAAATACAAAGTATAACTGCAATTAATTGACATAAAAATTATATTAGTTTAAAGAAATCTTAAAAGTGTTATAAAAGTCATTAAAGACTCTCTCAATTTTTGGACACACCTATAACAATTACATGAAACAAATCCTACTACTTGAGTGCGTCATGTGGTGTGCCGCAAGGTAGCCACCTCGGCCCACTACTTTTCGTTATTGCCATTGATGACATTGTCACTCTGATCTCGCACTCTAATACTTTAATCTACGCAGACAATACGAAGTTCTTCTCCTATGTTAAGGATAGTTGTGACTCCGCCCTTAATCAGGATGACTGTCCTGGGTTGGTGCAGGCACAATGGGAGCTCAATTTTGAGAAATTTGAAATAACATCAATACAATCCAATCGATCGTGCATTCTATTAAGTTCAATTGCTATTTAAAGAACATTACATAATTTTTGTTGAATGGTTAAAGTGGGTAGCCAGGATCCTCCTCCAGTTTCCAATAAGCACTAAGATGTGTTTCGTTACCAAATCTCATGACCAAATAGTCAATGTATGTTTGCGGTGGGCTAGGTTAGGTTAGGTTAGCTGACGCTAGACCCAGCGGGTAAGATTTAGGATGTTGATGACCTCTGCAACGCTTAGATGTGAAAACTCCTTAAGGTTTAATAAAACGATAGTTGCCTACTGCATGATGCCTGGCTGAAGCGAGATCCAGACATCTGCAAAGGAAGTGAAGAATGGTATTTTTCGCTATCATCTTTGCAGCTGCGGCGGTATATGTTAAAGGGGATATCAGTCTAGCCGCCATGGGTTCCCATCGGTCAGTGTACCCTTATTTCCAAGACAGATTTAGTAATATCCCTGCGGGATTTGTGAGCGACCTCACGGCTTCTACTGCTATTGAAGGAGGACCACATCGTCCATCCAGCCGAGAGAATTTTAAAATCACAGGACTGCCAAATAAATAATTAATGACAGGGGTACCAAAACGACGCAGAAACAATCACTGGCTGCCCCTTCATTTTTAGGTATAACTAGTAACTAGTTTATTTAGAACCTCTTACAAAAGAAAATCATAGTTGTAAGCTATTCGAACGATTCTTTCTAGTTTTCGAAACCCCCTTATGGGACGGTAGAAGAACTTAATCCGATTCGGGACAACGATTGCAGGTGGACTTACAATTGAAGGTGGATTTCAAATTACCGGTATTACTCTGCAACCCCCAATAGTATTTTCATTGCTGCCGGTTGTTAGCAGAATACAATCACGAGTTGCCACCGTTGGGGTTCGAAACTGGGACTTCCGGGATGTAAGGCCGACACGTAATCACTTACTCCACCGATGATTAATGAAGGATTAACGTAATCTTAACAGGTCAGATGAAAATCTTCTGATCACACACACTTCCCGGACTAATGCTTCATATGCAAAATTGTCACCCTTTCCATTGTTTTAAAAACAACAGACCAATCCAATCCATTTTCCCCTTTCCATTTACGTATCTTTTATATTAAATTAGCTAAATTGGATTTTTGTTTCAGAAGGGTGTACTGAAGCAAAAACATGGAAACGGATTAATTTAGCTGTGTAAATAATTGTTTTGTCTATCATGTGTCAAAAATTTGATAAATTGCCATTACGCGAAATAGATACTTAATCCACCCGCTCCTGTTCGAGTGAACGTGTTTATCCTCGTACGCGTTTGTATAGCAACAGAAGGAATTTAGGAATTAATGTGTACTTAGCTCTCTTATATTTTTTAATTTGTTAAAATGTTACAAATGTGAAAAAGAACGTTCTTTGTGACGGATAACGTCTGTTTAAGCCGAAACGTTCAAAGACAACTTCCGTGAAAAAAGCAGAAAAAAGTCCAATCCAATTCTTACTTGTTAGGTTGGCACACATGTTCTTGAATTTTATTTATTGAATGAGATCCTTCAAATAGGTTTCAAATATACTAATTAGGTTTGTTTGATGAGATGCTGTATGGAGCAGGTCGACGATGATTACACTATTCGTAGAACCGTGTTTAGTTTAGAATCTGACATTTTTGAGAGGCACATACGTTTCTATGAACAGTGTAGTAATCGTCTGGATTTTTTTCGAGCTGTCAAAAGAACCTGGGATACCACAGAATTTTTCTCCAACAGTTTAGTCGGACGAGTTTGGAGAACTTCCGAATTTTGCTCCAGGGCGAGTCATCAAACAAATGTAATATCTTCGTAAGACGAAAATTGCGAGTAATGCGTATTGTTAAATTTATTAAGCAAATAGTTACCGTCAAATTTTATCTAGAAGTGATAATAATGCCTAAGTACATTTAGTATAGTCCACAGCAAACAGAGCTTTTAATAATGAGTATTTCTGTACGTCACCTAACAAGTTTACGGCGCATAATAAACGCTTTAGGGCGGCCCTAAATTGGTAAAAACCGCTTAAGTATAACTCCAGCAAGCAAACAAAACCTTGCTCACGAAAGGCGTCGTTTTTGAAAAAACATCACCTTTATAGAGGTTTCAGCGGCAGATAGATGTTACTGAAAGAGCTTACTACACTTCAAAAGTCTAGTATTTATTTTAAATCTATCAACGATAAATTTATCAACGATATATTATTGCTAACAGTTCAGGCTGCCTTGTTATTTGTTAATAGCAGATTTAAGCTTGTCTTAGTAAGCACATTACCTTTAGCCTCCATTTCAGTACGTTATGGAATTGTTTGTCTCTATTAACCTTAGCATGTTTTTCAGTGTGGGTCTCTGCTTTTGTTTTCGTAAAACTTGGAGGTTTGATTTTGAATACCGCAGCAGAGACTTAACACATAGCCCCCCGCCCCCTCCCAACTCAGATCAGTGTAATTTGTTTTACCAACCCAGACTCAAAATTGATAGCCAACACACTTTGGGTGCTATTTGTGCTATTTATTGCCTCGAATATTTTACCAGGAAGGCAATTTAAGTATGTAAGAGAATTTACATCGTTCTGTCAACAATTAGGGGGGGGGGGGGGTGGTTTTGGCAATAATTTTTATAAATGTGGAATACTTTATTCTATTTCTTACTCTCTTTGTAATTTTAGGGTAGTAAACCAAGACCGCAGGGGGCTGCCAGAAGCTTCTTTTCTTATTCAACAGGTGTATAAGATTTTGTGTGTGATTGTTCATGCCGTTTTAAAAAACAACTCAAAATATGTTACTGGCTCTTCCGCTATTAGTAGTACATGTCAAACTCTATATGGCAATAAAAGAAAATGAGTTTAAAAATATGTCAAACAAATTTTCCATGCCCTGTTCAAATGCCTCCAAATTATGGAATTTAGGATAGGATAAGAGGAAGACTAAACTACGGGAGAAGGAAGGGGGATGATTATTTCACAACAAACAAAGTGTTGGCATCATTGCCTCGAAATAGTACTTGTGATATTTCAAAAGTAAAAAAAGTAATATAAAGTTTTTTGTGAGGGCATTCAGTTCGTGTACTAATTAAGTACTAATATGATCCATAAGAAATAGATGCCGGTGTGCCTCAGGCTTCAGTCCGCTCACCAACCTTTTTTTTTATTATATAATAAAATTATTACTCTATTCAGACGGAGTAGGAGTTGGATCAATTCGTTCAGCGGCACGGCCACCATGCTATGAGTCCCGGGTTCGAGACCAGGTCTCCCCGTGAGCTTTTATTAAGAAATTCAAATAATCCACTCTGTCTGTTGTCTAGCTTGCAGCAATGCAAAAACAAGACATTCAAGTTTCCTCACTACCCTAAATCCCTTCCGGCCAAAACCATGCTAACGCATCAAAGGGTTGTGCCCTACCATTTGGCCACATCGTATAAAAAAAAATTTCGCCGATGCGAGCTTCCTTGAGGTCACGTATACTTTTGATTCTGCAATAAATTTCAGTGGAAACTCTACAAGAATCTTGCTTCAGTTTTCTACAGAAATATAAATAAGAGTACATCTCATGTGACGCGGCGCTGATTTACAATGCCTACATCAAGGAGTGGGGCCAGAAATATCGCACTATCACAGTTCAAATAAAAGCTAATAAACTTATTGGTGATTGCACAATCTTTAAGAGAAACAACATGGACGAAATGTCGATTGTCTTTTGTCTTCTATTGCTATTTCAACGACATCATTTTTTTAACGAAATTGTCTGATTTCTTGTAGATACATCTCAATACGCGATACTAGAGTTTCATGTCGCTCCCAACCCTATACCCTCCAGGCAAAATTTAACGAAACGTCAAATTTCGGGGAGCTTTCCTAAGCAGAACAACACGAATGTGGAGCAGTTAACGTATTTTGTGTTTCCCGTGTCATATGAGCCTGAAAATTTTAAACAGGGCATCAGTATATCGTCACCCTTTTCACTCCACCTCTTAACCCATTTCACTTACCCTGAATTCTTCAGAAAAAGATGTGTTCTAGCATTACGAGGCATCCCCTGAATTTTGGTATTATAATAAGAAAAACCTTTTGAAAATGGACCTTTAACTTAAGGTGGATTCCGAACCTGTACTCTGTAATAATTTCCAAAATCGTTTTACAGACGACTCAGCACTCTACCAACTCCATAGTATATGCAAAAACAGGAACAGGATTAATTCACGTGTAGAACTTACAAAAATAACATGTCACGGATACCATGAGTTGAAACCATATTTCTTCGTCATCACAAAATGGATAAAAAAAAGTCTACGCCTTAGTCACCCCGTGAATTTCACACGCAAAGATAACATTTGAAGCTACTTATTGTGCCACTGGAAAGAAAGCATGATTTATGTCGACAAAACTACACTATAAGAATTTTTAATAAGGTTGCAGTTAACCTTCGAAGTAGAGGTGCAAAGTGAAAAACGTAAACACGTTCCAGTAGATTATACCATATCACTTAAAAAAAAGTTGTCTTGATTTACGGCAAGCTTACGGAAGATACTTTCTCTCGCAATGTTGACTCGAGATAATAACTTTTCCAGGTGCAAATCCCTCACCTTGCTCGCAGTCAGGACTTTACCAGGTTAAAGATATAAGCTATATACCCGCGATAAAACCAACATAAAATTAAAACACCACAAAGTTTCCCTGAAAATATTTCTTATCAGCGCGAGTCCCTTTCACCGTTCCTTTGAAAAGTACACTTCAATTTGCCCAAGTCAAATTTACTGCCAGCGAGAAGTGTAACTTAATTTAACCCCGATTCATATCAAGGGGTTGTTAGGGGCAACCATTGACAGGGATGTCAAAAAGCAGATGGATTACCAGCTCAGGTCCGCCCATTTATAATGAGAACTTGCTAAGTTTCACAATTGCAGCGAGAATAGGAACTCCGTTTTAAATTTTTTGTTCCCGTGGAAGTTTTTTTTTGAAAATTTTTCGCTGATTTCGAGTAGAAGTAAATTTGAATTATTAAAACAAACCCCACCGAATTCACGCCCCGTTTCATGTTTAACTAATGTCACTGTTAACTAGAAGTGTACGTGCTCCAATTTCTAACTCTGACTGTTAGCACGGTATGGACTCGGTCAAAATCAACGTTGAATAACTTCTGCTTTACATCAGTCTTCAACCGTTGCAAAGTCCTTTAAAAATAAATATTTGCACCCAACTCCAGTCTCCCAGACATGGGGGTTCCTGATTTTGCAGGATACTTTAGTACTGCTCGGAAGCGATGTGACGGTGACTCAAACCCTTAAAATTTCACAGAGCAGAAAAGGGTTGTTAATTATTTACTGACGTCAGTGCATTTTTGGAAAATAATAATTACTGCCAACACTTGGCGGACAGAAAATTCTGTTTTGGACACCTACTTCCGTGCCAACAGGGTAGCCCTGGGCAGTATTTCACATCAATCATAGAAAGGATCTGTTTGGCTGTTCATTAAATTTCACACTGTTCATTAGGTCATTATCCAGATATCCTGCTGGGCAGGAAAATTTACTACTAGAAATTGTTGTGATTTTATCATTCCTCTCAGGTGTGAACTCGATAATTTGAATTCACCTGTGGGGCAAAAAAATATGATAAATGTTTGCTTTCCCTTCGTTATTTAGTTGACCTTTCTAAAATTAGGATAGATTTAATAGCAGATTGAGAAATAGTGAGTGTGTGCCAAAATTTTCGATTATCAGTAGTTACACCTTTTGTAGAAATGTATTGAAACTCGAATATGGCAATCCTTTTTTATCAACACTTTTATGCAGACAGACACTGCTGGTGCGTCTCTTTTAAGCGGTGTCCTTTGGGTTGTTGTATAGCAGCTATAATAAATCCGAAAACGACAGATATTATAGTTTGATAAGGTATGTGCAGGGTGGACGGAAGAGTTGAAAGCCTTCTATTCGCAGGTTCTCATTTGGACACTCTCAAGTATTAGTTACACCTCCACGTGGTAGCAACCCTGCAATGATTCATAGACCTAGCCAAGTAACTAATGCGGAAGAGGATAACCTCTTGAAAAATCTGCCGAACTCCACTGATGAGAGTCTGCAGTAGTTTTATTCTCTGCAAGACACTCCAGTCCGGGATATTGTGTCGCGAATGTAGTTTCCTGAGGAGTAGCTAAATCTCCTTTTGTATTCTAGTTCAGTAGGGTGAGTATGGGCCATCTCTTCCCACCGGGTCCTCTTTCTCGCCCAAACTAACAAAAAAAAACCAAGCACTTACGTAGGAGTGGAGGTGGAAGGTATGGTTGATCCTGACATGTTGGAAATCTCCAGGATACCCATAACGGGAGCAGCACTGGCAAAATTAACTTCCGAAAATTTTCGGAGGCCATGGAAGTTGGACTTTCGTTGGCTGACAGTGCTATACCAGTCGTGGAAGAAAGTACTATTTGAAACTATTTTAACTAGTACTTCTTCAGGTGGCTGGGATGGCGGATCCTAACGAATTGTCTATCTCCGCGGTACACACACCAGTAGCAGATAAAGTCTTGTCCTCCAAAGGATCAGCTACTATTGATTCAGAAGATGGTATTTGTCCTTGCTCTGAACAAGTGTAAGGGACGACAGAAAAGAAGAGTGCGACAAAAAGGCCGCTAAGAGGGATGCGAACATTCAAAAAGTCAACCAAATAGCTGAGAGATTCAACAAATCGCTCTCAACCGAGGCATCACCTGAAGATGCGGGTTTGGCGAACGGCTCCGGGGCGTAAACCTAAGGACCGTAAAACCCGGAATTTCAACGGAGGTCCAAATGTGGCAGAAGTCTACAAAAGTACCGGACCCGTCCAGGCAAAGCATAAGGTGTCTACGGTAGTACAGAAATCAAAAGTGCACCAAGTAGGGATCTGGGCCGATCTCCTTCCTGGCGGCGGCGAATGACCTACGTATTGTGGTCATACACGTAATTAGGGAAGGCAAGGTGGGATAGGTCAGGCACAACAAGATATTTTAAAGGGGCCATGCTAAAGGCTATACACTTCTTTCCTGAAAACCCCAGAGTTATAGATGTGAACACCTTGGATGATGGTCTGATAACACTGAGATGAGCTATCCAACAATCTTAATTCTAGGCATGCGAAACTGTGAAAAAGATAAGGTTGGTTGGTTATATGGGAAGGTGTTAATTTAACGTTGGACAGTATGGATGTTCTTCAAGACATTAGAAGAATGTCCCGGGGGAACCTGCCGACAAGTATATCGTACAAAAGAGGTTGAGAAACCAAAACCAATGAGTCAGAGACGCATCTAAGTGGAGACTGTCTCGGTTGCAGACACACGGGAACGAAACGTCAAGTGAAAGCAGTATGACAATTTATTGTCCAACGGAGGATGCAGGGACTGTCTAGACAGCAGGAAATAAATTGAACTCCGGCCTTGTAATGGCCTTTAAGAGGAATCAGCAGGCGAAACTTTCCGTCACTCTGCCGGCAGTCAAGTTCGGTAATGAGGAAGATGTCAGACCAACATGACCGTAAAAATGATTTATGGGCTACCAAAAGGGGTATCCTTCACACGGATAGTATAACCCTGAGATGGTTAATAGCACTGGTGACTTCGAGTGTCATCTCTGAAGATGACACTTGTAGACCACGCCTGTATAAACAGTAGACGGCGGCCCAGATAGTGAACGAATGCCCTGCGATAGCAAGCCGAAGATTCCGCAGCTAACTAATTCAATGTGGGAGGCATCCCACAGGAAAATTTTTAAACTGAACCAGGGATTTTCACCCCATCCGCGCAAAAAAAAAAATTCCTTGACGAATTGTCAGGTAAATATGAGATCAATTCCAATAAATTTTCAATCAAAAAACGATTTAAAAAAATATAAACGATTAAAATATTATTAGAATAAATTTTATTTGATCTAACATTTATTCTAAGGTATTCGCAAATAATTATTTGTTATTTAGTGCTACTTATTTTAATTTCAAGCAATTATTTGTTATTCGACAGTGCGTTATTTGATAATCAAATAATTCTCCTTTATTTGATGAATTATTTGCAAATAATTATTTGTTATTTGATTACCAAATAATTATTCGTTAGTTGGTGTCTGTTAATGAACTTTATTTGCTTAGTTTTTCACTGCGGCTTCAAAAACTTACACATTTGAATTATTAATTCGGTACGACGAAAGTGAGGAAGTGTTTGATAAAGTAATAACTTATTTTAATTTGTAATGCGAATAATGAACAGGCACTGCCTCTTTATTATTTCCAAAATATGCATAAACTGAAAATGTTCGTTTCTCGGTTCCTCCAAGTTTTTCTGTAGGAATTTGGTAGACAAATCCAATAAGGATTATTATCGTTTCAAGCGGTTTCCTTTCTCCTAACTAACATATTTATGTTTGCCTACTCAAGGATCAATTTAGTTTATAATTTTACCTACCATTCCTCACTACTACCGCGAGTAGTATCTTTTCAGGATTTTTTTTTAATGGCAACTGTCGGAATGTTTGTGTTATACGTTTATGTTTGTACAAATCAGGGAAATCATCTACAATAGCAAAAGAAAAATAAATTACGTATTCGGGGAAGACACAATAAGTGAACGCATTCTGTTCGACGTTGGTTTTTAAAATTTCGTGAAGCAGAATTTAATTTGGAAAATCAGCCTCGTAGGAGACCTGATACTGTGCTGGATGGAGTTGTAGTTGTGAGCAATCCTTGTATTTAATGTGCAGAATTAATAGAGGACTTCGATGTTTATTCTTGCTGGAACAAATAAGGAAAGAAAGCTCATCAGCTGGGAAACGAAAACAATTTAGGCGTTAGGTGGTTGCTATATCTTTACACCTACGTGAACTATTTTTGCATGGTCACGTGCGATTGAAAATGTAGCCTCTGTGACAACACATTACGATCAAGAGGATAGTGCTCAGACACCAGGACAAGTTGTACGTCCTGAAAGGAACCAAAGGAAGATCCTTTTAATGGATGGACTGCTGCTGGATTCATACATTAGCGTTTCCGTATGCAATTGCAAGTTCTTAAAACATGCGTTCTCAGGTGTGCATCCGAATTTAGAGAGAAATCGAAAAATAAAACCACAGCTGCATTAAACTGGTATATGACAATTAGCTTTTTCTAACCTCTCCAATCTCATTTTTTCTTCAAAAATCGGTTAAAGTTGCAATTAATCCATTTTGCAAACGCTGTCAATTATTTTCCCTTGCTCAATCTTAAGACTAAACTGATTAAATTCTTTTTTGGGGATGTCGTACAAAAAAGAGGGACCATTATTTTAAACATGATTCTAAAGGACAAGTTTCCTGGAGTCTTGCAAAGGCTTTACAAATAGTGCATTAAACGTATACAGAGAAAGGGAATGTTTGTTTAAAATTAAATAAACATTTTATTTCTGCAATCACCTGAACTCTTTTTTAGCACCAGTCCGATTTTATTTTGAGTGCATTGTGGAGACCTAACTAATTAGAAAGCTTCCGCATGGATACGAAAACTACAACAATGACGTATGCACCGGTTTTTTCTGCCTCGTTGCAGTCCATTCGTCAATGTCCACGGATTAACTTCAAATTAAGGAATCCAATTTTGCTCGCTATGCCGTTAGATTACTCCACGGCAGCTTTCCCAATGTCACTGCTTCAGTCTTATATTTATGGGATGGACTGGATTGGTTTTGCGGGTTTCGAGTGATAGAGGATTGTGAGAATGAAACTGCTAGTGCAAATTCATCAAAAGATTGGACGAAGAATGGATAGGACCGCATCATGGGCGAAAGTCAAATTTAAACTTCTGCTTTGGTAGACCAAAACATTTACTAGCTGGGCCACTTCATAGTATCTTTATACTCCAGGATAATTTGAACAGGAAAAAATATCTGAAATAATTTACGGCATGTAAGCTGCAGTCGCATGGATAATTTAATCATGACGAGCATTATCCTTAAAAATTGTTTATCAGGTTCCGAAAAATATTTCTTATAGTCCTGAACTACCATCTGAAGAGGCTGTAAGGTACCAATCTTATACCAAACATTTGCGTTGATGTCAAACTATTTGACAAAAGTGCAATATAAAAGTATTGATAATAAGTAGGAGAAACTTAACTTGGATTATACGAAAACTGGGAGAATAAAAAGGTTGGACTAGAATCAGTAACCATATCACGTCAACCTTCTAAGGATATTCTTTTTTTATATTAACACATTACTACAGGGGCAGTTCGCCTGACATTGGCAAGGTTTCCAAACTTATTCTTCTTAAGGACTTTTTATATGATAACAATGTAATGTCTGAATAACACAAAACACGGACCCTTTGCCAGATATTGTCGATATACACGGTGGGCCATTTTAATCTATGCACCTGAATATCTCATCAGGAAGGAAGGAAGGAAGGAATAAA
Organism: Leptarthrus brevirostris; assembly: GCA_964036015.1. Taxonomy (NCBI): domain Eukaryota; kingdom Metazoa; phylum Arthropoda; class Insecta; order Diptera; family Asilidae; genus Leptarthrus; species Leptarthrus brevirostris. The sequence goes on along the minus strand of OZ038372.1, from coordinate 153,143,218 downwards.
AAAAAAGTTGTAACAAAAGTTGTCTATCTTGGAGGATGTCATCTTTCTAAATCCAGGGTCCTATCTAAAAAATTCAACTTTTCCTTAAAATGTCCTTAAAGGTCAAGTTCAAGCTCAAATTATGGGTCACCGTTAGATGACCCCCTCCGAGCTCGCGAACTTTTCTTAAGATTTTTTTTTGATTTTGAGCTTTCCTGGTCAGATATTCAGGTGCATAGATTATGCATAGATTCCTGGCAAATAGCTTACGCTCATCAGGAATCAAGGAGGGGCCTTTGGAATCCTCAACGCTAACAATTTTCAAGTAGTCCTGACAAGCCTCGACATAACGCTTGTCCACACTAAAGACTACACCGTTAAGGCTTAAGGTGAATTTCTGGTTTTCATATTTACTAGCAACTAGGAACCGTTCTAGTTTCGGTCTGGCCGTCAGTCCGTTTTAAGCCTCTTGAAATAAAATTTGGTATACGGACGCTACTAACAAGATTTGGTCAGATTTTTAGAAGTTCAAATGTTGCTATTGCTGAAAAAGTGATACGTTCAATATTTTGAATAAAATATTTTCACCAATCACAGCTTTTCCGAGCATTCATTAAGGAAAAAAAATACGTTATTCATGGTGGAAGGAGGGAGGTGGTGGGTTGGTTGAACCCGAAGCAGATTCTGGTTAATCAGACTGTCAGAAAGAACAGCTGATCTATTAAAATATCAATGATAATCACATTAGCATTAAAATTTAATAACTAGGAACAATACAACACTTCTGTTTTGACATAATCATGGTTATAAATTCAAAATTGTTTATGCTAACTTTTTGAGCTACTAAGTCACCATAAATGAAAAAGCCATAGATATGAGTACACCCTCCCCTTAACACAACAAAAAGTCAAATTGGTAGACATTACTCCAACATGACTTCGGAACGGTGGAAAAATATCAATTATTGCTTCACAGCACGAAGTCTTAAGCCGGAGTTGAATCATAGCAGAACTTCAAATCTCTTATCCTTCGATGGAAAGAGCATTCGAACACTCGTCGGCGTCATCACCGGGCATTGCCCCATAGGAGCTATTACCATTAGACTCGGCGTACCATCGAATGAGTTCTGTAGAAGCTACAGAGATGAAGATGCTCTGCGAATGTCCGGCTCTAAAAGACCAAGGGAGCAAGGTTCTTTGACAATTTGGACGACCTAGTTGAGATCGCAGTGATGTACCTAAATAGATTCATACAGAGATCTGGGTGGTTTTAAGTTCTGACCATTTTCTTTTTAAGGGCATTCAAAATGGGACTTCATGGCCTCCGAGTGACTTGGTGCTTCTTAGCAACAAACAAATATATAGATATGTAGATATCTTGGATGACAATATGCATTTTGAATTAATTTTAAATAATTTTGTGGTGAAATTAATAAATAAATGTTTATTCAACAAAAATAACTGAAGATATTCAAAGTATTGTCTATCGTTACCTATAACCTTTTCCCATCTTTATCTCGGCGATGCAATCCATGAACCGACCCATTATTTGATATAAGAGTGGAAACGCTGCTCAGGCAGGGAATGCGTTATTGCTATTAGCAAATAGTAATTAGAAGCGATAATGGGTTGGCTGGTCTATTGAGGTGGGCGGGATAACAGATCCTATCAAAGTTTTTTCAAATAGTTTTTGACTTGTTTTGCAACATTATCGAGCGCTCTTAATCACTTAGTCGTGTCTTTTTGCATATTCGGATCCGCTTTCTTTCAAAGCTCGGCTCATTTTATCAATTGTACTTGGTGTCAGTCCCCAGTGACAGTTTCGCTTGGCTTCCTTTACTCATGTCTCATAATACATAACCTTCTTCTGACCCCACCAAACCTTTTGAGAAACCTTTGAGAAATGGATGTTCAACTAAGGCGTTGATAATGAGGTCGATTATAATGATTGGGCAGACTTATATCTCGCTTTTCTAAGCTTATGATTCTAACGTAATGTATCAATTTTTCTCGCAAGTTACGATACGATGCAAAAAATCTTTCTTTTGTGTTTTTACAGAAGCTGTTCTGTTTCTTGGCATTAACTTGTGTGGCACCCAATTTCCTTGTTTTTGAGTTATTTCAATCGCTGTCAGATCTTTAGGTTTGATAAATCAGCATTTAAGGAAACTGCTTATTCTTGAAGCGTTTGACAGGATCTTCATCTTCAAATATTTTCGGCTGTACCGGACATTCTTTGTCTTCAAGTAAATCACCACTTTTAAACCGTAGAAACCAATATTCACAAGTTGAAATCAATTGAACATATTAACCATAACCTTCAGATGGCAAAGGAATACTTCCGGCTGCCGATTCTTTCAAAAGGAAACTAAAATGTAACCCTTCCCACAACTAGTGCTTTGTTGGTACCAAACTCGACATTTTAAAAGCCTCAAAAGATTATGTTGTTCACATATTTTGTGATAGTGAAACGTACAAGTAACGCCACCTGTTGTGAATCCGATAAAATTAATTAAAACTCTCAATTATATATTCAAAATGGCGGCTCCAAGATGGCGGTGAGTTTTTCTATTTATAGTCCGATTCGACACAAAATTGATTCATAGGAGATTTGTTGTGGTCGGCAATGACGAATAGGTGATTACAAATTAGAAATTCAAAATGGCAGCTTAAATATGGCGGACGAATTTCACGATTTATGTTGAATAGTTCAAGACGGCGGCTTCAATATGGCGGGCGAATTCCACTGGTCCAACTCAAAATGCATATTTTGGGGTTTTTAGGATCACAGATTACGAGCTGGCCTAAATATGGTGTTTCAAATTGGTGGACCCAAGATGGCGGACGGTATTTGCATTTACAGTATAATTTAGTTCGTAATCAACACCTGGAGGGTTTCACGTTTACAGATTACGACTATTTGGTCAACATTTCGAAATTTAAGATGACAGTGCCGATTTGGTGAAAGAATTTTGCCATTTATGATTCAATTCGACTAAAAGTTGATATTTGGGCTGGTAATGTATTTGATTTAGGGTGCCAGATTCACACATATATTGTGCCACTAACCACCAAGCCTTTCGCCACAAAGTAATATTTCCTCCTATTCGAGTGAGGTTTAGTAGTTAAACTTACTCTTCACGAAAATGTAGGGTTATTTTCCATAATTGTGATAGAAAACATACCAAATGAAAAATATATCGGACGATTTGTGTCTTTGAATTGGTAAGTGAAGGATATACAACTAGGAAAATTGCTAAACTTGTAACATTTTGTTTTTGAACTTGAAGAATGATAATAATAATTGTCATACAAAATATTTTTAAAAATTGACAAAGGTTTGAAATTTAATATTGAAAATTTGAATGTGTTGGAATAAGCTTCTTCAAAGGATTATTTAATGGGACATGGGAAGTGTAATTTTACTTCCCACTATGATATAAAAGGCTTGTCTATCAAAAGCAATAGGAAATTATTCATGAAATGAGAGAATAAATAAGAAACATATAATATCTAAAAGTTTTAATTCCCTTGAGATGTCATGAAGTAAGACAGTTCCTTTAGGTAATGCGGCTTGTTTGAATGTAACAAGCTACATAAAAACACCAAAACTCTTCATTTAAGATAACCTGAAATAGGATAGTCAAGCATTGAGTTCGAAGGTGTGTAACATGATCAAACCATTATTGGAGGTGACCGCAATCTTACGAGCACATATATTATTCAGCTTAGAAAAAAAACGAGTCTTCCAAAAGTGAAATTCGGTTATATAACAGTTTTTGTCAGTTTTATGTTTAAGGTTCTGGATAAGATGGGAGCAGAGAGCTAAAGCCGGCACAATCTAGCGAAGATCTTATTAAGCATCGCATAAACATTAAAACAGCACTTGTTTAGGTAGAATTTCAAAATTAGTGGAAGTGTAAGCAGTTCAGTATCTAATATTACCGAGGGGATTCTATTAACATCGAAATTGGAATTATAATTGGAATAGATTATATGAGTTCAGTAAAACGCATTGTTTTCTGCTCCCGTTTTAATTTTGCCTAAATCGTCATTTAGACGAGCTACACCCTTCCCTAGGAGACTGATGGGCCTGCTTATAGATAGCTTATACATCACCTGCATAAAGGTGGAAATTCGCATCATCTACATACGTAAATGTTTGGTAAGTCATTGATATAAAGACTAAAAAGAAATGGACCTTATATTGAACAATGAGGTACCTTACACAGCAAGGGTAGTACCATGCTGACTTCGCTCCGACAAGAAACTTCTGATCAATGTGATGGCCAGAATACTAAAGCAAAAGGACGTCGAAAGTTTCTGGCAAGGAAGGTGCTGATCAACACTGTCTATTATATTTAAAAAATCTAGTGCCCTAAGCCGATAAAATTGTAATAGTCCATAGCTCTCTTGATATCGGTGGTTACTTTTAAAAGTATTGGCTATGTTACTGGCGATCTTATACAGCGATCGAGGTTCTTGGGTTGAGAAAGGAAATCTCACTTGGCAATGATAGTTCTAACGTCAGGACCATGTTAATCAAAGAGAAAGGGTAACAAGGAGCTGATAATTATTACTTTTTTTACAATGTGGCTAGAGCCTAGGGGACAACACTTTGATGCGTTAGCATCGCTTTGGCCGGAAGGGAATTAGGGTAAGGGTGAGTGAGGGGGAATGCCTTGTTATGCTTTGCTGCGAGCTAAATAACAGCCCAGAGAGGAAGTGGATTTTTTTTAAATTCAATTTTAAAAACCCTTTGGAAGATCTGGTCTTGAACTCGGGATCCATGGCATGGTCGTCGTGCCGCTCAAGCAACTGTTCTAACTCCTTCTCCTTGGCCATTAGCGAAGTACATTAAAACATAGAGCCCACGGTCTCACACTCCTTAATGCCGTTATACATATACACGATACGATATACTTGCACTAGATGATTCTTGCATGTTGTCGCTTACCTAACACTAGCCTTGCCCGTGCGAAGTAATTAAGCACCCTCCTCCCATACTTAGTTCTTCTGAATTTCTGAAGACATCTATTTTCACGTACTAAATTTTCAGGGATCAGCTATTTTTGCGTTTATTTGTCTCGAATAGATAGACAGACAAAATTTCAACTTCAACACCTTAATTTCAGAATATAAAAAACAAATCCAAAAACATAATTATATGCAGATAAATTTTCGGCAGTCTGTCGCTATTTGTTGTAAAAATCTTAGTAAAAAATGAAGCTTAATGAAATAAGTCTGTCAGAGCTATACATTTTTTATATCTCTGCAAGTTTTTATTGGCCTCCATCCCTTAAGTCCTGCGGTGATACATCTGCGAGACTCAAGGTTCCCCTCAATACTCAGCAACACTTAAGGATATAACAGGAAGACCAAAAGGAATTGATGTAATTCTTCTTCTTAATAACTTTTCATGTAATAAAAACTGACCACACTTAACCACTTGGCAATAAACAAAAATTAATTTCCAAGTCTTACTTGCTCTAAGACCTTAAAATCTTAGTGTTACCCCACAAAGCCGCACGAATATATTTCCTTAATCAACTTTTCCTGCCCGAGGATAATTTCCGCTACTAAACTAATCTTACATGCTCAAGTGTTGTTGATATAGTTTTATTTCGGATAGCTTAATATACACCCATACACATCCGCACGTCTTAATATAAATAGTTCAATTCACTTTTTGCCCGACCTAAAGCCCAAGAAGTTTTGGGAACACTCGTTAATATTGCCCTGTCAAACAAAAGTGCCATCAAATGAAACAGTATATGTCGAGGCAAGCCCCTCCATTATCTTAGCCATTTAGTTCAAGATCGTGTAGTGTCACGACCCAATCTCCACAGATATAAAGTTCTTCTCCTGCTCAAAAGTAGAAATTAATTGGATTCAGTAAAGCTCTCCTCTAGGTTTCACCAACTTATGGTACATATTATATAGGAGATCAGAATATCTTCCTATTACTCCCAGATTCAGATACTTTTAAAGAACGAAAAAATTTCAAATAAGACTGACAATATTCTGGGAGACTTACGTAATTTTGTTTGGGAGGGGAAGCGAGGAAGACTTATAACGCCTATTGCGACAAATTTTGTGTTGTAGATCTCTTGGGAAAACCAGAAGGAAAGAGAAATGGAAAGAAAACAGTTTTTAAGTCCAGAATTTATTCGCATTAAATAAGTATTTGGAAGTGTTTCTTAAGAAGGAAGAAAAATATACTGCGACGATTCCCCATCGGTTTCCCATACAGGACCTTTTCAAATGTCCGATAGAGAGCAAAGTTTCTGTTTAAGCGATGGCTAAATAACGAAAACAATCTGGAAGACTGGCTCGGGCATAAGCAGAGATTATCGAATTATCCGAGGATAAATTAATTCCTTGAATGGGATTGCGGGACAATCAATAAAGCGTTTACGCTTATTCGAATTTGTATGTTTGTTTGCTGATATGTATATATGCGGAGAAAAGGAATATTATGCTGAATAGCATTATGGAAGTCCTCTGATACTAGCAGGATTTGTATTGATTGGTGAAAATATATGAAGGACTTCTATCTAATTTATCATATTTTTATTCATGATAAGATCATTAATTAATTTTTGTAGTACTCAATATCTAACGATTGATGGTTGAGTAGTGCGAAAGCTTATAAAACAGAATTATGGTTCGCACTCTGCCGCACTATATGGAAAATTTAGATTGTTTTGTTAGCATTTAAGTATCTAGAGAATTAAATAATTTGTTAAAAATTCGGAAAAGTAAGTACTGTGGAATTTTAGTTTCCCTAACTGCTTGAGGGGTATGTAGTGGAAGAAGTACTTCACCCGATTCGAGACAACGATTGCAAGTAGACCTACAAGTTAAAATGAATTCCGTACCATCGACATTACTTTGCAACCCAAATGTCCTTTTTATCGTAATATGTTATCAATAGAAAACAACCATGGGTCGCCGACGGTTTGAACTTGGGACCTCCGACACGTTATCAGTTACTCCACCGATGACAATGCTATATCTCACCCTTACATTTCAACTAGGTAGTGAATAAGATAAGCGACTAAAATAAAATGAAGAATTTCTTGCATTAAAGCTTTTCCGGTTTATATCAATTAGGTTGATTATGACCAATTTCTAATAGGTTTGAAGTTCCGCAAGGTAGTCATTTTGGACCATTGCTTTTTATTATTTACAGGAGTGTAATTTTTTTCGACTCAGATATTCTAGATTAGTTGAATTGGCTTTAATACATCCAAAAACTTCTTTGCGCCACCCTGATCCTTTATCTCTCTGTTAAACTTATGGACTAAAATTCCTCGTCATTATTTCTATTGTTTCCAAAAGTGACATGAAACAGTATTTAGGTAGCTTCTCGGAAAAGAATGCAAAATATTTTTGCAGCCCCTAAATGTAATTTGCACTTTTTAATAAATTTATCGTCTAGACTGCAGGAGGAGCGGAAGTGAAGCTGTCAGGGAATTCTCAATTAAATTTCTTAAAAGGTAAATATTCTCTTATGGAGGAATTTAACAGAGTGAAGCAGGATCTGATTTCCAGAAGTTCTTGTACGAGGACGCAAAAAAAGTCATAATCGTAAAACGTTCGCATGGTGCGGTTATGCGCACCCCCATACACTTCGCGGCCACCGGTACCGAAATCGGGCATAAAAAAATTCCGGACAACTGCTAATCGGACTTTCGCACATGCGGTTCCGTACCTATGTAGGAAGGGGGGGATGGTATTTTTTAGACATTTTTTATCATAAGCCGAAAACTATGTGGCATAAAAGGAAATGAAAGCGTATTTTATAATGTGCAAATGAAGCCCTTTCATATGATACACCACTTGACCTGGTAACCCCACTTTGAAAATTGGACCCCCCCTCTCCCTTTCGTACTAATTTTGCAACAACAGTAAATAATTTTTTCAGTTGCAATAAAGATAGGCAAGCATTATTTAAAACCGTTCCAAATTTCAAGTCGATAGCATTAGTAGTTGCTAAAAAAAAGCGGCTTTGACAGACAGACAGACACACGAAGTCGCACCATATTGTTTTACTATTTTGATACGAAACCCTAAAAAAGTATCATCGAGTTGCAGGGATCGGATTTTAATTCGAACGTCGCTTAGAAATCGAATAAAAAAGTTCGTCCGAGCTAGCTACTGTAATGTCAGAGAACGGCGGATGACAAATTTCGGCAAGGACTGTGTGAAATTGACCTTTGGAAGTTAGGCTAAGGGTTGATAGGGAAGGAAAGAGTCATGTCTTTTTACAACAAAAAATATTAAAAAGCGACTGAAATCCACGAAACAATGGATGAAAAAAAACAACCTTCGACGTTAAGACACTGACCTGTTGAATTACCTTTATGTGTTTGAAAAAAAGCTTCCACCGAAGACTTCGTAGAAGTACTTGCGTAAGGAGTCTGTTTTCGGCAGATATATATTTGAATGCAGTCTTGATTTAGACCTGTTGAATATTCATTTTACTGCTTTGCCTGCGCTTTCATCATTAGGTATTGGACAATGGACTGTTGATCATAACGAGGGTACATGGTACATCGCCAGTCCCGCTTTAGTGTTCGACGTTCTAACGCTGGAGAAGTTGTTTTGGTTCAATCGATTGGATCTTCCCCAAACGACTATCGACCAATTAGCCTCTTCTGTTAGACAAGGCACCAGACAAAATCGTCTAAATGCTGACTATCTGACTATGGGCTAGAAACAATCTTATATCTATGTGACAATCTGGGTTCCGTTCATTGTTGTTGCGAGACAGCTATGCTAAAGACAACATCAAACATTCATCCGGCCTTAGATGATGACTACCCACAATTTTTGTATTGCTTGATCTTAGCAAAGTATTCGATTCAGTAGATCACTCAAAACTACTTGCAAAGTTGAAATTTCTGTTTTTTCGTCCGCGATACATTTTATAAAAGGTTTCTTTGATGATCGCAGTCAATTTGTGAAAGTACAAAATGTTGCCTATTCTCTTGCCTTTGCTGTTTTCCCAGCATATTAACGACGTTCCCAATATTCTTAAGGATTGCAATGTGCAGTATGGACGAATACATTCACAGATAATAATAGGTTGATTTTAAGCCCTCATAAGTCGAATTGCATTGCATTCTATCGTCGAGACGTGTCTCATATCCCTCCAGTTTTCTTGAATAACATAATGTTCCCCCTTGCAAGTCGGGTAGAAAGTTCTGCTATATTTCTTACTGTAGGATTTATGGTGGGCTTCAACGGTTATGGTTTTAATCTGCTACGTCGGCGCCGGACAAGCGTTCGTTGCTTGTAAAATCGTTACTTCTGACTTACTCTATCAATGGCAGCCTACGTTTTCCACATTTTTGTTCTACCTATTCCAGAGGTAGGTAGAGGTACCCTTTAATGACTTAAAAGGTTCATTTTTCGTTTTTTGATAATGTGTCGCGATATCGTAATCATCTGCTTGGACCGTTGGAGCATTTTTTATTACTTCAGCTTTTTACATATTACAATAAGTCCAGAGTACCTACACAAGACCTAAATATGTCGGAAAGGTGTTCCAATCATCGGAGGATTTAGTCAATCCACTACAAAACGTGACTTGAGCAGGCTGCTTATGCAAAATTGGATCTTGACACAAAAATATCATCTCGTTCACAATAAATTGTGGGGTGGGGGGAGTTGCTATGGCCCTCTTTACGCGAAACTCCACTCCTTATTTGTCTGCAAATAAAAGCAATAATAAGTTTCTGGAATAAGTTATCAAACAGAAAAACACCACAACAGATTTATTGAAAACATCATGAAACCACTCAGAAAAATGATAAGGAGCAGATATAAATAAGAAAATTAATTAATCGCGTTTATCGGTATTAACCGTCTCTCTAACCATCGTCTGAATTCGACGAAATAACCGCAGGAAGTAGGAGACGGAGTTGGGTCAATGGATGAGTGACACGATTGCCACGCCATAGACTTGGTCTCCCCGTGAGTTTAAAAAAATATTAAACTAAAATTAAACTCCATCTCTCGACTGTTATCCACCTCGCCCCTATACAAAAGCAAGACAGGACTTTGGCCACATCCTACAGAAAAAGGTAATTGAAAGCGATTTCAGTAGCCATCCTTATCTATTATGAAGATTCTTAGCGGAATCCTCAAGTACAGGAATATACCAATTAATTCAGGCAAACCAAAACTATCTTTTTCTTAAATCAAAAAATTCTACGGATTCAGGAGATTTCAGTCCCATAACTTTTATAGCGGCAATTGTAAGATAGCTATTCTTCGGAAGAGTCGTTCGGATATGCCAAAGGAGTTTATAAAACCTCAATATCTCATATTCAATATCGAACACTAAAACGGAAATTAACAAAAACAGGCACTACTGATTACAGACATAGCAATGTCGCCGCCCAGATCATGCTTTAGCCCGCCGAAGAAACCTTCTTGAGGACAAATTGTACCGCAAATTCAGCCTAGTTGCCATACTAGGAAAAATAATAATTGTACTTGCCGTCACACTTGACCAATAAACTAAATTTACTCATTACACAAAACACCTGCTGCTATGTCAACGTTCCTTAAAACGAATATTTTTTAACTCTGAAAAAAATTATGCGTTTCCGGTCTAATTCACCAACCTTTTAACATTCGCTTCCTAAGTAGAACACTTAGGACTTAGCACTTCTTACGCTATTACAAACCTTTCAACTTACTCATTAGCACTTCCTCTATTAGGTAAAAACCACTTTTCATTTTCTTTGATTTTGAGTTGAGTAGGAACCAACAAATTATTCCGTTTTTACCTGCATTACACAATATTTCAACTTCGTTGGGTTCGCATTGAATTACGTACATTTCATACGTTTGCATGTCTCGTCCTTAACTAAATTTTGCATAATTTAGCACTTTTTCAACTGGAATCGTCACGAATTCGTGGCATGCAACCAACTTGAATACTTATAAAATATTTAATCTTTCTCACGTGCGAAGACAGGTAATAACTTAAACAATTCAAAAGTGAAAAATTTCACTGCATTGCTTTAAATTTTGCTGGAAAATGTATATTTTACGTGCAGTATAGTTTAGGGTTTGATTTATTTTCAAAATTAATTGATTCTTACTTTCCAGCATTGCACTGGGAGTCAAGAAAGTATTGTAATAGTAGTTCGACATATTTTGATTTAATATAAACCCCCCTCCATCCTCCACCTTCTCTCTCTCTCATTACTGGAAAATTAGGTTTTTAAAATATGTATGTTTTTGTGTATTCTACTTCGCACAGTAAGAGTAGGTTACGATTGAAAAAATTGATTAAGAGCGTGTTGGACACGCACATGATAGGGTTCCAAAGAGTTATTTCAAAATTGTTCATAAACTATTTGCTACAGTGTTCGTTATAATTTTCATTGGAAGTGCTAACCGAAGACTACACTCAGAATATTTCGAATCGATAGCTTGGAAATTAGAGTGCGGGAGCACTTTGGTAATGACTTTGCAACAAGACGTATTTGCCGAGTCGTACTGAGTATTGTTTGTAGTTTTTTTTCCAATAAGGTACATATTACCTCTGGCGTACCTCAAAGCAGCCACTTTGGTCCACTCTTTTTTATTAATTATATATTTTTTATGTATTCTCCTTTAGTGCTGTCTCCTCTACTAGTATCTCTAGTAGATGAGACCTCATTTCTGACTCGTCGGTGGTGTAAGTGATAGCGTGTCGGCCTACTAATCCGGAGGTCCGAAGGTTCGAATCCCACCGTTGGTAATCCATGGTTGTTTCCGTTGACAACAGATTACGATAAAAAGAGGTTGCAGAGAAAATGTCAGTGTTTCAGAATCCACTTTAAATGGAAGGTCCACTTGCAATCTAATCGAGTGAATTTACGAATACTAGGAAAATATGATATGATTATGACGACACTGACAATCGGCGACGTGGAAAACGTGGTGTAAAGAGAAAGACAATAAATTAGCGGTACCATCTGGCTTTATTGTGAATTTTAGATGTTCTTAAGTTACGCATATATTGTAATTCTGAGATTATAGAAAGCTAAAATGCCACCAGATGGTGCGCACTTTTAAAACAGCTGTTGTTTCAGTATGCAGGTAATTCAGAATTATCGAATTGGAAAATAAATGAGATTTTTCCGGTTGCTGAAACGCAATAAATTTTCAAGCCGAAGGCTAGTCGTTATTATTCATCGAATGTATCGCTACACACTTTTTTAAACTTGCACCCATAAATTCCCGGAAGCAATATTAATCAAAATAGTTTTTAAAAATTATTTCCGTGGGAAAAATAAATGAAAACAACGATAACAGCGGAATTGTGAAGTCGGTTGCTATTTTATGGATAACAAAAAAAAGGGTTGGACACAGAATCCGTAAAAGACACCGACTGCCATAAAAATTAAACAAAAACGGAGTAAAACTGCTACTTGATTTAATTTTACGTCAGCGTTTATATCCTTTTTCAGGAGATTTTATAGTTCTGCTGCACCAGAGCTGCACGAATAATAAATGAATCGCCATAAAATGTGAATTTGCATGATGGAAACATAGAAAGAGGTTAAGCGAGGTAAAGTTAAAAACATAAAAATATTCCGTGAATATCTTCTATAAAAAAAACGGAGCATACAGGAGCATGTTTATGTTCCATCATAGTTCACAGAGGATGTTGAATGTGCATTTGGTTTTGTAAAAACAGCTTTCAGGATCAGAAGATTGATACCAAAGGGAAATTTATAGAGGAAGATTTTTTCGATATGAATGTTACCATTAAATCAGAGAAGGAAGTGACGCAATATGCAAAATAAACGCTATGAGGAAAAACCAAATTTATGTTGCAGATGAGCACATGATGACTTTACTATTGAAATGAGATGGAGAATTCTAAATAAGTTTTCTTATAACTTGCTTCATTAGTTGTACTAATTCAGCTTTAAAAGGTTGTTGGTAAAAAAACGCGAATGAGCGCTATATTCCACGAGTTCCTAGGCTGGATTTGTGAACAGGCAAACTTAAATATGATACAAGTAAGCGCTTTCTTCTTTAAAAGCAAGGCAAAGCATTTGGTATCGAAATATACCTCTAGCGGCTGCAGGACTCACGATGAAACGATTTGTTTATCTTGTCGAGTACATACGGATTTGCATTAATTTTCTAAGTAAAAACAAACCGATAAATATGAGGTATGTGCAGTGACTGATTTAGGGTCCCATCTCCCCCCCCCTCACACACTCCGTGAAGACCGTAACTTAACTTTTTCTTAATGAATATTCGGACAATTTGTCATTGGTGAAAGTATTGATTGTATACATTTTTTATCAATGATTGTATACATTTTTTATCAATAGCAAACACTTCACTCTTATTTTTCCAAAAATCTCACCAAATTTATTTTTGGTAACGTCCGCATACAAAATTTCTTGTTAATTGGTGAGAGGATAGGAGGGCTATGAATTACAGACAGACGGATGGACAAAATTGAAAACAGTTACGTATGGTTTATGGTAACTAATCTATCACTCAGGACAGAGGTGGGAATTTTTTATTCGAATAAACAAAAAAGCTAAAAAATCAAAGAAAGTTACAAAATAAAAAAAATATTTTTTATTTGGAGGATTATTTGCTAATAATTATTTGTCGTTTGTTGCTCCTTATTTGAATTAAAAAAAAATTTAATTTTATTATATCACGCATTATTTAACAGTCACATAATTATTTGTTATTTGTGCTCTTTATTTGAGCTTCAAATAACTATTGTTTATTCTAGTTGGCATTATTTGATGATCAATTAATTATTCGTTATTTGACGAATTATTCATTAGTTATCAAATAATTGACACGTAGGTAGACATCATTGACGATTTACAGCAGTCGGTGAAGTAAGTGACAACGTGTCAGCGCCCCTGTGGGATTATTAGAACTGACTGCCATTGGTGGTTGTATCTAAAATGTCCGTGGCTCGGAATCCTCGCAATAACTAGACTTAAAGAGAAAGTAATGAACAAATTTTCATTTTGGGGAGCAACAAAGCGAACGACTGAGCAAAATGTGTAAACAGGTAGATAAATTGAGTCCTATTTTATAACATTTTCCCGCGCATCGGGTCCAAATAGCAAGGAATGTCGCCCCTATACTACTATTCGTTTATAAGATAAATCCTAGAAAGAGGTGAAAATCTTCCCGAATACATCGGACAGCCCATGCCTTAAAGTAGTCTGAGATTCTTACTCAGTAAAAATACCACTTCGAGGATTAACCGACACATACGACATTAAAGCGGATCTGTTTTTTTGTAGTCTTCCAGTCTCCCTTAGCGGAGCGAATCGCGTCAATTTGCTGTCACACTCTACCTCGATTTGCTGGGTCAGTGTAAACATGTTCCTGTGGGATACCTCCCATAATTTATTGGTGTCCAGATGGCGGACTTCTAGCCAACGAAATATTCTGCTAGCTACGTTTCTTGTTTTTTCAGACACAGTCGACAGGTGTCATCATCAGAGATGCATAGCTTCATTAGATGATACCCGAAGATACTATGGTCCACTAAAATAAAGGATATCCCTTTTGGTAGCACCATCGGTCATTCTTAAGGCCACCCGGACTTGTCTGAATGAATCCATGTTGCTACAATGTCTCCGGTGTTCCTTCTTGGCCCATTTGTTAATCAGAGCCGTCAATACTCCCCTGACAGTGAAAGGTTTTGTGTCATGAAAATTTGAGACAGATCCCTGTTTTTCCAGATCATCTGCCTTTTCATTTTCAATGATTCCGGTGTACCCTCTAACCCAGAAGAGTATGAAGTTTCGAGAGGAAGTTTTAATTCCTCTTTTCGCCAGCTTTATCATCCATTTTGGATCTATCCGTGTAGAAGATGGCGTCAGCCTGCCCGTCCATGGAAAATGATCCTTACTTTGCCTATTTCATCCATGGACATTTCAGGATCCTTTACCTCATACTTTGTAAGGCCCCGAATTTTTCTGTGGACTTACTATGGCAATTATGCCAAGGCAAGTAGGTATTAAACCCTTGTAGTGCGAATTCACACCCGTGCCCGCTTTTTTATCTATGGCTGACGAAATCTTTGGAACGATGTGAGGGAGAATGCTTTAGTTTAGATCAAGGAGTCATCAAAGTATCAGAAAAATCGTGCCAGTCTGGACTACAAAATTTATTCAGCTTCGAGAACATAGTCATATTAGAGAGAAAAATCCTCCTTTACCTGTGCTTAATTGATTGGCTTACGCATTTTATTTAATTACCTTGGTAATTGTTTTGTTCTATTTTCACATTTATTTTGCCATGTCTTTAGTTGTGGTGTTGGAAAATTTAATTTTCATTACACACCCTATAACTTAAATGCTAGGAGAATACGACTCCCATACATCACGTCCTTGTAGGTACAATGTAGCACTTCCTAGTAAAACAACAACACCAACATGATAACACCAAAATTCTGTGGTTTTTTATCCTTTCCTTTAACGATTAGTCATTGTTGCTTGTGAGGAAAATAAGTGTTATCCTCGGGTGATAAAGTTAATTTGAACTTTTTAACTCTACACTGAAAGGGTTTTAAGTCGAAGTCATTAAGTATTGGTCGAGGGATCAGCACGAAGGATAAACAACAGGAGAAAAAAGCTTGCCGAAATTCGGAAACGATTAATTTACTCGAAACCATGGAAAACGGGAAAACTTTCTAAAGGTAGTAATTTATCTCTCGCATAGCAATGAAGCTCGAAATCCTAATGAAAGGAAGATATGAAAAAAGGGGAGCAAATCAAATACCCAGAAGCAATATAAAAAATGAGAAGTTTTGCTTTCTAACTAAAACAAAGTTTAGTCAACCACAGGGTGTTGGTTAAGGACTTAATTTCACCGCCCTTTAAGACAATAAAACTAATAAAAAGCTCGTGTCCCACTTCAACGTAAAATTAACTTGCAAAACATACAATGATGTGCTTAATTAATTAAAACTAACACGTAGTTGCACAAAACCAAATAAACATTCCTTTTGTTTATAGGATAATTATCTTTTCATCCACTCTGTTTCATTTGCACATGAAATAGGTACTTGTATATAAGTACTAGCGTAAACCGCATACGAAATGACTTTTGAAGTAGTTTTTCACCGAAAAGTGAATGAGTGACTGTGAACTACTAATGTATCATAGTTTATCTGGCGAAACGTTGCAAAATTGTATAGCGTGCAACAAAAATTCATTACAGGGTGTACTATCAATTTTGTTGACTCCCTCGTTTGTGGTTTGGTTTTTGTGTTCTTGTTGCAACTTTGTGAGGAAAACAAATTGGCTCTTTTGAAGAAAAAGTGTTTTAGGACGCGGTTTGAGCGAAGCAATAATTTAAATTGCTTTAGGTTCACCCTGTAGGTAAAGCAATTTGTCCTATAATTGGTTTTGATATTAACATCGTTTTGAGATATTTTGTTGTCGGAGTGAAACAAGGAAGCTAAATTGAGCTTTATACATTATCTACATTTTTTACTTTAGCTGTGAGTAGTTTTGAGAAAACTACTATTACCGCAATTACTACCAATTGGAAGTTCCAATTGCATTTTATTGGTGTAGTCTGGTATGCAATAACATTTACTTTTCTTTGGAAATTACTTGAATTGCTTACTAAAATTCATCTAGAACTGACGACACGCATAAGCAATGATAGTTCGTTTATTAAAAGTAGAAAAAAACTTAGTGTAAAAAAGGAATTCAAAAGTTTTAACTTTAATAACGTAGGCCGTCAAGGAGAACAGTGTTTTATTTCGCACATTATGAGCTTTGTATATCTTTATAACCACTTCATCAAAATTTTGAGAAAAAAGTTTTAGAATTCTTAAAAGTAGCTCTTTCAAATGATACCCGACACGACACAAATATAAAATTTTCTTTTTGAAAGGCCCCCCCCCCCCCCCCAAATTTAAAAAAAATATCACAGCACAGGTCATAAGAAAAAAAATCATATTTTCCTTCAGGGTTCTTAGTAGTTCTGTTAGGGTAATCAGCTTCTGTTTCCGAAAATTATATACGAAAATTCAAAAATTCATATGTACGATTTTTTTTTGTAGTAAAAAAAAATTTAAAAAAATTCGTTTTCAAGCTTTGCACGCCTTACAAACCGAAAAGCCCATATTTTCAACACCCTTTAAGATGATAAAAAACATGCCAAAACCAAAAAAAAAAGGGTTTCACTTAACATTGCTTGTTAACAATTTTGATTCCATTTTGATATAATTCCGCGAACTAACAGGTATTAGTTTTAACAAACAAAAGTTTTGAAAAGATCAGATAAAAATTATCGGCCAAGTGCGAATCAGTCTTCCGCTCCGGGGGTTCCGTATAATATTAAAAAAAACAGATTTTTTTTTTGGGAAACCATGAATGCTTGGAACTTCATTTTATCTCTCTTCTAATGTATACCAGACCTGCTAATAGCACGAATCATTGACATGTTTTGACTTTAAAACTTCGGATATAAGGGGGAGGGCATCGTATTTTTTCGGACGTTTTTGGATATAAGTCAAAACCTAATGCTACTCTAAATCAGAAAAAATTACTGAGTCCTTAAAGAAAGCACTTTCAAATGATACCCGACACGTTATATAATTAAACAAACATTTACAAAATTCAGTTACCGCCCCCTCCCCTCCCTCCCACCAGCCCTCACAATCACGAAATTTATTTGCCAAATTTTAATTTGTTGAAATTGAGGATAATAACTACGAAATGTTTTGCAACCGTATTGAGCTGTGCAAACTAGTTCAAACCCATATTTTTTTTTGGTTTTAGCGTGATTTTCATAAAATATATTGAAATTAGGTTTTACTACCAAAACATCGATATTAATTTTTAAATTTTCACATATTTGCAAATTTATGAGTATCTCGAAAACAGCTGATTGAGCAAAATTATAGTCACATTCGGATTCAGCGGGCCACATTTACCCTAAAAAATATTGAGAGGCTTGCACCAAAATAGCTCCTGACCAGTGTAATCTTTTTTATTTGGAATATCTACACATTACCTAGCTATAACATTATGCCAAATTTCAAATTCCTGCGACACGTCGCTGTCGTGAAAAACGTCTTTAAGAGACAAACGGATGGATGCAGCAGTGACCTTATAATGGGTCCAGCATTTTTCCCTTTTGAGGTACGGAACCCTAAATAGGAAAAATATGCAGGGGTCGCGTAACTAAAGACCAATTCGACTAACTCTGGTCTTATTTACGTAGCAAATTATTTGCGCCTCTGTGCAACCGGCGACTTGTTCCGAAATTGTCGTTCGTGATATTTCAACATATTGTGATAAAGGGTGGCACTCTGCCCTTCTAGCCAACCTTAAAGAATTTGGTATGCACCCTCATCTCCTTAAATGGATATAAAAATTGTTTGCAGTGCCGTGCCGTTCAATCCGAGTAATAATAGATGGTGTTCCATCTGCTCTCTACGTAATAAATATTGGTGTACCTCAGGGTTCAGTTCTTTCACCAACTTGTTTTCTTCTTTGAATAATGACGTTTTATCTCTCATTTTAAATCCCATTCGTAGCTTCGCTGGTGGCAGGGCACTTGATTTCGCGTACTATTTTGATTCAGTAATAAATTGTCATGGCAACTGTACAGAAATTACGCGGGAACGAATGTTTTTACTGTTACGACATTTTTACGATCTTGAGGTGATGGAACGTACCCTCTTGAAACTGTCCTCTTGGAGTACCAAGTATGGTCGGCTTGTGAACCTGGTTAAAGCAGAGCTGATAGTAAAAGATGGGACATCGAGCCGCGAATTGTGCAATGGCTCCATGGCCGCGGTCTCTACTCACATATGGGGTAGTCGTCTGGAAAACGTTAAACAACAAAAAGCTTAAGGAACTTTCCAGAGGAAAACGGAGCTACTGATAATTAATAATACCATCCTCCAGCTAACGCCGGTTGAACTATTCGGCAAGCAAACTGAATCTTGAATAACTAGTAGGCTAAATTCAGTCCACACATGGACGTATATCGAATATGGACACTCCAAAAGTTTGGATGGCAGTGTGTCAAAAAACATTGACTACAACGTACTCAAGTCTTCTTTCAACGCCAAGTTCGACTCCTTTATTCCCACCTGGCAGGAATGAGAGAAAGCCCTCTCCGCTGCAATCCGAGTAATTAGTGTATCTGTACACTGACGCTGTAAGTTATTTTAATTTTTTTTTATTTTTACGATAAATCATAACGCTGCAGAATTAAGCTTACATTTCTAGGTATGTGCTGGAAATATAAAAGAAAAAAATCAAAAGGAAAACTGGACAATGAATGAGAAATACTAAAAAAGAAAACTATGCAATTAAAATTATTGAAAAGTCTGAATTGAGTTCAAAAATGTTAAAAAATTTGAAAGTTTTATATGACAATTCAATAAATATGTTAAAATTAAGTTAGATATGCTAAGCTCAACCAACCAGAACAAGGCAAAATAAGGAAATTACTGACTATCCTCAATTAATTGAATTTTCCATAATGATTAGAATTATAAAATGAGTCATCAACGGAACCTATACAAAACAAAATTTCGCACAAAGAAATGGTGATCGGCAAAGTACGTCTTCATAGATGTTATTTTTCCCAGGCATATAGTGGCCATTAACTACTTGAGGCCATTGTAAATTTTGAAATTTAATGCTTTTCATTCCTCCTTCTCATTTTTCTAATTTAAATGTAATACGCGCGCTTATGTAGGTAAGCTTTTGGTTTTAGGATATTTCGTAGCAACTAAGAACCATTATAGTTTCGGTCTGTCCGTACGACTGGCTTTGTGTCACGACCTGTCCATCCTCTCACTAATAAACCTAGAATAGTAAAATTTGGTATACAGACGTTACCAAAAACAGATTTAATGATCCTTTTAGAGAAATAATTTTCTTGGAGTGAAAAGTTTGCCGAACATTGTTTTTACCTACCTCAATGAGTGAGATGTCTAAAGATAGGTTTCCTAAAAGGCAAACATGTCTTAGCATCTTTTGATTTTACCCCTTCAATCACGAGATATTTGCTTGCAAAATCATTCCCAAAGCGACGAAAACTGCTCGATAACCTTTATCCTTACACTTGCTAAATCGGCAATTCATCTGTACTGCATGCGGATCGAGCCTGGACCACAGCCCACTAACCTACATTTTCACACACGTGCACTTAAGAACCACTTCGTTGCCAGATTGAGGAGGCGATTACGTTTAGAGTTCCTGCCAACGGAGGCAGAAATATTCAACTGCACCTGGCTACCTTTATCTTTGGTGCAGAATGGAAGCCTCGTCTTTCACTGGGAATAACAGGCCGCAGTCTTGCAGCATCTTGTCCACGAAGCTTCTCTTCGCTTTGGTATTAATGCCAGTGCTGCGGGAAGGACAAGTCTCACCTTGTAATCATAGAACTGAAAGGATAATGGGTGCAGTTTGAAGACGTCAATGAATCTGCAGACTGGTCCCGCGGGACTCTAACGTGGCGAACGGCTCTATTGAAAGGACATTTGCTTGAGAGCAGTGGTTCCCGAAGTAGGAACTTCGCCTGGTGCTGCTTCTACCCCCTGGGAATACTCAGATTATCATGTTATAGTTTTATTTTTCGGTTTCGTTTCATTTTGTTCGTTTGTTTTAAGTTTAGCTGTGGGTTTTGTTTCGGATTATTTCAAAATTTTTGGGAACTTTTCTTAGAGCTGGCACTCGCTTGAAGGTATTTCAAAATTTCTTGTATTTTCTTTTTTACAGGTTTTTGGCTCCACGTTTTAGAGTCCTTTTTTTATTTAACTTATTTACAGTAACGTAATATATTGAGGCATTTTTTGTTATGTTCTTTTTGATCTTTATTTTTGTGTCTTTTAATGTTTGTACAATTTTTAGGGTAGCTATGTAGTTTTGTAGAATTTTTACGATGAGCCACATACACATCAAAAAAACTATTAAAAAATATTCAATTAATATTCTTTTTATTCATAATTCCAAAACTTAAGGAAATGCTAAAGTACAGCCTTGGCAGGAAACGAATTAAGGACAAGGGAAATAGCTTAATAGGTTTTAAGTGAAGGAGATGCCGATTTACGCCTCCTTTGACAGTTTCGGCCTCATCGGTTTAATTAGGGATTAGTTTATAACGATTCCTGTAACCAGTAAAAAGTTCGGTTGTAGCTTCGCCCCCAAACATCTCACTACTCACCCGTAAATCCGCTTCTGATTATACCTAAGTTCCTGACCATAATTCCATTTAAAGACAGCATTTAGAAGTAGATTGTTACGGAGAACCCAATCAATAATGAATGAGACATCCTCTGGTAATATACAGCTATGTAAAAGCTGCAATACTTTGTGCAAGTGGTGAGATCATTGATGTGAATAGAGAATAGAAGCGGACCCAAGATAGATCCCTGAGGTACACCAGTATGTATGTCAAGAGAGGTAGAAATAAACCCCGTTAGAGAAAATCTTCTGCAATTGGCCCCCTAAGATAAGTCCATATGATATTATCAACTCTGTCAAAAGCTTTAGAGAAATCAAGCAAAACCAAAAATGATAGCAAGTCACGATCAATTGCGCAGCATCATTGTTCTCTTTATTTAATGGTGATGTATTGCGATCTAAACCCTCATTAGAATCGGCAGAAAAGATTTTGTTTATTAATGAAGGATAGCATCTGAGTAGGCTAAAGCATCTCAATTATTTTTAACGAAAATGGTAATATAGCTACGGGGCGATAGTCTTCCATATTAGAGTCAGCTGTTCTGGGTATTGAGATTATCTTGGATCTGTTCGACTTCTCAGGGAACGTTGGTGTAACAATAATTGTATTAAACATATAAGTGAGAAACGGTAACACTACCGGTAAGATCGTTTTGATGAAAGTAGGTTACACATTATCCAGACTCACCGATTTGGATTTAATAAAGGAAAATGCGTTGCGTTGAAAATTAAAAAAAATTAATTTTAGGGTGTCTAATCTCACTGTGCGTCGTGTTCCTCAACCAGCGAAAACATTCGCCCACCTAAGATAGCGTTTTTCCCGAGGATATGTATTATTGCGCTGAGTGATCAAAAGACTACTTTTCCAATTAAGCCGAGGACAGTTGTCATCAATAATTCTTCGCCTTTTAATTGGTACATGCTGGTTGGATGGTAAAATGGGTAGAGTTCAAAATACCTCTATCTTTAAATCTCTTATGGGAGTGTATACAACCTCCAAAACTCCTGATTATCTTATCGTGCACTTCATATGAACACCAGAGCAAATTGATATTCTGAGTAACTGTAAGTCCGATGAGCAACCTAGCTACATGCAAGTTGGACATTAAAAGAAAATTCATCAAAAACGCAAAAAAAAAAATTACCTAAAGCGGTCAAAAGAGCTTATCTGGTTTAGGCGAACCAAGATCAGGAACGAGTGGAAAACATTCTTCAGCTCCTGTGCAACTATCCGGTTCTATCCAATTGCAGGAGCCGATATTTAGGCTTCCTCTTTCAAAACGATATAGACGAACTGCGATTTGCTGATATCAGGGACCTAGGTCGGTTCCTTAGGAGATCCAAGTGGTTTTCGGTCTCTGTTCATGTGTTCGGAAATCTAGCCATAACGGCCTAAGTGTGCTTTCCCCATTGATGGCTGTCACCCTAATCTAACCTGATGTACTGGTTAAGGCTTGTCGACCTTACAATATATCAAATCATACGTTGGCTTTGAATATGCTTAATTTGGTATCAGTAGAGAAACCAGCATCAGCTGGGTAGTCTTATTAATTCCTAGGACTAATTATTTACTTGCGAAACTAGTTTTTTATTAATGTAATTCGCGAAAAGTGTATTTCCATGTCCTTAACAAACCTTGTACGTGTCAGGTGATTCAGCTTTACTTCGCCTCACTAGCCACATTTCCTAATTAAAGTTGAGTCGCCTTCAGAGAAATTACATAATTGAGCTCCAAGTTGGTGCTTCTAATGAATAAGCAATTCGATATTACTCAAACAGATTTTCCCAGTCGAAAATAAATTACCTTAGCAAACTTTCATTTCAGTTTCCGTAATTTTGTTTCTGGACTTAAGTGTAATTAGCATCATATGGTCAAAACAGTTCGAATATTTGGCAGCACTGTGTTATGTTTTTGAAAACTGGCTGCAAGTTGTTAACCCCTAAAGCTTATGGACATAACGAGGGCAACAAAGTTCACTCGAAATCCGACTTTCGACCGAAATCCAACTCATTTGCCATAACAAGTTCAAAGTTTTCTAATTTAAGCAAAATTTTCGTAAGACTATAAGTCCCATTAGCTTTTTGTCTCCAACAAAATTCATTATCGATGCGCGACTGTTACTTAAGCAGATTAAAGATACTAAGAATTAATTAGGAGACTTAATTAGCATAAAGCATTTATCTTGCACTAAAGCGACTACTTAAAATCGAGAGTATGCTCCATTCAGTCTGAATAGAGTTTGAGAAAATTGATTCAATCTTTGTGGACAAATTTAATTATTTGAAGCTGTACACTTATTGTAGACGTTACTGTATGCCCTAAGGTCCTAAAGATAAGACTTTGATTGAAATCTTTGGAGGATTATGAGACAAAAGTTTTTGTTCTATAGAATTGGATTAATCGGGTAAAGAAGGGATTTATAGGACATCATTCTTAAGGATCCTTCCAGGAGTCAATGACTGTTTCGACCGATTTTCATCACACACTTTCTTATAACGTGTCCTGAAGTTGCTACAGTAATTAATTTGTTTCGTGAACTTTCATCTGCTTTAATGGATGTGATTCACGGCAAAATGAAACTTACAGCTCAATTAAGTACTCTTTTGCCGTTTAATTGAAGCTCCTATTCAAGGAGTTTCACACGACTATTTGGATCCAGTACCGAGGAGATATTAAGTGTTTCGACAGAAAGAAAAATATCAGCAGTTCCTCGAGGAACCATTTTCGTTTAATCAAAATCGATTACGGCCGTTGAAGGAAATGAACTCCATTACGAAGCTTGTGTAAATAGAAAGTTTTTTCTTCTTTGTATTGGTTCAGCCCATATATCCCCGAAGCAAAAATCGGAAAAGTTTTCCCGGACAAAAGCCTTGGGAGTATTGTCGCAACCGCAAATGGCTTCAAATTTCATTAGCTCCAACCTGAAAGGCTCATTAATAAACTCCTGTAGCAATAAAGGGACGAAATGGGCACTTTCGACCTCCGAAATAGCTCTCTTTTCTCTCTTAGAAAATACCCTAAGATCAAAATTAACGAACTGCTGACTATTAGTGGGGACACGAAAGTTGGCCTACAATTATTTGCGTTTGTTCTTCTAAGTCAGCAATAACATTGACCCTTTTTTCTGCTTATACATAGAGAACGCGGAAAAGAACCAGGCAAACAAGTGATGTTTATTGGTCCGTTGGGAATTTTGTATGCGTTCCCGGATTTCGATTTTTTTGCTTCCAGCGAAAGTGACTATCACTTGAGTTTAAAAAGAAAATTTTTGTCAGCCTGGGCTTCCAATTTACATATAAGTCTCGAGAGACCATCAAAATAAGTCCGGCTACGACGCTCTGACTTTATAAAATATTCAATAAGTTTGACAATGCAATAAGTTTTGAAGTATGCTGTCTCCTGCAAGAGCAACATCGCGCATACCATCGTAGTTTATTACGTCTATCTATCTGGGGACAACGATTTATGACCCTGCATTGTTTGCCTATTATACGCTTTTACAGTAAAATGAAGTTGAAAGGAAAACAAATTAGGCTATGAGCAATATGTAAAGTAGACGGAAATGTATTCATATTCCTACTAGAAGCTGAGAGCGTATGTCCTTTGCATTATTAAGAGGCAACATATGCAGCTGAAAACTCTGTTGGGAATTACGTACATGGAGAAAAAACACCAGGAAAAATTTCAAAATTTCCGCAGCTATACTATAAAATTTGCGATCCTTCCAGAAATTTTGAATTATAAACACATTTCTGGAAGGATCACAAATTTGATAGTACAGCTGCGTAAAGTTTGAAATGTTTCCTGGTATTTTCTCTCCATGTACGTAATTGCCAATAGAGCAACTTTTACATAGCAGCACCGTAAAATTTACATGACTCGTAAAATTTACAGTGTGATTTAGGAAAAATTTACCACCTAATACACAATTTGGCAAATTTTACGCTCCTTCACAACTTCAAACAAACTTGAACTTATTTTCTTCGGTGTGTGAGACTTAGTTGTCTCTGTTTATGAATTGTCATGTGAATATTAATGATTAATTAATTTTTAGTTACAATCACAAGTCAATTTATATAGGGACAGCTCTTTTAATCTCTTTGGAAGTTCTTGTTTCAAGTGAAGATTGGCTTAGTGATGAGGATGTTGGGGCATGCTGCTGAGTACTAGGGTTCGAATCGCAGACTGTGTATATTTTTTTGCTACAGGTTAATTAATTTGACTACTTTTAAGCATGACTTGAATTCTCTACTCGGGTCATCTTTTACTAAAAAGGCACAGTTGCAACACGATTACAGTTGAGAACCGTAATTTTTACCGGAGTTTTCGTATAAAAATTCCAGAGATTTTCTGTCTTGTATGTATGTACGTATGTAGATAAAACTTTGAATTTAGTTTGAAGCTATTATTATTATTATTATTAAGGATTGGATCAAGGACTATTCCGCATCCTTTAGTCACTGCGACCAGTTTGATCTTTTGTGACATGATCCAGGTTCATTATTAGGCCGCCCCGTCAATTTTTAGTTCCCTTATCAGTCCTAAAATTTTCCTGAGGTCTATCTTGGCTATGTCTGACGGTGATGGGAAAGCCCCACCAAGGTGTCTGAGCCTGATGCGGCCGAGGGCCTCACAGTGACAGAGGATATGTTCCGCAGTCTCTTCCTCTTCTAGACAGAATCGACAGGTGTCATCATCAGCCAGCCCTAACTTTTTTAGGTGGTAGCCCAGGTGACACTGACCAGTTAAAAGTCCTGTTATCAGCCTTAAATCTGGTCTGCTGAGTGAGAGCAGCTCCTTCGTTTTCTGTGTTGAGTAGGTTATAAACCTCTTTGCTTGTCTTGCCCTGGGATGTTTGTCCAGTGTGAGTGCTTACAATCGTCCTCCCATGACCGGAAACGCATTGCTATTCGACTTTTTGAGTAGCCGCAGAATGGCTTCGGTCCAATAAACTGAGAATCCGGACCTTTTTTTGCTAGGTAATCCACCTTATCGTTGCCTTTTATGCCCTCGTGCCCTGGTACCCATGCCAGCGTGATGCTGTTGCTCCGGGCCAGTTCTTTAAGAGCAGTGAGACAGTCCCAGACGATTTTAGACTCAAAGGTGTAGGATCCCAGAGCCTTATGTGCCGCTTGACTGTCGGACATAATATATATTTTAGCACTGCGTATTCCTCTATTAGCAATTTCGCGTGCGCAGATTTCGATGGCATGTATCTCTGCTTGGAAGATGGTTGGTGTAGAACCAAGCGATTTGTATATCCTTGATCTTGGTCCAAAGACCCCGATGCCTGTTCTGTCTTCCATCTTGGATCCATCCGTGTACCAAACCAGAGATCCGCTTTCAAAGATATGTCTATTGTTAAGCCAATAATCTCTGCTCTCAAGGATCAGCTTGAATGGTATGTCAAAGTTATGCCTTTTCGGCATAATATCTGTTATTGAGTTGATCACCAGATCACCCTTGAATTCTTCAAGGATTTTCCTGTGGCCAGACCAATTCCTTGCTGTGAGGAGATTGGCGCCAGTCAGGATTATTCCTAGATATTTGACCTCACTTGAGAATTCTATCCGTGTTCCTTCAAGAGTAGGAGCCTCTAGCCTTAGCTTCCTTTTTCTTGTGAATGGTATAATGTTTGTTTTACTAGGGTTGACTCTGAGCCGCTCCCTAGCACACCAGGATTGTACCATGTTTAGAGCATTTTGCAGTCTTCTTGAGATGGTTCTGTCCTGCTTGCTCTCTATGGTAATGACCAGGTCGTCTGCGTAGCCCTGGCAATCGTAGCCGGCATTGGTCAGTTTGACCAGGAGATCATCGATAACAAGTAACCACAACAGTGGGGAAAGAACTCCCCCCTGAGGACAACCTCTAGTGGCCCTTACTGTTACCGAATTGTCCCCCAGCCTCGCTGTGATGTTCCGGTTACTCAGCATTGCCCCAATCCAATGCACCGTCGACAGATCAATACCTCTATCGATGGCCGCTCCTTCGATGGACGTGAAAGACGTATTGTCAAAGGCACCCTCAATATCAAGGAAGGCACAAAGGGCAATGCCCCTACCATTAACAGATTGTGTAGTGCTGTTATAGTTGATTTGCCTGCCTGATATGCGTGCTGGTTTGCATGTAGCGGCGTGTCTTTCAGACAACCGTACCTAATATGTTGGTCTAGTTTGAAGCTAAGAATGTTTTAAAAGAATTGAATTGCTTGTTATGAGATATGTTAACTGAATTGTTTTTTATTAGAATAAACATTATTTATTTATTTATTTTATAATTAAACCCCACCCCCAAACCGATGAACTCAACCCCCGTTAACTGCATAATTTCAAATTATAATAACCATGTAACTCTAGTGGTCGTACTCAACCTCTCCTCGTGCTATTTTTCGGTGGGATAAAGTGGAACGAAATCTGAAAAAAAACAAGACGTGATGGGGTTAAATGGACTTCCGATACGATTTGAGTGGCTCCAAAAACATATACTACACATGGTCTAACACTCAAGAAACAACATTTTTTTGGATGCTGTGTTATTTGTCGTGCTTTGAATGTCATAGTATTGGTAAAAGTTTTAAATCGGAAAGGCGTTTACAATTGATCTGTCTCCATGAGTCTGCCTATAAAACTATTATATAATCTTGCAAATTTAAAAAAGATTTTACTCCACCACATCAACTGCTACATAATATTCGAAAGGACGCAGTCACTTTATAGGACTTGTGCTATAAGCATTTTGTGGCTCATAATTATACCAAATTACCATTATCTCTGATTTCATTTCGGTTCTGTGAGGTTTCCTTTGTTTAATTGCTTCGCTTTTGGTTTTATTACGCTTCTAACCCCATACCAATTCTGCCTTTCCTGTAGAACGTTCTAAACAGTCTTAATAGATACTAAGTTACACCAATTAATAATCATTTCTCCAGCGCTAAGTGGTGCGACCCTAATTAACCAAATTACTAAAGTCCCCGAACTGTTATCATTCGAAACAAAAAAATTCTCGTTTTATCGCAAACAATGACTCTTCTACTTAATATTTTTAGAGCACCGCGTCCCCTTCTTTCTTCTAAGTCATAATTTTTTCATCTTCACTTCTTTTGTATAATGCATGCCGAGGCAATCTTTGATAAAAGATTATTTCGCAAAAAACTGATCCCTTTTACAACAGTTTTCATTGCATGTACAACAACATCCTCCATTAATGTCAAGCAGGTGCTATAATTTCGTCCTTTATGGAAAGCACGACCATTCCAGTTCTTTTCTTCCCGAATGTCATTCTTTCAGTTTGCATAGTATCCATCCCACCCCGAAACAGAAATCTTGAATTTAGAATATCTCCCGAGACTCTTTGAAAAATTCCATTCCTGGATTTTTCACGAAAATGACCGGTTACTTCCCATTTCGTGACTGTAATTTTCCTTCATTTGGTTGAAGTGCCATCACGACAGTCATTTTATGAATGTAGTTTGGGATTGTCGACCCCTAAAATAGGATACTTTTTCGTCTTTATGTCAAATATCCGGGATGGATTTGTTTGTTGGAAAACATGGAATTTTTTGTGAAATGCTTATTTCCTGAGTCGTTTCGTGTAAATGTCCTTTTATAAGGAGGCAGGAATTATAAAACGAAAAATAGGAGCCAATCCAAGAGTAAGAGTAAATAGAGAGTAATTTGTTTTGCAAAAACTTAGCTTGGGAATCTGCAAGAAAATTAACTTTTATAAATATTACCTAAATTGAGTCTTACGTGGAGGTGGATACTTATCTTGCCCTTGCTGGTTGAGGATTCCAATAAATCCTGACCCTTGAACTTGTTGAATCCCGTAGCAACATAATTCCTTAAGGAGAATACAAAGTAAATGTGGATATTTGTCACAATATAATTCCGGCTTTTAAGCACTCAACAATTCAGACAAGATATTTCTATAGGCTATTTCAATGTGTACTTCTCTAATAATATATTTTCAGGAAACTGATTACTGTAAGTAACCTATTTTTAAGATGATTCGATATTCGACGGCAAGTTTTCGACATAATGAATCCCTCTTGTCGGCCCCTATTGACTGTCCTCAATACCTTTCGGGGAAATCCTCTTTAATCTTCTTTAGCCAAGATGAAGGATATAAGGCAATTTCCTTTCAAGTATGGTAAAATTTTTCAATTCGGCAATTTAACTCTCTCGAAGAGTTTTCAAATTAACATTGCTCGAAGGGTTTTAAACGAAATTTGAATAAAGGACGATCACCTTTCATGTACTTTTTGTAATTTTACAATTAAAACGAGCAATGGAATTACATTACTAGGCAATATAACCTGATATGCTTTCATTAAAGGACAATAGCAAGCATTTTTGCTTTTTTGCGTTAAAGGCATCACATCGCTGCAATGGTACTTATTGCATTAAATTAATTTGAATTACTTTAAAGTCAGCATGCGGCGTACTATGTATTTTCTTTATGTACATTTCTTGTGAATAAACATATATTAATCGATACAACGTCTCCTTTAGTACTTGTCAATAGAATCACTATTCTCATATTTCAGTATACATGATGCTGTGTCAATACAAATTTAAAGAAGCTGACCAACCATTTTGTTGTATTGCTCCTTCCAGATATTCCGAAATACTTGAAAGCAGCAAGAAATATGGAAATTACCAGGACAAACATTGCCTTTTCAAATCGAAATAATGCTAATATTTGAGACGGTTGGCTGTAGGGTTGTCATTTTGTCTGAACACATTGCTTAAATTTTGTTTTGAGGAATTTAAATTATTTGAAATGTTATGTGTTCTAATTTTTCATTGAGCATTGTAAGGCTTAGACTAAAATTATGCATTGCTTTTCACTAAAAAATTTGCAATGAGGTTACAAAATTGCAAAACCTCTCAGCAGCACCACATCTTCCATAAAAAGCGAATGGTTAACTTCGCCGCCCGACGACAACCAGACTACATAAGTACGGCCGGCTGAGTATTGGGAGCCGCCGGCGGCCAACCACATAGACCATAGGCCACATAGACCATATCGACCAGATCGACCCGAGGCAGTCGCGGTCCAAAGTGGAGGTCCAGAGGAGTTAATAGCACACAGAGGTAATTGGAAATTGGTGGAAATTGGGAGCCACTTGTCATTTAAGTTAGACCGGTTCAATACTTTCCTCAGGTGCAGTCCGGTGGTCGACCAGACCACAACCAATCAAGTTAGCAGAGACCAGCACCAACGAATTTTATTTTAGGTAACTTATTCTAGGCAATTTTCAGCTACGGGCCACATAAGGCCCGAATTACAATTGCGACTGATCAGTTGGCTGCAATTGAGTTGTCAGTCAAAGTCAATGCCAAATCCAAATTTTTTCTGTCATTTTCAGAGATATTTGCATGTATACTTCAAATGAAATTG
Source organism: Leptarthrus brevirostris (assembly GCA_964036015.1). NCBI lineage: Eukaryota > Metazoa > Arthropoda > Insecta > Diptera > Asilidae > Leptarthrus > Leptarthrus brevirostris. The sequence continues at coordinate 153,112,604 of OZ038372.1, read as the reverse complement.
GCCGCAGTCGAGTTTTGTGACTGCGACTTTACACTTTGATCAAAGACTAAGTTCAGTTGCAGTCAACTGACAAGTCCAAGCTGCAATTTGATCATGTCACATGCATTTCCTATTTCAACAAAGTTCCAGTCAGCTGATCAATCGGAATTGTAATTGGGCCTAACGCAGTCGAGTGCAGTGAGATAAGACCAGGTAGCGTTAGTCCGAGAAGTCTTGTCTCCCCGGTTAAGACAAGTTCTAAATTTGGATCACATCGGATCCATTGGTACTGGGTATGACTATTTTGTGTCCCCATCCCTTGTATTCCTTCCTCGTGTCGAATACTCATTCTCTTTCTTACAATAGCGTGTTATCCTGGTATAAGACACTCCTATAACCAACTTGCCTCCCTGGTTATTTAGTTATCTCTATTGTACTAGCGTGCCTGCCTGGTGTTTGGACACTCATTCATTCCTCTTAAACTAGCACGCATTCCTGGTGTAAGACACTCTAGAATTCTCTCTTGCACTAGTATGCCTCCCTGGTATAAGGCAATCATTCATTCCACTTATACTAGGGTGCCTCCCTGGTACCTAGCTCTCTTATCCAACAGCGTGCCTCGCAGGTGTTAGACACTGTGAAGTGAAGTGAATCTTGCCTCACCAATCTTGCTTTCCTGGCTATAATTTCATACTTATGTAGTGAAACTGTTCGTCATTGTGTAGACTTATATTTTGATCCGTTCAGAATTAACCTTCCATCTTTTACTCGATTTGAATCAGAGTGTTTCCCCACGAAGGCAAGGTAATCAGTGCCCCTAGCAGTCATCAGTACCACAAGACAGAGCTGTGCCTTGATAAATACCGGTTGTAGTAAACGTGAGCTAGAGCAGCACCTTGTTACCGCCAAGAGAGCAGTACCTTAATACGGACCCTCACCGTGAGACAGAGCAGAAACTCGCTGTAGCGAGGAAAGCAGCACCTCGATACAGACCACAGTGGGTCTCCCTGAAGACCGGTAACCAGTGCCCCTAGAAGTCTTTATTACCGCAAGGCAAAGCAGTACCCTGATACTCATCGATCTTTGTCACCGTGAGTTAGAGCAGATCAACGATAGCAGCAGATAGCAACAGAGAAGAGAAGAGGAGCACGAACATCTTAGTAGAGGCGACAAAGGAGGAAGATTCCGACCATACCATTGAGAGACGCCTACACAAAATAAGCATAAGGTAAGTAAGACTCATTGAGTCATTTAATAAATTTAATATAACACGTAGGCACAGGTATGTTTTCTTCAGAAGCCTTGTCCTGGAGCCGGCGAACATATCCTCTGGAGAAAACCAAAACCGCCTATACCAAGAAAACGCCTTACAAGTTAATTAAAATTATCGATATTTCAATTTCGGATCATTAAACAGTAAAAAAATATATTGCCTTGTTGGAAGAGCTCATATATTACCAAGATTTATGGTGGCACTAAAGTTGACAACATAAAATTCCAACAAGACAAAGCGCCATGCCACAAACTTGCTTTTTTTACTTCAAAACTATACTGAGCTTTTGGAGTTGCCAGCAAAATCACCAGATCTCAATCTAATTAAGCTTCTTCTGATCCAAGAGATACGGCAGCATAGCATCACATCGAAAGAAGGCCTCAAATCCTTCGGCAAGGATCAGTCGGACGAGTTTGTGTATACATTTTAGGGATATTGAAAATAAACAAGTTTAAGATTTTTTTTTTTTAATTTGGGCTCTCCCTCTCTACTTGACACTACCAAAATAATAATCTTAACATAATTTTAATGTGAGTTTTGATGTAGCGTAATACCAATACAATTAACTCAATCTTTATAGTTACTCTACAAGCACACAGGCAAACAGACAGAAAATTCGCTGAAACTCAAATGACCCGGCCCTTGGGTTGGACAAACTCAAAAATTAATAAAATTAAAAAATCAAAGGTCGCTCTGTTAGACTTTTTGGTGTCTTTTGCCAACCACAAACCACCACCAAGCAAGGCTTGCCGAGAAGTAAAAGTCTTAGATAGCTATTATGGTTTTAGTCGCCAGTACTGTGTAAAACACAAAAGCTGACTATCGGTGCTCGGCTGGGATATACAGAAATTGGACAGCAGTAAACCTTAGTTGAACTGAATTGCAGAATGCGGTAGCGTTAATATTCTAGAATTACAACACAAACTCACGCATTACAAATAAAAAGTAATTGTATTGCTCTTAAGGACCGCGAAGCTAATTGGCGCAGGTCAGAAAAAAACCATCGACAGGGGAACATACCAGGAGCTTTAAAACCTACATTACCGGTTTTGGAGATAAAAAGAGACGCGATAAGCAAAGTAAAGATTTTGCAAAGATACCACGCTAATAACTGATAAATCATTTCCTCATAGAAGACAAGCGATTTCTCTTTTTCGCCTTACCCTAATTCCCTTCCAGCCATAGCCATGCTATAACGCATCAAAGGCTTGCCTCCTTTGGCATTGGCTACATTAAAAAATGTCTAGCCTTAGAGTGTTTTCTAAAAAAGGAAATGAGAAGGCGGATAGTCAAGGTAAGCGAGAAGTTGACTCTAACTTTCAAGGCCCGGAACCACATTTTGTCTTAGGATGAGATAAGGTTAGAGGCCTGATCGAGAAAAGGGCCATAGAGGAACACTGGAAAGGGTGGGCGAAGTGGAATTCTGCAGACAGGCCAAAAGGTGTTGGGATCATAATACTGTGCTGCCTGGAGGAGCATTCTGAATTTCGATTGGAAAGCTCTGAGTTGTTTAACGGCACTACTGAAAGGACATATCATGTAACATGGTACATTCGGGTGTCATCTGAAAAAAACATAGGTCCCATTGAGGACGCAACCTATAGACTCTGTCTACATGATAAAAAGACGGCGATGCCTGAATGTCCTCCCTTATCAAGTAAGAGATTTACAGTACTGGGAAAACACTGGCTTGGAGCGAAGAGCTTGCCCTATACAGAAATCCTTTCAGAAACCATGAATATTGAGGTGAGGATGGAGAATGGATGGAGAAATCTAGCCAATTGGAATTAAAAATTTCTTGGGACACAATATTGAGCTCTTTCTATTATCCAAGGAAGTGGTTTAGGAAGGTAAAATTTCCAAACACTCAGGGGTGCGGGCCCTCAGTGTCTTTTGAAGATTTCCACCTCATCAAAAAATAGTACTCTAACCTAGAGAAATAATAAGGCTGCGGTTATTAGTAATTCGACAAGACGTCACACATAGGCGACATTTTATGTGCATTTTTTAGAATACTGGTAGCGTTAGTCCACTTCGAGTGAATTGACGCTGCTATGACAGGGAACAAATGAACAACTAATTAGAAAATTTCCATAAAATCTTATTCGATTACAAGCCGCTGCCCTTACCTCGCGAGACATATTCGTGCTAACGGCGTTTATGGCGTGGAGCAGGAGATGAACTTCACCCGATTCAGAACAACAATTGCAAGTGAACGTACAATCTAAGGTGAATTTCGAACCTCCGACGTTACTTTGCAAGCTCCAATGACCTCTTTATCTTAACTTGTTGTGAGCAGAAAATAATAGGGTCAACCGTGGGACCGCCACCAACGACCTCAGTGGATTTGTTTGCCGCCAAAATGTGTTCGGGCCCGTTTATTACTAGGGGCCGCCACTTGGTTCCCTTTGCTCCTTTGATTTGTCAGCTGTTAGGGTTTGTTCACTCCCAGAGCACATACAGAATTAAAAAAAAAATTTCAAAAGAAAAATTGATCCGACAGACGCTGGCTATTCTCTATTGTCGTTATCCATATGATTGATATTTTGACTCTTAGGGTAAGGTCTATTTTATTTTTGGCATTTGCTAATATGCACATCTTTAGCTTTTAGATGACCTGGTGATGTCCAATTTTATGAATATTGTTCATTTTTTTTACGCACTTTATGTTCCAATTTCTAGCTGATAATGTAATTGGTAGGTTTCGAACTAAACATATTTTGCAATACACTACTTAATTTGAAGAAAGCGCAGTGGTACGAAATACGCACGTGTCCTTTAGATTACATATCCATTACATTACTGAAATTTCAAATTTTTCAAAATACAAGCAAATACCTTCCCCCCTCCCCCCTACTCACGAAATTATCCCCACCTTAGTTGGGGAAAACCTCAATTTTATATTTGATCATTTTATCCGATTAATCAATTAAACTCACCCTTATTTGTCCACTCAACAGAAAATTTCGCGCATTTGCGGCATTTTAATTAGCAAATCAAATAAGCAATCCCGAAGTTGGCTTCCCGATACCCTTCAACATTCTGGTCAACAAACTAAAATTTCTTTACCACCAATCCGGGGTTAATGAAGCAAAATTGCTCATTTAAACTCCAACAATCAGGAGCTATCTAGCTAGCAACGACTGTTGATTTGGCATCAAATAAAGTGCTTATCCCACCGGCAACGAAATATTTAATCAGTCGGGACGCGACCCTATTCAGATGAACCCCATAAATTTATCGAAACACCACAATATGTCACCTTGGGTACAAGTGTTGCTGATTGTTGGTTCGGCCCGTTCTATGTTTGGAAATTACTTGTGGGACTTTCCTGTAGGTCGTAGAGAACAAATTTGATGCAGCCTTCAGTGTCTTGGCTTCTCGTAATAATTTTCCCAAAAAAGGCAAAATACTGTTCTTAAAAATTCGCGAACGTAAGATGAAAATAGGTGAACCTGAACAAGGAACAAAGTCATATATTTCGTGTCTCCTGGACAGTTCCTCCTTTTTCTTGTTTTCAATTTGCTTGGAATTTTATTTATTCATTTGCCTCGCCTTTAGATCTTCTGGAATTAATCCTCCGAGTCCTTTCTTCCTTTTCTCATTAAGTTAAAAGTCCAATTCCTTGCGGTTCAATTTCATGGGAAAAATTGGCACTCGATTTTAATAAATCTTCAAATTGGTGACAATTTGAACAAAGCGATTTTAAATTTGCGATCCTGACAAGTATTTTAGTGGCACGAAATGAAATTTAAGCAGAGAGTTGAGTACCCGATTTCAAGGAGATCATGAAATTGGCCACCAAAGTCACGTCCTTTGCAAGCACTTGAAATTTTCTTTTCTTATTCGTTGAGGAAATTTATCTCTTCAAAGTACCTTGAACCTAACAAATGGTCGCAATGAAATTTTGCTGCCAAAAGGATTCTCATAAATAAGAGCCATTGGCATTGGGTCGGCGATATCACAGTCAGCCAGAACTACAGGAATCCTTCAAATCCCTGAAAGTGAAACCGTACTTAGTCTCAACCCAGGAACACTGTGAAAGATTTATGTCACATTTTATTTTGTTTCTCATGGCCTAACCAGCTCGAATCAGGGTCATTTAATCTATGACATGGATATTGTCGAACATATGGTGTAGTCAGTTAGATATAGTTTTAGGACTCAAATTTGCGGACAGCTATGTTGCAAAAATAAAACATAAATCAATCAAGTGTGGTTGCTGACCTATGGTTTTTATGAAAAAAGGGTATCGGATACCGATAAGGAAGGGTTTTCCGCAAATTAACTGAAAACAATCGATTACTTTTTCGACCAAAAACCATCGTCACTATGACAAAATTTATTGCCAATATTTTAATGTTGCATTGGTTGTTTTAATTTAATTTTAAACAAACGATGAATACGCGTTTATGCTAGTGAGATTTTACTAGCCCACGCGGTGAGTCACCGCCCTCGAATGTGTTGTTAAGGCCAGAACGTAGTAACAGAAGCGTGCATTTATCGCGGGCGTATTTTTAGATTTTTGTGCCTGTAGCGGGAGCGTGCATACTCATGTGGCGGGCGAATTTTTCAAATTTTGCGCCTGTAGCGGGAGCGTGTATAATACTACCACGCGTATTTATTAGATATGCGTGCTCGCAACGGGTGCGTATATACTTTTATAAATATTAACGTCTGTACTTGCTTTAGAGGTGAATATACCAATTAGATTATTTTTACTCGGGGGCTGCTAGACTTTTTGTGGCTTCAGTTTTCTGTCCTTTTACTTGACCTTCTGTAACTTCAGCCAGTTTTTTGATCCATCCTAAGTTTCTCTCTCTCTCTCTGTCTTTAGCCTGAAACGGAAGTCCATTTCTCGTTATGTGAATTTCTGTGGCTGCAGATTGCTAGTCTGCAGTAGTACCGTATAAAGTAAGAGGACATGTGAATGGCAGCGAAGATGATGTTTGAGGGCAACCGCCAACCGTACCTGTCCAGAAGAATACGACTAACACATTACTCTTATTTCTTTTCTTTTTTCTCTCTCATCGGTCCTCTACTTATTCTGTCCCAGTAAATTCCGCAGTATCGAGAAAAATATAAGAAGAAGGAAAAGCTGAACTACTCTTAAGTGATGGCAACCCCCTCTTACGGGATTTTAACAGAAGAGTACAACCCACATATCACTCTCTTCTCTTCTATTTTCTCTCTCTCTCTCCTCGCAATCTACTCCTCTTGTCCTAGTAAATTCCGTAAAATTATTTTTGGGCATTACTCTTTCAACAAAAATACTTAAAAAACGTTCGGTTACTCTACACTATAATTACAAATTTAGCTAACCATTTATTTAGAACGGTTATTACTGAAAGACTTGACATTCAAGTACAAATTATGTCATTAGTAGTGTCACGCTTCTGACAAGTTATTTACCCACCCACCTGACGTTATCTAGACTAAATCCTGGTATCGATTACCTTGATGACTCAGCAACAGATTGACAAAAAAAAAACAGCAAATTACAGGCATTAAACATTCCAATTAAAGCAAATTAACGTTCAATTAAAACAATTCGTCCCGGTCAGACCCTTAAGGTTGTTTTCGGTTTTAAATGTAAACGTTTCAAAATCTGCCCATTTATTATGATTTCCCTTCGACCCGAGCCGAATTCCATTTCGAATCATTAAAGAAAACATTTCCGAAGTCAACAGAATTGTGTCAATGGCATGAACGCACAAATTGTTCCCACCCTGCAGGGGTATTCCCGTCACCTTTGATCCCCGGGTGATAAATCCAGACAACTTGAAGGGAAAGTCCTACATGAATATGACTTTTATGACAGTCGAAAAGGTAAAATCAATTTACGAAAAAATAGCTTTTCTCTGCATTTGCGTTTTTATGACTTTCCGTGAATAGGTTTTCGGAAAATTTGGGTCTATCTGTGATGATAAATTCTTTCAGAACGCGTTTTATTGGGGAGTCCTACTCTCGAGTATTTTTAAACTCCTGTCAAGTCATTAAACAAATAAAGCCTACGCTTACTCTCATAGGCGCTACGCTGTCTGTTATGTCAAAATAGTTCTTTTAGGAACTTTGACGGCCTAATATTCAATGGAAAGCTATCCTGTTTGTGTTTGTGCCCCAGCAACTATTTAACTTAATTAAATTTTCAGCTCTTTGTAAAAATTAATTAGGGAAAGGATCCTTAAATTGACGCTAAATGACTTTTTAACTTGAATAGTAATTGGAAAAGTTGTAGCTAGTAGCGCAGTAACTAATATAATTAGTTTGAATCCGGGCAATTCATTTCAAAATCAACTCTGCAGAGGAGTCCCTGATTAAAGAGTTAATTAACATCAGGAAGTTTTGCTTCCTTCGCCTAGAAATTATGGCAAGAGTTTTACTAGAAATTCAGCGGGATTAAAATGAAGAAGTGCAGAAAGGAGAGCATTGAATATCTATTGATTGCAAATTATTCGTCATTTATGGAGATACTTAGAGCTATGCTAATTGTTGGTAGAAAGAAGGACTAAGTTTCTATAAGAAAGCCTCAAGTGAAACCATTTATTCCCTTAGTTGCGCTACTTTGGCTTTATAAGGATTCTAAGCTTGAAAGCCTTAAATAAATGTACTTCGTAAACAAACTTTTTCCAATACACTTTGAATATTAATAAAAGTATCTAAGGTGAAGTTTTTATCTCCCCCCGATGAATTTGAGTTTGAATAAATAAACAGCACTGGCCTTATAGTAACAGTGCCATTGGTTAACAGGATTCGTCAGTTTTTCTGAAGAGTTAAGACTCCAATGGAGACAATTCAGACTTCATTCAATAAAAATAGAAGTCATATTAAAGTATTTCGTATACTAGGCCTGCATAATTTAAGTGATAAAACCTGTCTCAGATATGAAAGATGATTTAACAGCAAATATTTAAAAATAATTATATTTCGTTTGGCATATATGGTACATGTACATATATACAGGGTGTTCAATTTATCTGAAGGCACTGCAATATCTCGAAAACTACACATCGGCTCAAAAAAATTGCAAATTTAAATTTGTTCGTCTCGGACGGGAACATCCAATGATGCTAACCTGGACCACGCAACCTCCACCTCCGAGGGGGTGGGAGGCTTAAATAGGTACACGTATTTTTCATTACAGATTCGTATTCTTTACGTAATCGTGGACTACATTTGTCACAAAAATTTGTTTTGAAAACGTCAATTTTTAAAGATTTTTGAGGGACAAAATTGAAAATTTTGGACATTTAAAGATTTTTTACTCGAAAAAGGTTAAGTTTACAAAAAAATTGCAAAGTAGTAAAAGTGCGTAGATTTATATAAGGATGCTGACCAAATTTCGAGAGATGAGAATTTCTTTTAGGAAATTTTGGATAAACAAATTTTCTGAGAAAATTTTGCAGAAAAAAATTTTAAAAAAGTTTGGGTATCTCCTTAAAGAAATCTAAGCACTTTTGCTTCTTTGCAATTTTTCTGTAAACCTCACCATTTTCGAGTAAAATATCAAAATTTTTAATTTTGTCCCTCAAAAAGCTCAAAAAATTGACGTTTTAAAAAAAAATGTTTAAGATAAAGGTTTTTCATGTTAACGCAAAGAATACGAATCTGCAATAAAAAAACAGTCGTTCCTATTTAAGGTTTTTATCCCCCAGCCCACCCCTTAGGAGGTGGTGGTTGGGGTCGAATTTGGTATCATTGAATGCCCCCCCCCCACGAGACGAACAAATTCTAATTTTCAATTTATTCGATCCGATGTGTAGCTTGCGAGATATTTCAGTGTCTTCAGATAAATTAATCACCCTCTATATATATAATTGCCCCAGAAAATACTTGTTTTTGGAAAAATTGTAATACAAAATAATAATTTAAAAAAGTTAATATTATATATTTGCTTATTTGAACAAATTTGCCTGCAGTAGGTTTATATAAATGTCGGGTAAAAGTTTTGTTAAGTAAAACTTAACTTCGTATTCAACAAAAAAGCTACACTAGCTTTCCCAGGTTATTCGATGTTTTCTTGTTTAGTCCACTAGGTTCTCGCTTAAATCTTTCAATGAAATAAATTAGTTTCGGTGGAGTAGTCTTAGGTTTTCACAAAAAATTCATAAAATAGACTACATCTTTGTTGGGAGTAAGTTTTGTAATTCCGCAAGACTCAATTCTGGAACCCTTGCTTTTTTTTCGTTCTTCAAAAAATGATCTCAGCGTGGTAGCCTGCGTTGTTTTATTAAGGGAAAATTTTTGGCTTTGAAAAAGAATAACGTTTTCATGCCGGTACCAAATCATTGAATAATTTAGAGACTAATAGTCCGACTAGAATAATTTCTTTATCATTCTAACCGGCATGTAGTTCCAGTAACCTTAAATATGTAGCCACTGTCTCTGAAATATTTCACGTAAATCACGCAACGGTCATTTTGTGCGTCAGGAATTTAAAACCAGTTTACAATCGTTCGTACGTACGTATTTCTCGTTCAAAATCTTTGATCGATTATTCAGTCACTTTCTAGCATTCGATCGAGCTGAAATTTTGCCACAGCTTTGGTTTTGATGACAATAAAATGTTTACTTACTATATTGTTCTAAATCCAACATAATGGACGATCCAAGATGGCGAATTACCTTTATCTTCACAACCACCTTGTAGTAGTTAGCAAATGAGACGGGTGGATGAGTAAAATACGATAATGACGTCATTCTAAATCCAATATGGGGGCGCAATAAGATGGTGGATAACCTTTGTTTTACCCCTTTGACGTGGGTATCAAATGAAAGGTTTCGATGAGTTGAATACGATAAGCAACGTGACGTCATACAGAACCAATATGGCGGATGCACTATGATGGAGAGCCAATGATTTCAACTTGAAGTTTGGTATACACGTTAAGTTTTGATAGTAAAACATAATTTAACCATGAGATTTGATGACGCTGACCTGATGCAGCAATCATGGTACTCTGATACACTGCGGATATCGAAATATTGAGTTTAGTTTTCCCAATTAAATAGGTTGTAAGAGACTGTAATGTTAAATCAGTGACTTTGTCATCAAATCGAGTGTTTTTGAACACCTTCCTAGTGACAGTATTTTTTTCTGCGACACGTTTAAAGCTTGGTGATTTGGAACCTCTTCAGGTGATACCAAATGTTTTCCGATTTTTTAACGTTTTAACATAAATATTAGGTATTTGTCATTGTTTTTGACTATTTTTTGTACATACATATTTGCTGAGCTACCACTTAATTCAGTTACAACCGGTGTTGTACGACATATTCAAGCGGGCCCATTTAGGACTTTTATTGCTAAGGTAAGCGCATGTGTAACTCAACTCGAATAATTTCCTGTGAAAGTCCATGATTTTCCAAGGAGACCCTGAAACTTTTACCGATATGCATTTTCTGTCGCTTACGATAAGAGGATCGCCCACAAAATTAGAATTTTATCACATTATAATTGTTCTCTATTCCCCCACCCCCCCCCCCCCCCCCCCCCCCCCCCCCTTCCTTTTACAAAAGGTATGTGGATGAAATCAAAGTGCACTTAAGTTCTTCAATGCGCACCAATTATAGGTGAATACGCGTGTGATTCAGGTAAATATAGTCTTTTATTTACTTTTTTTTTCAAAAATATGTCCTTTTCAGTCCCTTTCTAGTGGCACGCTTGATCGACGACGACGACTTGGCAGCATTGGTAAGGGACTCAGCAACAGGTGGAGATCTTCGCCGCTGGGCAAGTATATGTTACGCTAAGTAAAAATCGCTCATGAACTAGATTGCTAGAAACTATCACAGTAAACAGCATACACCAACAATGCCTAAGCAGAAATGAATAACATAAGGAATCAAAAGTAACGAATTTAGTGCATCAAGTTCGAAATAGCCGTTCAATTGTATATGGTCGTGGAGAATGGGGAAAGATGAGCGCGGTGCAGCGGTGAAGAATGGCAAGCTTGCATAGTTTTTTGTATCTACAGCCCCGGAAATGCTGGGCGAGACTGTCACTCCTTAAAATTTTAAATCAATCGACACTCAAAACAACTACCACGAATTAGATGCCCTGCCCTACGTCCTGGAAGTTTCGTTTTGCGATTGTCGGAGAACTACCCTTTTAGTATCAAAGGTACCCGTTTTCGGTGCGAACTTCGGAATTCTTTTCATGTTAATTTTCGAGGTTTTCTTTAAGCCTTCAATAAAGTGGTTGCCCAGTACCTTGTTATTGGTTTGATGACAGCTCTTGCACAAATCAAAGTCGGAAACACCGATTGTGTCCATCAGATGCAAAAGGGGACTGTGTCATTTTGATTTCCCCATGGTTGTCCCTTTTGATTCTGCATTATTATGGTAAAGATACCCTTTCTAAGGGTATCCCAGCTATGGGTTTCCAAAAGCAATGTGAGACGAGGTGTTTTGGTAAGTTAGACTATCAGATAGTGGCCAGAATTTTACAGTGAGTCCGTGATTAGTCTTCGTTTGATCACATGGTCTTCGCGATTCGACACATTGTGGTCTCTTCCCATCTTCTTTTCGAAGGATCTACCAGCCCACCAACGAGAGATTTGACAACGACGTTTATTAAAGGAAGTATTTTTTCCGCTTCCTGAGCTTTCATAGCAGCTTAGCGAGAACGGTGATACCGGTGATGCCGCTGTAAGCCGTTACCTAGCAGATCTGTACTATTCTATCCGTGCTTACAGTTTGTAACGCCCTGTAGCAATCAATTGGGGATTTAAAATCGCTGAATCTAAAAGCTTTTAGCGCCACTTGTCGGTCCATATAGATACTGACTGAGCTCGCTGTTGCCAGCTGACTGTGAATCAGTTCTTCCGCCACAATATCGGCTTGAAATACGCTGCAGTCACTGAACAGTAGATGTACTACTCCTGAGTTTATTTGAGAGCCATCTATATAGATGTTTACGGTATCGGCAGGTTCTTCTGTTTCTGTTTCCTAGAACTGTCTTTTCGGAATTGCTACCTTGAACTCCTGTTAAATTTCATAATCGGTAGCAAGTAATCAGTAACCGTGTTGAGACTCTTCCCTACGCTACTGTGACTATACCGCCGCGTCTTCAGGAGCATTAATTTTGGAATCAAGTATTATGACTTTAGTCTTGATTTGTTAAAGATTCTTAACCTTTGTTCTCTTACCTCTGGTGGAGGGTGAATTAAAGGAGGCTTCTGTTAATAAAAACACTTCAAATCTTGGATAAAATCTTCAAGTTATGTTTTAAGGGTGGCTAAGTGATCTATGGGCAAAATTATGATTTTGATGGCTCTCCGAGGTGTTTATTTAAGCCGGAAAAGAGTTTAAAAAATATATTTATGCTCTGTTAGCACGGATCTTTCCAACGACATCCCACACTTATAGATTAAACTACCCCCCCCCCCCCACCCTCAGTTAAATGAATTCCTTTTTTTTTATTTTAATTATAATTTTCGTCTTTGAGCCAAGGATTTATATATTATGTGGGATTCCTTAATTCGTTTAAAAGTTAGAAGCCTCTGACAGACATACGGACGAGCAGCGTTGCTACAACAGTAGGGTTCCCGTTGGGTTCCTTCGGGTATAGCAACCTAAAACATTTTTTAATTTTATTTTACATCCAACACGATGACCAGTATAATCTCATACAAAATCTAACTTCAAATTTTTGAATTTAACGTCTGTGATTGGACCACTATTTCCTACAACTACATAGATCAAAGTAAGTTTCTCTGTGTCAATCGCTTTTTGAAAAAAATTTCTATCAGACACAGACCACGATATGATTTCATAAGAATTCCGATTTTTAAATTTTATTCCGGTTCCTGTCTCTCTTGTCGTAAGGAGTCCTTTAGCTTAGGTAAATTTGATACACCTACTTACAATCTTAATAGCTCTCTAAACCTCCGCATTGCCTAAAAATATACCACCCTCCGAGATTTATTTGAAACAAATTTTCCGTTTTAATAAATAACCTCAAAAATAAAGGCATTAATTGAAAAAAATTACCATTAAATATTAAATTATGGTTCAGGTTGACATCGCTTGAAATTATTCTATCATAAAACGCGATATAAAATTCAACAAGAGCTCTTCCCCCCTAATCTCCGATGATTCATTAACAATACTAAATACACTTGAATTTTGCAAAATCTGAGAAATTTTCCAGTTTGGTTCACCTGGCCAGGATTTTATTAATTTATGAATGGCTTGAATTTATCACAACTGGAAAATGGTCGTGATAAAAGCGGGGCGCGACAGTCCAATTAGGGCGGAGAAACATCAATAACACCTGGGATCGTGTAAAAATGAATTAATAATGCCGTAAAATGGGAAAAAGAGACATTTTCAGTGTACATGAACTTTTTTTTTCTGCAATGGTTACGAATAAAAAAGTTTCGTTATAGTGACAACATCAAGGATATTTTTTTTACATTTCCATTTCAATTGACTTTTTTTAAATAAAAATAGAATTTGCGATATTATCACCGAGAGCCGTAATATTATGCTTGCAGGAAACTGCAAAACATTAATTACCGGTGGGAAGTGTTGGGAAGGATGGGTGTCCTTCAACTTTTGGAGAGTTTAATTAAAACGGAGGGAGCTGAAATGTTATATTAAATCTAAATGTAAATGGCCAGCAATATTTGTGATGGTTTAGTTTGGTCTTATCTTCGACATTAGTCTTGTACTTAAATTACACTGTAATTTTGTGGATAATAGAACTATTGTTCGTTCGGAAATCACTTGTAATGAAATAAGGGTTTTTTTCGTTTTAAGTAATATATCGATTTATTCGAATTCCTTAATATACCATTAATAGCTTTGAATCAACAATGAGTTCCATGTGCTTTGAATTTGGGCCGATTATTGAATTTTTTAGAATTAGTAGAAGGCAAAGTTACAAATATTTGTCTTCCTGCACGCTGCAGACTTGTTCTCGTTTCAAGGGAATCTCAACAGTTTTTTGTTATCATCTTTCATCAATTCCCACATCCTTCGAATCAAATTTATCAGAACGTTTGAACTATAAATTTCGAATTTAGTTCATATAGTCATTCGTCCGTCCTGTATTTTGTGACCTGAATTTAAAACAGGTAAAAAAGTTCTGGTTATCCATGAGTTATATCACACACCATGTTTTTTGCGAATTAAATTGATCTCTCAAGCGAAAAATCTAAAAGCAGGAACCGCACGAATCAACAAGAGAATTGCATATGATAGTGGTAACCTGGTATGAAAAATCAAACTATATATCTAATGAAGTTGCACAAGCGCCAGATAAAAACATATTCGTTTACCCAAAGGAATAAGTATACAAGCGGCAGCGTCTAGGTAATGTTCCTCATTAATCCTTGCCAGCAGGTCTCTTTATTTTGAGAGATCATGTGAAAATATGATAAAAGTGGCTCACCTGCATAAAATTTGTGAGGCACAGACTTGCAGTGAAAGCTTTTGTATACCACTAGGAAAGACAGATGGAGGAGCGGACTACCATTTATCCTTGAATTTGCATATAAAGTATGAAAATTTAGAAAGTTTCTGATAAGAGGATGCCACAAAATTATGAATATTTGGCACTGGTTTCGGTAAGAGCTCCCCAGTTTATCGGGAGCAACATGTGCTTGAAAAAGTGTCCACTTCTGCGGTTTTGTCCATTTAGCTGTTAACGACAAGTTGTTGACGAAAAATATTTTTTCATAAAGATTATTGGAAGGAAAGAATTATGGGAAGCAGGAAAAGGAAATTTATTTTCATAGAATTTTACTCATTAGGTTATTCGATCAAACATTTATCGCAGCAGTGACTTTTTTATGCTATAACGTTATGTTTGGAAAACTTAATATTAAAGGGGACCTGGTGGTCTAGAATTTTAAAAAATCTACTTTTTTTTTAATTTTTCCAAAGTATAGTCTTTCGAGAATATACTGTTAAATGTTTATAATAATATTGACAGTATTTTAGTTTCTACAGTCTTTGGAGCAGGTAGCGAACGGTTGGCCAGCCTCATGTATGGAAAACTTTAAAATCATTTATCTCGAAACTACTTTTTTCTGCACGGCAGGAGGAAAAAACAAAAAACTATTCATCGGAATCATCTCAAATTTTAATATGATATTCAGTAAATCAGTGGCTATGGCCGGGACCACCAAACAATTGTTATTTTAATAACTTCTTATTTTTTACGTAAAGAAACTAATGAAATATGGTCTGTTTTCGATATTTAAATTTCAAGACCGCGCTATTTTGTCAAAAAAAATTTTTTTTCTTTTTTCCGGCGATAGCTATACTCATATAGATTAATAATTTTTTTGTTTTTTTTATTTTTATAATAAGTGACAGAGCTAAAATCTAACACGCCGCCCTGGTCCATGTTTTTGGGGGTGTCATATTCAGCGCCATTTTTTAATTAAAAATTTTTTTTTTTGATAATTTTAAAAATATTTTCGTATGCTTTTTATAATATGATTACCAAGTTTAAGTATCGTTGTTCGCTATTTTCACCTTAAAAAAAAATATACTAAAATTGCCTTAAATTCACGGGGGATAATAATAAAAAAAAGTGCAGGGAAGTAAGTGCCTAAATTGAAATTGTCTTCCCTTAAATATGGTAACGCCATAATACTACATTTTACATACTAGGCTTTCGCACTGAGCCATTCATATCTAGTAATTTTACCAAATAATAACTTTGTATTATTTTTTCATCAAAAATAAATTTCGGGAACAACCATTATCGTATTTACATATTACATATTCGTCAAATATCTGACTACCTACAGATAGCAAGCGTTCAGAAAACTGTTAAACAATATTTAATTAAGATTCGATTAAGTCTAGTTTATAAGTAAAGTATTAAATTAATATACCTTAATTCAGGCCCGTAGAGACAAAATTCGGGCCCGGGGGGTACCACATATGGGCCCCCGCAAAAGGAATTTCGGGCCCGGGACTACGCGTCTACGGGCCCATATACAATCGAATGAGTGACTTTCAATTTAAAATCTGTCTAGTATATTACACTTTTTCGATCGTGAAACATTTTTTTTATATATAATTAAAATGGAAAAAATTTTCTGTTGATGACTTAGATGACGGGGCCCCTTTTGAAAGCCCGGGCCTGGGGGTTTTACCCCCTTCGCCCCTCACTCTCGGCGGCCCTGCCTTAATTACTATCTGCTATATAAAAAGAGAAATTAACTCCAAACAAGCTGATCCCTGATTTGAGTCCTAGATAAATTATAGTCAACAAATACACAATTCTCGTTAAACAGGCGAGACATTGAAGTCATAGGAGAGGTGGAACGGATAAACACAAGGCACCCAAAGAGTCAGGGGAATCAATGCGATCAATGTGAACCGCATAGAAAGGAGACCAATCTGGACTGATAAACTTTAGGATTGGGCTTACAAAAGTCCATTTAAGGAGCTTCGTTATGTATGGGACATCAAACGCCTTCGGTCATCTTTTCACAAAGCCAAGAGCCGCATTGGGCCTACTGGCAACAGCATCAACATGATCATCAAAATATAATTAAGTATTAAGAAGTGTTTGGTTTTGTCAAGTCTACCCAGCGGGCTACCGTCAAGAGTAAAATTTAAGTGCAGAGGATTTTTCTTACGAGAGAAAAACAAAACAGTGCACTTATCAATATTCAAAGAAAAGGAATTAATAGAGAATCAATTATGGAAGGCGTTTAAGTCAGAATATAAAAGGGCGCATTCGCTATTGTTTGAGACAACACGAAAAATTGTGGCATCATCAGCATATCAGAGAATTTTCCAGTCAGTTAGGATCAAAGATACATCATTGATATAGATGATTAAAAGCAAAGGTCCTAAATAGCTACCCTGCGGCACACCTGAGAAATTAGTAATTTCGTCAAAAAGTGCTCCATTAAATAAAACATGTGTACGGCCAGACAAATAAGATCGCAACCAATTAAACCCATAACAGATAACTTATGAGTAATAACCTTGTAATTGATTCTAAAGCGTTGTCAGAAGCTTTACTGAAATCTGTAAAAATACAATCAACCTGCATGCCGGTTTCAATAGCAGATATGCAGAAGTTGGAAAATGTCAATAAGTTGGTATTGGTAGATTTACCCGTCATAAAGCCATGTTGGAAAGAGCCTAAAAAATGTTTACAATCGAAATAAAGCAGGTCGCAGACCATGGCTTCAAAAACTATACCAATACAAAAAGGGTAAGGTAAAGGATATTCCAAATATTTTTTCATTTATATAGATTTGTACAAACATAATTATTTTGTTTTTCGATGCATAAACCTCGTTGTCACACATATCAAAAGTTTGAAGGGGGCGATCAGGTGATAAAAGTCGTTCTAGAAAAAGATGGTCCTGGTGTAGCAGACTGAAGATATGTACGTAAGCTTAACTTGTCGTTATAACATTTTTTTTCACCAAAACATTAACAGACAAATTGTAACCGCGTTTTTCTCGATAACTTTTTTTTAGAGGTAAACGCTTTATAGCAAGAACAAAATGAGCTATCGAGTTGATGCTTTCAGCAAACTTTAAAAAATAATCTGTCACCCATCTAGTAAACTTCCGTTCTATTCAAATAATTACTCCTGCTTCTCCCCTTCAATTTTAAATGTCAAAAAACGAGTTTTTTTTCAAAACTTGGCAACTTTTTCATTTTTTTTTCTTTTTTTCCTTTTTCCTTTTATAATTTTTAAAAATTTTTAATTTAAGTTGTTTCAAAGTACCAGAATCGCATTTACCGTGGAGCAACTTTTGTTTTAGAGTCAAGTTCGATGCCCTCTAGTACTAAATTTTTTAAATGTGTAAATTTTTCTTTATAGATCAATTTTAATGTATATTTTTATGTAAAAAAATGAGTGTGCTGACTATTAAAGAAAACGGAAAAAAATTAAAACCAAAGTGTTCATTTGTTGCTAGAATGAGAAACGTCCCTTAAGTAAACATATTGTGCATCAATTTGCATTTCGGGATAGATGAAATTTGTAATTCGAGATTTTGTCCACAATGTGTTTCAAAATATCGCACAACATGTTAATGTGGAAAGTTTTACAGCCTTAATACGCCGAAACTATTATTTGACGAAATAATAAATACCGAAAAATGTTGAAAAACTTTGAAACTTTAAAAAACAGCTATACAGGTTCTTTAACAGCGTGTAAACAAAAATGAATGATCTGGTAGATCTGGGTGAGAAACGCAAAATATTGTATGGGAGGGGAGGGGGTCTATTTCTACCACCTCCCAACTACAGAAATTTTGTTATTTCTTTACAATGAAAAAAATCAGAAGTTATAGTGCTAGAGATGTTATTAATATCTCAGTTGACAGGTAACACAATGTTGCTAAAGACTGTGTAATTTTTTCTTTTTCAGGGAGGGGGAGGTAGGGAGTAATATTTTTTAGACATTTTTCATCATAAGTCGAAAAGTATGCTGCATAAATGTAATTACATTTTGTAATGTGCAAATGAAGCCGTTTCATATTATAGCCCACTTTAAAATGTTGACCGCCCCCCCCCCCTTCGACACCCTAAAAAGAGATAGGATAGGCGTGATGAAAAATCGTGGGCAAATTTTGAAAAATGCAACTTTCTACCATGTCAAAAACTAGAGCAACCAACGTGAGGCAACGTACTAGTATAATCTTTCTAGTTCCCGTAGTCCCTCGAGGCGCAAAAAGCGGGAGAAAAACTTCACCCGACTCGATGACAATGATCGCAAATGGATTTGTAATGTATGGTGGATTTCGACCATCATCATGTCAATAAAATAACGATTCTATTAGAAGTCGGATAAAACAAATTATTAAAATTTTCCTTTGATTTTAAATTATTTTATGTTATTCGCAAATAATTATTTATTATTTGGGAATCCTTATTTTAATTTCAAATAACTATTTATTGATCGTGCGTTATTTGATAATCAAATAATTATCCGTTATTTGATGAACTGTTCGCAAATAATTAATTGTTATTTGATGAACTGTTCGCAAATAATTAGTTGTTATTTGATTACCAACTAATTATTCGTTAGGTGACGTCTTTTTCTGGAATAATTATTTGTTTTCTGTTTCACTGCGGCTACACAAACTTTTACATTTGTTTTCTAAATTCGGAATGTCAAAAGCGAAGGAGTGATTAATAAAGTAATAACTTATATTAATTTCTAATTAAGATAACGCACAAAATGTGCATAAACTGGGAATTTCTATTTTTCTTTGTTCTAGTAGTTATTATTAAAAGTTTATTGCATTGCCACTCTTCCAGACCCGCTTCTGACTAATGTGTGAATTTCGCAATGCATATACAATTCGTGTTAGTTTTGTCTAAAGAGGTTTCTTTTTGAAAATTCCCAAACATGATATTTATTACGTCAACTGACTGTACCGTGGGGTTTTTATGAAACATCGTAATTTTTTAATTAATTAAAACCCAGTTTTACTTGTTTCAAACTTTATTTTTTATTCCGATACGCGTATTTCGGCTTATGAGGCCATTTTCAAGGGAGTCAAATACAAACTGATTCTAGTGCCTAGATTTCCCAACATATACAACAATCCTAAGATTTATTTAACTGCGAGAGTATTCACATACGGATTTGTTGGACTATAAATTCGGTTAGCGGTGAGCAATTGTAGTCTATTTGCTCATTTAGCAAGTTATGCTGTTTAAACAATCCCTTTTTAATATAGCAAGTTTCTAAAATATCAAGTTTTTTACCTTTTGTCTGTTTATGTAAAATATTTAAGTTGTCAATAGTGCAACTATGTCCGGTTTCATATAAATGCTTCGCTACCATTGAATCGAGCTTATTATTTTTTAATGAATTTATATGTTCCTTAAATCTTGTTTTAAAATTACGTCCTGTTTGTCCAATATAAATACTATCACAGTCATTACAAGCAATTTTGTACACACCTGCTTCTTGTAGACTATCATTTTTTCCTTTATAGTTACAGATATAATTTTTTTAAATACAATTGGTATAAAACGCGACGTTCACATTTAACTTATTTTTTAACTTTTTTGCAATTACCTCACTAGATTTTCCTATATATTTTAATTTGATCCATTTTCTATTATTTTCTTCTTTTGACTTTGGATAAATATTTCTTAGAG
This sequence comes from Leptarthrus brevirostris, assembly GCA_964036015.1. Lineage (NCBI taxonomy): Eukaryota > Metazoa > Arthropoda > Insecta > Diptera > Asilidae > Leptarthrus > Leptarthrus brevirostris. Next base: position 153,092,239 of record OZ038372.1, on the reverse strand, counting down.
CTATTTCTTTATTTTTATTTCTAATAAGCTTATCTACCAAACTTTCTACATAGCCATTGTTTCTTGCAATTGCCTTAATTATTTGACATTCTTTTTTAAATAATTCATGTGAAATTGGGATTGTGAACAGTCTATTAATCATAGAATGAAAAGCAGATTATTTTATGCAATAAGGGTGGTTCGAGTTTGCCGGAATAATTACATCGGAGTACGTAGCTTTTCTATGAATATCAATAGCAAAGTGGTTGTCCTTTAATAGTAATTTTAAATCCAAAAAATTTATTTCAGCATTTTGGTCTTTTTCAATAGTAAATTGAATACATTTATTTCGTGTATTCATCCAAGTTAGAAATTGATTTAATCGTTCATCAGATCCTTGCCAAAGACAGAGAACATCGTCAACATATCTGTACCAAAAACCGATTGACTCGTTAAACGGACACCCATTAAACATAGATTCTTCAAAAAACGACATAAAAACTTCTGATAAAAATGGGGATAACGGAGATCCCATTGGCAAACCGTCTTTGAATTTATAAAATTTTCCGTCAAATGTAAAATAATTCTGGCTTATGCAAACATTGAACACATACTTCAATTCTTTCTTAAAATTATCATCATCAATCCTGTCATCCAACATATTAAAAAGTATAATTTTTAATTCAGCAATTGGTATACATGTAAACAAACTTTTAACATCAAAAGAAACTAATCTAGAATTTTCAGGTACTTTAAAATTCTTAATTCTATTGACGAGATCGACACTATTTTTAATTGAATATATAGATTTAAAATTGGTTTCTCTTAACAAAATTTGATTAAGTTGTTTACAAATTTTATAGGCAGGTGCATTGACATAAGAAACAACTGGCCTTATAGGTGCATCCTCCTTGTGTAATTTTATCAAGCCATAAAGACTGGGTGCACTCGGATTCATGTTTGAAAAACGGAAGGAATTTTCCCCAAAAATATTTTTACAATATTTAATACAATTTTTTACTTCCCTTTGGAACGTGTTGGTAGGATCCCTCTTGAGTTAAACTGCATGGCTCTCATCAATAAAATCACACACCTTCCTTGTGTAATCTTCCTGTTTTAAAACTACAAATAATTACACAAGGACGATGCACCTATAAGGCCAGTTGTTTCTTATGTCAATGCACCTGCCTATAAAACTTGTAAACAACTTAATTCAATTTTGTTAAGAGAAACCAATTTTAAATCTATATATTCAATTAAAAATAGTGTCGATCTCGTCAATAGAATTAAGAATTTTAAAGTACCTGAAAATTCTAGATTAGTTTCTTTTGATGTTAAAAGTTTGTTTACATGTATACCAATTGCTGAATTAAAAATTATACTTTTTAATATGTTGGATGACAGGATTGATGATGATAATTTTAAGAAAGAATTGAAGTATGTGTTCAATGTTTGCATAAGCCAGAATTATTTTACATTTGACGGAAAATTTTATAAATTCAAAGACGGTTTGCCAATGGGATCTCCGTTATCCCCATTTTTATCAGAAGTTTTTATGTCGTTTTTTGAAGAATCTATGTTTAATGGGTGTCCGTTTAGCGAGTCAATCGGTTTTTGGTACAGATATGTTGACGATGTTCTCTGTCTTTGGCAAGGATCTGATGAACGATTAAATCAATTTCTAACTTGGATGAATACACGAAATAAATGTATTCAATTTACTATTGAAAAAGACCAAAATGCTGAAATAAATTTTTTGGATTTAAAATTACTATTAAAGGACAACCACTTTGCTATTGATATTCATAGAAAAGCTACGTACTCCGATGTAATTATTCCGGCAAACTCGAACCACCCTTATTGCATAAAATAATCTGCTTTTCATTCTATGATTAATAGACTGTTCACAATCCCAATTTCACATGAATTATTTAAAAAAGAATGTCAAATAATTAAGGCAATTGCAAGAAACAATGGCTATGTAGAAAGTTTGGTAGATAAGCTTATTAGAAATAAAAATAAAGAAATAGCTCTAAGAAATATTTATCCAAAGTCAAAAGAAGAAAATAATAGAAAATGGATCAAATTAAAATATATAGGAAAATCTAGTGAGGTAATTGCAAAAAAGTTAAAAAATAAGTTAAATGTGAACGTCGCGTTTTATACCAATTGTATTTAAAAAAATTATATCTGTAACTATAAAGGAAAAAATGATAGTCTACAAGAAGCAGGTGTGTACAAAATTGCTTGTAATGACTGTGATAGTGTTTATATTGGACAAACAGGACGTAATTTTAAAACAAGATTTAAGGAACATATAAATTCATTAAAAAATAAAAAGCTCGATTCAATGGTAGCGAAGCATTTATATGAAACCGGACATAGTTGCACTATTGACAACTTAAATATTTTACATAAACAGACAAAAGGTAAAAAACTTGATATTTTAGAAACTGGCTATATTAAAAAGGGATTGATTAAACAGCATAACTTGCTAAATGAGCAAATAGACTACAATTGCTCACCGCTAACCGAATTTATTAGGGCTTCACGATACTCGAGATAAATCTCGCTGCCGGTATCGGTCTCGACACGATACCGAGACCGGCAGCGAGACCAATATCATTGGTAACAGTACGATACCGAGAGCGAGATTGAGGTGACGAGAGTGGACGAGATATTAGTTTTTATCATTTTATTGTGGAAAATTTTTTTTAGTTGTTTCAGCTTTTATGTCGCTCCGAAAAATTCCAATTGTGTGATTTATGGGGCATATAAGTATACACTGCTCTCCCCAATCGCTTCTTTCTACATTATTTCCTTCTTCAGATATTTGCGCTTTATCCCCAATAGCAAACAAGAGCCTTTGCTACCTTATTTTGACGATGGAAATATGAAGAAAATGCATATATACATAGATATATCACTTGTCCTCGCTCCCCGTTATTCCACCGAAATACCCTTTTTTTATCTTGCCGAGAGCGAGATCGCACCGAGACTGGCCTTTATCTCGCCGAGATCGAGATCGAGAGCGAGATCGTCTTCACCTTGACGAGACCAAGACCGAGGTCTGCCAAAGTCTCGGTCTTGTCTCGGTGCCGTGAAGCCCTAGAATTTATAGTCCAACAAATCCGTATGTGAATACTCTCGCAGTTAAATAAATCTTAGGATTGTTGTATATGTTGGGAAATATAGGCACTAGAATCAGTTTGTATTTGACTCCCTTGAAAATGGCCTCATAAGCCGAAATACGCGTATCGGAATAAAAAATAAAGTTTGAAACAAGTAAAACTGAGTTTTATTTAATTAATACATGATATTTATGTCTACACAAGGGTCAATTATTTCATAATCAAATAACAAATAATTAATTATTTACGAATAATACATCAATAACTAATAATTATTTGATTACCAAATAACGCAAGATCGAACAACAAATAATTATTTGAAGGTTTAAAAAAGAGCACCAAATAACTATAATATATAATTATTTGCAAATAATTCTTTAAATAACAAATAAATTGTATAATGAAATACATTTTTATTTGATTTTTAAATTTATTTGATTTCTTAGTTTTTATCTCTATTCGAATAAAAATATTCATCTCTACTCTGCAACATCTATTGTCAACAAAAGACAACCATGGAATGCCGAAGGTGGGGTTCAAACTTGGGTCCTTTACGATAGAAGACCAAATGCCACCGAAGACATAAGTTTAATAGTGTCTGTACACTAATGATAACTAAATCGGATCTTAATACTTTGAAGATTTGGTGCGGAAATACAAACCTTTTATATGTTGTCAAGAAATGATTGCTTCCGAGTAAATTAACTAACTGCAGTCTACATACCTTTCGTTCTAGTTTCCCCAACTCTTTGTGGAATATACATATAGTACGAGTTATCATCTTGCAGTTCGTAATATCCTTATGGCAAAATCTGTTATCCCCCGTCCCCTGCGCTGGTACAAAAATTTAAGAAGTAACCTCCATACTATATCATCACTTAATCTATCCGTATTTCAAGTTTAACTATGACACATTTGCCTTGAGCGCGTAATGAATTCAAATTTGATATAACAAAGTATACACATAGATTAAGATAATCCACAACCGTAAATCGCTGCAACCATTAAGAAGTTTTTCTCAATTACAACTTTGCATTGTCCGTTGTACAACGAACTCTACCATGGGACACCATTTCTGCACAATTAGAGCATGAAACGGAACGTTGGTTGATTTTTTTTTAAAAACTTTTACCACAATTATTCTGAATGATGTTCTGTATAAGCTTCCTAGTCATCATCGTCAGGTTCCTGCAAAGGGACAACATTACTGTGTCACATCCTGTGTCCTATGGTATTTCAAATGTAAGCTACAGATATATCACTCTGGCAGAAAATATTGCAAATACAAAACTTTTTCAGTCAGAAGCCAACAGTCAAATCCAAACTAATTTGGTCACATGGTGGTATTAACGTACATAACTCAAAAGGATTTGGAAGGACTAAAATATATGGTGTATATGTATGCGGTGGAAATACTATGTGCAACCAGCTTTAGTTATAAGGTAACAATAAATGAAATTCCAGTAACGTCAGAAGTATATTTTCGAGCTAGTATTATTAAATATTTCAAATATTATGTAAAATATGACAGCGTATTCTAGGAGTGCTCACACTTCTGTACAACTTCCCAACAATGCAATTTTCCTTGTCTTTTGTAATCATTCTGAGAGCACTTCTAGAAACTCGTCCTTGCAATTCCTGCGTCACTTAAATATGTACGTATAACTCGAATGATATAAAAGTGGCTAGTGACTTAAGTTGAAGTTTATTGTCTCCTTCAAGGATTGCTTGGTATATGGGTATATCAATGCTGTGATTATCCTTTCATCTTCTGGTCGTACAAATAAATCCTTGGATTATACATATAATCATATCTGTCATTTATATGCCATTAACATCATTCCAGTTATCAGATAAAATTTTGAAATAAAAAATTGGAAATAAGAAATCGAATTTGTACGTGACCAAGAGAGAAAAGGATCATTAATGTAAGACAAGAGGTTGCTGGAAAACTTTCCTATGTTGCAAATCTCGCAATTTTCTTTCAAGAACGACGTTACCAAGGATATTGTGGAATATCGCTGTGTGTATTGGCAGCTTGAGTGAAATTCAATCAAAGTCCATTTATGGCGATAAATTAGAAATTTGTACGTACAGGAAAAAATCATTGTCGACGGTAATCAGACAGACTGAATCGATTGCAATTAATTTCAAGTAAAATGGGAAAACATCTGCTTTCAGAGCTTGTTAAGGATTGCCGCAATTTATAGGTTAAATTAAAAGGAGGTTCTTTGCACTTCGTTTAACTTTTTTTTTTTTTCAAAGTCGTTTTGTAGTGTTCTAGTTGAAGTATTCGAACAACTATTCGATCAACTAGAAACTATAATAGTTTCGGTCTGTCCGTCCGGTCGTCTGTCTGAATATCATAGCCCTTTTATCCTCTCATTAGTATATGTACATCCTAAGATGATATTTGGTATATGGTAACGGAAATTGATTACCCAAAAAAGTCAATAATTTTTTGTAACACTTATCCCATTGAGAGAGATGTTTTTAGATAGGTTTCCTAAAATGTTTTAGCACTTTTCTGTTTTCGTCCCGAAATATTTGCCTTCAAACTCATCTCTCAACCCCCTCACTATATTGAACTCTACCTTTTTCTCTAGTTCCTCTTACCCCTTGTAATGCATGGAGCGGGAGAAGAACTCCACCTGATTCGAGACAACGGATTGAATGCAGATCTACAATGTAAGGTGGATACTGGCATTATTTTGCAAACCCGTATCGTAATCGGTTGTTAGCAGACAAAATACAATGAATCGACGCCAGCGGTGGGATTCAATCCTGAGACCTCCAGGATAGATTCATTTGTATTTCAAATCTTAAGTATGATATCACTGCAAATTTTTACCATTCTACCATTAAAACAACAATAGTCCGCACCAACTACCGTGGTACTTCAGTACACTACAAAGCCTTCAGTAGTGTATAGGAATTATGTATATTTAGTCACTCACAAGGATTTTTTTCAGACGTGGATCAAAATGGGTTTTATCAAAAAATACAGAGCTACTAAAAATACTATTGTGTATACTTTATGTTTACTCAATTTCAATGAAATTCCCTAAGGTGAAAATTTTTTTTCTCATCTTATGACTTCAACTTTGGTTTTAGCTTGACTTTTGGGACAAATTTATGATGTTTCTAAAGCCTAGGGGACCCCACTTTGATGCGTTAACATGACTTTGGCCGGAAGGGAATTAGGGTAAGGTGAGCGTGGAAACTTGAATGCCTTGTTTTTGCATTGCTGCGAACTAGACATTGGCGACATAGAGACGTAGTGGATTTTTTAATTAAATTTTAAAAACCCACGGGGAGACCTGGTCTCGAACCAGGAAACCGTGGCATGGTGGTCGTGCCGCTCAATCAATTGATGCAACTTCGTCTTAAGGTCTCTCCCGTAAGGTTCAAAGGATGGCAGGACTACTAATAACAGGTGCACTGGGAAGCACATTTTCTAAAGCCCTAAATACTATTCTCCACCTCCTACCGGTGGATCTTTTTGAGATGAAAGACGCATCTACGGCTCCCATGGGTCCAAACACACTGACTACGATCACTCCGAAATTCTGGACGTTAAAGTCGAAGAAGGACTGATTATCCCATAAACAAACATTTCTTTAAAGTTAAATTTGATTCCTTTTGCCCTACCAGGTCGGAATAGGAGGAAGGTCCCCCTCAATGGAGAGAGTCAGTGCATATTTACACTGTCTGTTCTCAACTAGAAGGTTTCATTTTGCTTACCTGATTGTTGCAGTGTTTTTCAGGCAGAAATCATGGATATATATGCCTATGATATTTGCCTACGGATAACATTTGTATCTTCTCAGACAATCAGGTTGCTATTAAATTCCTTACGGGAGTGTATACAAAACGTTTATGACAAACTGCTCAACTTTGAATGACATGGCCGGGTATTTGAATGTACACCTAATTTGGGTACCTGGGCATAGTGACATTCCGGGTAATTGTAGAGCCGATGAGATAGCGAAAATTGGAGCTACACATGCAAACTGGAGATTTCACAAGCATTACTCAAGATTGGAGAAGCTAGATGGCAGAAGGAACAAACCTGCCTGATTATCCGGCACATATGGTCGAATCTTGACCCAAAAGATTGCTCATCTCACTCGGACGAACTATAATAAAGGTTGTCGTAGTCATAATTTCGGGTCATTATAGGTCTTATAGGCAGACCTGCCGACAGATTCGGCGCGCATTCAACTTCTCCAGGAGTTTCCATAATAAGAGGCAAGAGGAAATCAATTGCCCGGCTCTAGCCAACCGGAACCAGTTTTTAGGCTGCCCCCTTTTTGAAGAGTTAACCCAATCAGGCTCCACTGATGTCAAGGATCTAGCTTGGTTTACATGAGCTCCAAATGGTTCCCGACTTCGTGATAGGGCTAAAAACCTTTTGCCTTAGTCAAAAACATTTGATGTCTCCTCATGAATTAGATTCCACTGTTGACAGAGAGATATCTAGGCCTCCTAGAAAGTTGTAGGTAGGGTCTTCTCCATCCATAGGATTGACTGATAGCCTCAACTGTCGTATCGAAATGGACCTTTTGGCCTAAGTGTGATTTTTAGGCAGCCACCCTAACCTAATCGTGTAGTAGAATAGAATAATGTGCATTTACTCACATAAACAATCACGATTTCTCTATACAAGTAAATATTAAAAAGAACTTTGTGAGTAAAGCTTGACGAGATAATTTTTTTTTTAAACTTAAAAGGAATTTTCACGATTCCTTTAATAGACATTGACCCTTCTGACCCCAGAAGCCACACTTTTTTTCAAGCTTGAAAATTTTGTTTGCATGTCCATTGCATTTAACTTAAACATCTAAATATTAGTAACAAATAAAACAATTTAGTTTTGGTTAAAAAAGTGACATTCATCAACAGGATAATGCGCGACTTCATACTGCAAAAGTATAAAATTTGTAAAATTCTGAGATTGGAGTTGACATTTTATCTTTCATAGATTTCAATTTGTAAGAGTTGAACACTACCCCCATAAAGTACAAAATAAAGTCCATTTGAATGTATCTTTTTAGAAAAGTGAGCTTAGATTTTCTTGTAATGTAAATAGAAAAAACTATCTTCCTGCTTTGCGATAGTTTTGGGCTGCTTTGTTAACCAAATACTATTCCAATCAGCGCATATCAGTATATTTTCGAGACGGAAGTTAATTTTCCTTTGAAGTAGGTAGTATCTAAGTTTGCAACTAAGGACTCTGTTATTTGATAAAAAAGAGACTGAATATATCTCCAATTATGAATTTCGGTCATTTCTTTTCAATAGCTATGCTATGCGAAATAATTTATCTTCAATAAGTTATGCATAACTTCCCACAAACAGAACTTATGTAAGTATTTTGAATGTCTTAAAAGCTCCTTATATGACTATAAATTGCAAACGGAAGAGTCATTTAATTGGTGCCTACAGCACATCCACCTTTGCACCTTTATTATGATATGGTGTACGAGACTAAGTATATTAATGACTGAATAGTTCTACAGTTCACAAGTTGCATATACATAATTCTACGCATGGCATTCTGTAATGCAATTAAGTTTTGATTAAATCTCCTTTTGACAAACTTTGCCATTTTCGGTTAAAAGTCAGACCGAACTGTAGGATGTGCTTGACATAAATTTGAAGCAAAATACTCATATACTACCTCTGTGAATTTTGACTTCTATGAAAATATTTCATAGTGTAGATAGTACCTTTGACATATCCTGGAGATTCTAAGCTATTGTCACTCTGAATATAATTGAGCTTTGTGAAACTGAAGCTTAAATTGTGAGATGAAAACAATTGAAAATGGCACAAGCCATTCCTAGTACGACTCTATTGTGCAGTATTGCTGTAAAACAGTTTCGAGTGATTGCAAAGAAAGTACTCTGCTTTAAATATAGTCAGTATGAAATTAAACAGGGACTCCTCCTTGCATAGTTTGCGTTTTGATTTTAAATTATTCTTCTATTACAGACCAGAAAACAGGTCACAAGTTGTGTTTGGTTTGAACTTTCTCGTATTTCAAAGAGGTGGACTTATTTCTATTCAAATTTTGGTGAAATTTCATTAGGACCCATCTACAATACCTGTCTCTACTTGTTAACACGAACTACGTGCAACACGTGTAGATTTCAGACAGTTGGATACGTACGTGATATAAGAGGTAGCGGATTTTTTTTGCTTATTTCTGTAACCGAATTTGCACCCCTTTTGGTGGAGATGGGGAAAAACTGCATTAAATATTCAAAGAAGGATCCTTTTTGTCGTTCACTTAATAATTTGAAAACGAATTTCTGATGCTTTTTGAAGGTGAGCATAAAATACTTTTGAAGTATTCATTAATATTCTGGCATGTGTAGGGATTGCTACATTTCTTCAGGGAATACCATCACCAATTGTTAAGGTGTCAGGGATGAGATTTTAAGTTCACCGTAGTTAGGTGCTTCCCTCTACGGAAATGGTAATGTAAAAATCAGACAGCAGATGTTTCTTCCACTAGCTTTAAATGCCTGAAGACTGAGTAGAATTATTTGCTTTTACTAGTGGGTAGAGACAGTTTACACAGTTCTTTAAAACAAAGCTAAGTCGAAATTGAGACTATCACCGTACGTACTTTGCGCTTACATTCTAAAACTGATCAACAGGAAACACTTTGATTCTAAGATTAATGCTTGGTCATTCATTGATGACATTGGAAGACTCCAGATTGGACTCCAAGAGATTGCCTTTTTACATTACATTTTTGTATCAAAGGATTCCCATAAAGGAGAACAAAGTAAGCAGAGCTTTTTTACATTTTTTACTTCTGAATTAACGCAAATCTAAGACCATAATAAAGTGCTGAAACGGGTGTAGTATTATTCTTTTCTCCTTCCAAATTAATGTAAATAGTGTAGCGGAAAAGAACTCAAAGTCAGAATACTAAAAACTTACAATTTCCGAAAAGCTATTCTGCTTTTATATTTCTCACTAAATGAGGTAATCTACTACTGGCCTTTATTCCATGATTACCTCTTTTACAACTCTGTTAGAAAACATGGAAATGTAAAGCATTTTTCCAGCTCTTTTATTCCTTAATCAAGGAGCATATAACATTTTAATTCTAGGAGGTTGCAAGCGACTGCTATAAGGTAAAGAGTGCGCTGGCTGAAAGATAATAATCATGAAAAATCCTCGTGGTGATTATATAATATTTAGACTTGTTAAATATCTAGCAACCCATTGGTAAACGAGTACGTTGTTTGATGCATGCTGATTGCCCGCCTCCTCCATACCATCATAGTTTCTTTTTAACAAGAGCATATCCGAAAAAGGAAGTGATGGTTGGAGTGATTGCCTGCTTGTTTTACTTTATTTTTATTTCCGTAAAAGTATTTTTTTCTCTCTGACTTTCAAATACCTGCACTAGAAATTCATTTAAATATTTCTTGCTGGAACCGCTTGTTTTGGGGCATCAAAATGTTGGTATACGTAGAAAAGTTCCAGCAAAATCTGAACCAGCGGGACGTTTATGAAGATACAACTATAAAGGAATTATGTAGTACAATAAAGGATGCCTTACGAACAGCAGCGGAAGACAGCATAGGGTACATCCAAAGAAGCCTGCAACAGCGAATTTCGGACACAACCTACCAAATGATAGAATACAAAAGGTCCCTGAAAAATAGCGTGAACTCCAGAGGTAATCAAGAAGGTACAACCTCATCACTCTACCAAGAAACCTACTCTAAAGAGAGTGTGCAGTAACATGAAGGAATTCCTGAGGTAAAAAGAACACTCCTAAATTGAAATGCATAAAGAAATGCGCACAATGAACAGGATGAATAGGAGTCAATACCCGCTTTCCATCCAAAAAAAAAGTAAGAACCGGAATTCATGCAATGGTCAACGGCGGGTTAAGATAGTATCCCGCCCAAATTGAAACAAGCCGATTTAAGCCTCTCAGCAGACGCACTGAACAAAATTCTTCAAATAGCCTTTAATACCTGTACCTTTTCGGCTGATTGGTCGGAAGGTGTCATAGCACAAATACCAAATAATAATCAAGGGGGGGGGGGGGGGGGCGAGGCTTACCCGTACGTGATAACTGAAGAAGCTTCTGTCTTCCATTCTGTAAAGTCCTATTCCACCCAATACTATATAGAATAAAGGAGACAGTAGATCGAAGGATTAGAAGGCCCTGGTTTAAAAAGGTTCGCTCGTGTAAAGATCATGTTAACACCTTAAGGATCACTATGGAGTGATCTACCGAAGAAGGTCCACCAGAGAAAATAAGCTAAATAATTTCGCAATGGGAAGATATAATTGCAAATGATGTCAGACTATCTGTTGTTTTCTTACTTATTATCAGATGGCGGCTTACCTTCTATATTCATCCATTGGAAGCATTCCATAAAGACGTAAGTATTTTCAAAGAAAGCCTCAAATTTTGTAATACTACTTTTATTTAACTCTCCGGCGAAGGAAACCTAAATTTTCCGGCTGAGACATAAAGACGTAAGTTAGGTGCGATAGAATGTACGTATCTGAAAATGGATATGCATTCGGTGTTATAGTTGGCGCAAACAGTAAATTTTATTTTTCAAACTGGTTGAAATAATATGTTCACTAACACAAAATTACAGGAACACATACCTTAATAATATGGGAAGGGGGATAAGGGGAGTGAGGAAACTTGAATGTCTTGCTTTTGCATTACTGCGAGCTAGACAACAGCCCAGAGACGGATTGGATTTTTTAATTAAACGGGGAGACCGGGTTTCAAACTCGGGAACCATGGCATGGTCGTGCCGCTCAGTCAATTGATCCAACTCCGTCTCGTTAGACGACTATTATTATTTTCGGGTTAAAATTTTAATTTGTTTTTAATTTTGTATTATTGAGGGATGCCATGTGGTGTAAAACGTTAGGGCGATTTTTCTGCTATCGCTCTATGCAATATTACCTATGTTTTAATGATATGCCCAACTTAAGCCCTTAATGTCCCAAAATAATTCTTCAAAAGCACAATTCGCTTCCCAACATATTTTAAAATCTATTCACCCGATTAACTTAAATTTGTTGATCTCCCCCCACCACCCCCCCCCCCCCCCCCCCCACCACTCGTTCTAATCTGCAACTTTGACACTGTAATGTTCACGGATGGTTCCAAGATGGAAGAAGGTGCTGCTGCAGGGATGTTCTCTGAGGTACCGAACATATCGAAGTTTTATCGGCTAACGGACAGATGGAGCGTCTTCCGGATGTTAGAGGTGCTTGCAAGTAATAAGGCGTGCTCACTCTTTAAAAGTAGTCGAGTATCGAAGCAAAGCATAGCTATCTTTCCTGACTAAATTATCATATCTTCTAAAGTTGTACATGACTATCGAGAAGAGCTTACTTCTAAGGGGAGTCGGTTAAGCGTTACTCTACATTTGGTTACTAGGTATAGGAACATATCCGGTAACGAGTTGGCCAATAAACTTGCCAGGAAGGACGATAGGCTACACCATTGTTATGCTGAAGAGAAATTCATACCCCGCTGAGCTCCCTCAAGAGGAAACTCTTATACTATGGATGGAAAAACCAGACAATACGTAGCATATCCGAACTGCTGAAGAGACTGAAAACTGTTTTGCAAAAATCAAAGCTATCTCTATGGGTCACTAACTCAGGCGATCATGCGGCTAGGCTAGGCGCCCCTTATAACAGGCAGTGTCGCAGCTGCGACGACATGAAAGAAAAATAGACCATCTACCGTCCTATTTGCAGGTGTACTGCTCTTGCTGGGGCTAGGAAGGGAACTCTGGGGCAAAACTTTTTTGAAAACCTTAAGAAAATCACTGGTGTAAAGATAAAGGAACTGGTTAAATTTCTAAAGTCCTCAGGTTGGTTTAAGCCTAATGCATAATTTAGGTTTCATTTAGATTTCAAGCAAAAACTCAGTGTTGCAAGCATGCTATTGTATTACTAATTGGAACGAAATCATGTAGACGATGCTCGCCACTTAAACCAACCAACCAACGCCATTTTGTCAAAAATCAAAATTTTAAATCTGCTGAAGAGATATCTGTATTTAAAAGAGGAATTTGGAATGGATTAACTGGAATAATACCTATTGGGGGTAAAGTTGACCGTACTTCAATATTTGGAGAAAGTCTTCTATGGGAAAGCCCAAAAAATCGACAAGAACTAGTATTTCTCTTATACTTTAAGTTCAATTTATTTTTTCTATTTCAGTTTATATTATTTTAAAAGATCGTCGTCGGGATGCCTAGAACTCAGCCATTTTGTATTATTTTTTTTTATTGTAAAATTGAATTCGAAACTCTCATGAAAAAAACGCAATTTTACGATTTTTTTTGGACATACCTGTTATTTACACACTTATTTATTTTTGCATTTAAAAGTAATGCAAAAAGTAATGTGTGTAAATAGTATAATTACGTCAGAATTAATTTAGAAAAAAAATTTTTTTTTCATTGGTTAAAACCTAAGTACTATACGCTCTTAGATGAAAAAACCTGTTTTTTAAGACTCATAAAAATTTTACAAACAAAGCACGTGAGTTCAAAATTTTTAATTCAAACTGGTCCTTTAACGTATACGGGTGCCTACAGATCGATCAAATAACAAACAAGCATTTTGATATTTAGTTTTGAAAGTGAACTAAAGTGATTTATGCTTACGTTTGAGGAGTTGTATCAATAAATAATTTGAATTTACATATGTATGGAAGTGTTTAGGAGAATCAGTGAATAATTAGTAAATTGAAAATAAAAGAACATGATGAGGATAACTCATCAGATCACATATTATGTAAAGGGTGAGAGTTTTTGATAAAAAACCAATCACTTTTACTTATTTACTCGAAATTGGTTACTTAACAATAATAGCAGTAATTCACAAAATAATACTAATTAGTGAAAATAAAAAAAAGTGATATTATAGAATTACCGAGCATTGAATTTGATATTCCTTGAAGACACAATAGACGCAAAAATAACAATTTTGGGGCATTTCGTCTAGATTCAAGAGAGCCTAACTAGTAAGGAGGTAAAATGATAACCCTCTCTCCAAGAAAGCCCTCAAAGCGGAAAACGAATAAATTGACGTTGAACCGCCTCAACGCGGTCAATATAATGTAGATAAAATGGTAACCAAACACAACAGGCATACTACAGAATTGGCCAAACGAATGTACAATATCAGAGCCGTCGAATTTCTTAGCCCATCTTTTAATAAGATTCAAAATTGAAGTAGCTTTAATAATAGTCGCATCAATTTTTCCAAGCCATAACCATGCATGACAGTGGCGGATTTACACATTTATGAAGTAAAATTAAATTTTTGCCGCCCTTACCTCACAATTTCAGTTTCAAGATTATTTTTACAATCCTAGAGTTTGGTTGAAATTGCAGAAGAAATGGTTTTTGGGTATATTTCTGAACTAATCAAAGCACAAACATGCACGCCTAATAAGGCGGAGTAATGTGTGTTCTTACACAATAATGAACATTCGGTAAACGTAATTAATTAATCTTTATTACACTCACAAACAGTTAAAAAATAATATAATTCCGTTATGAAAGTTACAATTCCTTTTTTCGCGATGTTTGCTTGGCAAAATCATCGAGGATATCGTCGTAAGTGACGGGCTGAGAGTAAAACTGACCTATTTATAAGGTTCGGGCAAAGGTGGCTTAGAAAATTTTCCGTGCAAAAACGAATCGCGTGAGATTCCGGGTAAAAGCGAATTCTAGAAAATTTTCGGGCAAAAACAACTTAAGTGCATTAACTTTGCATTACTTTTTGTACTTAAATCATTTTTGCCCGGAAATTTTCTACGATTCGTTTTTGCCCGGAATCTCACGCGATTCGTTTTTGAGCGGAAGATTTGCTTAGCCACTTTTGCCCAAACCCTATAAATAGGTCACTTTTACTCTCAGCCCGTCAAGTAATCCTGTTCATTAATTCCGACTATATGCACCAAATAGCTAAAGCGTTTATTTTTTCTTGACTGAAGGTCGATCTCAGATAATTGTTTACCCTTTTTAGACAAGAAAAGCCTCTCTCACCCGAACAATTTGTCGCTGGAGTACATAATGCCATACGGAGAGCTATGTCCAAGTTAGAATAAACGTTCTGCAAACTCTGCTTTCGCAGACCCGAAGATAGACTTTCAAATGATCCAGAAACTGGATTTATCAAAGTTTTTTCCAAAGGAATGTGGCTTTGAAAATGTATGCATTCTTGAACTAAGTCAGTCTCTAAATCATTAGAATAAATTTCTTCCAAGGAAAGGGCTTTTTTTGTATGAATTGATGATGACAATTCACTCATTTTGGTCAGAAATGAAAATATTCATTGAACTTGTTGTAGGACTTCTGCCTTTTTTTCTAATTCGGATACGAGTCTGTCAATGACGACGACAAAAGTGGTAACCCGGGAAGTATCACTCGCGGTCCTTTTCATTTCTTCATCGGGTGTTTCATCATACATTTTTTTCTTTGCAGTTGTCTTGTTCCCATGTCTTGTGTGTACTGCTTCGACACGCTTAATTCGATCACCTTAACTCGAAAACTTGCGAAGAGATTCTTAAAGATCGGCTACTAGTAATCAAATCTACGGTAGAAGCCTAGTCCAGATCCTTGATTCCCAAACCGTTCAATATGACTGGGTAAAAAGGAATCGAACTTAGCTAACAGTTCCAAAATCATAAAATAATTTCCGTTGTGTGGATCATCAAATTTTTCAGTTTTTCCTCTGAAAGCAACGGCTAAAAAAAATCGGTCCCCAAATTTGCCGGCCCAGAAATCTGCCGACCTAGGTTCAAGCCTACTCAGCCTGCTGGTAAATCCGCCACTGATGCATGATGTAGCTGAAGTCACGAGAATTTCTGCTACGAGTAAATGACAGTTAATAAAGCAACGTTTTAAAAAAGGCGTCTAGGTCAGAAATTTAAATTTCGCAGTCGCATACAGAGGAAGCAGCACGAGAACTTTTAGTATCATAAGCCTAACAGAGAATTTTAAAGGATCTCAAGAAGAAATGAATTATAAATGAATTCGGTCCGAGATGGCTTCCTTAAGGCACACCGGATGTACTAAAAATATTTTTATAAGGAGATCCGGGATACGACACACGATCGATTCGACATTATAAGTATGCGCGAACCCAGCCGACAAACAGAAATAGAAATTCGAGGGCAGCTTAAGTCACGAAAGCATTAAAGTTACGAAAATCATTAAAGATATAATCCATTTTCTTACCAGCTTCGATTTCATATAAGAAGAAATTAGAGAATTTCAGAAGGTTAGACGTGGTTAACCTTACTTTCGTAAAGCCATGCTGGAAAGAAGCAGATTGCTATGAAATAAAAGTACATGACAAAGTAATGCCTCAACAACTTTTGAAAGGCAACACAAGTTAGCAATGGGTCTATAGTTGGAATTATCACACCTTTTTCCCTTCTTATGAAGATGAATTATAGGAGACGATTTCCAAGGTTTTGAGAACACACCACGAGATATAGAGATATTAAATATATGACAAAAGAAGAGCAGTTTTTAAGAAGGAAAGCAGGTACACGATGAGGAGCACACGAGGAGCTATCATTCTAGGTATTGATGTATTTCGCGAATGCGTCTTCATCGTAAATAAGATCCTTCATTTTCAATGAAGATGAAGTAAACATCGTCAAGTAACTAAAATTCTTAGCGCTAGTGTCACCGTTATTAGCAAGGAAGTCTGTCAAAAAAGAAACCATGGAATGGGTAACGAGGAGGCACAAGGAAAAATGGGAGGGATCCGATATCGCCAGACACAGAAAGGCGTTTTGGGGAACTCTCAATGCACATGAATCTGAAAAGATCATTAAGCTTAACAAGACCAAAGTGCAACTTCTTGTTGGCCTTGTGACAGGATATGCAAGACTACGGGCGCATGCCATAAAAATGGGAAGGGCGGATGCCATAAAAATGGGAAATGCGAATACTAGTCCATGCAGCGGATGTGGGGAAGAAGACGAGACCGTATTACACGTTCTCGGCCAATGCCCAGCCCTAACGCAAAAAAGATCTAGAATCTTAGAAATCAGGTAATAATCGAATTATCCAATTCGTTACGGGGATCAGTTGGCTCGACAGTGGACTTTAGGGTAAGTTGACGAGCAGTGGGCGTACAACAGGCCACTATAGGCCTCAGTGCATGGAAGACACACATCTTTCCCCCCTCGAAAACTAACCAACCAACCAAGTCTGTCATAAAAATTTCGCTAAATAGATTTAAAATCTTCTTATTTTGTAGTCGTCATATTCTACTGATCTAATTCCATTTCAATGTTGCCATATTTGCAAATAGTTATTAAAAACTGGTGTCGAATTTAGGCTATGAGAGATACAAAAATTATTTCGAAATTGCTCTTAAGGGGGTCATCGTGACCTGTTGTGTGGATTGTAGGCGTTTCTTTCTAAAGGGATTGTGAAAAAAGTACAAATGATATTGTTAAAAAAATGTTGAAATTTTTTTATTTAAGTATTTGCAATCACAAAAAAATTTTTTTTACCTCCTGGTTCTGCATAGATGGCGCTGAAAGTTGGGCGTAAAAAATTTGGGAGAAAATCGGTGGAGGTTGTAGTTCAATTTTCGAGCGTCTGGAAAAAAAATGCAAATGATAAAAAACACTTGTAATTGAGCCCTGACGTGACCCGATTTCAAAATAATTTAGATGGGGCAAATGTCGCTAACTGAAAAATAAAATTTAAAAATGGCTAAAAATTGAAGTGAAAATCGCAAACAAATTTTTTTAAGCCCAAAATTTGAAATAGGGCCACGTCAGTGCTTAATTACAAGTGTTTTTTATCATTTGCATTTTTTTTCAGTCGCTCCAAAATTGAGCTACAACATCCACCAATTTCCTCCCACATTTTTTACGCTCAATGCCATCTATAAAGAACCAGGAGGTAAAAATATTTTTTTTGTGATTGTAAATACTTCAATAAAAAAATAAATTTTTTTAACAATATCATTTGTACTATTTTCACAATCCCTTTCGAAAGAAACACTTAAATTCCACACTCCAGGTCACGATGGGGGTCATCGTGACCTGCAGTGTGAAATTTAGGTGCAATTTAGAGCAATTTCTAATAAATAGTGGGACATATAAAAAACGTAAAAGATGTTATTTTTATTTTTCTCCTACTACTCTAAAAAAATGCTGTTAAAAACATGAAGAAAATTGTAACTGCCTGTAAAATAGTTTCAAAGATCCTGTGCATGTTTTTTTAAGCTAATTTGTCATAATTGGCTTTATTTTCATATAAATGTTTTGTCAATCAATTAAGTCCGTATAGCTTGCTTTACAATGAAAACGATTGGTTTTGCAAGAAACCTATATGAAATTTTGTGTAGACAATTATCGCGACTTTTGACGTTGAATATCTCACAACCCCGACACGACATTAATATCACACTTTCATCATAACGAAATAATGTATGTCTATGCACAAAAATCCAGATCTCTGAGATTTTTTCCGCAGTTAGTTAGAATCCGACGAGATAAAATAAATAGAAGCAAAAATAAAATTAAAAGAGAATTATAAGGGAAAAAAGAATTATAAAGGAGAAGTTAAACATTTCTCTAAAGTATAAAAATAAAGTTTGAATTTTGCAATTTAGGATATGTTTTCAAGCAACAAATTAGTTTAGACCTTTCGGAACTTAGTCAAAAAGTATAACAAATAGTGTTTTGATTTCGTCGATCTAAAACGGCCTGGCCTGTCTTGGTGATTGCTAAATTGATCAAAAAATTCACTCCATGGAACAAATCTTCAATTACTTTATTAAGGCGATGTATTTAAAAAGGATTAAGACAGAATTTGATTGAAAACTTGCAACTTTACTAGTTGGTATTATTCATATTACTAATTTAACTCATTTTTAATATCTTTTGTTTATTTTAATACACAAATCCACTCCAACTCGTGTTGTAATCATAGTAAACTTGAAATTATCCGATCAGCACTAAAGCATCTTTATTCTCGTCGAACAACCTACAGACGATTAAAATTATAAGTAAACATAAACTGTGCAAATCTCGTTAAAATCAGCTAGTAAAGTCCATGTAAGTGTAAAACATCAGCTCAATAAAATTTGCTTTATTTGATTTAAAAATTTTTATTTTCTGCAAAAATGTGCGATCCTTGCTGAATAAATGAAGTCTCGTAAATATTTTATTATTAGGAAACCTGTGTAAGCGTAGATAACCAAAGAAGGGACTAAAACTTCCATAAAAATTCCATAAAGGATATATAATGGGCACAATTTTTAAAACAATAATCGGTTCCATCGTTGATGCAGTAAATTTGCAAGTCTGGCTGCAAAATTAAATTCGCCGCATTTTTATTTTAAATAGTGGAAGGAATAAATTTTCGAATACTTATAAAACGCTGCATAGTAGCGTTTTTTTTGAGACATTGCCAAATTGTACTTTGATCCTTGAATGAATGTGATTGCACGAGAAAAAAAAAATCACTTCGTTTACCATCACTTTGCATAATTTTGACTCAATTTTGAATTTTTCACAATCTGCACTAAACACTCGCTAGACACACAAATCCTTAGAAACCACACTTATGGAAAGATTAAAAATCAATCCATTCACTTGGCGCTAAATTGGATAGATTCACTTGACTTGTTACTAAACTGCTAAGAAAGGAGTTCCAGAGATAACTGTTTTTCCGCGGAATACCGGCGTGCAACTAAACATTATCAGCGAGCACGCTTTGTACTTCATCAACTAAATTCGAATGGTCTAAGACCGAAGGAGTAACAATATAGTCACTATGGGAGAAAAATCGTTCAAGGCGCATGTTCCAGATTCGTCATGTGTTTACACTTCATTTAAGGACATTCTTGCTTGCTTGCGAACAATAACGAAAATTGGTCTAACTGTTATATTAACTTTAGAACAGTTTTCGAAAAATCGTCCTTTTGGAAGGGGCGGTAGCCAGGACGAAGTTCGACGTACAAACAGTTGAGCCACGAATTCGAAATGAGTGGGATCCCCCAAAAGATTACAGTGGATTAGCCTCAGTTTACGTGATTTGATTTTCATTCTACCTTCACCAATAAGCGACAAATATTATTTCCGGTTTGTCGTGAACTAACCTTTTTGTATCTTTTTCGGACGAGGTGAAATATAAATGCTGTGTAATGGACAGGTGCTGAGCTCTATCACCTGTAATCCGGTCGAAGGTGAACAGCAACAAATCACTCTTTCACCCCAGTGAATTGATTTATAACCCGATTCGTTACCAAACTTTTTATCTACATATGAACGTGCCTTTATCAACTTTTGTCTATTCCGGAAAGTGAACTTTTGCGTAAAGCACTCTCTCAGCAATTCAGTTTTATTGACCTGGTCAAATCCTTTGGGAAATTTCGATTTCTGCAATTAGTCCCTTTTCAAATCAGAACGCAATTCGAAAGTTTGAAACATAACTCCTACCAACTTGAAGGCACTTCAAAGCGGCACACGCATCGAAAATTTCTCCCCGAAAGAGGCTCTATTTATACAAGGATTTTATAAAATCCTTTAAAACATTATAGGATTTCCTTTCAGCTTTAATGCCTACAATCGTGACAGAGTTTTCTCCACTTTGAAAGCACAAATCTGCTAAGTAACTACTTCACGTACAGACGACATTTTGTTGAGAGCATCTCTTGACAAAGTTTTGGTCCAGCACCCTCTTAAATGTAATTAGACTGCATGGTTGATAGATAGCTTTTTGAAATAAATTAACTTAATAAATCTACCTATTTGTGGTAATTGGTTTGATGCACGTTTCCTGGATGGCATTAAGCTCTGGATTGAGTTATGACCAACGTGTGATTTAAAATTTAAATGACAATTTCGTCGCTGTTGGAATATAAATTAAGTTTGGAGTTGATCAATTCATTAAGTAACCTTGAAGTTAAAGAAGCTTTGATTAATCTTGGAAATATTCTATGTTTTAACTAGCTCTGATGTACGATTTAATTTGATTTAAGAAGGAATTCTCTATTCCAAAAGCACCCCTGTGCTGATCTTGTAGACTAATTGGATGTCGTGGCAAGCACATTTTGGGAAAGTACTGCAATTTTAGTATGGTGAAAGCAGCTCACCACTGGAATAGTAATGTAGACTATGGCACAGTCGAAGCTTAGTAGATTAAGAAATTAAAGGAAAGGAAAAGGGATAAATTACCATTTTACAACTGAGTTACAAGTTTTCATTGTTGCTAGCCAGCCAATTAAATTTGTTTTAATTCTAAAATTTGCGTTATCCTAGAATTGTTTAATCACTCTTAATTGTTTAACATAGGATTCATTTTTATTGACGTACACGCACTGAGGATGAGAAATCCCCGAAAAGACCCAGAATTTGCGGGCCTCAACACATCATTACCACTAGAAAATGGTCACTATTTTCCAAGCGGAAGTCTATGACATATTGGCATTAGCGAGAACAGAAAGTGGGCCAACTCAATCAAGTAGGAGTTGGATCAATTCGTTGAGCCGCACGACCACCATGCCATTGGTCCCTGTTTCAAGACCAGGTCTTCCCGTGAGCTTTTACTATGCTAATGCATCAAAGGGTTATCCCCTAGGATTTGGCCACATCGTATAAAAAAAAAGTAGGAACATATTTAACTTCTCCGACAGTCAGGCGGCGATCAACGTAATTGTCGCCTCCGTAACCAAATTAAAATTTGTTTGGGAATTTTAGGCAGTTTTTGATGGCTCTGCCGTGAAACTTGTTGGTCCTGAGAGGCCGTGTGGGACTTCAACCTGCACTGCTAAAAAGGCGATACACAACTGGACATACAGAAAACACAAATACTACTAGGAATCCTGTGTGGGACAAGCTCATTCTAAAGGGTTGATGTCGGCACCATCACCAAGTAAAGCTGCGGAGCTCCTTAGGTTTGGCATACCGGATGTGAGCCTGATCACCAGTCTAATCACCGGGCATTGACAACTAAGAAAGCACTTGCGACAAATCGGTAGAGTAGCTGGTCCTATCTGTAGGTTATGTCTGGAGGAGGATAAAACATCACTTCATATCCTTTGCGACTGCCCGGTCATTTCCAGGTGCGAATAACGATCCCTTCTACGAGCTGTTGTTCCTTGCATCTTTATAAGCTTGGCTTAAGGATTTGGGAGGGTTAGCAAAATATTGCTTACTGGCTGCGGCGCTTCAGTACTATCTCACTTCTCTATTTTAAAAATAAACATAAAACACAGCATAGCGGAAGAGGACGTACGGGAAGTACGAGAAGGGGAAGGGGTGGGGTATCATTAAATCGTTATATCAGGAGGATGTGATGATCAGAGAGCAAGATGTGAATTCAGCAATCATCCGATCTAATGTTGTTTCCTACTAAAATCAAGATTCCGAACTTCACGCTTGCGATGTTGGATGGACAAACACCTACACTGGAAACTTAATATGAAGGATCGGGTCAGGAAAGCGTGCAAGCCTTCTATCCCAATAAAAGAATCTTTGGCAAGAGGTGGGGACTATAACCAAGGATGTACACAGCTAGAACATCCTATGCTCACGTATAGGTCACAAGTCTATCAGCCTGCAGTAAAAATGGGATATATTAAAACAAAACTTAGGAGAGTGCAGAAAAAGGCAGTATTGGCGCCATTCAGTTTTGTCCCACAGATGTTTTGAACATAATGCTTCACCTTCTGGCTATTGAATTACATCTAAAACCATCACATCCGGCAGTGCGGTTAGGCTCAGAGAATCCAGGCACTAGATAGGAAAATGATAAGGCCAGAATACACATCTTAAATATGTTACCACAGCAATTAATTCCTTCAGCAACAGACTATATCATTCCAAAGCTGAGTCTTAGCAAAACCTTCACCGTCAGGATCCCAACCAAGACCGGTGTGTACCTATTATATAGAAATATTCAAGGTGGCTCCAAAATGGACTGCAGAGTAGTCGCAGAAATATACTTCGAATTGCAGAAAGTCTCTAGTTCTTATTTATTAATGCTCTTTACTCAGCCATTATCATCTCTAATTTATCATAGAGGTGCTGCTAGGTACTAATCCGCCTAGGCGACTAGCTCCCCATTACCTTGACCTGGGTTCCAGGGCACAGAGACATCAAGGGAATTGGCAGGGTTGACGGGCCACCTAGGCGGAGCTATGTTCTTCTTGTCTCTCTGTTTCTGCTTGGGACCGTTAAGAGGGATATCTTCTCGCACTTTCTATTAACGGCAGATTCCAGGTGGAGAAATCTGCTCTCTTTCCAGGAAGATATTGCCATGCGGGTCATTGGGTAATCGGCGGACTATGCGTAAGGCTAGGCATCCCATTTAACGAACATTTTACATAATTTGAATTTCAAATAATTATTTTTAATTCAAGCGTGCGTTATTTGAGAAGCTTTTATCAGACGCGAAGTATTCGAAAATAGTTATTTGTTATTTGAAATAATTATTTTCGAATAAATTGAAATAAATATAAAATCAAATAAAATCTTATTCGAATCCCTAGCGATACCTTCGTGTCGATACCTTAGCCGTACGACCACGATTCAAAATTATCTTGAGAGTATTGTCGACGAGCATGAAAATCAAATTGAAAATAATATAAATTAATAATTTAATTTATTCACGCAACTATGTTTCGGTCTCTGAAAATTAAAAAATTATAATTTCTACACCATTACTAAAGCTACAGAAATCGAAAACAAATCGCTGATGTTAACAATAAAAGGAAACGATTAATAAAGACATGCTTGTATTACCTGAAATGTATTGTACATTTCCTCAGATAGGGAACGACAAAGTATGACAACCTGAATACTCTCAATAGACAAATTGAAGTGACCTTTAAATAAGCTGTAACAGACGTCCTTTGTGACTTTCTGCGTAATGGTTATTGTGTGACCACAATTCTTTGTAGGTTTGAGATGGTTGTGGTTCTGTAAATATTTGTTGTGTTTAATTCACCAAGTCTAATTAATGGAAGAAAGAGATAGAGAGAGAGAGAGAGAGAGAGAGAGAGAGCAGTTATACCTTACAGGAATTTCAAAGGCTTTTACAGAACAATAATTTTCAGGAATACCCAACAGTGACAGACAGCCCATTTCAACTTTTCATAATCTGAAACAATTCTCAAAATACTCATATTAAACGTACAAGGTAATCTACCTTTATCCGAAATGTGTTTCCACATTCTATTCGAGTAAGCATACTCATTTAAGTTATCTTTTAGATATATTAACAAAGTTTTCCTATAATCTAATGAAAAGGAGCCCATTTCAGGAAAACATTACACCCACTCTCACCTTAACGAATTTTCCCTTTAGTCATCTACCGATACCTTTAAGTGATGCTTAAATATACTGATAAGCTACATAATGTGCTATTTAAAAGCGCTGACGTAAATTATTCTCACGAAATAAATTTTGGAAATTTCTTACCTGCGAATAAAGGAATCCCCGGATTTATTCTAACACAAGAAGGCGTCTTTTATCTCAGCCTATTTCAAAAGCTTAATTAATCCGACAATGAAACAATGCGGAAATACCAAACAAGTCTCAGTCTTAACTTCTCGACAATTCGGGGTTGCCTGGGTGAAATCAGTTTAAAATGAAATGTAATCATGAAATGAGATAGATATCTTGCACCATTCGCGATACGAATATTTAATTATCGTCTTTTGATAAAAATCGATTTTTTAAGGGGATTACTAACCGAGAGTTCATAGACGTCTTAATGGATTATTGAAAATATTTCAAGACTTATTGCAAATGGTGATGACGGAGGCACATAAAAAAGATTTACGTAAAGAATAATTTTAATTAACTTAAAGGATTTATTAATAATTAAGTTAAGTTTTTACAGGACTACAGAAGCTTTAACAAGCAAAGCGATAGAGCATTTATTACATTGAATTTGGTTTTATATTTTTTGAAGTATTGAATCATCTTACATAAATGCTACGTTCATTTGTGGGATATGGTTTTACCTTTCTCACCCTTAAGCTGTACAAGACGAGCAGGAGGCCAAAAATGACCTCTTGCTTTTGACATACTGCTACAACAGTGGTGAAGGATAAAGACGTCCCATCAGGCATCAAGGGCCAGTCTGCATAGGCTCTAGGGAAGAACGATCCATCGGAAATGGAGCTATTGTACAGGCTTCTAAATGCTTCCCTGAACGAGGATGAGGTTTTGGCATTCGAACCAGAGAAACTCAACAATACAGTGGTGAAGTTAGAGGTCGATGGCGGTTTTGATGCTGCAGTTGGTTTAGATTAATCATCAAAAGATGGAGAATTTATTGAATTAGTCAAAGAGGTGAACAGACCTCAACAGCTGGATATACAAGAAAGACCCTGTATGACACTGAGAAATACATTGAGTGCTTTCTTCTTTTAACTGCAGAGACTACAAGATGCTATTGTCTGAGCTACGCATAATTGGCATGTGACCCCAAGGGGCCTTTAATGTCTTACACTGTAGACACAAGCTAGGGGTCGAGGAAAGAACCTGCAAAACTCAGTTCATTCTGGGCAGCGAGGTGAGTTACTCTCTGATGTTTTTTTAATACTAACCTACTCTTGTGTAATTTTGGTACTGAGTCTACTTTTGTAACAAGAAACAGATAAGAAGTTTTAGATATGATCCTTGCTTCTGACAATATCAGTTCCGTTATTAAAAACAGGAAAGTCTCTAAGGAAGACTTCTCAGATCATAGATATATTTGATACGATATAGACAATCGTCCTCCGAAACCACCAGTTTTCTGGAATTACAGGAAGACTGATTGGGATGAGTATAGAGCTATTATCGAGCAATCACTGTCTTCAGACCCACCTTCTAAAAATCAAAATGATCTGGACGAGTTAGTGATTAAATGTTCAAGAACTGACATCTTTAGAAATCCAGATGAAAATAGAAACCACCATGGAACGCGCAACTCAAGTCTCTAAAATAGAGTGCAGGAAGCTCTTTAATTTAGCAAAGATCAGCAGCGATACGCACTCGGGGAACCACTACAAAGAAGAGCTGGAAGCCTATAAAAAGGAAATAAGAAGGAAGCTAAAGAAATCTACGACTAATTGAAGTATAACAAGTATGCTAAATGCAGATGAAACTTGGACTAAATCAAGTGCAGGATTTCTTGTAAATTAATTTTCCAGGAAGCTCTAGGAGGAAAGAAGTGCTTTACCAAGATAGCTTCTCTCTCCCTCTTCTGGGTTACCAGAAATAGTAAAGGAGATCTAATTCTATTAGACCTTAGGCAGTTTAAAACAATTCAAGACACCAGGGTCTGATGATATTGTTCCTGCTAAGCTTCAGCACAACCTCGATTTGATACTTCATTGGTTGATGATATTGTACAAGGGCTGCTTTAACTTGGTCCATATCTCAAGAGAATGGAAACGTGTAAAAATAACGTTTATATCAAAGGGGGGAAAAAGCTCGCATGCCACCCCTAAGGACTTCAGATCTAATAGTTGAACATCTTTTTTTCTCAAAACTTTAGAGAAATTAGTACGTCTACACTGTATCCCGAAGCATCTATTATCGGTTTCCAAGGAAAATTTGTTGAAATTGCACAATTAAATTTTCTGGTTAGCTCATAGAGAAATACCTTGAATGAAAGGCGTACACCATAGTGGCCTTTATTGATATTGAGAGAAGTTTTAGCAACAGCAAACCAGGAGCGGGGTACTCGCTTCCCTTGGGAGAGGATCCAATCTTATGTCACTGACTAGCCAGATCTTTCAGAGCAGGACTATAAACATACGACAAGGAGAGGTTTATGCTACCAGAACTGTGAGTACAGGCACACCGCAATATGACATCCTGCCTCTTTACCTGTGAAATCTGTTGGTCAATGATCTACTTTTAATCCTCGAAGGAGAAGGTGTGAATGTTTTTTTTTATTACGTATCCAAATCACAGGGGACAACCCTATGTTGCCTTTAGCGTGGCTATGGTTGAAGGGGAGTTATCGCATAGGTAATGATAAAAAACGTATGTATTGCTTTTTGCAGTTCTGCGAACTGAAAAACTCGTACGCAAGTAAAGGCTTGAACCTGCATGGCTGCATCCATGGCGAGGTAATCGTGCCACTCAATCAACTAATCTTACTCCATCTTATGCGGACAACATCGATGTAGTTGTCTTATACAAAATGACCTCACTCAGCTCTTCAGATGGTCATTTTTACTAGGAAATATAATGTTCTTCATTTAGACTTTCCGCTTCTAAACGCTGCACATCTGGCTTTTGCTGACGGAGCAAAACATCTAGGTAAGCTGAAAGCCAAACATTCAAGAAATGGTTAAGAAATCAACGAAATACTCTTGCATTAAGGCCATTAGTAGGAAACATTTTTTCCACTTCAAAATAACCCACTCATACCAGTGGTCATCAGACTAATAATGTCGTATGGTGTGATCGTCTGATCGTCATTCCTGGACAAGGTCGGGAACCTTAATGTCCCAGGCAATGTTTAGAGATTAACCTTTATCTTTATTAGTGCAAGCAGATGGCAGCAAGCGCTGTCATTAGACTCATGGCCAACTCTACGATTCCGGACTTCTTATAGTTATCTTTGGTAAACCATTATTATAACATACCTATATATTTCTCTGACCTACGATCTCTACTACGCAAATCTGGGAAAGTGAGGCATTGCCTTGTCAAGAGTTCCTTCAAGTCTGCACGGTTTAATACTACGGGTTAGAGTAGGAGTCGGGTGTTCTCAGAAATGCTGAATGTTGATACATAGTTCCGCCTTCCGGGCCACTGTAGTGTGTTCCAAGCAGAAGGAATGATAAATAATTCAAGAAGCCCTAGTTAGAATGAAAGGAAACAGCATACTTGAAAAGGATAATTGTATCCTCATGGACAGCCAAGCCAGGGTCTTAGTCTCACTGACATCAAGAACTATTAACAATTGCCGCTAAGGCTTGGCTGAGCTGGATTTCTAAGTATAGTGACATTCCACAGAACTGTGTGACAGGTGAGCTCACTAGACATTGCACTAGATTAGAGGTTCAACCGGACAAAGCTACTTTGTGTAGGCCTCTATTTACTTTTAAGCTGCAGCTTAATAAGGGGGAAACCGACCAAGCGAACTAGTTATAGAGGTATTACTAGCCATACTTAGATGGGCCAAGCGCCTATTTTCGGTTGAGAGAACTAATCCAGGTGCAGTTATTGGTGGCAGGTCACTGCGTTATTAGTACGCATGAGGGGAGATTAGGACTCCTCCCGAATGAATGGAAACGGAGTTGGATCAATTCGTTGAGCGGCACGACCACTATTCCATGGGACCCGGGTTCGAGACCAGGTCTCTCCGCGAGCTTTTATTAAGAAATTAAGAAAATAA
Organism: Leptarthrus brevirostris; assembly: GCA_964036015.1. Lineage (NCBI taxonomy): Eukaryota > Metazoa > Arthropoda > Insecta > Diptera > Asilidae > Leptarthrus > Leptarthrus brevirostris. Next base: position 153,063,705 of record OZ038372.1, on the reverse strand, counting down.
TCCACTCCGCCTCTGTGCTGTTGTCTAGCTCGCAGCAATGCAAAAACAAGGCTCAAGCTTCCTCACTTTCCTTCCCCTAATTCCCTTCCGGCCAAAACTATGGTAACACATCAAAGGGTTGTCCCCTAGAATTTGGCCACATCGTATAAAAAAAAGCTGAAGGGACAAGGAGGAGGAGACTGTAGAGTTTATCTGTTTACCTACTCTGCCCTGGCATGCATTCGTAAGGCCTTCCTGGATAAAAATAGTGACTTAGGAAGGCCTTCCGCATGAATGCCAGGGCAGAAAATGAGCAGAGGAGATGAAATGCAACCTCTTCCTGTCAATGAACCGAAAGAGATCTCTTACGTCAGTTACCTCAAGATCGTAGAAATACTAACCATGACTACAATCTTGAGCGACTGACCCAGAAGGTCTGCTAAATGAGCCCTTCATTAGACAGTCACCCGAACCTACTAACTTAACTACGTTCAATGAATATCGAATTAACAGAGTACATAAAAAAAATTCAAGACAATCAAGATAAGCTCACTTCTGCTATAATTTGATACAGTGTTAGCCAAAAATCTTCTCATCGTTGAATGTGCCAGATTTAACCTAAAATGGGCTACCCAAGATGAAGATAATCTCGCAACACTTCCCATATTTATTTCGCTTTTGTAGCTAAAGCAGTTGTAGATTATGAAACCCAAAACTATATCGTTCTACGTACCTTTCTGGAGAAATGCAGTATTCCCATAAATATGTAAACACAAATTAGTTTCAAAGTAGCACAAAGCACTGGGTTAAGTCCTTAACATGCACTACAGCTACTAATTAAACCGAAGTCTTTCTATGCGGAACTCTGTCTCCATGGAATTTTCCGCATAATGATGCAACTAAAGTAATGTTCTTACCTGAAAAGAAAAAAAATAATATTTGAGATAATGTTTCACTCAGATTTCCACAAAAATCTCTAGAAAAATGTGTAAGAGCTCCTTAAACTTAATTAAAAACATCGACAAGTATATGAGTATATGTATCTAGCCTAGAGGAGTATCTAAGCATCATATCATTAGGACATAAATAGTCTACAACTTTAAACCGAACTATTATGTAAGGAAGCATCCTGCAGAGAGCTAATTTAAAGTTTACAACGTCAAGTAGAGTTCAATTAATCTTTTCGGCAGATAAAGTAATATACAGAGGACACTCGACAGTTCAGAAAGTTGAACACGTGGCATTTGCTAAGTTTAGAACAAATCGATAAATTGTTCGCAAACGGGAGGTTGTGATGTGACTTTTATTATTCACACGATCCTCAAGGGAATGCGATGATAAACCAAATAAAGCACGCAATAAAAGTCCTTGGATGTCTTTAAGTCGTCTCGACAATGTCTCAGAGGATAGCAAGTAGCATTAAGAAAAGTAAAGTAATTATTTTGAAGAAATGCGTAATAAGATAAAAATTCTCAGGTGAATTTCTTTTGATGTTATTCTGTTTAGATTATTTATTATTTGTTTTAGAACTCGTCTATGTAACAGGCCGATGAAAATATTTCATGTCCCAACAGTGAGAAAATTTTTTATCTTTTGTGTTAAATTCTTGTAATTTGTATTATATTTGAATCCTTTTATGAGAAGTACAAGTTTATAAGCTTATCTTTTTTGAAGTAAGAGGCAGTAAAGGGCAATAATAATTTTATGAGTTGTTAAATTTATTAGATGAGATAAAAGATATTAAGGGATTAAGATTTCTCGAATAATTTAATTCGTAATTCAATTGAAAGAACCATTCTGGTAAGACTTCGGTGTCTGTCTGTCTGCAAGTCGCGTACTTTTCTCAGCAACTACTAATACCATAGGGGCCGTTTTGTGACCCCCCCCTCGTAACCCCCCTCTCCCTTGTAACCCTCCGTATAATTTTGCGTTACCCGCCAACGTTACGTTACACTCAGATAATTATTTTTACCTAAAAATGTCAATTATGTTGCGCAAAATTCCGGAATAAAAAGCAATGTAAATTAAACGAAATTTCCGCCCACTTTGGCCCTAATGTTTGTGCGTGAAATTCGTAAGTTCATGGCTTGTAGTTTAGGTGGTTGACTCTTATAGTCCAAACTATGGACTCGTGGTACACGGGTTATTGTGGTTATTTGCCATATATATACTTCTGTATACTCATACCATATAAACTGAGCCGTGAGTCAGACTTAAGAGTTAGAAAAATCTAATTTTAACAAGAACTTAATGTTACGTAACGCGTTGCTTGACCCCCCTCCATAACGCACCGTAACGTTTCACAACAACCCCCCCCCTCCCCCAATTAACTGCATTGCATAATACTTAAACGGCCCCATAGACTGGTAAAAAACATTATTAAGTTTTCAAATATGGCTATGATAAGGTAAGTTAGTAATTCATACCTTGCGGCATATTAACATCTTCATAATATGAAAATGACGTTATATGACATATTATTCGAAACCATACATTAGATCAACCCTAATAAAACCTTCACTTTTCTAGTCCAGCAACTCTTCAATCCGGGGTACCGCAGAGATCCATTCTTGGCCCTCTTCTATTTTGCTTATACTTTAATGATCTATCACTTCTTATTGCTAATAATATTGAATAAATAATTCATATATATATATATATATATATATGTATATATATATATATATATATATATATATATATATATATATATATATATATATATGCGGATGATGTACAAATATATCTGTGGAACTGTGGAACTATTGGAGGACTGTATTGATCACATAAATGAGGATCTGCAAACGTGTCATAGTGTCTGCCAGTTTGTAGTTCTTCTATCGGTTATTCATACCTACCCGAAGTCATCTTATATCATTCCATATTACCTTATGTATGAACTGTCAAAAATTTGGGGATACAACTCAACAGTAGGTTCACGTGTTATAGTTTGGGATGCTAGGTAAGATTTACAGTGGTTTGCGTCAATTGTGGATTAGTTCTTGCTGTCTCTCAATTGCGATTCGTTTGAAGCTCGCTAAATCATTATTCAAACCGCACTTTACATATGGGAGTCTTATATTTACTAGGCTTGATTCGACATGCCAACATAAATTAAAACTAGCTTATATTGATGTTATACGTATACGTTAACAAATTACCCTGCAATACTCACATAACAAATTATATGAACACATTACTTGGTACATCTATCGAGGTTTATCTTGCAAGAAGAGAGCTCATATCTTTTTAACAGGATACAGTTTGTACGTACTAATAGAAACCTTAGGCTTTTTTTCCAAGATTCATTTCACAATATGGTGAACGTTTTTACTTTGTCCAGGCCATCCGTAAATGGAATTCCCTTCCTGGTAGTGTGCAATGAATGGCCTCTGGTATAGTGCTTGTTGTTGCTATTTCTAAGCTGGTTTAGCTTTGTTGTGGTGTTTGGTGCATGTCTCACTTTTCCCATTTATATTTCCTTTTCCTATTTCTTGTGGTTTATTTAATCAGCGCCCCTGGAAGCGAAAAACTCATGGTACGGCTACTGCCGATGACAAGATCTGCGAGGTTCCGGGCGTGGCCTGACTTTCCCGTCGCCTCGCCTTGGACCTCTCTGTCTTCTGCTGCTGTTATCTCGATCGATATTAATTTTGGCTCATCTGAAAATGTCGCATCATCTGGTTCTGCCGCAGTTGCCGATACGGATGGGGGATCTTCGATTCGATCTCGAAAGATCGATCTATGAGCCTTCAATCTGCTTATTTTTTAATCGATTTTACGTGGAACCGATGCAGCTCGAATCGATTTATTTATTTCCAATTTCGATATATTTAAGACGAGCTAAAATTGAACAAGCTCACTCCTGATTTTTTTTGTTCTTGGTACATGCTCCTAAAATGTTCTGGAAATATCTTGGAGTCGTTTTTTGAAAATATTCCTGGAACATGTTGTGCTATTAATAAGGACGATTATATCGTACGGGTGCGGGCTCATTATCCGCTTCTTTCAAGATCATCATACTAGAAGCTGTATTAAACAGTGTTGTCAGTCTCCCAGGATATTTGGCCGGGCACCATTGAGACTCCAACATGAATAATACGATTTCTCAAAAAAAATTATGGGCGAGTCCTTCCAATACACAAATGTAATTGATATCCGTCCCGGCCTCTTCGTTGGATCCTTCAGTTTTTCTTATGACGTGGTGTGTCTAACACAGACATTTACTGATGCTGAGTTAATTGGCCCCGAATATCTGGTATTTAGACGCGACCGACTTCTTCATTCGTTGAATACTCCTGACGGAGGTGCCGTATTTTTGCGGTTCGTCGCAGTATTCCATGTGCTCTGGTGGCGATTTGTATCTCGAATGACTTGGAGCTTCTTTGCGATATCGCATTGAAATTGACAAACACGAATATTTTGGTTACTATTACTTACATTCCCCCAGGTTTGGATCTGAGCTCTTACGAGTTTTCGGCCTCTCAGATCGATACATTAGGTCTGTTCTTTACCGTCACTCCGAGTAGCTAAGATCTTGGCTCGGAGCCAAAAAGAGCAGAAAATAAAATAGCAGCGCACAACTCTACTCTAATCCGAGTAGCAAAACCAGATTGAATGCAGTACTTCATTCTTAACAGCTGACTGTCATTTTGTTTTGAATATAATTATTATACAGAAAGCTATACCTTGTTTATAGTAGGAGCAGAAAAATTGGCTCTACAGCAGTGATGGCCAAACTCACACTACTTAATGTGAGGAAAGCTTAAAAGCTTTAGAAGCATTTCGTGTTGTTTGTTCAATTTAGAACTTTAAAATTTTTGCAGAAGGTTGTATATTTTAAAATATTGCATTGCTGCTTACAAAACTACTTAAATATGACGATTTTTTTAACTCGTGTATGCTTTAAGGATTAAAAAACGCAAAAATAGGAAACCGAATACAGCCAAACAAGTGCCTATACGAATTTAAAAGCTCAAAAGCTCACTGCCCGCGGGCATAGGTTTGCCGTTGTGGACTAATTAATCTAAATGTTATCTTTTGGTGAAGAGAGGGGAGTAGATTTTGCTTGCTGTGTAATTTATCGGAAGGCAAGGAAATAATGCCCTTCCTCGACGTTTGCCCAATTCCTACAGAATTTCGCGCCCTGGTATTAAATATAAAAAAAAGTTAAATTAAGCTCATTTAATTAATATTTTAAATGGAGGTAATTTCTGTAACGACCTGCACCTTTATATCTCCTAGGCGTGAAATTATAAAAAATTCCTAGTTGATAAGTTTAACTGCTGATATATTCCTCCTCCCCCCACCACACTTCTCTCTTCACATTTTATTATTTTTTGGTAATTATTTTCATCTAATTTTAAAATTAAGTACTTAATTATCATTCGAAATACTCTTATTCTGGTATTTATTTTCTACTATTATTCTTGTTATTTCCTTCTTTTTTTTCAACAGGCAGTGTTTAAGTTTTAAATTATAAATAAGACACATACATATTACATTAAAATTTATATTATAATTTATAAAAGGAATTAGCCTTTGCCAACCTTAACAGACAGATTTGATGTCATTGCTTTAACTTATATATACAGAATTTAGTGATTATTTTTTAATTGCGCTCATTTATTTGGGTTCATTTCTAAATTAAGCTGAAGAAAATAATTTTGTTATTTTGTAGGATTTAAACAATAAACTTATTCTTATTATTATCATTAATAAAATGAAAACTGTTCGTCTTAAATTATTCTCCAAAGTACCAAAGACAGATTTCTTTGCTTTTTGGAAAGCAACCTCCAATTCAAATTTTGTTTACTTTTCCCCCGTAAATTCATTTAGCGAAACAGATTTTTGCTGCACCAAAAATTCGAAGATATAAAAGCTCGTGAAAAATTATTCAACAAAATCATTTACTATGGATTTCCTTTAATCAGATAATCAATAGTCCATATAAGATTCAACAACCTGCCACATGCTGGATGATATATTAATCTGTGAGAAGCAATAATCATAAAAAATGCAAAAGTCTGGCTGGAAATATAATCCTTATAGGCCCCTAATTAATGTTGATACATGCATAATTAATACAGGAAAATGCATAATTAAGCAAATCTGCCACAGACGCAGGGAGGATACAGTGAAACAAAATAAATTCTTTTCTTGTTCGGAGCCGATTCTTCCTTCCGTTTACGCAAAATAATTAATGGCAAAACTGACATCTGCATCTTCTGTTTAATTAAAAATCCATTCCGAGCGTTGACTCTCCCCTACATCTACGATTATTATACTGAAGCACAAAACAATTTCCATGGTAGACAGGAATCGGCAACAGCAAAAACTTGACTGTTGCTTTTGACGTAGTTATGAGCTAATCTTAACAAAATGATTTTCTGTCAGAACGGACAATTAATTATTTCTGGCTGTACTAAGCCACGCTATTAGAAACATCAGAAATATTAAATTACACGGAGTAGTTGCGGCAAAGAGGAGTATACTTGTATCCTTGCGAAGCTCTCGAAAGACTTTTCCCGCAAGAAATCGCATTAAAAATAAAACGAGAAGTACATTTTTAAAATAGAATGAGGTTTTTAATAACTTTAATTTATTTTTTTATATTCTAATATCGTATATCCATATAAATAAGCAAAGCTTTTCACACAAAAGCTTTCTATTTTTTGTACACACATTTGCAAGATATTTGAATATCTGACATATAAGCACCACCTAGTAAAGCTTTGGCAAACTAAAATAAATCAAAATTAATTTGATCATTTAGTTTTTATGTGGGTTAGTGTACGGTGTACTGTACACAATATAAACTATTAAATATTTTAATTGCTTTATGTATTTAAACAATTATAAAAAGTTTGCAATTTTTATGTTCTTTTCAAATGTGTCGCAATAAATTCTACTGAAGTTAATAAGGCCTTAATGGTTTAGGGAAACAAAGGTAAAAAACGTATTAACATACCTATTTTATAAGAACATTTTGCAGTTTTTTTTAGTATGAATAAAAAAAACATCTGTGAGAACTCATGAAAATTGATGTGTGCATGAAAAAATTCTTTGCGACACTATGGTACATTTCTGTGACTCTTTCGAGAGACATAGATAGCACGACACATTATTTTAATAGATTATGCACACACCAATATTAAAATTCGCACAAACATAAAAACCTGTACTCTGAAATTCGCGGCCTCTCTAAGTGAGCTTTCGAAGAAGAGCTTGAAAAGATTTTTATACAGCCGATATTCCAGAGATTTTCGGTGGAGTTCGGTAGAGCAGTCCAATGGGTTTAAGTCGTCCGTGGAGTAAGTGATAGCATGTTTGCTCTCTATCCTAGGTTCGAACCCACAGGCGGCGATCCATGGTAGTCTTCTGCTGAAACAGATTACGCTTAAAGGTCATTGAGAGTGATGTCGATGGTTCGGAAACCAAAGCAAATTATAGGTCTACTTGCAATCGTTGTCCTTCAATTTTGTGAAATTCTTCTCCCGCTCAATGCCACATAGTACAATGGGTACCATTTTCACAGGAGATTTTAGTGAGATGACATCAAGATCGCGAGCATGCCTTTTATAGGTATTACACATTATTGCACCACTCAGCTGTTAATTTGACTCGGATATTAACGATGAAGCAGAAATATATGCAATAAAGAACAAAAGAAGGTAGAGCTTGATTTTATTTTTTGCAACTATTTTGGAAAATAAAAAAGACTGTCGAACAGTTGCAGCTTAGACTACCAGTAATTGTTTTTAGCCAGACCATGTTCGAGTAAAAATAAGACTCGCTCATTCCTAGCCTAAAAGAGGCACGCACAGCATCACAACACCTGAATGGCATCCAAATAGAAGCAAGGTACGCATGAATAAAAATTGTACTTGTCCAAATGCAAGCCGCTGCAGACGCGTATCAATAAAAGGCGCACGAAATAATCAAAACCAAGCACGGTATGCTGAAACCTTTTCTAGACTAAAATTTAGAATGACAACAATAAAATTATTTCCTTAGATTAACTCATTTGAGACCGACGCGACGTCTTAAAACGAAATTATCCCGCAGAAGCCAGCAACGTTTAAAGCAGTTACGTCTTATTTTAACTCGTGGTTATAATAAAGATTAACTGAAACTGGAAAATATAAGAATAAGAAAAACATATTTCAGGTAATTGTTATCATTATTATTCTCATGACTCACTCGATATTGCGAAAAATTTTAATATCAGGTCGCCGATAACCGATATACAGTGAACACCGTATGTACGGGTGAGATTTTACATAACATAGCCAGAACAATAACAGAAGCTTGCATACTTCTATGGCGGATGCAGTTTTCGATTTTTGTGCCAGTAGTGGTCTTGTGGCGGGCGCATTTTTTAATTTTTGTGCCTGTGGTTGGAGCGTTTATATACTATGCGTGCTAACAACGGGCGCATTTGCTGGCTATGCGTTCTATCAACGGGAGCATTTATTCGCCATTCGTGCTAAGAACGGGCGCATATATAATTTTAAAAATATTAACGTCTGTACTTTGATTTGGGAGTGAATATACCAGCTAAATATGCTATATATTTTCAATAGCAGAGGATTTAACAGAACGACTCTTTCAAGACGTGCTTGCATTTTTTCTTTTGGAACTCGTACACAAATGTTGACTTTACAATTGTTACAGCATAGAATTCTGACACCTTCTGGCTTGATTTCCTGGCAATATAGGAGAGGATCACCTCAACAATCTTGGTTTTCATAATGTCAATCGTCATAGCTGTGGAGGACATTATCAGATTTGGTGATCTGGTGTTTTCTGCTTTTTTTAAAATACAGTTTTATATACGTTTCTTGTTATTTTACTTCTGACCCCCCCACCGTCCTTCCACAACATGCCGAAGATCAGCATCCAAGCCAAGATTTGGCACTTTTAATATTGTATATATATTAGCAGTAAGCAATTTATTAATATTTTGTTGCGCACGGACTTGATAGGGATAGAAATCAGAGGGGAGACTCTTTGACAACGACTTTAAAAGCTAAGCTAATATCTCGTGACTAAAGGGTTAAAACAAGGGTTCTCAAATATTTTTTATTCCTGTTTAGGAGACCTATTTAAAGACACCTGACTCAGTGGAGCAAGTGAAAAAAATTGTTTAGTATTTTATTAATATCATACTCTGATGGAAACTTTGTATTTCTTTGGAGTATACTAAACCGAGGTGTGAGCGTACACTTATAAAAGTTTTAAGTAGTTCGTGTCTTACTAAATTCAAAAGATGCTTACCTTCATCTCTTCGTAAGATCCATTGTGAAATGTTTAATGCTTTTCGAAATTATGTTTACCTTAACTTACGATGTCATTGTATAAACTCGCGTCCTTCCCAACGTAATAGCGACCATAAAATAAATTTCAAACATTCTCTACCCGCAAGACCTCAACAATAAACTTCTCTTGGTTTTCTTAGACACAAATTATCGCCATTCTTCACAATGAATCTCGACCACCATGACTTCTTAAAGATTTTCATAAATTTTTACAATATTTAAAATTTTCAACAAGGCTATAGTCGTCGTCATCGCGGTTTTCTTGCTTTCCTCGCTTTTAAGGTGGGCATTAATAAAATTTCCGGTTGAAATTCGAGGTATATTTAATCTGACAGTCAATTTTTCTTAAAAAAAAAATTGTTGGAGGAAAAGTTTGTCCTGAAATTCTTCTTATTAATTCATTTGACGGCTTTTTTATATCGTTGCCCTAAGTCAAGAATAAATTAACGATGAGATATGATTCTATTGTGGGTGAAATTTTCACAAAGAATTGCTTATCGCTTTGTATTACCAAATTGGCCTAATCAATTTCATTACAGCTGAGTGAATTTTTGCCAAGGGTGAATTTATCTTTTCATTACCACCAAAATCCTTAGAGAGTTTTCTTTTATTGGTAATTACCTTTCTGCATTAATATTTCACCGGATTATCTTCTCTCTAACTCTTTCGTGCTTAACGACAAACAATGTCTTCATCGAGATGGAGGCGAACTTGTTAAGACCAACAACGAGAGAAGACTCTTAGGGTTTAAGAAACTAATAAACCTTTAAGCTTTTCACGAGCAATGAGCTTCAGACATTTTCCTATTATACTGTTGATAAATGCTTAAATAAATGTACGTATTTTAGCGGGATGGAAAACAAGAATCACTCCATTGATGACAAATAAATCTCTTCTTAATTTAGTTACGTCACTTGAAATATTTTCAACTATTTCCATAGATGAAATAGATGTAAGAAAGAACTACGAATGAAAAAAAGAAGAATTGTACTCAATTCTCTCCCTTTACAGTTGAAGAAGGATTTGCAACCATTGACATTACTCAGCAACCCCCAATGGCATTTATTCGTAATCTGTCTTGAGTAGAAAACAAAGGTGGGTCGCCGAGGTTAGGGCCCATTTGGTGGTCGTTTCATCTATATACTGTAATTGATGTTTGTGTTTATTACTGTACTTTTTGCCAATTATTGCGCTTGTCAAGGAAACCATTCAATATTTAGAAAAGAATAGGTCCAATAACCGACTCTTCCGGCATACCAGACTTTTCGATTTTTCATTAAGTTTTCACATTCTCAAGATATCCTGCGTATAGTGATACGATGGTTATCATGTTAAATAATGATATCCTGCTGATTTTAATTCAATATTCAAGGTATCATGCTTGAAGAGTGCATACTAAAATTTCGCAACGCTAGATTTAAGGATTGGAAAATTCTATGTTCCTCAATCAATTCTTGCTACTCTTACTGGTGTTATCCTATTAGCAATCATTTTATAGAAGGGATTACCAGCAGAATAAACTAAATATAAAGAATAATAAATAATACATATAAAGGAAAAAAAGGGAGAGAAGAAGAGAGAAAAAAGATATTAAAAAAACACTCGTATCAGATTATAGATATGCTACATACGTATACGTTTACGAAGTAAACATAAACTTACATTTAATGTCGGCTATATGAAATGAGATATAACCAGTGATATTGTCTATAGTCAGTCTTTTCCTCACTTACAAATTAACACACATCCTAAGGTGTTAGCGATTATTGTAGAGGAAAGTCTGGTATTGCTGATGAAGACTGGTGACAGGCTGTTACATTTGATATCGTTTCTGTAGACTTCCAAGTGAATTGACTTTTCAGGATTTTAGGGAGACCTCTACTTTGGTTGCCTCACTACTTCGAGAAGCTATAACGGGTTTCTGAGAGACAATTGGCTCAGCACGAGCAGTTCCGAAAAGAGGAGATACTCGACGGACCTATCAGTCCAGATTAATGACAATTACAAAGACTTTCGAGTACACTTATTGCAGAACTTTAAACACGTTTTTCCCGAAAAGACGGTTTTTAAAACGCCGACTACGCAAAATGAGCAGTTTTTAAATAAAACATTTTTTAAGAAAGTGTTTATACCAAAAAAAAAACAGGAAAAATCGAACTTTTTTCAAAACTGCTAGTTTAAAAAAATCAACTACGGCGGGCGATAACCAAGGGGTTTCCAAATAATGCGGCATGGTCATGGGGGGCAGCCGTCTGCCACCGAAGATGCACCGTTGCCCTGCAGGCATGAAATAATAAAAGATAAAAAACACAATTACTCTATGTTTATTTACCTTCAAGAAAGAAAAAAAAATTATCGTGAGTACCTAAAATATTGTGATTCAAGGTAAAGATCTCCCATAATTCCAAGCTCATTCAGTCGACATATGCACTCTTCCATTGACGTAAATAGACTGCTCAGATAAAGCTGCGCATCACTAGCATATAAGTGAATACTAACATCCAAAATGACGTGTGTTAAGTCAATTAAATACAGGCTAAGCAATAGTGGTCTTGGAATGGAGCCTTGAGTTACACCACGGATAAGAAAATGTTGTATCCAAACAAGTATTTCCAACCTTCACAAATTGACTTTGATCTGATGATAAAAATTTTTTAAATAGTTTAACTGCTGATGATGACAAGGAAAAATTTGCTTAAACCTTTTATTATCAATAGAATCGAATGCCTTACTGAAGTCAAGCAAGTCGGGTAAGAATCGGTAAATAATCGCTATACAGTACTTTATGAATGTCAGACATTACTTTAAGCATTGCAGTTTCAAAAGAATGACTCGAGCAAAACTCCGTCTGCTAAGAGCACTACTCCATAACCTGAATGTATACTATCTTTTTAAATGTCGTGGTTAGGAAGTAAAATAACTGCGCGGAAATTACTTTCACGGAAAAAAGCAGATGTTTTTGGGAATGGGGATGACAAATGCCTTTTTAAACATGCCGGGAAATGTGGACGTCTTGAGACAGAAATTAAATATGTGTGTTTTAATGATTTCCGATGCAGTTATTTTAATAAATCTTAAGTTTTAATTTATAGGGGCCAGATCGGTTCCAAAACGAATTAACAAATTATTTTTCCGCTTACTGGATAGAAAGAGAGACTTTTCGGCGTTTCTCAGATTTTCAGATTTGGTCCCTCTTCAATATTTTGAGATCAGACATGGTTAGCGTAAGAAGTTCGTTTGACGTTATAAGGCTCAATAGACAATACTAGGCTGCCTGCTAGAGATAAATGTTACAGGAATGGATTGATGGAAGTATCAGAGACCTATATATATATATATATATATATATATACATATATATATATATATATATATATATATATATGCGGATGAACTAAAACCGGTACAAGTACAGAAGCAGAAGTATACTCCGATAAATAGATCTTACGACTGCCAGACAAATGCAATGTCTTTAAGGCAAAAAAAAGCTGCCATTAACCAAGCGACTCTGCTAGTACCTACGCGTATAGAGTGTAACATGGGCATCCGCATATATACTGACAGTCAGACAGCATTAAAGCGCTGGTAGTCTATGGTAATAAAATCGAGGATAGTGCAATTATACAAGAGCAGCGTAGACATTATTGGCAGACGTCACAGGGTTACCCTATGCTGGGTGTCCAGAAATAGGAATATTGCAGCCAATGAAGGAGCGGGTGATCAGGAGGGAACCGAATCGGTTCGACATCTGATCTGCGAGTATCCGGTAAAGGTGACAAGAAGAGTAGGCTACTGGGCAGTTATTTCTTATATTTCCTCTCACTGTTTCCATGAATCTATGGGGCACAATGAACCTTTTCAGTGCCCTAAGTGAGGCAGGTGGAAGATAGTTCAACAGCACCTCTTTGCCTACCGTAACCTTATATATACAAGTGATAAAGGGAGGTGAACCACCAACCTTCCAAACAATAAGATGGTATACTAACTCGTCAAGTCTTGAACGAGCAATATGATCTCTACTTTTGACCATATACATCCGTGGCATGGGTATCGTAATATTTTGAATACACGCCTGCAACTCCAAAATGTCTTATCAAGGAATATCTCCCACTCTCTCGGTTATAGTGTCCTGACTTTTAAAACGCTTTTAGAGAACTTTTGAATCTTAAAGTTTTGCAAATTTCTCTTTTAGGTGCTTCTGATACCAAAACAGGAGATCTTCAGAGAATATATGTACATCGTAACCCTTTCCAATGTGAATATAAAATAATTTACCGAATGGGTTTACGTGAAATACTTTTATAATATTGGTTATAGGCTCAGTGCAATCCTACAGTGCACCTAGTACAATACAGTAGTACAGTCCAAAGTACCATAGGCTATGGTCTAAATAAGGTTTTTAATAGTGCAGTGTGAGTATCTGTCTCCTTTCCCCTCTTTATCTTGGTATGAGACAGGTCTATTTGCTGCAAATTGACTTTATGTAATAATGCGTCTGCTGGCGTTTTCTATAGCTTATCTCTCTCTCTCTCTCAATTTCTCATCACCCCTTGTGTAGCATGAAAAGTATGAAGAGCTTGACGCGATTCGAGACATTATTTGCAAGTGAACATACAATTAGCGAATAACAGTGGCGTTTTTAGCGTAATCTGTGGCAGCTGCGCCGTGCGTCACCGGTGGTGGGGTTCAAGCCTTAGGCCTCCGGGAGGGAAGGCCGACACGTTATTTAAGTAATAACCGATGTCGGTTTCTTTAACTCATGATGCTTTCAAACACAGAAAGATACGCAACCACGGTACGATTCTTCACTAAGTAAATGAAGCTATTATAGCTCAGGGGATATTGACTGTTTTCTCTTATCCTTTTTGGAAATATCGATAGCTTTCCCTTTCTTTAGTTATGTGCTCGCATTGTCAATTATTAACAAGAAGACAGAAAATCCTGAAGAGGAGTTCCTGTGCACTCTCTTTCTTTTTCTGTTGTATGGAGTATAATCCCCATTGTTAGTAATGAAAAAAATTTGGAACTAGGGTGTGGAGGGGAAGGAGTAGCCTAATTTTGTAACGTGTAGGCCGATTTAGATGATTCTTTTTTTTGTCGGGTAGAGTATGTTCCCCGAATGGTATCATGTCAAAAATTTTGCTGGTAGGATGGCGGTGCGTGGAAGGATTTGGATGGTAATTTTTTTGTTATCTAGAATATGATCGCCTATTGTTAATAATGGAAAATAATCTTCATAGGTGGGGCGGGGAAGGGCAAGGGGGAAATGGCAGTCCAAAATCTAAACGCATAGACCGATTTGGATGATGTTTCTTTCGGTGTGTAGAATATGTTGTCCCATTGCATTGGTACCACGACAAAAATTTATGGGATAGGGTTGATTTTGAAGGGGTCGTTACCCAACATCTTAACGCTTAGAACAATTTGGACGATGATTCTTTTTTGTTGTAGACCGAGGGTAATGGTAAGGGTAGTCTAACTTTGTAACGCGTGGACTGATTTAGATGATTTTGAATGCATAGAGTATCTGTCAGGACAAAGATTTGAAGGAGGGGGGATATAGAGTGCCACTTCCTTTGGAACTGTTGAAATTGGTTTGTTCGTGAAAACTGAAAAATAAAATAGTTTTAAAAAACAAGTTGAACCGACTTCACAAAAAGCGCTAAAAAGCATAAAATATTTTTTTTTAATTTTATATCTATTACGACATTTTAAAGTCGATGCAAATTAATCAAGCAAAAAAAACTACGCAACCGCAATCGACGATATTATATAAAACTACTTGAACACTCACGGGAACATAAGGAAGGAGCATTAAATACTTTTGTTGTAGTTGTTTGTTTGTTTAATTTGCACCGACATCTGTTATCAGCAGAAAACAGCATGGGTCACCACCATTGGGATTCGAACCTGTGACCGTCGGATTGGATTGTCAACACGTCAACCCATACTACATCGATGACTTAAATCACATGGACTAGACTTCTTAAATTAATAGTGCAGAAGGGTGAATTGAACTAGCATTTGTGTATTTTAAATTTCCTGTATTCGACATTTTGAAAATATTGGAAGGAGATTATGTCTCTCTATGGTGTTAAAAAATTCCATATACTTACTAACCTTTCCTAGATTTCTACACCTCTTATAGTTTTGCTTGAATACGTGCCAATTTATTTCCCAAAGCATTAAATTGATAAAGATAATCTATCAAATCCACTTTCAATCTGATAAGGGAAACAATATCTGAAAATAAAACAAGCCGATACTTAAAGTCTTCTTTTTTCCTAGACTGAACATCTTAAAAAAATGAAGGGTTCAAGTTCCCTTAAGTTTTTATCCTTTAATAGTCCGACCCCTTTTAGCTCGAATCACTGCGATTAAAAATCGATAAAAAAAAAGAGAATTTAATGTACCATGGCCCTTGATAAGGGTATGACTTCGCACTTCCTATCTTGGAGTGCCTTTTAAGCAAACACAAACACGACTATTAAGAAAGTTACGCATCGCGACAAACATACTTAACGAAAATTACCATTGACAGCAAAAAATATTTAAATTTACTCGGTGGCAGTTACCTCGTAACGAGGCGGCAAAATAGGCTAAAGTGAAGAGATGCCGTAGCATTTTTATCAACTTAGTGGCTGACAGTAATAAATCACTTTTTCCTTTTTTCGATGAAATTCTCTGTCACTTAAAGCTCTCCAACTTCTACGAAAAAAAGGTCTATAAAATGAAAGAAAATCCGCTTTGCTTTCAACAGATAATACCTTGACAGAGATGAAAGGGATGAAGGTGCTTTATTTTAATAAGAATGTTATATGCTTCGCTTAGCACTGCTTCATGCCGTGAAATTGACCTCAGGAATAAGACTTTTGAAATTGAGGTATGAAGGCAAATATTTTGTGTGACTTGAAGTAATTGCAGAAGTACAGTGTTTTAAACATACAGGAAATCCAAATGGCAGACAAAAGTTGCAATCAAATAGGTTTATTAACCTTTATTAACCTTTAATGTGTAATTTATTTAATAATGATCGGTTTACATGCCCAAGACCCTTCGAGAAACTCATAATGCAACAGTTTACCTTCTTGAGAAGTTTTGAATTTAAGTCCTCACTTAACTCGAGTAGGTAAGTTAATGTTTAAAGGAGTATTTGCGACTTATAGGGAAGCTTCAATGTATTCTCATCGCATATACAATTTACATAAATTGGTCTGCAGCGAGTTCACAGGGAGGGGAGCAGCCTTCCGTCTCGGGTTGAAACTTTAGTCTTCGACGAAGATCTGGAGGAACAGAAAGCTACCCCATCGTCGACATGTGTACATGCCATAGTTAAATGAATTGAAAATCTCATTTCGGAAATCTTCAATCGCGCCCTCTGATTCAATTTCAAACCTGAGGGCTTTAACGCGTGGGAAAGGGCTCGACGTAGTAAGCATATTTGTAGGGAATGAATGTGATTTTCATAAACTGGCAGAGTAAGCCTTTAGCACCTTTACATGTAACGCTAAAGTAGAAAGTTCGTGGTTGGAGCAATAAGATCGCGACTTCGTCTTTTTTAACGTCCCCTCGAGCAACATTGTTCGATGTGAAAACTCTATATAATGGCGAAATAAAATTCAATGTAAAGTTTTTTTCCCTTTTTCCTTTTTGCAGATGAATTATTTGTGCTGAAAATATACAGCTTTGCTTTTCGTAGCCTTTCTTAGTCGAAGGCCTTCATTTTCTATTAAGAAATTGATGTAAAGGTTTTGAAAGAACTTTCAAGGAAAGTAATAAATGCTGGAATGATAATGTACTCACAAGAACAAAGTGTTTTCGTATCTTTTTCTGGTGTTTTGGAATTTTCGCCAGCAGAGCATTCGAAATATAAATCATAATATGCTGTTCCCAAACTTGCACTCGACTTTTTTTGCTAGTTGGTTATTTTCGTATTTATCTAACCGCAATTAGCCTATTTTATATTGCAAAGCTTTGTCCAATATTTAATCTAATAGTTTTGGGGTACCTCACGGTAGCCATCTAGAACCACTACTTTTCATTATTTCTTTGATTCTGTCAGCTCCTGGACTGCTTAGAAGTGTAACGCCCCATGTCATTAAAAGTGTCTGTTGGTTTTCTGTTGCAAACTGAATCAAGCTTACTGAAAACTGGGCTGCCATTTGTAAAATGTGGTAATAGGAGTAATGTAGTTAATTGTTGATCAAATTCATTAGTTAGACAGATTAAGTTGATCCAAAGTTGTCGCAGGCTAGGATATACTTTACGTAGTAATTCTACAATCTAGTTGCAGCAGCTGAACCTTGAATTAAGAAAGATTCCCAGATTTCTGACCGAGTTAAAGTAACATAAGACGTTGTTATTTAGGGCAAGCTGCATGTGCCCAGCATTCCTCGGACTTTACGTAAGTGAGTCTCGTTTTCGATTACTTTTACACATCACTCTCCTACTTTCATCTCAGCGACCCCGAAAACTATTGATTCGGTACCAAAATCGGTCGTTTTCAATTATTTGTACATGTCACTGCGTTCCTTTTCCAAACCATTAAAAGTGCGAGTTTCACTTAAATCCGTCTAGTAATTTCCGCGTGATGCCTGTACAGTTAGGCAGATAGTTAGACAGATAGATAGACACACATGGAAAACCTAGTTGTTGATGCTGCTCCCGGAAGGAGAAAAACCATCAGAAAAATCGTCCTCATATATCACCCAATATGTTTGTTGGACACAATGGGGAAAGTGGTTAAGCGAATTATATACAGTAGACTGCTCCCGATCGTGGAAGAAGCAGCAGGTCTGTCGGCACATTCATAGATCCAACATAGATGCAATTGACACCATCGTTAACCTGGCTAAAAACTCAATAGAAGGGAAGACGTGGAAAGAAGGTAGTAAGAAGTACTGCGCTGTCGTCACTCTCGATGTAAAAATCGTTACAACAACGTTGCTTACTGGGAGCATATAATGACATCACTGCAACGACCCACTGTATATTCGCAGGCTTATTAAAGACTACTTGACATGGAGGACGACAATTATGGGCTTCGCTCACGACATTGTTGTCGCAGTTATCGCCAAGCATCTGAACAACGTCGAATGGGCAATCAACGAGTTCAGCCAAATCAATAAAAGATGGTTGGAGACCCTTGAGCTTCAACTGGCAGAGCAGAAGTCGGAAGTCGTGCTAATCAGAAGTCGAAAGAAAAGAGAAGCCGGAAATAATATACAGATTAAAAGGCGAATAAGGTAATAGCGCCACTTTCGGGTATCACGCCAAACATCGGAGGACCTGGCCTACCGAGGAGATGGTTTCTAGCTAGAGTGGTCGGCGCAATACCATTACACACTGCACCAAACGTATGTAAAGATGTACCTATGCAATGCTTTAAGAGTCGCCAGCGCCTTTAGGATAACGTCGGATAAGTCAGCGTGTAAAGAAGCAGGAAGGCCAATGGCAACTCACATCCTGAGGGTGCGGCAGGAGCGATGGAATAACTCTCACAAAGAAAGATGGACACATAGGTTAATTCCAAGTATCGAACCTTATATATTGCAGCGACATGGCGATGTATACCATCTTACTAAGTTTTTAACTAGGCATGGCGGTTATAGTTATTATTTGCACCGCTGCGGGCATAATAATTCCCCTTCCTCAATCCCCAAACACTTATGAAGACCCGGAGCATATATTTTTCTACTGCCCACGCTTTGTAAGGATGTCACTTCCACGATATCTGGAATGTAGTATGTAGGATGAGCATAGAAGAACAACAGTAAACAACAGGCAATTCAGATGAACCGGTCTTGTTAAGAAGGTGGGCCTTCAATGTTAATACCCGCCCCATGAAGTAATGTTCATCGATGATTCCGTAAGGGAAAATCGGGTGAGGATAGTTTTAGTGTAGTAGTACCGATAGACAGACAGACATTTTAAAAATTTCGCTTCTAGCCTCCGTATCATTAATAATGTCTACGGCAATTATAAATTTAAGAAAATAGCTCATGTACAGGCAGGCTCCGTTACAGTTTTATTTATATGTACAGATAATAGATGGATGGCCAGTTTTATCGGTTCCTAGAATATTCGAATTATTCAATTTTGTTTCAAATAACCTTGCATGTAACTCTGAGCATAGCTGCGATAGAATCCTTATCTGAAATATAACTAAATCTATTTTTTCTAAACATATTATACTTGTAAAATTACCAGTCCTAGTTCTGAAAACTCAAAAGTTCAAATAAATTTCTTAAAAACTCACATGACATGACATCATAATATTCCACGTTTTCAGGTAAAAGGGTATAAGTATTACCTACCACGATATTTACACTACTTGGTAATGATCTTTAATCGCCGCCAGTATCAACAGGCTTGAGGACGACTTCAACCCAGGTCCTGACGGCATTCCGGCCATCGTTCTGAAAAAGTGTGCCATGCATCTAATTCAACCCCTTACCCTGCTTTTCCGCCTCTCGGTCACTCAAGGGGTTTTCCCTCATTTATAAAAAAACCCGTATATTATTCCCATCTTCAAAAAAGGTTGCAAGAACGATGTGTCCAACTACAGACCCATCGCTAAATTATCATCCATACCTAAACTATTCGAAAAATTGGTCTATGATTCCATGTTCTTCCTCTGTAAGTCTATTTTGTCCCTCTCCCAGCATGACTTCCTCAAAGGAAGATCTACAACCACCAACCTTACTGACTTCGTCTCCAAAACACTATGTGCCCTGGAAAACGGTAAAGATGTTGATGTTATCGCCACCGATTTTAGTAAAGCCTTCGACAAGATCTCCCATAACGTTATCTTGTTCAAGTTTGATCGCCTAGGCTTCCCATCCCAATTCATCTCCTGGATTCAATCCTACCTCAACAACCGTCGGTACAATGTTCTTTTCAGCTCATCCATTTCTAACTATATTGTCGCTCGTTCCGGCATCCCCCAGGGCAGCCACCTCGGTCCATTAATTTTCATCCTTACAATAAATGATGTTGAATGTGTCATCAATCACTCAGAGCTGTCCATTTATGCTGATGACATGAAAAAAGATCTCGATTCCTTCACCACATGGTGCATGAAAAACTTTCTTGAACTCAATGTCTCCAAATACCAGTCCGTCTCTTATTCACACCCACCCCGAGAGTCTACATGCTAACCGACGTACCAGTCCCTATCGTTACCCCTTTGTGTGACTTCCGAATAATCTGTGATAGTGAACTCAATTTCCGTTCCCACATTGACAGCATAATTAACTCCGCGCTATGGTTTGTGAAGCGCTGGTCCAGAGAGTTCTCCAATCCTTATGTTTCCAAATCTCTCTATATTTCCTTCGTTAGACCTCTCCTTGAATATGCCAGCCAGGTATGGTCACCTACACAAACAACTCACATTAATAGCATTGAATCTGTCCAGCGTAGGTTCATTCGGTTCTTGATCGCCTTTCTTAATTCTTCTTCCTTCCAGCCCGTATCTACTTTAATTAGAGCTCATATTGTAGCTTTTACTATTTATTTATTATGTCATAATTTATTATAGCTTGTAGTGTTGGTATTGTGTTGTAGCTTGTAATTGTAGTATGTATTATTATGTAATAGCTTGTATTAAGCTTAAATAAATAAATTAATTAATTCATCATTAAAACCAACTTATTTTTATTTCTCTTTATACCGGAAAATGTCATTTCAATTCAATTCCATTTGGTTAGAAAATCCATTAAATTTCAATCTGCAGGTGTGCACTGGATTTTTTCTTGAATAAAACTTTATGTCGACCTCAGCAGTTCTGACGTAGTTCGATAATGGGTGACTGCCCTTTGGATATTTAATTTCCCTGTCACTTGCTTTTACAGTGTCTGTTACAAGAATTCTGTCCCGTCCGTCGTTCCGATTTATGATAAATGAAAATTCTACAGGTTCAAGCTTCAGGTCACGGTGCATTTGACAGCTTGTAAAGTATACAGAAGAAATGCTTCCGTATGGCCTTCGTTTTATATTTAAATATAGCACTAAAAGAAACAGGACTTCGGACTTCCTGGAAAGAACTGCCATACGAGTTTTATTTCTTTGCACTCTTGCACTAGTTAAGTGAAACCTACATTGAATTTGTAGCAAAAAAAAATTAAAATAACATAGGTAAACAACTAACTAGGCGCCGCAGTAAATGAGAACGTGTTGGCCTTCCGGTGAGCCACGGTTTTCTTTTGCTGACAACAGCTTATGATAAAAAGACGTAATGGGTGAAGACTATCCTTCTTTTTTAAAACCTTTGAAAAACTAAATTCTTAACCGTAAATTTTTTAAAACCACCTCTCATATAGAAGGATTTCAATTTAGTTCCGATAATCCTTTGTGAAACATGGGGCTGGAGTAGAACTTCACCCGATTCGAGACAACGAGTGCAAGTGGACCTATAATTTAAGGTGCATTCTTAATCTTGGATTACCAATAATAATAAAAGACGCATTACTATTACATAGCGATGTCATATGCGGTATTGAATTATCTATCTTTTATATTACCTTAGTTTCATGAGGACTGCGTGTAGTTCTATTTCACTTATTCTACGAACATTTAAAACCACAATACAAATACCAGACGCTTAACATGTGAACACATTACCTACCACTTCTATGAGAAAGTAATGCGCTACGTAATTAATTGTTGTAATAAAATAATTCCATTTTTGTAATGTTGCTGCATGATCAGATTGGCGATATTGCATGATCTACGTCCTAATGACGTAACTGAATTTACGGGTAATGACTTACAAATTAGCAACGACACAAATGATTAAATTTTGCAACCTTTTTTTTAAAAAAAGTGTCATATTACTAGTTGCATTTCTCTGTAATCAGTAGAAGTCATCGATGGAATTTTAATGCAAGAAATCGCGTTTCACACTCTTAATTTCAATAGATAAACATATTTTACAATACCTACTTGAAGAATTGAAATTTCTGTTCCTGGATTTATAGATGTTTCCAGTTCATTTCTCAAATGTCACTTAAGTTCTGTCTGCAGTCTGACTTTGTACAAAATTGAAAATATCCCCCTTGAAAGGAAATAGTGTTTCTTTATCATATGATTTGTGTTAGAATATTTCTACTTCAGAATGTTGAACTTCTTTTGTGTCTGAAGATAATAAATGATTATATCCGGGATTCAATGGAGCAGAAAATGTATACGATGTTTCCGAATAAAAGACACATATGCGAAAACAGAAAGAAATTGAAAGAATCAGATGGAGACTCTCAAGTCATTTAGATAAAGACCTTCTTTTAAGTTGGATTCCAAATAAGATTGGACATGAGTTTAGGAGAGTTTAAAAGTTAAGTTTAGACATTTTTAAAAATTGCAAACAAACAGAAAAACAAACTAAAATAATCAAAAAAGTTTGGTTTGATTGCATACTTCTTTATCCTTATTAGTTTCGACCTTTGTTAAGTATAATCACGTCAAGTCAGAAAGTATGCATCAAGTTTGAAAAGGTTGCAAATGTTATATTTGCTTAAAAATCAATACCAAACCAACCCAACTCTTTAAATAAAACTTTATCCCTCCGGAGTTTGTTCAGATTCCCTTTCATTTCTTCACAAAAGCAAAATTCAAATCGAAATTCTCACTTAACTCGGTTTTCTCCTCATTCAAAATTGTTGAAAGTCAATTTTATGTTTATCTTTGTTTTAAGTGCGATGCTAATTATTATCTACAAATATCTCGAGAAAATATGATAACGACCTTTAAAAGCAAACAAGCCTTACAAGGTGATTTGCTTCATTGACACGCCCCAGGGTCGGTGATTTAACTGTGTAATCATGTGGTGAAGGTGTGTATCTACACATGTAACTAGACGCTTTTAATTAACCTCTCTCCCTTGGAAACGTTTGAATAGACATGTATTCTATGGGATCATATCACTGCTCCAGAAATACCGAATTTGTAAAGCCCCACCTCGGATACAGCGTACGGAATTCATCCTAAAAAGGTCTATAATAGTGCTGCCGTAGCCACCGAAATATGCATAATTTCCAAAATATCATACTTTTCAAGAAATTGTCTGATAAGAGTACACTTTAACTGTCGGAAAAGGCAGCTTCAAAGCAATTATTGAAGCCAACTAGGAACGTACTCATATGTATTACATCCCAAGAGACATTAACCTGGAATCAGGTTCAAACCGTGGGGTGAGACTGCATTAAAATACCACCACTTCGAGAATGGATGTTCTGGAAGAACATCACTCAAGACTCACGCACATAACTTTTATGTTATACTTTAGATGAGGTAGAGCAAAGCAAAGTCCTTGTAATTGATGTTTACGATTAATCTTGAAAAGAAGTAGAAAGAAATTATCTGGGTAGCAATGCCGCAATTACTGCTCTAATTTCAATGTGGCAGATTAAATTGAATCGACGACACTCCTTAATTTAGGAAGCAGCATTAAGGTCTTTAGTTCGTTTTTACGAGGAGACTTTTTCATACTGTAAGCGTAAGTATCCTTTTCCACTATTTTGAGGGGTTGCTGATGTATGAAATTAAAATAAAGTATCCGATTGTTTGGGACAATATTCCCTTTTGTTGGGACAATAGTCCCAAGGGGATGAATTCTGCTTCTTAACCCGAAAGACATTAATCCACTTAGTCTGAAGGATTACTTCCTTAACACAATTTTGTTTATCCATTGCCAAGGACGACATTACTTCAAGAATATATCAAGATTTTCTGATCCGTAAAATTGGCGTATGTGAAGGAATAATCTTTTCATTCCAGCGTTTTACAACCCAGTTATGTTCTACATATATGTAATTATCAAAATAATATCTCAAGTCACTTCGACAATTCTGTCATTAAGTCCAAAGTAGGTCCAATCAAAAAGCTATCTTTGAAGTGAAGATTAGAAATAAGTCGATTAGTAGTCATCCTATTCCAAATTCGTATGGTTTTTCGAGCTCTTGTCATGTCTTGTGGTGATTGTAAGCACTTTGTCATTTGATATACACCAAGTCAAAGGGCAATGAACCTCTAAGTCAAGATAACGACTTCGTCTACCACGAACCTTAATTAAAGGTTCCGGTATCTCAGGTATTCAAACGTGGCAGCTAAAATATCTTCTCTACGTGCGTTTGGCACAGATTTTCATACATTATTGGGATATATATTTGCTTTATCAGTAAAACTTGCCTTTCGGCTATGCACGGTGGATCGCAAAACCAAGGAAATACCTAATCATTATCAAAATAAGAAAAGTCACGGTATTAAAGATAATTTCTGATCATTAAAAAAATTTTGTAAGTGATAGTTTAAAAATATGTTTTTAAGTTTTAAATTTATAGAAAACATGTAAATATAAAAATGGCCATAAGAATGAAGATTTGTCAATACCTACTACTGCCATATTAGCAAAACTGTTACAAGCTAATCTGGTATTGGTATCCTTTCTATAACTTATTGTCGAAAATATTTACTGAAATTTTTCAATATATGCTGGCATTTTGGGTTAGCATTGATTGCAAGCCGAATGGCTAATTTCAAAGCTTTCCCAGCACTATGTCTGTTTTGCAAATTAACTTATTAATTTTTTCTTAAGTTAATTTAATTTATTAAGTTATTTATTTTTAAAAACAGTCCCTTAGAAATTATGACCTCTCTTATCAAACTAAAGACACATTCTGGTTTAAATGTTTTCTTCGTTATCTAATATAACGACAGTTCAATAACTTTCTGCTTAACTACATGCTAACTCAGTGTTCAACGCTTATTTTAATAAAACTTTGTTAATTTAGAGGCAGCGCAGCGGGATGAAGTCATTTATAGGTCTTCTTCAGTTCCCGTAACTCCTTGTGGGGCATGCGGCGGAGAAAGAACGCTTTAAGATCCGATGGCAGCTATTGTAAGTGGAAGGTAGATTCTGAACAACTAACATTACTCTGCAACACCAAATTTACTCTTAACTTAACCTGTTGAGTCACTGTCTCGCATCTCCACCTTGCCATGGTGGAAGGATATACGAGCGGGGGATGCCAAATTATGGTAGAGGCAAAACTACACCTGGCAGAAGGTATCAAATGCGGTGCTGCGACTGCTGGCAGGCACGAGGAGTGCTCGCAAGCCTCTCTGCGTGTTTCCATTAGCACCAACGTAAGTATAAACCCTTCACCATAAATCTCTGGAGCGGGTCTCAGCGAAGATAGCATAACTGCCTCCACAATAAGCTCGACGGGTGCGTCAGACCTAGCTTGTAGTCCAGCTACTTGGCACAGAACCAAAAAGTCAGTTACGATCTCTACCGTAATGGAAGAGAAGCTGCTGCGATCTCCTAGCCAAGAAAAGGAAGCTAGCGGGCAGGACCCAGTGCAACTCGTACAGTCCCTTGGCAAAAAGCCAAACTGCACCTCTGAGGAGCAGGAGAGATTGGCTTGGGGTGGCTAAGGGGAGAGAATTTTTCGATAGCGGTTTTTTGGTTAACCCGGCTTTCTGCAATAAGATTGGTAGACAATTGGGGGACGAAGAGAAGGAAGAGACCAGCTGAGGAGAAAATCCCGGCCAACGCCAAGAAGAAACCTAAAGCCGGCCATAGGCCACAAGGTGCCAACCCAAAGCTGGTACCGGGACCCTCTACGTCAAGCGCACCAACTAAGTTGGCAAGAGTGGCCAAGAAAAATTTGATAATGGGGTTCATCGATCGGAGCGGTGGCAAGATGTCCATGAAAAGACGAAAAATCGGGGTTTAGCCAGCATCGCCATTTGCTGGAGCATGCTGATTCATCGACCAGTTTACGCTGAACTGGTAGAGCAAGGTAGTCAAGACCTTGAAAGACCTTCCGGAGAGCGCCTCCCTTGAGATTGTAGGCAAGGTAAACATTTCGATGGCTTCAAATGCAAAGGTATTCGTATATCGCGTTGTATCAACGGACACGGCGTTGAAACTCCTCTAATGATAAGTGGTGGTTCTGGTATAGTTTGTTTGTAGTATTGTTCTTTTCGAAGTTTATATAGAGGGAGGATAAAAAGTTGGAGAGCCAGGTGCAACCTCCACTTCTCTAGGGGGCAGGGGTGGAAAAATGGTTTTTTTTGGCTGTTTCCGATAACTGTAGGCACAGCCTACTATAGATATAAGCCCGGAAAACATGAAAGTTCGGCCATTTCACCACCAAACGTTTCGTCATTATTTCATTTTTGGTGTACCAGAGATTAACCAATCCTTGCACACACAAATAAAACTGCACACTCTCGTAACCGAAACCAAAAAGAACCGCTGATGTTATTGACGCATTGTAAACTCAAAACTTCAACAAAAAGAGCACAAGAGAGTTTTCCCTCTAAAACACATAAATATTATATAAGAGAGACACTTTTTATCGTCTTCACATGTTCAGAACATCTATAGGTCAACCTCAAGTAAAATCTAATTTAAGACTTTAAATATACATATAACGAGAAATACTACGAGAAAGTACAATTTCCCAAATTTTCCTTATGTCTACAGTGGCAAGTTTTAGTTTGTTTATATCACCAATGCTCAACTGTTAATATCAGCTTCCGGGCTTGTATCTAGAGTCGGCTATGCTGTAGGGGACATTGCCACCCCAACCACTCGCTCGTCACCTAAGAAAGACACTTTTTTAAAAGGCGCTTGGTTCTTGTATATGATCCGTAGATGCAGGTTGATGAGCTTCCGGGGAAACAATTAACAATGCTTCACGGAGCCTTAAGGTTAGTTAATGACCACAGGGTAGTAAGCCAGCCGGGCCTTGCATAGACCTTAATATGGTCGGTTGTGACTTGGGACCGCTATGCAATGGTTATATTGAACAAGCCGCAGTTATTGAGGATCCTGGTTAGGTCTTTTAGCTCCATGATGACTAACTGTTTAAGTCCAATAAAGATATGCTTGCCAAGAAACTAAAATATTTTCCAGACTAGTTCCAGGCCTTCGCAAAGTAAATCCTGAATTCTGCCAACTTCCTCCTCATCCGAGCAACTCCGATAGAAGTCGTTGGCTGCGCATGTGGACAGCATTGGCCACCAAAATGCAGTGGTCCGTTATAATCGGACTGATACTATTCTCCGATTCCGGGGGCTTCTCTTAAATAAACACGCACGCCTTATTTTATTCCACATCTTCCTTTCTAGTTCGCAAGTTATCAGATGGTTCCATCTGTACACACGGAGCCCATATATTTCCATAACCACGCGGAGTTGTGTGATTCTCTCCTCTGAGTGGATGATTCCACCATCCTTGGGGGGTGGCTCTTGGTTCTAGTGCTTACCCTCTTATACTTCCTCTATACAAACTGCAAAAATGCCCGACAGTTTGATTCCGACCAATGTATACCCGAACAACGCTATACTCCTTTGCAAGCAAAACCACGGGTAAAATTATATTCAGCAACCACTAAAATGGGAGGAAAAGGTAACTTCCCCAAAGCCGAGGGGACAACCCTATGATACGTTTTACATGGCTATAACTGGAAATGATTTGGAGTAAGTGGATTGAGAGCAATTGAATGCGAGCTAGACAACAGCCCAAAGACGAAGTCGATTTTTTTTATGAAAGAAATACTTGTATGCAAGCCGAGGATGGAACCTAAATACATGCTATTATGGTGAATTCTATGAGCAAATGGTAATGACGAGTAATTTTTTTTTCTGATTTTGAAAATAGCGCGCTTTGTAGAGTGAAAACGTCTGAACTGCTATCAGCAGCATTCTTACTTCTACTTTCCTAAAAAACACCATAGTTCAATTCGTGTTGTTGATGAAAAATTTATACGTTCAATATTTTGAATATACTACTTTCGCCAATGACATTATTTCCGAACATTCATTAAGAACAATAGAAATTACGGTCATCATGGGTGGGGTTTGAACCCGACCCCACTCCCCACCCCCTCTGCCTACCGTAGAACCTCCCCTGTAAGTTGGTACGATGAAGGGAGTTTAGACTTTTACATTTAGAAATATAGTCCGAGTCATATTCGGGTTTTGAGCATGTTAAAAGAATTAATCGAGGTTATCTAGAAGTGTAAACTTTGGTAGTAGAATAGAAGCTTTCGTAGTTATTGCAAAAGTCTAAATATTGTTAAAGAACTCATACGTGATTTATTCCAGAGTAGTAAACATTGCGAAAGAATTTTTTATATGATTTGTTGGAAAACTTTTGTAAAAGGAACTGTATAAAATTAGGTGGTCAAACCTTCATAAATCGAATCAAAAAAATTTGTTTAAAAATCTTTGTAAAAAGTGAGAAGTGGTATGAAATATATCAATTTGTGAAATTTAGAACGCAGGACACTTATATGTTATCTCTTACCCGACCTTTGACTCCACCGATAAGTCGTTAGAAAAAAAATAAAATAAGAAAACGAGGATCAAAGACACACCATTGGTATAAATAATAAAAAGCAATGGACCGAAATGGCCACCTCGTGGCACTCCAGAATTTTAGTAGAAAACAAACAAAATTATCGAAACCCGAAGCAAAATTTTGTGATAAAGAATTTAATTATTTTTATTTTTCAAGGACAGGATAGTTTCTTTTATTGGATGCCTTGCTGAAATTCCTGAAATCGATTTGATTTCCACTGTAAGCAGCAAAGATAAAGAAATTGAATATTTAAATAAATGGATGGTGGTTTAAGAAGTTATGACAAAAAGGTCTTTAGTAAAAGTTTGCAAATAAGGGTATCACAAACCAAAGTCTTATGTTGATAATTAATTGGTTGCCATATTTTTTTTTTTACTTATTTGAATGAAGGTTGTATCCTATAAAATTTAACGTTTCGCCATGAACGTAGTAATCTGCAAACGTTTCGAAAACTCTCTATAATCTCTAAACTTACATCAATATGCATATATAAGGATTCCATTCTCCAAACAGAAAAGCAATTAGTAAAATTTAAGACCAAACTAAATCAATCAGATGAAGTAGAAGAAAAACTAAAGAAGCCAGAGATAAAAAGCGATTAATCTGAATGTAAGTGCAAGTTCAATTTGAACCTATGCATCAGTAAATATTGATTTAGGATCATATCAAATGAAATGAAATGGATTCTAGTTGAATGCAAACAAATAGATCAGACTGAATTAATCGAGCGTAGCGACGTTTCAGCAGGATTTGGGGTTTTAATTGCTGATGCACATCTCTTGCCTCCGTACCAAAGATAAGGTCAGATTTGATGGGAGTAGGGAAAGGCAAAATCTCATGTAAGTCTGCTAGATTTTAGAAGGTAGTAGGAGTCAATGGAAGCGATATAATAAATCAATACTACAGGAATATTTATTTTTGCAGAATTCGCATAGAAGTTGTTCAAAACTTTTAATTGCTCTTTATTTTCAACTCTATTAGATAGTATTAAAATTATCCAACATTTTGCAACCTTAAAATTTCGTTTCATATGTGCTGTCTGCCAAATTGAGTCGAATACTGATGGAAAGCTTTGTTTCAGTTTTCAAAGAAAATTATACAAAACATTGGGATTGTATTTCTTTAAGTTACGTCTGCTGAGGTTTCAAAACTCCCACTCACTTCACATTTGCATAATTCACTAAAACTCCGCTTACCTTAAATCTGAGTTTATTTTCTGGGTTTAAATTTGCATTTAAAAGTTTATTATACCACGGATTTGTTAAATTATTCACATACTGGCAAACTAATTTTAAACCTGAATAAACTCAACACATTTCTAAAGACTCAGTAAAAACTTTAACAGGCATGTAACTAGTGGTTGTTTGAATTTAACAAGCCCAAGTGCATCCAGAAAAAACTTTTTTTACTTCAATTTAACATTTCCTTTTTTATCCTTCCCAGAAGAGAAAAGCTTGTTATCTACCTTAAGACAATGGACTAGAAAATAAGCTTTTGTATTATAGTACGTGTTGCATTCAAGATACTGCAAGAGAGTCAGTATTAAAGGCTTTAAGGCGAATGCTGTTTTTAAATAAAATTTTCCAGTCTTAGTTCGGGAGGTATGTAATATCATAGTGGGATACGAATTCCTCCAGCAGAGGTTAAATTCCCAATGGAGGAAAAATGCAGTGTGCTTTTGGTACACACACTTTGTCTACCGTAAGAAACCATAAATTCTTACTTGAGTATGTGGTTACAGGAGAATAGAGAATTTATGTAGCCTGATATCACCTCAACGACCGGCGCCAATATATTTGCTCTAGCAGTGAAGAAACCTTTCACCTAAAGATGTTTCCTTAACCGACGATTTCTTCTTTGAGAATGTAATGAGTTCAATTTATGTGGGATTTTGTACTTTTGTGAGCCAGTTAGATACTTTATTTAAATGTTGTCGAAAGGTATCTTGGTTTATCCTTCACTGGAAAAATCGTTTTGAAATTTAGAACGGAAGGAACACAACCATATGTTAAACGCCCACAAACATTTTGCATTTTATGAAACTTAAGATATTTTGGCCAAAGTGCTTACCGATATAAGTACAGAATTCTTTTGGATGTAAAAAATGTTAAAGTTTCTAAGAAACGTCAAACTGCATAGTTGAGATTTGAAGGTGTATGTCTAAAAAGGATGATATACTCATTAGAAAAAAAACGTTCAGTAGAACTGCGAGGATTGTCTACGGAATATCTATGCTGTTTAAGAGCCTTATACTGTATCTGTATTTCGGGGATAGAGCAACTAAAAATTAACTCTGTGAAGGTCTTCTGGTGGAAGTGAAAAGCTTCACATTTAATCTACTATTTATTTAATATTTGTTTTTTATTTACTATTTTGTATATTATGTAAAAATAAAAATGTTATTGAAATTACAAAATAATAAAATAACATCATTAAGAACTAAGCGTCTTCGATTTTCTGCGAATTTTCCCAAAACATATTCTTAAATTTGTGTTTGCTTTCAAGGACCCATTTTCTACTGATATTTCAGCTACGCTTAGACGCACCGCAACGTAGAGAAAGACCTCTCTATGGTGCTTATAGAGATATAAGACAGCTTTAAGACAGCTTTTATTGTAGCCGGAAAGAATGTCCTATTCTCTTTCAGTACTTCTACAAAATTCAGTTTATTTTATATTTACACTTTTTTATGATACCAAACGTTATAACAATGTCGTCGGTGGAGTAAGTGATAACGTATACCACTCTGGAGGTCCCAGGTTCGAATCCCGGCAGCGGCCGATGGTTATTTTTTGCTGACAATAGATTACGATAAAAATGCCATTGGGGTTTCAAAAAAAATGCCAATGGTGTGAAACCTACTTTAAATAGTAGCTCCACTTTCAATTATTGTCTCGAATCGGGTGAAGTTCTTCTCCTGCCCCATGTCCCACAAGTGACAGGAAGTAGAGAGAGAAACGTTATACAACATTTCAGCTTCATCAATAATATTTTCAAAATTTTAATACTTAAGGGGTTATATACAAAGTTGGGGCTCAAAAAATCGAAAATTTTTGATTGCATATTCTGAAAGTACATACTTTCCTGTGTGAAATTTTATCCAGATCGGAGCACTAGATTTCAAATGACAGCCGTTCCCAGCGCGCTAGTTCCATCCATTAGCACTTGGCGAGCGGCGTCCAAAAACTTTAAACGCGATGATCTCGGAAGATCTCGGAGTTTTTTGAAAAATACCTTTGCGGTGAACGTGATATCTCAAAAACTTTTCAACCGATTTTCATAATTTTTTTTTTAAATTGTTCATATTTACAATCTCGGGTACTTGAACGGTTCCTTTTTCATCTAAAAATTTTCGATTGACGCCTTTGTTGTTTAAAGAAGCAATTCTAAGCAGTTGATTGTCATTGTATATTTTATGAAATGTATTTATTAAAAAAAATGAATTTGAATTTTTTTTATCTGGACGGGGGGGGGGGGGGGGGGGCTGCTCCACTGAGCTCCCCTTGGCTACGCCCTGACCAGTTCCTTGATTGCTCACGACCTAAGAAACACTCTGTATACCAGGGACGGTTATAGTCCCGCACATACAATTGGAATTTAAAACCGGTTTTACAAAATAAAATCAGGTATAAAAGAAATTAAAATAATAAAACAAAATAAGATATAACATAAAGGGAAGAAATAAAGATAATAGAATAGGGTGAATTGAATGAAAGACCCTGACTCCGCCCGCAGCGCCAGGGGAGCGAGAAATAAGTAGCTAATTATAGCGAATTCAAGTTCGTATAAAGTCGCGGGCATAGCTAGTGGGTACATTAATGAGAAGATGGTAAGGCTGTAACATACAGCCGGGCAGACAGACAAATCAAAACTATATTGGTTTCTAGTTATTGACCTAGCCAAAGTTTCTAGGTGATGATCTAGCCAAAGCCCAGGGAACAACCGTATGATGTATTAGCATGGGTTTATCAGGGTACAAAGAATGAGAGAAGATTAGTGTCTTGTTTTGGGATTTTTATTTTTAAAACTCATAGGGAGACCGAGGCTCTAACCCTGGAACAATGGAATGGTGATCGTGCCACTAATTCATCGAACCAACTCCGTCCCAAAATTACTAATAAATAATTAGTTGCTACGGAGCTCTAAAAACCAAATCATAATGGTGAAAGGTAGTTACGTAAGAATTACAAAACGAAGGGGTCCTGGTCGCATTAATAACGTTCGTACTTAAAAATTCAAAACAACTTTTTTCTGTTGTATAAGTGGAATCAATGAAGACCACTCCAAGGGACCAAAGGTAAAATATTATATTAGTTTTCTAACAATAGATTTTTCTTGGCAAAGATGTAGATAATGTATTTAATTCTACACTTCCCTAAAAACGGTCATGGGAAATTATCTTAATGTTCGTTGTTGGAAGCCAATTTTAAGGATTGGACGCAGAGATTTGTTTTACTACTCTTCTAAGCTGTACAGTATAGTACAAGTAATTCAATGACACTTTGCTTTGGTATAATTTACAGTCGCAAAGAATACTTTTACACGTAAAACATATAACAGAGTTTGAAATTTTCAGTTCTCAAGTTAACATTTCTATAAAAAGCACTTACTTGCTCCTTTGTCCCTTTGGTCTTCTCCTAGAAACTTAACTAGAATGTTTCAACTCATTGTGTTGGACTCAAAGTGTTTTTCTGGCACAGGGTAGACTTTAAAACGCTATGAACGTTCTTCATAGAGCCGCTGATCAAAGATATGTCTCGAGATATTGTCAACATCAAAGCAAGTCCTTGTTGCCAAAGCAACTCTTTTCAGTTTTGAAGATTTCTAAATACAACAATGTTATGCAGTTTTTATGCTTTTATTTCCACAACTAGTATAGGAAGGAAACGTTTGCCTTAAACTCATAAAAGCATACGAAAAGTTTTCAATTTCTTTCTACTACAAACAACCTAAGTGAATTTGAATATTTGAAATTGTGAATTTTTTAGAGAGCTAAAAAGTTTATGAATTCGGTTATTTATTGTCCACAGGCAATTTATGTATTTCAAGTACTGTCACAAAAGCTTCATAGCATAGCGACAAATCAAATCCTTTTTTATGGCAGCGCTGTCAACATGAACCAAACATTTTAGTGGCAGAATTACAGTCTATAGTTTATACATGACATATACCAAAACAATGCAATGTGCATAAAACGTTATTTAAAAATTGTAGCCTTTCTATGTTTCATGATAGATTTTTTAGACAAGAGTATATCTGCAAAAGTAAGACATTAAACTTACTTTATCCAGTAATTCCATATAATTGAATAATTGACCATCTGTTGGTAGGCTGCACATGAATAGAATTCAACGAAGTCACCAAACCTTGTGTAATAAAATAAAAATCTACAAGCAATCCTTAGCCCAAGGACGCTCACAATCCCAGCAGTCGTAAATCATTTAAACATAGTCCCTCTCCCAACTCAAAGATAGCTATTTTTCCCAATAGCGAAGCATAAATCCACAAAACCTATTAATTGCGTACAGTGGAAATTATCAACATGAGGAAGCGACTTTAATTAAACTAATTCACGTTCGTTATATAATTGAACGTAGAATGGGAAAACATCTATCTGCAGCTAATCTCCTTTGAAGTAATAAGGACAAGACTTAAAAATAATTATCTGACTAAGCACATTACCATATTTCAAGCGTTCGTTCAGATCTCGTGAATAGATACAATGCCGACTCGTTTCTTGCACTGAGTCTGAAAACACTAATTAAGGACTTAATTTCTCTTAAATTACAAACCAGCCCACAATGTGGTTGAACGAAATTTACAATGTCAGTATGTGGCCGTACGAGCGAGAATAGACGAATTACAATGGTTTATTTCAAGTGCCGTCATCTTCACTAAGTCACACCATTCGTATTGCAAAATAATACTCCTGCCACACACACGAAATTCAGGATCGGGATTAGGTGCTTTATCAGGAATTAAGACAATATGTATCTGCTTAGCTATATATAACGCCATAGTGCTGAATCCGGAATGAATGGAATATCTCTAATGTGGAGTAAGCTTGGAGTACGTTCATTGTGTTGGAAACGACGACGGCCGTGGGAACTATTTTGGCAGGTTTATGCAGCTACATTTACTAGTTACTCGGCAGAGTGCTTATTACTAGATGAGTTAATTTTCACCCTTTCACTTCAAACGTCTACCCAAGAGGATAAAATAGCTAATTCTCGCCGAAACCTGCTAATTAAACTTTTCGACTAGCGTTTAACTGCCACGGAGCGTTGAATAAGTTAAATAACTTAAACCTATATAGTTTGCACTTCACTGTATTCACGTATTTCACGACGTGAGCAATTATATTTGAAATTTTAATCAATATTCTGTTTAAGTGCTTATGTAGAGATGCTTTAATTATAATACAAAGTGCAAAATCAGATACATTTACTATAGATCTTCAAAATTCACAAAGGGGGCAACATGCTAAGCAATTCAAATTATTGAAGTTTTGAAATATGCCTTCAGGTATAGGAAAATGTCTTGGTATCCAGGATCTTACATAGTTGTGGAATCCTTTGACTTAATCTGATTCCTTTAACATAATTTGCTTATAGATTAATTGCCAGTAATAATTGAGTTTCTTTATCATTAACTAATGACCCTTCCCAAGGCTCTCTGCTGGGTCCATTTCTGTACAGAAATCTTCGAAATCTCCAAAGCTGTCAATTCTTTCCATTCACACAATTTTTGTAAAATTTAGCTTGTTTGTAGAGTTACATATGTAAAAAGAAATATTCGAGTTTCTTTTCCTTGTTGCTTAGTTTTTTGAAATGTTGATGAATTTTGAAAAATTTTAGCTTATCTTAAAATTTCATAATTTCCATTGCGAACTTTCCTTCATAACTTTTTTATCTCTCTTATGTAGATGTCGTTTATGTTAATGCCGCTTTCCGATTGTGCCGTTATAAAGTTGTTCCCATGTTGGAAGATGCAACACCAAGCAAAGTCCTTAATTTGGGAATACCTGCTGGCAAGCAGATGTCCTTCCGTAGAGCCGTTCACCACAAAAATACTCTAAACAGAGCAAAGTCATTGATGTCTGCAAACTGCTCCAATTATCCTTCCAGTTATAAGACCCCAACGTGGGAATAGTTCTTCCCGCAGCAATTACAGCAAAGAGAAGCTCTGTGGATAAGCTGCTGCAAGTTTGAGACCTATCATTCCCAGTAAAAGACGAGGCTTCCGTTTCGCACCAACGTTAAGGTTGCCAATTTCAGTTAGTTCTTGTCAGTCAGTGGGCTATTGCCCAGACTCGATCCGCATGCAGTGCAAATGGATTGTTGTCTTAGCAATTGTAAGGAAATTTGATCTGGTTACATGTCTTTGGACCAAGCAAAAACGACGTTCTTGTTATGCCGATTGTCATGCGAATAAGCTGGCACATATCGCGAACAAGATTATTAATGTCGCACAACTCCCCCAAGGCTATCGGGCTGTATCTACCAATTCGTTTAATTATGTAGTAGGGAAGTGTATCAGTGTATTCCTAGAATAACTCCTCCTGTATCGACTTTGAGCATTTCTAAAAACTGTTAATTCAGGGTTCAACCTGATCGAAATTGCTAAGATTTCCCCATACCCAAATTTATCTCATCGCGAACGCAATGTTGATCTTATTCTGCTCCAGGTCGTAATCGTGGAGGTCAGATCCTGGGACTAGTCATACGGATATGGTGAATGGACTAAGAGCAGATAGTAATACTCCTCTGCGCAGCTACTCCTCAAGGAACTAACCCATATCTGCGAAGTTAATTTACCATAGCTGCAGAACACACACTGGAATACCTCATCATGAAGGCAATGAAATTTAATGACCTTCCGCTAGTGGATGGCAGGGCGTACTTTCAACGCGACCCTTCCTTGCCCCCCCGTGATGGTATCACGAACTTTCGTAACCTCCATACCTGGTCGGAAACTAACCCACACAGGGCAAAGGTGACCTCATTCTAGCAGAGGTTCAGTGTCAATGTTTGGGCTGGTATCATCGGCAACCATTTGGTAGGACCATTCATTTTGCCGCAAGTGCTTAATAGTGAAATTTAAGTGGACTTTTTGGATCTAGATAGATCTAATAGCGAAGAACCCTATGAATAATCTTAGCGAAATTTTTCACCAACACGATGGAGTACCAGTGCATACGGCTAACATTGTGAAGGCAATACTAAGTCAAAAATGTGAAAACCGCTGGATTGGACAAGGTTCACCGATTCCTTGGCCGGCTAGATCTCCAGACCTTACCCCATTGGACTTTTTCTTATGGGAAACAATGAAGGATGAAGTTTATTCAAGTCCTGTTAACACTAGGGAGGATTAAGTTAGCAGAATTGGGAATGCAGCGACGAAAATACGGAAGATGTTGGCTTCAATACACCTTAAACAGGGACTTCGAAGGAGATTGTTGGCATGCATCTAAAGTGACGGTATATATTTTGAACAGCATTTGTAAGTTATCAAGAGTCATTGTAATACGTTTTGAATTTAATAAAAATAATTTTTGAGTTAATATGAGTTTAATTTCTTTAAATTGTTGATTTTTATAATATTCTCCGATAGGATTTCTACGTATAAATTTCTAAATACTTACCCTACGTGGACATGTTGTACCTTTTTGGAAAGGTAAGAAGGTAATAAAAAAAAAGAGGAATACTATTGTCATAAATTTCGGAGAAAATTTGGCAAAATGCTGAAAATTTGGTAATTTAAAAAAAAATTCAATTTTGGCATAGACTGTACCTGCAGTGGTAGTAGTGAGACCTAGCCGAGCAGGCCGCCACAGACGAGATGGTCGCCTAACGGGCTAAGGGAAAGGACCTAGTTTGATGTTATGTGGAAAACAGTTCCAGGCTAGTGTCGGTAGAGCAAGGGAGGTGTTTTAGTCGGTAAACTACGCCACAGGAGTCCAACACTGCAGGGAAGGGGTACCTAGCGTGCATAAAGCATTTCACCTACCTCAAAAAAAAATGTGTGAGATTAACATTGTTGATATTTTTGAAAAGGTCATTGGGGTAGTAGTTTTTTAGCGTTTGTTTGATGTCGCTATATTTAGTAGATCAAAAGATAAAAATAAAAGAGTAATGTGCATACCATAAAAAACTGAAATTTTTGAATCACCTTGTAACTTCCAAACGGTTGAGATCCCCCCCCCCCCCCATGTCATATAATTTTTTGTTTGGCTAGGTGAGATCTATCACCCCACTCATTTTGGCACGTCAGATCTGAAACACCCTGTATTATAAAAGCACTGAGCGGCATTAACAGCAATTTCATCTTCATTACTATTGCTATTGGAACACTTTTCTGTCTGAGTTTGGTAATTTCAAAGGAGGCATTGACCTCGTTCTTTAAGTATCAAAACTTAACGCTCCTTGTTTTTGAATGTCCGGTTTGACCCTTCTGGCCTTCACAGTGTATGTTTTGTATGATGCCTGATGTACAGATTATTCCTTTCTAGCAGGGGAGGTACATAACATAGTTTTCCTTGAATTTAAACTAGAGGACTAAACCAATGATGGATAAATGTGTCAAAACTGAAAATAATAAAAAAGTGAAAAGAATACAAAAACTCCTAATCGCAATCTTTTGATTCCGCCACATTCAAAACCTTTCACGAAATTGTTACTAACATTCTCTTTACATGACCCCTGCCAGGCTCCATTCTCATCTAAAAGATATTATAAAAGGTACGACTGGTCCAGCTATATCGATCATTCTGTGGCATTTGGCCGACAACGCATACCACCACAAAAAAGGATAAAAAATCTAATCAGAAAATGGTACAAAGGATACCACCCCGTGCATATAAAACAATTTCCACATGTTCCATTAGCCTGTCTTCGCTCAAACGTTCCCTTTGAGAGTCGGTTCAGGAACGTAATATGCAAATTTCTAGTTTTTCGTTCTTTGATGATGGATAACTCACCATTATATTATTTCTAGCATCGAGTCCACAAAATTCGTGCAGACATGATTTATATACTTCACTTGAGTGAATCCAATAAACAATATTTGCACGATAAATTACAAAATGTGCCAGGCAAAACGGATTCGTGCACGCCATGCATTAAGGATGCAAAATAAGTCGAAGAATGGCAATTTCAAGAGGTGCTACTCCTTTCGAGGTGACTATAACATAAACATCTCGCAACGTGTCTCAAAAGTTCTCGTATCAAAGTAGGTCCTTGTATTAAAATTTGCGGTAAAATTCAATTTGTCGTTCATCTTGACGAGGTGATATTACTTAGAACTTTCGCATGTTCGGTTTACATATTAACTTATGTTCGCGTAGAGTAGGTACATACAAGTGAGACATCCTTTCGTCCTCTAAATTGTAACTAGGTAATAAATTACATTTTACAGGTCTTATTTGAAGTAGCTTAATACTGTCTTTGCACTTCAGAAATAGTAGAATATAATCACACGCTAGCATGTACCGAACCATAAATGGCAGTAGCAACGAGTTGGTTCCTTAAGGTAGTCAAAGTAGTCAGCTGAAGGAATTTAGCATTTTCACCTAGTTAACATAAAAATGAAGCACCGTGAGTATGCTCGATGGAGTCCTCTTGAGTTATATGACGTGAAGTAAGCTGCATGCAACTGTACAACTCAAAAGACTGCAAAACCAATTTCCTTTCATACTCACATGCAGCTTTTCTGTTATGTCACAAGCTAATTTCGATTTTCTTGAAAGGCATTCATAAGGTTCTATTTTACTCAATACAAAGTCTTTGTTAATCAGCTGACAAGAGAACGGGGGCGTTATCGAGAGTAAAGTAGCTGAGTGGATTATCGACAGTAGAAAATGAATTAAATAATGTTTTGTAGTAACTAGTTTATATGTTCAACACCCTAAAATTATTTTTTAAAGACATTTGTACTTTTTCCTCATCAATTAGCACTGATCCGTTTGTTCACAAAGATATTGTAAATTGTTGTATTTCGATTAGGATTTTAGAACCACCTCAGTGTTCCCAGCCTTAAATAAATGTTTCTTCTCGATATCTTACTCCTTACGGTTGGAAAAGGATCTTAAGCAGTCACGCTACTGATCCTGATCTTCGCCGTTTGTACGGTCCTCATTTGAGGCTATCCTACAGTAAGTGCGTATAGAGGATTTTTTTGCTACCCTCTTTCTCTGAGATTTGTTGACAATGACAATAGTTACCTATTTGAGATTTGTAATTTTGTTCGTGTTGCCTTCTTTGCTTATAACTGTTATAACTGTTATTTTACAAATCTTTTCTTTTTTAAAGACTTTAAACTATTTCAATTAAAACAAAGGATCATGTGTCTGATAGTATAACAAAATTGTTATGGCTTCGCATTAGACCTGATGGGGTTTTTGCTTCTTTTCTAAATAAATTAAGTTTTTAAATTGCCTCGTTAACCTATCGACGATTTTTTTTTCCACTTTCTTAACCTATTTTAATATTTCATAGTCTTTCAGGTCTTCAG
The DNA here is from genome assembly GCA_964036015.1 of Leptarthrus brevirostris. Taxonomy (NCBI): domain Eukaryota; kingdom Metazoa; phylum Arthropoda; class Insecta; order Diptera; family Asilidae; genus Leptarthrus; species Leptarthrus brevirostris. The sequence goes on along the minus strand of OZ038372.1, from coordinate 153,023,526 downwards.
CTATTGTTCATCCGTCATTTCGTCATACACGTAGGTGGATCAGACATTCACGGTCTTTTACAGAACGTTTTTGCAAATTCTATTTGCTAAATGACGGGCTGAGAGTAAAAGTGACCTATTTATAAGGTTCGGGCAAAAGTGGCTTAGAAAATGTTCCCTGCAAAAACGAATTGCCTGAGATTCCGGCCAAAACCGAATCGTAGAAAATTTCCGGGCAAAAACGATTTAACTACAAAAAGTAATGCAAAGTTAATGCAGTTAAGTAGTTAAGTCGTTTTTGCCCGGAAATTTTCTACGATTCGTTTTTGCACGGAATCTGACGCGATTCGTTTTTGCGCGGAACATTTTCTAAGCCACTTTTGCCCGAACCTTAAAAATAGGTCACTTTTACTCTCAGCCCGTCAAATGTACCTCGATGTTAGTGGTCTATACAACTATACACAACAGTTCCAGTTCCACAAATCCATCTTTGATGATGCTGATGTCCCACAAGGTATCATTTAAAGTCCACTGCTCTTTATTAACGTTAACAAAGTCTTACATTTCGTAGTTAATTCTAAAATAATTTTAAATATTTACATATCTACACCGTACGGAGTACCGGCGCACTATAAATTTACATTTAGTCTAAAGCAACCGCTATGGACCAGATTCACAAGCTTTCAGTGTTAAAAAGTTATCAGATCTCATGTAGAACCAAGCCCCAACTCTAGAATGCCTAACTCTACAACCCCTAACTCTAGAAACCCTACATCTTGGTCAAAAAGTATGGCTTTGCCGTTTTATGGAACTATTTCGTGGCATAACTTTAAGGGCCAGTGACTTAATTTCTTACCATAAGTCCATAGGAGTTTCTGTGTGACGGCAAAGCCATACTTTTAACGTAGGGTTCGTAGAGTTAGGGTTTTGTAGAGTTAGGGACTTGGCTGTACATGAAATCTGTTAACTTTTTAACAGTGAAACCGTTATGAGCTTGTGTCTTGGCAACCTACTTTACATGAAATGTTTTTGGTGGGATTTTGAACATAGATTGATCTAGCTTAACATCGAGGTCAAAGGTCATAATGATTAGTTTTTAACCGCCGGGCAATTACGATTCTGATAATCCTTTCGGAGACAATGACGATGAGGTGGAAGACATCTCCGAAATTGCCCAATTGGTAAGTGAAACTGAAAATGATCAAAATGAATCCGTTACTTCGACAGCAAGCGAGATTTTATTCGCCGTGATGGAACAATTTTGAAAAAATCCTTATTACTAATGCCAACACCACAAACACAGTTAAAACACACTAAACTTTTCTTAACACTTCATATGTACCCATGTGTCTTAAAAGAACAAAATTGTCCTGGGCAATTTTCTCCCCACAATGAACAATTTAGCATTTTAAACATTTCGTACGCAGCTTTACTAGGTACGTCACGTGTAACACCACGAATTCAAAAAAAAAAAACAATACCCAGAGCACGTAAGAGCTACTATAAATGCAAGAATCCTGTGAGTCGTCTCGCTGCAAAAGTGGACATATCCAAAAAAGAAAATGTTTTGGAAAAGCTAATTTTCTTTCACAAATACCCAAAATGAGATTTAAAAAAAAACTGAATGGCATTTAAATGGTTTCGGCTGTGTGTTTCAGTATGCAATTTATTATAGTGTGGTATTGAGGTGGGGGGAAGTTATTTAATTTTTTGCTTTGGCGATGGGCAGCTATGCAGCTCTTCTGGATTTGGCCGATTTTGCACCAATCTTCAACAAAATTGTATTGAAAAGAAGAGGTATTTATTTTTACATTAAAAAAAAAGAATCGAACATACGCAAAAAACATCAGACTCTAGTGGCCATATCTCCTTCTTCGCAGAAAATATCATCTGGGTCTTCTTCTTCTTCCTGCGAAGTTTTTTCGCTTCCTTCTCGTCCTTGAAAAGCTGTGAAGTCGGTATTTTACAGCCTGTTCCTTACTTATGGCAATGCAAATACATACACAATATCTGATAATCCTGCGCAAGGAAAGGTTTTACAAATTACAAAAATTAAAAAAAACTCGAATCACTTCTGTTCGCAACCTTTATTTCACGGATTTAAGATCGAACTGAATTCATTCTTTTAAATCTGCTCAAGACTCTATTACCCCAGTGTTGCCTTATAAAATACCTATAATATAATGTAAAATGCTTTTCTGTATTTTCTGTATTATGTGTTCTCATCCTTGGGTTTGTCCAAACTTATTTTCGATATCCTTTTCTAGGCACTGGTTGTATTGCCTTACAGTTCTTCTTTTCCTCACTAATGATTATTACATGCCAAAGGGGTTCCTTTATACCCGTTGGTCAACTTTCCTAAATTTCTGGATAAGAGCTGTAATGAAACACGATTTTCCTACCAGAGCAAAATATCAGGGAATAGTCTAGTTTATACAATACCCCTGCGCTATCTGGCGAATTTGAAGATGGCCGGCTTTGAATCTACATGGATGAGTGGAGGTGGCCAGTTCTGCAGCACACCTTGATTTTCAGGAGAATTTTAAGCTTGAATCTGGCTGGCTTTGAAACTTTTTTGTGTTCCCAAGTGGTAGACGAGATCAAATGGGCTCAGAATCTTTGAAAAAACGTATTTGTGAAAAAAATGGAGATGGCCACTTTTGCAGCTCATGTGTGCGATGAGAACACCAACCCAGCTTCAACTATATGCCAAACATTTATTGAGCAAGAATATTTAATACAGCATTTTTTACTTTTATTTTATTTACGTTCCTTCTACTTGCCTTATTAAGTACTTTACTTTTACTAAATTTACCAGGTTTTTTTTTTTTTTTTTTTTTTTATATATGATGTTGCCAAAGCTCAGGGGATGCCCTATGATGCTAAAGCACAGCCTTGGCAGGAAAGGAATTAAGGTTGGGGAAAATGGGTTAGGAGGTTGAGTGAAGGAGGTGTCGATGTACGCCTCGTTTGAAAGTTTCAGGCTCATTAGACGAGGGAAAAACAGAAGATGGTAAACTGTTCCACATTCGTGTTGTTCTGCTAAGAAAAGATTCCCAAAATTTGACGGTACGTCCAAATTTGACCCGGAGAGTATAGGGGTGGGAGCGACTTGTATATCTTGTATCTTGTATCGCGCGTTGTAATGAGTCTACAAGGCATCAGGCTAGCAATTTCGTTAGAACAATGGCCATGGAAATAGCGATAAAAAAGTGAGAGACAACCGACATTCCGTCGATGCTCCAGAGAGTCAAGGCCCTCAGAGATTGAGGAATCGCCAATAAGTTTAACAGCCTTACGCTGAACTTTGTCTAACGCGGACAACGCGGTGTGTCCGGCCCCTGCCCAAATATGGGAATTATATTCAAGTCTAGGCCTAATGTGGGACTTGTAGATCAACGCTTAGTCGGGTGGGGTGAAATATTTCTTACATCTCTGTAGAAAACCCAAAAATTTCATCGCACTTTTAGCGATTGCAAATATATGATCCGTCCAGCTAAGATTGCTGGATATCTCAATACCCAAGATCTTTAGGGAGGGTGAATTGGGTATATTCACTCCGTCGACTGAAATGGGTTGGGGGTGAACTGGGCGTTTTTTAAGGGACATTAAACAGCATTGAGTTTTGGATGCATTAAACGTAACACGATTTGCTCTGCCCCAAGCGAGGACCATAGAAATGTCTTTGTTTAATGATCTAAACATGCGTTCCCGATTGACTTTTGTAGCATTTCCACGTGAATTCATTACAGAATCAAATGAGTACGCGAAATCAAGGGTGCTGTCGTCGGCAAAACTATGAATAGGATTGAGAGAAAGGGATAAGAGATCATTAATAAAAAGAAGAAATAAGGTTGGTGAAAGAACTGAACCCTGAGGTACACCGGCATTTATTTCGTCGGAATCAGATGTAACTCCGTCAATTACTACACGGATTGAACGGCCTGACAAAAAGCTCTCTATCCATTTAACGAGGGTTGGGTGCAGACCAAATGTTTGAAGTTTGGCTAACAGGGCAGCATGCCAGACTCTATCAAAAGCCTTTGAAATATCAAGAGCGACGATTTCGGACTCACCGAAATTATGGAGACAATGATTCCAACGCTCCGTTAGAGCAGTTAGTAAGTCTCCGGTTGAGCGGCCAGCGCGGAAACCGTACTGGCAATCGTTAATAAGATGGTTATTTTCTAGATATTTCAACAACTGAGAGTTGATGAGTGATTCAAAAACTTTGGATATGATCGAGGTTAGTGCAATTGGTCTGTAGTTAGAGGGGTTGCATGCCTCTCCTTTTTTAAGTATCGGCTGGACATGAGCAAGTCTCCATACACTTGGAAATATTCCTGTTGAATATGACAGGTGAAAAAGTTTGCGCAGAGGTTTAGCCAAAGCAGAGGCGCAGCATTTTAAAACAAGGGGCGAGAAACCATCAGGCCCAGTAGCTTTGGACACATCGAGTTTCGAAAGTACTCTAAAAACATCCCGAGTGCGAAAGTGTAGCGGCTTTTGCCTACTAGTGCACTGTGATGGAGATGGAAGTGGCTGCGATGAAGGTGGCAAGTACGAGTTAGCAGCAAAATTAGCAGCAAACAGGTTGGCCTTGTCCAATGAGTCAGTAAAGACATTCCCATTATAAATGAGTGGTGGTGTTGACGAACAGGTGAAATTGTTCTTTACGGTTTTTACTAGAGACCAGAAGCCCTTACTACCCTTTTCAGTAGAAAATACCTTCCGTCTGATGCACTGGTCGAAATTGAACTTAGCCCGGCTAATTGCTGAATTGAAAATATTCCGCGCATCTCTATAGATACGTCTCAATTCCTCTGAAGGGCACAATTTATATGCCTGGAAGGCTGCTTCCTTCTTTTTAATGGCTGCGAAACAGTCATTATTGAACCAATTGGTGTTAGTTGGTTTGATGTTCTTGAAGCTATGAGGAATAAAGCGGTGCATTCCAAACCATAGGATGTTCAAGATATAATCGGTGCTTCTGTTAACGTCCTTCATAGAAAAGCAATCAGACCAATCCAGCTCTCTGAGATATTTATTAAGTCCCGCCCAATCAGCATTTTTATAATGCCACACTAATCTTTTGGTGGAGTTTAGGTTAGTGGTTGTCAGAGAGGAGATGGAGAATTGGGCGGAGATTAGACAATGGTCCGAATTACCCAAGGGAGACGTCACCGAAACCGATTATTTTTCTGGATGCGATGTTAGAAATAGATCTAAAAGATGCGCGTTGTGCCCCAAAGTATCAGGAACACGAGTCGGACACTCAACCAGTTGCTGTAAATTAAAAGACTCACTAAATAACTCGACGTGTCTTCCAGACGGGCTTTTAGTTGATACTTTTAGTTGATAACTGCTAATTCAAAAATACATTCTTCTTATTACAGTTACCTATTTAATACACATTATATACGTAAATAATACAAAGATGTAGCTTTCAAAAAATCGTTTGGTCTTCATAGAAAATTCATACTTTATAAAATTATAAAAGTAACACCCTTTCATAAAAATTTGTATCTTATGTACAAAACAATTTTCTGTAAGATGTCATGAAGGCTTGAAAAGATCGACTTAAAAAAATGAAGTTATGCAACTTTAAAATCGAAATGGTACCCGAGTACTCCCTGTGATATCATAAGGGTTAACAATCGTCGTACTAGCTAGCAAAGCTATCACAATCTTGTTGTTCTGTTTAAATTTACGACTTAAGTGGCACTTAACTTCTGCTGCTACTTATGTAGCACTCAACATCATAAGACTTGACTTGACTTAGTCCCAGACTTGGTCATAAATTCATACTTGTGTTATTTTTTAAACTTTCTAGGATCAATTAAATATAGTTTTAGTATTCAGTGCAACATTAAAAGCATCCTGGGAATATGTAAATGCAACAATGCCGTCAGGAATCCTTTATGTAAAACTATAAATAGAAAAATATTTTACCGGCAAGCTTGTTGGACTTCATTAGGGTTGATGGTGAAGAACTCTTACTGTTACATCACTAAATGAACGCACTAACAGAATTCAATATATATACACTTATACACTACTATAGATACTTGGATTTTATAATAATTTCGGAAGAGTAATACGTCAATATAAAAAAATAAATAAAATCTATATATGGCTTTAGAGATTGGAATTTTTTCAAAAAGTGCAGGCGTTCAAGGTAAACGGTCACTCCACTGTTTTAAATGGCAATCCTCATTTTTTATGGCCGAAACTTGTTCCTTGGTTCAAAATAAATAACTTTTATCCCAACCATTTTTCGATTTGACTCACTTTTTTAACCAATCGGCAATTACCAGTTTTTTTTTAAGATTGATTTGTGAAAAAACTAAGTTTCAAATCGAAGGATATTTGGGGCAAAAGTTGTTTATTTTAACCCAAGGAAGAAGTTTTGACCACAAGGAGGAGGAGTGACCTCTACGTTGACCTCGAACGCCTCCACTTTTTGAAAAAATTCCAAATGCATCTTGCTTCCCCCTTGAAACCATACAACTTTTATCCGAACCTTTTTTCTCTAGATCGCGTTATTCCAAGGTTACAGGGGTAAGAAGTTTTGAAAAAAATACTCGGTATACTCGGAACAGATAAGGTATGAATTTACTGTATTGATGTGCAAAAATTACAATTCAATCCTAAGATGCTTTTACATGTTTATTGAGGTGTCCCTTTATTTTCGTCACTCCTGTAGAGGTGTGATAAAAAGGAGAGGTCCTGATAAAAGCTCATTGGAATTAAAGGATTTAGTCCTTGTAAAACTTTAATAAGCTTTTAACGAAGGTTTCAGGACTAATTCGATGCTTCTTATATTTTCCAGCAGATGGAGACGGCATTGGCATAAAGTGAAAGCATTTTAAACTTGCGTGAAGCTAGTGAACTACACAAGGATAAAGCTTTTTTAGGAACTAAATGAAAGCTTTTTTGCTTAACGAAAGAATACTCAAAGTTAATGACTTCGTTTCGGGGATTTCCCGGTTTTTCGTTCCTCTAGCTGCCTCCTTTTGAACTTTAACTCAAAGAGGAGAAGAAACGTGCTCCTGAAAATCATAGAAAAACAAGTTTCCTTGAACGTTAACCATTCTGATTGAACGTTAATCATTCTGTTTCCTACTAAGTTTTTTTAACATCGCCAAGATATGATTGTAGAAGATCTAGTGGAAATTTATTCCATTTGGGTCAATTGAAGATGTTTTTAATTGTTATAAATAATATTCATTAGTCAAAATATATGCAGAATCGTTTCTTATGATATTTTTTCTACAGTACTTCCATTATTTAAAAAAGAAGGAATGGTTAATTGAAAATACTTCCATTACTTTTCAAAAAAGTAATGATAAATGTAAATTTTTTACGTTACTCATTACAAAATTAAGGGTTAATGCAAATTGTTTACATTTCTTATTACAAAAGTAATGGTTAATGTAATTTTTTTTACATTACTCATTACAAAAGTAATGGTTAATGTAAATTTTAAACGGTAATGCATTACCAAAAGTAATGCATTGCCAAAAGTAATGCATTACTCGCAACCCTGGTCAGCAAATTCCTTTGACCACCTCTTCATTAAACCCAGAGTGATATTAGCCTGAGTGACTATGGCATCAAAATGATCCTCGAAAGAAAATTGGGAATTGAGCCAAACACCTAGGTCCTTAGTCTTGATAACTCTGGTTAAAGGTCAGCACTCTATGGTAAAGTGAAATTGAAAGGGAGATCTTTTTTGTGAGAAAAACAAAGATATACAGTTGCCAATATTTAGGGGAAGGAATTCTGAAAAGCGTCCAAGTCAGAATTTAAAAGTAAGCAATCGACATTGTCTGACACAGTGCAAAATATCTTAGCGTGCGTCGTCAGCATTACAAAGAATATTTGAGTGAGACAGAATCGTAGATACATCATTGATGTAAATTATAAATAACATTGGCCCGAGGTGGGAGCTCTGCGGTACACCGGAAGTGTTGAAAATAACACCAGACAGAGCTCCACGAAAAGAAACCCGCTGAGTGCATTCAGACAAGTACGAATGAATCCGATTTACAAAAACTCGCGGAAACCCGAGAAGGGAGAGTTTGAGAACAAGAATTCTATGATTTATTCTATCGAAAGCTTTGCTGAAGTCAGTAAAAATACAGTCAACTTGCTAACCACCTTCAATTGCAGAAATACACAAGTTTGAAAATTTCAATAAATTGGTGAAAGCCATGTTTAAACGGCAAAGTATAGCAATTAGTCTATAGTTCGAAATTTCGCATTTATCACCTTTTTTGTGAAGGGGAATAATTAATGAGGTTTTCCAAGTTTTCTAAATAACACCGCAACGAGTTCAGAGATTAAATAAATAACACATAGTAGGGGCAAAAACGGAACCACATCTTTTCACGAGTGAGGCAGGAATACCGTCAGGATCAATTGAAAAACTATCAGCCAAGGTATAAATTATCCTCAAAATCGTAGCTTCGTCAATAATAAAATAATTGTCTACTAACAAGCTTTAAGGATAGACTATAGATTGTGTGTCCAAATCTCTAAATACGCTTGAAAGCAGATCGATAATATTAAAACCGTTTTTATTGGTTCATTGCGACACCGTAGTTAAGGCTATGCACTCAACCCTATAAAAGCTCTAAAGAGAAATTAGAGCCGACCTAGAGCTCCTAGAAGGCCCATATAGATCTCTGTAACCGATAGAAACTAGTTCTTGGCGAGCCAGCCAGTATTGTTGGCTAGAGCAGAATGTTGCAGCCGGGAATCATTTAGAGCTCCTGATAAGCCGAACAAGGTCCCTGATATCAGTAGAACCTAATTCGGTTAACTCTTTGGAAAATGGGAAGCGAAAGACCGGTTATATGGCTGGCTAAAGCCGGGAAGTTGCAGATCTGCCGGGTAATGAAACGGATGTGTTCGCTCTACCATCTATCATTTGCAATCCTAAGGGATGCTTGTATAATCTCTAGCTTGCATATTTCTAGCGGCCATACTCCTGATTATAAATTAAATAAAAGCTTCCTGAGCAACAGATTTCAAGCACAGTTCCATTTTTTTAATTTTGTGGAACATTTTTTTTAAGTGTGTAGGCGGGCTTAATTGTCATGGTTTGGGAGTTAAAGGGTGATTCATAAATTCCAGTTTTTCATGGAATGCACATTACTCTTTTATTTTTATCTTTTGATCTACCCAACACAGCGACATCAAACAAACGCATTCCAGCAGAGATTCAGTGTCAATTTTTGGGCTGGTATCATCGGCAACCATTTGGTAGGACCATTAATTTTGCCGCAAGTGCTTAATAGTAAAATTTATGTGGACTTTTTGGACCATACACTGCCAGATTTAATAGAGGAGAACTCTATGGATAACCTTAGGGGAATGTTTCACCATCACGATGGAGTACCAGCGCATATAGCTAACATTGTGAAGGTAATACTAAGTGAACAATTTCCTAACCGCTGTATTGGACGAGGTGCACCAATTCCTTGGCGTGCTAGATCTCGAAACCTTACCACATTGGACTTTTTCTTATGGGGAACAATGAAGGATGAAGTTTATTCAAGCCCTGTTAACAATAGGGAGGATTTAGTTTGCAGAATTGGGAATGCATCGGCGAAAATATGGGAGAGACTGGCTGCAATACGCCTTAAACAGGGACTTAGAAGGAGATTGTTAGCATGCATCCAAAGTGGCGGTGGACTTTTTGTACCTGTAATAGTAAAAGTTAGATCAACCCCCCCCCCTCCTCCCCACCCCCTATCATAAAATTTTTTTTCGCCTTTTGAAATTAATATCTATCTGGACTTAGAATTTTAAATTTGAATTAAGGCAAATAAATTCTTGGTAATTAAAGAAAATCATTAACCACGTACCAATGAAAAGCTCTCAACTGAACAATAACTTTACAGAGGCAAGGAGAAATATATGCATATTATCCTCAAACCTGTGCTAATTACACAGAAGTCTTCGCATTATTAAATAGTCCTTAAGCCAATATTTTTCCAAAATGGTTAAGTTTCAGAATTACCCAACGAGCCAGATTGTCCAAATTGGCAAACAAGTCGGAAGTAGTACCAACATGGCCATAAACTTGTAAAATCTGCTCAGAATAATAAACCGCGACAGTAGAGAACTAAAAAGAATCCTGCGGACTCCAAAGTTCTTCACAGAATTGGTCGTTATGTCGGGAATACTTTATATTTCTTAATTGCCGCACTTAGAGCAATTACAAGTAGTATAAAACCGAAACAAGTATTTTTCCTATTTTTATTCCCATTTGCAGAAATAACTGGTATTCGTGCTAAACGAGAGAACAATACTCTCCAAATTTTCCAAGCATAAGAATTTCTGGTCGAAAGGAATCCTATCGCTTAATTTTCGTGGAACATTAGACTTACTGGACAATATCTTACTCTTCCAGAGGTTTCACTCCCCCGATGGAATGGAGCCACTTAATGGGTCAAGTAAAGGCAACTCGCCCAAATAAATTACAAGATTTGTGCTGGTAGAATACTTTTATGAGAGCATGAATCCTTGCTCCTACAGTTCTCTTGCGAACATTTTTGCTTGCTTGGCCAGTTAATGGGTGTTTTCGTGGAGGAAAAACAGAAATCTTGAAGTAATATAAGATTTATCATTCGAGAAAATTACATCATTTCCGGTAATATTTTGCCTTGTTTTTCCGCCTTAAGTGCAAGATGTCATAAAAGTTGCTGATGCTTGAACAAAATATTATTTAATTTCGCCATGCAAATTAGCATCTAATTAATTTTTGTGGTATTTCATGTTGGCAATAATATCAGACGTAGGCGTTACAAATTGGAAGTAAGTATCTTTGTTGGCATGGAGATGCAATTAATTTGGAGAATCTTGGCTTCTTAGTTGGAAAGAAAGACGCTTTTTAATTATGACCCACCAAAAATATAGCACTGAGAAGAATTGAAACTCCTCATAAATATTGTTTTAATTCTTTTAAACTTTAACATGCCTAGAAATCTGCCAGACTTTGTAAGGAATCACTTCCTTTAAATTTAATTATGTTTTTGTTGTCTTACGTTTGATCAACTTGGTTCATACCACATCCTACTCTAGATACAAGCCCGCAAAACAAGACAGTTCAGCCACTTCACCACCAAGTATTTCGTCATTATTTCATTTTTCTTGTACCTTAGATTAGCCAATCCTTGCACATGCAAATAAAACTGCACACTTTCGTAACCAAAACCAAAGAGAAACGCTGATGTTATTGACACATTTTAAGCTCAATACTTCAACAAAACAAGCTCAAGATAGTTTTCCCTTTAAAACACATTCAAATTAAATAAGAGAGACACTTTTTATCGTCTTCACATTTTCAGAACATTTGTAGGTTAACCTCAAGTAAAATCCAATTTAAGACTTTAAATATATTGCGAGAAATACTACGAGAAATAACAATCCCACCAAAAAAATTTCATGTAAAGAAGGTTGCCAAGACTCACAAGCTCATACCGCTTTCACTATTAAAAAGTTATCAGATCTCATGTTGAGCTAAGGCCCTAACTCTACAAGGCCTAACTCTACAACCCCTAACTCTAGAAGCCCTACATCTTGGTGAAAAAGTATGTCTTGGCTGTTTCGCGGCCATCGCACAGTCACTCCTATGGACTTATGTTAAGAAATAAAGTCACTGGTCCTTAATGTTATGTTGTGCATTAGATCCATGAAACGGCCAAACCAAACTTTTTGACCAAGATTTGGGGTTTCTAGAGTTAGGGGTTGTAGAGTTAGGCCTTGTAGAGTTAAGGGCTTGGATCAACATGAGATCTGATAACTTTTTAACAGGGAAAGCGGTATGAGCTTGTGAGCCTTGGCAACCTTCTTTACATGAAATGTTTTTGGTGTTGGCTTATTATTTGCAAGCGATAAATCAGGGTGTTACTTAGCTTTAACCGATTATATTCAACTATAGCTGACTGTTGTGCTTTATTTATATTAACTTAAAGGAGACTAAATTATCTTTCCTACAAAGTAAAAAAATGTACACTTTATTAACCGAAACAATAGATTAGGTACTAGGACGAATTTAAAGAAAAACCACCCCCGGCAGCCCTTCATTCTGGCGTAGTCGAGTGAAGAAGGCATTTTTTGCACCCCAGCAGTTCCTTTGTGCAACTCTGATTGCAAAATCTCACAATCAGCATTAGATTTGATTGGGAGAAAAATCTTAATATCGTCAGCATATATAATAAATTTACATCTTTGAAGTAAATACGAAATATCATCAAAAGGTTAGATGAACAACAATGGACCCAGATGACTGCCTTGGGGAACGCCAGAATGAGCAACAAAATCATCAGAGAGTGCGCCACGAAAACGTACCCTATAAATTCTATTAGATAAATACGACTTAATCCAAACAATAAACGAGGGCGGGAAACCCAACTTAGCCAATTTAAAAGCAATGATAGAGTGAGACAGCTTATAAAAGGCCTTAATAAAATCAGTGTAAATACAGTCAGTTTGTCAACCATCCGTGAATCCACCCACAGTACAGGAAACAAACTCAACCAAGTTTCAAACCGTTGACCTACTCTGAAGAAAACCATACTGCCGAGTGGAGATTAAGCCTTTAGACACTTCGGATAATTGCGAATGTATTAACAGTTCGAAGAGCTTGGGGATACAGGACAATTTAGCAATCGGCCTGTAATTGGAAATGTCTCGCCTATTGCCACTCTTGAAAATAGGAATTAAAAAGGATATCTTCCAAAGTGCTGGGAAATGGCCCCGCCAAAGAGACTTACTGAATAAAAACAGCAAAGGCCATAATAATACCGAAGAACATTTCTTTATGACTGCAGCAGGAACCCCGTCAGGACCACTAGAAAAGTCAGTTGGAAGTGCAGTATTATGCTTCAACAAGATCTCTTCCGTGATAGATGGGTAAGATTCGACTATTTATGTGCGAAAAGTTTCCACCATCCGGGATGAAATCAGATGATTCAAATGCACCCTTAAAATATTCAGCAAATAAGTTACAGATAATATTAGAATTATTGCTGGAAATCCCACCGAACTCCATAGTCGACGGATAGTTATCGACCTTTTTCTTCAAGTTAACATACTCGAAAAATTCACGGGGGTCAGAGAATAATCTGTTCTTTCAACTTTGAAGGTATTCTTCATAGAGAGAGAGCAAGAACGGCTTAAAAAATGTTCATGGCAAATACTCAATTCTTGCCAGGAGTCAACACTGCCAACCCTGAAGGTACTTTTTCCAAAGTCTGTTCTTCCTATTCCTAAGAGTTTTTAATTCTCTGTCAAACCAGGGTGGAGCGAAGTCTTTACCTCTAACCCGAACTAAGATCACCAGACAAGCAAGTTTGGAAGTCTAACTCACAAAGATAATCAGTCAAAGCCTCAAAATCGGCCGCTCTAAAGTTATAATGATATTGGCTATCGAGGTTATCGACAAGCACGTCCGACCAACAATGAAAAGCAACAAGCAGTGTCAAGAGAAGGAGGCTGGGTTCAACAAAAGTGAGCGTGGAGTGCGTAGAGAACACCAAATCTTCCCATATTGTTACATTGCTCATTTGGCAAAGCCCCAAGCTAGCCAAGGTGTCGAGCAATAACGAAACTTAGTGTGTTTCATTAGACATCATTATCTTATTCTAAGAATTTGGGTTCTCTGGTATTATCCAGACCGAAGCTATTAGGGTTCGAAAGTACGACGAAACGCTTCGAGAAAAGGTAGGTAGTGCCCAGATTCCTCAAATTTCTCCTTATGACTACTGTGGCAAGTTTTGATTTGTTTACACCACCAATGCTTAGCTGTTAATGCCGGCATCCGGGCTTGTATCTAGTGTAGGCTGTGTCCATACAAAGTCTGACAGATTTCTAGAAACCCTTAAAGACATTTGCTTAGTGAATCCATTTTTGTTCTGAATTATAGCACTTTGGTCTGGAGAGAAGAATAACCAAAACCACCTTAAATTTATGAAGCAAAAACCGGAAACTTACCTTGTTTTATTTTCACGTCATCTGTTCTTTGGTTGTCTCAAGTTGTTTTTCACACTTTTCCCGTATTTCACAAATTCAAACATTGAAAATCAATTACACGCTAAAATACACAACTACTAAATTGAAATTTCACTTATATTACGCTATTTCTGAAGACTAATTTTCCAAAATAAGGAAACGAATTTGCACTAAATTTCGCACCATTTATTCAAGAGACAAAATCACGGCGCAATGTACATGTACATTTACCTGCGGGATTCTTGTGCTTGACATTTTGTATCGAGACTCGAATAATTTAAGTATGAAGTTGACGTGATCCGTTGGCGAATTCTAATATTTTTCTTGTAATAAATTTATCAGTTATTAAATTTAAAATAATTTAAAGATTATATTTGGTTTATTAAAATGAGAAAATTAAAATTAAATAATTGTAATTTAACACTACCTGAAAAGATTAAAATAAATTATTTATCAGCACATTTCTTGGTAAGAAATGGACGAACATTTTCTTTAATTTGATTAATCATTTTCCTTATTCACACCACGGATATCTTAAATATTGTGACGCGAGGATCGGCGCATTAATTAAGACACTTATTTTCAAACGCAAATGGTGGCAGCTTTATTGGCAGTCTAAATCACGACTAAACTAACCAGGCTGTTATTCAGCCCTATTTTTACTACTCAACTTGACTCTAGAAACTATTCACCATAGATTCGAGTCGTATACGGTTTACTATATTCGTTTTCGTGGCCTATCTCGTGCACGTTACAATGCTCCCCTCTTAGAATTGTTCGCCCCACAACAGCTTTTCCGCCGGGGTACAGATATCTTGTACGGTTTTCGTGCTGCTCTTCTGTTTTGGTAATCTTACATCGGCCTTTGTACCTTTAGGCAACTGCTCCTCAGATTTCAGGTATTTCTCCAATGGTCTGCTTCCATATTTTCACATTCTTCTTCTAGTTGGCTGTAGCTTAACTGAAGATCCCTGTAACCCCACGAAAGCCACTCATGTTGGGAACGAAGATTTTGAATGCATTCCTCTGCCTCCTTCAATTACTGTCGTAGATGAAGCATCTCGTCTTGCTCAGCATGAACCATTGGAGTGTTAATCTGATTGATGATGTCGCATTCTTGAACTTCTCGCCCCTTTATCGATGCTTTCCTTTCTTCTTCGCACAGGTTCAATCTTCCCTTCTGGAGACGCATTCCCACTTTTCACATGTCCTAATTGTTCTTTTACCCGGCATTTCCAGCATATTCTTGACTCGTTTTCACTTTGCAACATTTCTTTCTTCATTCATTGCTCTTCATTAGTCCATCGTCATCGACGTTCTTTCAAGACACCTCCATTGCTTCGGGCACCTTCTGTTGGACCGTATTCCTCTGACAAATGGTCAAATGATCATTTTGCAGATGACCTTCTTCATCGCAGAACTAGTATCTATACTTGTGTCGGGGCACTTTAGCTTTATTGTTTCGGTCTGTACCTCCCTTCAATCCAAATTCTTCTCGTTCTCTGTTGCTGCACTTTTCACAAGCAGTCATCCTTGTGCTATATTCCGTAAGGATTGGTCTCCTTTGCTTCCAGCAATCTCATCGGAGATGACCCTCCTGGGTGCAAGTTCCTCAATAGCTGCCGCTGGTTCAGTTAATCACTGCATGGCAGTGTTAAAGTGATCCAGGTTAAAGTTTATTTTCTAGTGGTAACACAACGGACCATACCAAGATCTATGTGCGATCGACTGATTTACTACCGTTGGCCACCAGCTAACCTATCCTAACCTAACCTCTCTTCTATTTCGGTTTCCTCTCTCAGGCGAATGGTACTTCTTGAGGCTTGTTTTGCTGTCTTATGAGCCAGATCGTAATCCGAAAATTGGCTAAACGTGGGATAAGCTAAATGTGTCAGCCTTTCAATGTCCGCAAATAACTGCTGTAATATCTCTCCGAGCTTCTATGTTCGACCTCGTAGCTGAAGGCGGTAATTCTCTTGCATGTGCTGATTCCGATACCGTAATTCTAAGATTTGTATTAGAGATGAATAGTCGTACCTTTGCTCTGCTGGTATAGTCTGTAATAGGTTTGCGGCTGTGCCTCTGATTGGCAAAATTAAAGCTGTAGCTTTTTCCTCGTCAGTCTGTCCTCTAAGTCTGTATGTTTGCCAGGGCGTTTGGCAGCCAAATGTAGGAGGATGAAGTCTTTTGTTCACAGCCACATCTGTAGATAAAGATACCAGTTCTGGACACTCTCTAGTTTAGTCTTAATTTCTTCAAAATTTTCCTTTATTGACAATTTTATTTCACATTTAGCTTCTATTATTTTTATCTGTCCAGAAACTTCCAGCTTTTTAATCTCTTTTTAATTTATGACTTTGCCTCTCTCATTTTATTATCTATATGGGTCTCGAGGTTGATTTTGATGGTTTTCTATCGTCTCCATATAACTCTTTGGGGAAGAACTTACGGTTTCCGGCTCGGTCAATTATCTGGGGGTAGTCCTAGATTCAAGACTTAAGACATGTTGAGGAGAAAATCCAAAGAGCAAACAGTGCTCTACATCAATATGGGAGGGTGTGTGGGCGACGGTGGGGTATCTCGCCAAAGGCCGCATACTGGATCTACACTATAATGAGATCGATTATATCATATGCCTCGGTGGTATGGTGGCCAAGCGCTTCAAAAGCCACCGTAAAAAGGCTATTGAGTAAGGTTCAGAGGCTAGCATGTGTAGCGATAACAGGGGCCTTTCGAACCACGCCGAAAATGGCGTTAGAGATAATACTGGGCTTGCTGCCTTTAGACATATATGTGAAGAGAACTGCTGCATCAGAGCTCTTCGCATGGATCGAGGCGCAAACTGGATCTCGTAAGGGCAAAGATCTCGTAGTAACAAAGGGCATAGGAAAATACTGGAACTTGTCAAAGATGAGATACCGAAATTAGAAATGCCTGTTGATGGTATAAGCAAAGTAAGGGTAATTGATAGACACCACGAAACGCTTATAAGGGATGGGTCCCTCCCTGAAAACCGTCTAACCGACGTTATAATTTTCATGGATGGATCCAGAATTGATGGGAGAGCAAGCGCAGTAATCTTCAGTGAGGACCTGAATTTGAACACCCATCTTTGCCTTGGGGCATACACCTCAGTATTTCTGGTCTACGCATTGGACTACATGCTGCAGAGTTGGGTAAGGGGCAAGAAGATTGTGGTGGCACTCAGATTTCAACACAGCGCTGGTCTTGGAGTGTGTCCGTAAACTAAACGCGTGTGCCTCTTCAAATGAGATGACACTGGCGTGGGTCCGAAGACACGCAGGGGTCGAAGAAAATGAGAAAGTACTTCCAAAACTGAGCTAGGCAGGGGCCTGTTAGAAACGTGAGCCACGAAGAAACACTGGGAACAGTGGTACGTCGTGGACTCGTGCAGACAGGCAAAAATGGCGATTGTTCCGACCAGAAGTGTTGAACAGAAGAAGGTCCTGGATCTGGATCGTAGGACCTTGGAAGGGCCGACTGCGCTACTAAGAGGACATGGTAACTTCAGGGGTCATCCAAAGAAGATGAACATTCTCGATGATGATACATGTAGCCTATGCCTGGAGGAACAAGAGACGGTGTCCTGAACTAGCAAGCTGGATGAAAGAATGAAGAGTGGCAGAGGTGTCTTATAAACAAATTCTTGCGCTGACCCGAGGAATCGAGGTGAGGGAAGAAAACTGGATTAGTCCGGTTTTCTCTCGCTGAGATCGCAAGGGGTTGGGACGAAAAGGGACCCGGATAAAGTGTTCTGATTCGGCAAATCCCTAGAGGGGTGCTTTTAGTAAGTAAGAATCTCACATTCCCAGAGAAACTCGAGTCTCCTGGTGTCTTTGGAAGATTTTCACCCCTCACACAGGAGAGTTGATTGAATAGCTGCCCTAAATATAAATGGTTATAGGAACCAGAGAGAATAGTAATAATTTATTTTTAGTTAACATTTCATATAGTACGGTTTAGGGCTTCAGGATACTTGAGATAATTCTCGCTGCTGGTACCAGTCTCGACGCGAGGTCGGGATCGGCAGCGATCGTTTTATTGTGGAGAACTTTTATAGTTTTTTCAGCTCTTATGTCGTTCTGAAAAGTGTCAATTGTTTGATTTATGGGAGATATAAGTGTACACTGCTCTCCTTATTCGCTTCTTCCTACTTGATTTCTTTCTGCAGATACTTCCAAAGAAGAGCCTTTGATACCTTGCTCAGGGAGAGGGGAATAAGAAGAAAATGCATATATCCCCGTTCTCCCACCGAGATTCCCTTTTTGTCATCTCGTCGAGAGCGAGACCGGGTGGAGGATGGCCTTTATCTTGCCGAGGTTTCGACGAGAGCAAGATCGTCTTCAGCTTCTTGACGAGACCCGGACCGAGGTACGCCAAAGCCCTAGTGCGGGTTGTGAAAAATTTTAGATTATGCGGCCAGTAAGTCAGTGAGTTTTACTGCCGTAAGAATGAAGTAATAATTATTATTTAAAAAGGACCTCCTCATATCTCGCTTACCTATTTAAAAAAAAATTCCCACTTTATGACGCATTTTATGGTTAAAAAAAATCCTATTAAAGATACTGAAGATATAAAAATTCTTTTGAATATTTATCTACTAAAAACCTTTCAAAATGTTACCTAGCAGTCATGTGTATATTAATCGCGGTATCACTTAACCACACATCGTTTAATGGAGTACTCATTTTAAAAGCTAAACCCATTCAACAGGAAAAACACAGGTATGATATGCGTAAATAGGTTTCGTCCTCACACAGTAAAATGCTTTGAGGCTATTTCTCGACCTTTTCAGATCAAAATTTTAAATCTTCTGAATTTATACAACTGCTTTTATTCGGGTTTATATTTTCGAGCACTTTTATTTTGATAAAATCCCTGAATGCCTTCGGGCCAGGATAAAGGCGAAATAAATCTGATCCAGACAGTTCTAAGAAGAGAGGATTTAGGATGACTTTAGTAAATTATTTCAATTTAAATATGCTTTGGATTTTGTGTAACAACACACTATCTAGACACATAAAAGTGGTAAGTGTAAAGGGGGTATTTTTTGGAGGGATGCATAGCAGTGTAAAATCTTTAAGATTCCACTTAAAACGGGTGGAAGTCATGCAGATTAAATTTTTACTTAAAAAAAAATCAAAAGATGAATTTATTCGGAAACAAAAACTTTTTGAAGGTATAAGTTTACAAAAGCCCTGGAAATATCTCCTCTGGATTACCCCAAAATATCTTACTTTATCAGCATGTCCGGAATGTATTTGTAATCGTACATCTTTCCAACTACGATAGGATGCGCTCTTTTGAACCCAGTAAACGGTGCGAACATGAAATCTCACTTTAATCCTTTAAGGTTTTACACAATTCACTCGTATCAGCGGTAGACTCTAAATTGAACCCTTTTCTCTCCCACTACGGACAGAAAGTAGATATGAGGCCTTTCAGAAAGTTCACCTGATCCGAAGCTATACGAATAGGAACATATTGTCAACATTGTTTGGAAAAGCTTGTATTATCCTGACTTTGTTTTTTTTGCTTGCATATTTATGCCTATATTCAGAGGCGAACAGGATCTACGAACCTATAGACATTACCCTACGAACTTTTTGCCAAACCTATTAATTTTCACAATATTCTTGCATTGTGTTCCCAGCCCTTCTAGAGGAGGAAAAAGGGCCATTACGAAAGTTATAAATTTTAATGGATTTTGAAACACATACACATTTGAATACACACCATACGCACGTTCGTTCGCATATGTAATTCATGACCCTTGGGCAATTGCTGGGCTTAGAATTTGCCAAATAGAAGTGGTGGTTAGATTGTGTTTAGTATGGTCAAGTATACTAACATGTAGTATATGTAGCTTAACGTATTTAGGAATAATATTCAATTAAGGATTAGGAAAGGTAGAGACACACAAACGTGTAAGTGTCAAAGGCATGGCAGAAGATTTATTTTAACACTTCAACCGAGGCATACATTGTCTTGAATAATTAAGCAAAATGTAAACGGACCTCTCCCCAAATACGCAATCCTTCTGTGTATAATTTAATTGTAATTTCACTGATTTTCGTTTATTAATTAAGCAGCTGACGTGAATGAGCACATTTCAAATTCATATTATAATTGCAATTTGCGGGTGGGAAATGTACACAAAAGGAAATATATAGTAGGATTAAATTTCCATTAGGAGGTTTCAAGTAGACAAGCAATTTCCACTAGATGCATTTGTAGACTAAGCTTATCTTGGAAGATGTTCTAATTGGTTCGTAAGTCAAAACGTATTCTGAATTGATAATCACCGACCACCACCGACGCCGACTCATCGTTGTTTTCTGCTGACAGACAGATTACAATAAAAATGGCCATGGGAGCTGCAGAGAAAATGTCAGTAGTTCGGAATCCACTTTAAATTGTGCGTCGACTTGCAATTATTGTCTCGAATCGAATGAAGTTGTTCTCCCGCCCTATGCCCCACAAGGGTTGGCCCGAACTAGAGGGAGAGAGAAAGAATTGAAAGTGACATAAAGTTTGATTAACAGAGAAAAGTATTCAGGGTAACGGTCATACACACACTGCGTATTAAACGCTTAAAGTATGTAGAAAGCATACTTAACAAAAGCCCTCTGTGTTAAACAATGATAAGACATACCTCATCAGGTTTAAGCTACATTGTCGAAACATTTCTCAACCATCTGAAATTTGTTACAGGAATTTTTTTATTAGCTAAACTTGAAAAAACTTCCAAATTTAACATGGCAAAAATGGTGGACTCTTGAAAAAGATAGCCTTTCGCGTTTCAACCCCCTCCAGAAATAGCAGAATTTTGACTGTTTTCTTTAGTGGATCCATAGTACTTTCGCTGACGAATGCTTTGGCTTAGGATGACGTTATGACGATGGATAAAGCGGCGATCGGGGGTAGATTGGTGAGCTATAAGGGCATGCTACGGCAATGTCTTAGTGAGATAAAGTGTATAAATACAATGGCGAATATAAAAAATAAACAGAAAAAATAACTCCGACCTAGGCGATGTAAGATGAACGTCGGTATTCACAATATATTTAGTAATGTTTTCTATATTAGATACTCCATAACTCTGCACATACTATGCTTCAGCAAGCCTAAACGCAGAATAATTTGCAGGCGGGTCGATAACTCCACTTCTGCGCAGGTCTATTTATTTATTTCCTTTAGATTCATCACAAAGATTACTACAGCGTAAAATAAAGACTTATAAACTAAACTACAAAGTAGAAGCCGAAAAAATAAATCAATAAAAACTATCGAAGGACAGCGGTTCACACCATCTACGATCCCGCGTCAAGCAAGACACTGTCTGAACATGTCCTTCAACTGCAGCCTGGAGACCAACTGCAGCCTTGAGGACCACTCCCAGGTCCTTCATCTTATCAACCCTGCCTAAGGTAACGCCATCGAAGCTGTAGTCAAAAACCAAAGGACGTCTTTAACGGGAGAAAGTCATTACGCTGCTCTTGCCGCGCACACACCAATCGCAGAACACAGCTAGGTCAGAGTGCAAGGTACTGCAGTCTGCTTCGTGAGAAGCAGTGCGAAAAATCTTAGTATCGTCCGCATAACACAGAATTTAACTGCGAGTCAGGAGAAGCGAAACATCCTTAACATATAGGATAAAGAGGAGTGGGCCAAGGATACTGCCCTGTGGCACTCCCGAAGGATTTGGATTTGGTCAGAAAGAGGTCCCCAAAACAAGACGCGCTGGGTACGACCAGACAGGTAAGAGGACAACCAGTTTATGAAGCAGGAAGGAAACTATTATAGGCCAGAATACCATGGTCGATCCTATCGAAAGCCTTACTGAGATCTGTGAATACATAGTCGACCTGTTTGCCCGCCTCGACGGCTAGTAAAGAATAATTAATGAATTCGAATAGGTTGGGGGTAGTAGACTTCTGCTTGAGGAAGATATTCCGGAAGGACCCAATGAAAGGCCTGCAGTGAAATCAAAGAACGTCACTGACGAGAGACTCAAAAACCTTTGCGGCATGGCACAGGCTGGCAATCGGTCGGTAGTTGGAGACGTCTGACCTACTGCCTTTCTTATGGAGGGGAATCAACACAGAAGTCTTCCAAAGTTCAGAAAAGCGGCCAGATTGCAGGGACAGATTGAACAAGTAACAAAGAACACTGGCAAGAGATAATGGACCACCTGTGAAGCCCTTCACCAAATTAGATAAGTGTTCAGCAACGTGTGCATCGTCGAATTTTTAGCCTCAAGAGACGTAGGCGGGAGCCGCGTCAAGTGGGTAAAATCAGAATATCACAGAGGGAATCATAGAAAGAAGTTCGGAAAAAATCCGCGACAAAATTAGAAATTGTGGGAGCATCATCACTCCCGCAGTCGCGGTACCTCAAAGAGGAAGGATAGGCGTCACATTTACGTTTCGAGTTAATAAATTTCCAGAACAATTTGGGGTTGCTACGCAACGTAGTTCTCATATTAGACAGGTACTCGGCATAGGAGTCCTACAGACGAGCGGAAAAAAGGTGGCAAAGGTCAGAGTACGCCAAATAGTCATCATGGCTTCCTGCGGTACAAAACCTCTTCCAAGCTTTACCGCTCAAGTTTCTGAGATGTCGTGAGGCACCATTAGTCCAGGGGCCAAATAGATGAGGGGATCCGGACCGAGAAATGCTAATAGGAACATATCGAGTAAAACAGGCGTAAAGAACATCATAAAAAGCGCTCGTAGCCAGATCGACGTCTCGCTCTCCCAGCACGCCCGACCAATTACAGGAAAGTAACCAGTCATCAATGCCCGAGAGGTCAGCGCGTTTAAAGTTTTTCATATAAAAGCAAAGTTTTATATGGTCCAATTTAGATCCTTATGGTACTCAAAAGTAAATTTAATAAAAACAGTCTCATTAACGACTGTACTCGAGACAGTGAGGATTAGAAATACATCATTGATGTAAATGGTAACGACAACTGGCCCGAGGCGACTACCTTTGGTGACAACAAGGGTGTTGTGGAAAGAGCATTCCCAAATAGAACTTGCTGCATACGACCAGACAGGTAAGATAAAAGCCAATCGACAGAGACTGTAGGAAAGCCCAAAGCAGGTGACTTTTGAAGCAGGATCACGTGATAAATTCTGTCGAAAGCCTTATGAAATATGTAAAAATATTATCGATCTGCTTGTCAGTTTAATTAGCTGGATAAACAGTAATTCGGATTTACCAGAAAAGTTTGCAATTGAAATCAAGGACCAACCAAATGTTCAAATACTTCCACAAGACAACAGAAAGGTGGAACAGGCCTATAGTTAGAGAGCATAAAACAGAAATAAGAGATTTACGAACTTGGTAGGAATTGGACTGCTCGAAAGGTATCGGCCAAACTCGAAATGTACCCATAGATTGTTGCCTCGTCAAGTATAAGATTCTTGCACTATAATTAAGTCGGCGGAAGTTTCGTCAAGAATCACAGATTGACTTCGTTGTCGTCCTATCCAAAAATATTTCCATTTTAATACTGTAATTCAACACCAAACTTGTATGCAAATAATCTTTCTTGAAGCAATCCATTTATTACGTTTTTCCATTTACTACTACATAACTATACTATGTAAGGTTTACCTACGTTCTTTGCGATGATTAATTTTTACCGCACCATAGGCATTACGGTAAGCTAGTAGGATCCACGAGATTTGCCTTGGAATCCTCTTTTTGAAATCTTGTTGGAGCTCTTATCATAAAAGGATTATATAAAATGTAAATTTAGAAAAATCCTTATGTTAAAGTAGTGCTTTGCATAAGGATTTCAATATTTCAGGAACTTATAGACGAGGACAACCTCAAGAAGCTCTAGTGAAGCTTTTTCGCAGTCAACATGGAACTTTAAAACCTATAAGTGAAATGTAGAGCTTTAAGGTTATATTGGGACACGCTCTGAAAAATTTCCACCATAGATTGCGTCCTTTAAAAAAAGGTCCAAAAGAAGGATCTAATCATTCATTAAGTTCCCAAAGCTTCGCACCTACTTTAAACCTAAGTAAGCATCCCAAACGATCCGATGATGTCACACCTGACATATTGTTTAGTAAGAAAGGGTATTTCAATAAAACCCATAGGCCCGAATCTTTGGCCTCGGTAACGGTAATGGTGGCTGAAAAATTTAATCGCTCTATTAACTCGCTTTTTTCTGCCACGAGATGAGGGTTTTTATAAAAAGAAATTGTTCGGCATCATTGCGTTGGTCGTTATTTGGTTGGTTATTTGGAGACTTCTTTAAAGAGGATTGCTTCGAGCCAAGCAATTCCACCTTCAATCACGGCACTACGCGGTAAAATAAAAATTTAATTCAAAACAAATTTTGACGGCCATCTTCACAACGTTAATCGATTTGCACCTACCTTTTATGAAGTCGACAGCCATTTCCAAGCCATAGGTATCCTTATCACAGTCGTCGAGAATATGGGCCCCCAAGGTGATGTTTGGCAGTAACTGTGCAGCATTGATGCGGTCTAGTGTGTACAGCATTGCTTCGAGCGCCTGTATTCCACCCTGAGGCATAATTGGACCACAAGTTATAGTGTCCTCACGTGAATGTACCATCATTAGGCCACCAAGAACAACGTCACCTTCCACCACAGATGCATGTTTCACTGGCCACAGGGTGCTGTTTACTCTAATTTCAGAGATACCGGCAGAGACGTTTGATTTATCTGGACCGTAAGCAAAAGCACCACTATAACTTCTCGAAATATTCTGTGCACTGATTTCTGATTTTGATGCTATTTTCGTAATTGTATTAGGAGTGGGTACCTGTTGTATTCGTTTAGATTGAAAGCCAGTGTTTTCATTAGTGCTCGTCTGCGTGAACTCTAACATTTGCGTTTCGTATGTTGAGTAATTTGAATCTTCTGTGGAAACCAGCTGAGGTGTAACATCATATTTGCGGCTACTTTCCTTGTCGAGTACCACATCAAACGGCATAATTATGGACTCTTTGCTGCCATCTGCTGTAACTTCCTCTACAAAAGTCTTCTCGGAAGTTTCCCGCATTGATTCAATAGACTCATCGAAAACAGATTCATATTCCAAAAGCGTATTTGCTGATGAAGTCGAAAACAGAGCCCCGTCTCTCTCCGTAATAATTTCTTCTGTGGTTTCGCAAACCATGTGTGTTACGCTGGTACTTATAATCAAATATGAATAAAACAAAAACAGCAGATTTCCCATCTCCGAAAGTTTGCCGCAAGTTTATATATTTCCAATAAAAGCATCTCATTTAACTGCCATTTTCCTCATGCTGGTGTCGCATCAGACCGCTCGCTTTAGAGAACCTGCAAAAAGGAGGAAATATATTATTATTGGCTCATCACGTTTATCTATATTGAGTTGTTTCGTGGTTGTTTCAATCAATTCAGAAGTTTGGCGTGAGTAATGTATTTGAAAGGGGGATTCCCCTAAGTTCAGGGTCGCGTGCCTCTTGAGTTGCCTCATCTTCTACTCGTTCTATTGCCAATGGCGCCGTAACTGGGTCACGAAAAAAAGGAATCATACCCAACGAGCTTTTTATTGTAAAAATGACTCCTGGATTTAATAGTAACTGAGTTTTGTATGTTAGCTTTAACAATGGCTGGAAGCAGCAACAAAGTACCAATAAAATTTGACTTTCTTAATTGCTGTGAGAGTTGGAAACAAAACTTTTCAGTAATAAACTTCTTATAGCGCGACTGCAATTGAGAAAAGTCATGAAAATTACACTTTCCAACCGTCTGACATTTTATACGACCCTGGGATCTAGTGTCCGTCTAAGGATTTAATATCTACAAAATGAAGAAACGAAAAGAGCAAGATTGTGAAATAAAATTTTTAATTTTCGTAAGAAAATTGCACTCAGCATTGCCGTCCGGAAAAGAACAAACAATCAGAGGATGACGGTGTCGGATGACGGAGTAGTTTTAAGGACGAAATTATACTATGGTTTTGGGTAGCACTAGCAAGCAGTTTTAAGCTCTTTTTAGCGAAAGAGTGACACTCATTATTAGCATGTTCCCGTTGGGAAAAAATTGCATTTAATTTAAATAGAATCCTTTTCAACGATAAGGGTAAGAATGCAAAAACGGAATGCTATAACACTCCCTTGACATCCTGTAGGAGTTCCGTAAAGCTCTAAGTTTTGAACGTTGCGACAATTTTCCCTTTGATGCTATTAATCCTAACTCTACCAGGAGCACAATTTTTACGGAAAAATTGTAGAGTTTTAAATGTGCTCATAGAATGAAATTGCTTAGCAGAAAAGTTATGCATTACTGTATCTGTGCGGTAATTTACAAAATGTGATCCTCTCTATATTACTGCAGCGATTATATTTAATACGACAAAGTCATGTTCACGGATATTCATGATCGTCTGCATTACACAGGCCTGCGAATTTAAACTATTAATTTCCCCTTTTAAGAATAATAACTAGCTGGTGCCCGCACGTACGGCTTGCAATGGATAGTATAGATGATGAGGAGGGATGATACTCTATTTAACAAAAAAAGGTTAATCAAAATCGTTCCACGCGTTGGCACTTTGGGCTCTTAGTAACAAATGTAAAAAATCAAAAATCAAAAAATTTCTAGTACTTCATTCTGAGCTCGAAACTTTGATCTAGTATATTTTAAATTTTTCTTAAAATATTTGAATAGATCTCTAGACCACATGATGGGGTTCCGATCAATACTTGGAAAGTATTAAATAATATAAATCGAAAAAAGTCTATCACGCAATAGGTTCTATACCATCCTAGAAAATGAACGCATTCTGTCTGGCCGTTTTGATGAACATTCGGATACCAAATTGCAAAAAATTACTCTATTTTGTGGCTTTTCGAAGACTTCCCTTGGAGCCTAATAACTTTGCCATTTTCTGTGCCAAAAATCTCAATATAATTTCATCGCATCGGTAATATTCTCCTCCTTCTATAGATATGTCAAACTAATTTACGAATTGAGCCCCTCACCAACTAAAGCCCCTAAAACGTTCAATTTTGAGGCTTCGTCTACAAAAATTGGAGGAGGCTCAAAAAACTAAAGCCATCCGATCGGCAACAACATTCCCAATCAAAAACAAATTTTTTTGACTTTCTTCTCCCACAGAGCCCCTTTGGAGTCTTCCGTAAATAGGAACCTCTCTGGTACCAATAGGGGAACATACTGTATACTTAAAAAATAATCATAAAAATTGGTCTACGTGTTACGAAGTTAAACTATCCCACCCTAACTGATATCCTAGGTCAAATGTTTTTTTAACAGCAGCAATGGGGGATCCTACTCTATACAACAAAAACGGAGTCATCCAAATTGGTCTACGCGTTCAGAAGTTGAGTTCCACTCTCTTTTCCGCCCACAATCACCACAAACAATTTTATCGTAGTACAAATGGGTGAACATACTCTAAAAATAACAAAAGGAATCATCCACATCAGTCCACGCATTATAAAGCTAAGCTACCCCTCCCTCGCTCTAGACAGAAATTTTTCCTCCTATTAGCCATCCATTCAAATCGGTCCACGCGTTACAAAGTTCGGTTCAACCCCACCACAGAATTTTAGAATGTGACATAATCAATGATACGTCATTAATGTAGATGATAAAGATCAATGGTCCGAGATCGCTGCTCTGTGGAATCCCAGAATATTAAAAATTGGTGCAGACAAAGCTCCACGAAACGGGGCTCGCTCCACTGTAAATGCAAAATTTTTAATTGGAGGCAAATTGCGAACTTGTGCCATGGTTGAACAATATTGAGGCATTAGTTAGCGAAGCGCTTTGCTTTTACTATAGTTTTTTCATTAGCTTTTTTTAACGCGACTTGACTAAGGAAATGACTGCTGGCATCCAGAGAGGGGCATTTTTTATTCGAATAAAGATAAAAGCTAAAAACTCAAATCAATTGAAAAATCGAATAAAAATTTATTTGATTACAAAAATTATTTGTTATTTAGAGAATTGTTTGCAGATAAATATTTGTTATTTGGCGTCAATTATTTGAATTTCAAATAACTATTTCATATTCGATCATGCGTTATTCGATAATCAAATAATTATTCGTTATTTTATGACTTATTCGCAAATCATTATCTGTTATTTGGTGCTTTTCATTCGACTTTCAAATTTGTTATACGATTATCTAATAATTATTCGATACTTGATGTGTTTTTATGGAATAATTATTTGTTTTATGGTATCATTTACTAAAATCTTTACTGTAAACATCGAAACACAACAAGGCAGTTTTAATTTCCTAAATACGAGACACCTCGTGATATGAAATGCGCGTACCAAGAAATAATTATTTGTAATTGAACTAATGGACACCATAAAACCAATAATTATTCCATAAAGAGACATCAACTATCGAAAAATTATTGATAATCCGATAAGAAATAATTATTTGAATTTCGAATAAAAAGCACCAAATAATAAATAATTATTTGCCAATAACTTAAAATCAATTGAAAATCAAATAAAAATTTATTCGAATACTTTTTTATTCGATTTAAAAAAAATCATTATTTGATTGAAAATTTATTCGAATAATGCCCATCACTGCTGACATCGACCGTCTTGAATTTCTTCGTTCTTTATCCATCGAACCTGCTGAACAGCTGGAAAGTAGATTCACTAATTCTAATAACACCTTCCGTAGAAAGCTATATCAAATGAAATTTTTTTTCCTTTATGAGCGGGATCGAATATTTTTCGAAAAGATGGCAAAATAACATTATTAAAAATGGTAAGTAAATGATTTAAGATTGCATTTAACATACAAAATTTGTGAGTTCCATTTTGCCTATAAAAAGGAATGGTCTTTTTGATTAGCACAGTATTTCAACAAGTTCATGCTTCCGCACAAACAGCAAAATATTTATATCATTGAATACTATCAAATTCACCGAAAAACAATAACAAAACCCCCGATAAAAATGATAAATGCAACTAAAACCTGAAAAGCCTTGCCATAAAAGTTATTACATTTTTATTATGATTATATGGCAATACTAAACACCTTGATTTTGTTTTTCGCCCTGTACCACGTAGTTTATCCGCTAGCTATTTTTTCATTTAGGGATGTCATAACTCTTCCCTATACCATGAAAATCGTAAACATACCTTCGAAAGATTCTGCTTAACAGTTTGATAAAGCTCGAAAATAAATCTGTGGACGACCCCCACCGCCTATATTTTTATCTGTTCGGGCATATTGCCAGCCCAATAACATTTTTACAGTTTATTTTTATAGGTGCGATACTATACCATAAAAATATTATTAAAGCGAGGGAAGATGTTTATATAGTTTGCTTAAATTACTTGCATCTCCCTGTCCTCTGCTGAGATTCATCTGCAAGAAAATCCCCTTAAAATATTCCGGTGCAGTCACAGATAACATCCGCAAGTCTAAAATCTTTGAAACTAATCAATTCCTTGGTATAATAAATTGTTGAACTTGCAAGAGAGTTAGTACGTCCATAGTTTGTCTAGACTGTAGAGTTTGGGGCTTGTAGGATGAACTGAGACGAAGGGCTGCAACAGCTCCTCGGAAATTTGCCAAATTTCGAGAAAACTTTTGACTATCAGCTTACTTTACATGAAGACGTTAAGAAACTTGTTGCTGAAAATTCACTGCTTGTAATTACTTATCCTTGCAATTATTTCACCATGAGCACGAGAAGAGTGTTAATTAGCTTTCGGAAAAGCAGTGCCGTGGTGCAATATTGATTTTCTGGTAATGAAAGCTAATTTAAAACTTTAATGGCAAAGAGAATTAATTACCTCCAGGATTGATTGATTATTTGATTATAAAACAGTGGAATAAATTATCATACACTAAAACGCTTCCAGTGGGATTCTCCCTTTTCGTCCGTTACGTTATATTACCGATAACCCATTATTATCTAAATTCTCTCAGTTATTGCAAGCTTAATATTTGTAGGACACTGTATCAAGCTTCTAGGATTCAACCCAGTGTTTTTCTTACAGGAAGGACGTTGGCACACTATACACAAATACTGGCCGTCTACTCATCTTCATAATATAGTCTACAAGGGTCATCCTCAATGAGTCCCATTTTCTTCAGATGACCCGTAATTACCATGTCGTAAAGAGAGTCAGCCACTTCAGAGTTTTCTGATCCAAATTCAGAATATTCTCCCCGACGGAGTTGGATCAATTCGTTGAGCCGCACAACCACCATGCCAAGGGTCCCGGGTTCGAGACCAGTTCTCCCCGTGAGCTTTTATTAGGAAATTAAAATAATCCACTCCGTCTCTGGGCTGTTGTCTAGCTCGCAGCAATGCAAAAAGAAGACATTCAAGTTTCCTCACTTCCCCTACCCTAATTCCCTTCCGGCCAAAACCATGCTGACGCATCAAAGGGTTGTCCCCTAGGATTTGGCCACATCGTATAAAAAAAAACAAGACAGTTTGAGGTACCTTTTCGGCCTCTTTACACCAGTTCATTGTCATCAGTGTTCCTGACCTACCAGCCTTCAACCAGGCCTCTAAAATATCCTCTTCTTTACGCAACATATGTTTCCGAGCTTTAAAACTTCGAGTCATCGCTTGGCTTAGCGAGACTATCCGCCTTCTGGTTGCCTTCAATCCCTACGTGTTTCTCTACCGAAACCAGTGATATTCTGCCTACCAGGTCACACTCATTGAGTTTTAGAACATAATTTAAAACCAGAGATGTATTGAACTTATTTTGTGTACTTAATCACTGCTTTATTACCACGTGCTATGAGTACGTTTTTGTCCATTACTAGATTCTCCAGTGCACACAAGAGGGGCAACATCTCAACTTGATATACAGTGGTGCACTCCCTTAGGCTTAAATGAAATTCCAGATTTAGTTTCGAACCACAGATATCCGCTACAGTTTTCCCGTCAATTCTGAAGACAAAAGCTAACAAAATTAATAAATTTAAACATCAAATGAAAATTTATTTGATTTCAAAATTTATTTGTTATTTGGAGAATTATTTGCAAATAATTATTTTTTATTTGGTGCTCCTTATTTGATTTAAGAAAACTTATTTACTATTCCACCGAATGTTATTTGATAAAAGAATTATTCGATATTGTGATGAATTACTCACAAATAATTATTTTTCATTTGGCGCTTAGAAAAGATTCCCGAAATTTTACGGTACGTCCATATTTGACCTCGAGAGTATAGGGGTGTGAGCGACTTATAGCTCTTGTATCGCACGTTGTAATGCGTCTACAAGGGATCAGGCTAGCAATTTCGTTAGAACAATGGCCATGGAAATAGCGATAGAAGAGTGAGAGATAACTGACATTCGGTCGATGCTCTAGAGAGTCGAGCCCCTTAGAGATTGAGGAATCGCCAATAAGTCATACGCTGAACCTTGTCTAACGCGGACAATGCGGTGTGTTCGGCCCCTACCCAAATATGGGAATTATATTCAAGTCTAGGCCTAATGTGGAACTTGCAGATCAGCGCTAAGTCAGGTGGGGTGAAATATTTTTTACTTCTCTGGAGAAAACCAAACATTTCATCGCATTTTTGGCGATTGCAAATATATGATCACTCCAGCTAAGATTGCTGGATATTTCAAGACCCAAGATGTTTAGGGAGGGCGAATTGAGTTTTCGTCGACTGAAATTAAACATTAAACAGCATTGGGTTTCGGATGCGTTAAATGAAACACGATTTGCTCTACCCCAAGCGAGGATCATAGAAATGTCGTTGTTTAATGATCCAAACATGCGTTCTCGATCGGCTTAATGCATCATTTCCGCACATGAATTCATTAAAGAATCAAATGAGTACGCTAAATCAAGGGTCCTCTGAATAGGATTGAGAGTAAGGGATAAAATATCATTAATAAAAAGAAGAAATAAGATTGCTGAAAGAACTGAGCTCTGAGGTACACCGGAATTTATTTCGTAGGAATCAGATGTAACTCCGTCAATTACTACACAGATTGAACAGCCTGACAAAAAACTCTCTATTCATTTAAGGAGGGTAGGGTGCAGACCAAATATTTGAAGTTTGGCTAAAAGGGCAGCATGCCAGACTCTATCAAAAGCCTTTGAAATATCAAGAGGGACGATTTCGAACTCACCAAAATAATGGAGACAATGATTCTAACGCTCCGTTAGAGCCGTTAGTAACTCTCTGGTTGAGCAGTCAGCGCAGAAACCGTACTGGCTATCGTTGATAAGATGGTTATTTTCTAGATATTTCATCAACTGAGAATTGATGAGTGATTAAAAAACTTTAGATATGATCGAAGTTAGTGCAATTGGTCTTCTCGGGTCAAGTGTTTATTCCGTACATTGCATACATGTTTAAATTATTATTTGTTACTTGATCGGGTGTTATTTAATAAATGATTCACAAATCATTATTTGTTATTTGATTGTCAAATACTTCACCTTTGAGAATTTTACAAAAATAACCACAGCAGCCGAGGATAATCCTATTTGCATTTATCGTGCGAAATTCATACAAGAAAACATGATTCTAAAGCAGGTCGGTTCCAGCAAAATGGCAATGATATAAACCTTTAATAATAGTTACCAGAATCGAGAAAAATGGAAATTCTCAGTTTATGCATATTTTTGTACAAACAAATTGGACGTCCCTGTTCGATATCGTCATTGCAAATCACGGCTTTACTTTATAAATTACTTCCTTTCTTTCGTGATTCCGAATTCATAATTCAAATTAGTTAAGCTTGTGAAGCCGGGAATTAGAGTAAAGGAAATGAGGAAAATGGAATTTCTTATTTTTTGCAGTTCTGCAAACTAGACAACATCCCTGAGACGGAATTTTGTTTTCTTCATCAAATAAAGAATAGTTATTTGATTATCAAATAACGGACGATTGAATAGCAAATAATTATTTGAAATTCAAATAAGGAGCACCAGATAACAAATTAGTATTTCTGAATAACTTAAAATAAATTTCAAATCAAATAAAAATTTACTCTAATAACATTTTATTCGACTTATTAAAACATCCCATCACTGCTTGATAAGACTGTGCCCACACACACACTTCTGCACCGTTGTAGTGCTCTACTTGTCTTTTCAGCCTTCTTCTCAAAATGACTTTTCCAGTTTAGTCTCGAATGGAGAATAACTTTCAGAAACTTGACCACCGAAAGTCTAACTTTGTAACGCGTGGACCGATTTGGATAATTCTTTTTCTGTTGGGTAGAGTATGCTCCCTGGTTGATACCACGAGCCAACCCTACAAAATGTTGGTAGGGTTGTGGTTGGGGAAGGGGGGTGGAACCTAACTTTGTGACACGTGAACCGATTTGTATGGTTCTTTTGCTGTTGTATAGAGTGTGATCCCCCATTGCTAATAGGAGAATAATTTGGTGCTATGGTGGAAGTGGGGGAGGGGGAGGGGTAGTAACTTCGTAACGCGTGGACCGATTTCGATGATTCCTTTTCTGTTCGGTAGAGTATGTTCCTTGATTGATACCATGAGAAAAAAAGTTTAATGGACTGGGGGTGGGGTAGGGGGTTAAAACTAACTTTTAACGCATGGACCGATTTGGATGGTTCTTTCTTCGTTGTATAGAGTAGAAGAATTTAGAAGTGAAAAATAAAATAGTTTTTAAAAAAAAGTTGAACTGACTTCACAAAAAGCGCTAAAAAGCATAAAATAATTTTTAATTTTATACCTTTTACAACATTTTGAAATAAAACAACTACAGAACCACAATTGAAAATAATACATAATACTACCTGAACGTTTCAGCTTATGGGATCATAAGAAATTACGATTAAATAGTTGTTTGGTTTGTTCGATTTGCACCGACTTCAAAATGTCGTAATAGATATAAAATTAAAAATTATTTTATGCTTTTTAGCGCTTTTTGTGAAGTCGGTTCAACTTTTTTTTTAAAAATTATTTTTTGAAATAGAAAATGCATCTCTAAAATAATTCAAGTCACCCAAATCATATACTAATTTATTTTAAATTCCATGCCTACCAGTTTGCTCAGCTCTGTCCATCCAACTCCTATGTTCTGACTCCACCACTCTACAGACCATTTCCGGCATCGCTCCTAAAACTGTGTCATAATTTAAGTTCACATCCAAACTTATGTTATGCTTGTCAGCGATGAAGTGTCATTCTTCATACCAGAATATATTTCTACTGATAATATCCCGGCAGTCTATTGTTGTCATAAGTATGGAGAACCTTAGCTTCCCCTTTCCACCAAAATGTTTTTTCTCGCGGTATCAATCGGGGCACATACTCTACCCAACAGACAAAGAATCATCGAAATTGGTCCAAGCGTTACGAAATTATACTACCCCTCCCCCTCCCCTCCCCCTCCCCTCCCCTTTCCCCTTACCACACTATAGAACCTAATTATTCTCCTATAAGCAATAGGCGATCATACTCTGTACAACAAAAAAAGAACAATCCAAATCGCTCCACGAGTTACAAAGTTAGGTTTCAGCCTCACCCCCCACCCCACCAAAAATTTTTTTGACATGGTACAATTTATAATTGCCGGAATGATCGCGTAACAAATATACAAAAACAAAAAAAAACACATACAGTCGAATTGAGAACCTCCTCCTTCTTTTAAGTCAGTCAAGAAAAGTGAACTTCTCACAATGGAATCAAATGCAGCTTTTAAATCCACGAAAAATGCGTACAACTCCTTTTTTTGAGCTTTTTGAATATTAACCATACAACTTAAAGAAAATAAATTATCCACAGTAGAATGACCGGTACAACACCCAGCTTGATTTTCACTTAAAATTCTTTTCTCCCGTTCCCATTCCACAGCACAGTGCATTATATTTCCATCCACTCTCCTAGGGTGCAGCCATTTAATACAACAAAATTAAAATCATAAAAACAATATCACTACAATATTTAAAGGAACAATAGATAAGTTTCATGCAGTGACTTATTGAGGTTTATTACAAGCTCCAGTTGGATATTCCAATTGATTCAGGCGTCTTTCTGTAAAAGTATTGGCCGATTGAAAAACAATTAAACAAATTTGGCATATAAGCAAAAGTAGACATCCGAAAATTTCATTAAGAAAATTCAGGAAAAGCAGGGTCCCCCAAAATCAAGCCTCGTGGGACACCTTTACTTTTAAGCCAACTTTAACTTGCTGAGAGTGATCAAGTAGAATTAATTTAATAAAGCCAAACTGTACGTCTTAAAAAAATCCATTGAAGGTCAGTATACACACTACACCATTCTACACATTTTGGATTAATCTTATTATTATAATATCATTGAAAGACTAAACATAATTTAGTTTAGATAGAGTGCCTCAGGGGTCTTTATTGAGACCACTTGTGTTACTAGAAATTGTTAGTATATTTATAAGCCTTATTGACTCAACAAATTAAGCAAGTTAAATCTTAAAGACAGGATAAAAATAATTAAGTTAAGTATATAAACCTAAGTTTGCAAAATTCTTAACTAAAAATATTAATAGCTCATCGACTTTAATACATACTACGTAGAATAAGAAAGTTCCCATATGCGAAAATAATCAATTCGCAAATACTTCAAAATGGCACGTTGCGTGAAGTCTTCCATCACCAAAGTGAATTACCTCGTAAATTTCCATAATTCATGTAAAGTCATCGAGCTAAAAAATCGATCGTCGAAGAGTACGAATACCTTTATTACACAAATACTATTTTATTCACTTCGACCCCGTTCAAGGAGAGAACATCTTATTTGAAATCGAACCTGAAGTTATGTTTATTTGAATTCCATGCACGACTTTCGATCCAATAGAAAACATCGGATCCGAACGTTTTTGATTTTAATTCGAAACCATTTCAGGAAAGATAAGAAAGAGCTTTCAAGGAGACGCACGCTTTACTTATTTCTATCCATAGAATGTCTTGTGATCGGGTCCGTATAATTCATAAGGCAACGAAGATTCTTAGAAAATGATAAAGTAAAACACAAGAGTTTTCTAATAAAATGAGCTCGTAAAATGTGAACGAAAACAGATTTTTGCTTCTAACTTTCGCCCAAAATGGTACTATGTATGCAAAATTAAAGCTACGGTAAGGAAAATGTATGATGCGAATTTGCTCTAGCTGCACGTAAGGATACCACCAAAAATTTGCATTAACTTGAATGTTTAACCAGAATGGAAGGTCTCTATGACTCTATTCTCCTTTTTACAAACTTTCTTGTTTCATCTGACAGGAATGAGTCCTAAGGAGTGTTTCTTAATTGGGAAGTTGTTCACGCACGTCTGATTTTATGCAACTGTCATAAAATTATTTTGGGCAGAAGGTTGCAAGTTTTAGAAACTTTCTTGTAACAAAATAACATCAACGCGACATTTTAATGGATTTTTGCTGTAAAATAGTTCATAGTTAGTAAATGGTCGTGTGGAAGAGACTTTATGACTTGAGGGTAAGACGAGAGAGTCATGTCGTAAAAATAAAAATTTTGGAGGACTTTAGTGAAACCGTCAACACTTGAAATTTGCAGAATTTTCAAATTTAATAAGATGCACTCAGTTTTAAAAAGACAGTAACTTTTTATGTAGATTTACATGTTATGCTGTAAATCTACATAAAAAGTTACTCCCTTTCGAGCTTACGGCACATAGCTTCTTCATTCAACTCTGTCTTGGGCCATTCTCTTGATTTGAAAGTGTTCAGTTCTTCTACCTTTCTTCTTAGCTCTTTTTTTGACCATATTTCGTCAGTCATCCATTATCACCTTTATTAGTTTGTTATTTTAGAGTCCAACGTTTAGTATTTGCTTAGACATAGTTTAGTTTCACTTGATCCATGGGAGAGGGGGAGGACATCTACAAATTGTCGAAAACGACCAATATTAGTGTCGAATCCATAGATTTCGGTGTCACAGAGATGAAAAATGACACTCCCGATGCGGTTAGATACTATTCGGAGATAAGGCTGGTGGATATACCCCTAGCGGTGGGGGTTGCGAGCAACATGAACAAATAATTGAAAAGATATTCACCCAACAAAAGTCCGAGCAACGCCAGGCAGACCAAGCTATATGCCTACTAGGCACCATTTGAATTAATTAATTTATTTATTTAAGCTTAATACAAGCTATAAGATAATTACACAAAAAATAAAAATACAAGCTATAACATAATACAAATACTACTACTATAGTAAGAAACTACAATATGAGCTATAATTATAATAAATGCAAACTGAAAAGAAGAAGAATTAAGAAAGGCGATCAGGATGGGCGGGATCAAGATATAAGTCCTTGTTAAGGGATGATTTACTTAGATGGAAGTCAAAGGAGGAAAGGTCGTTGACTTTTCATAACATCCTGGTAATTGGTTCGAGTTAACCGTATTTCGTGCGATGGCGGTCGAGTCGGAAAAGGGGAGTGGACATAAGGTTGGGGGGATTATTATAGATGGGTAAAGATTGCAGGATTGAAGGGCAGTCTATGGCACCATTTGATAGCTGACAAGCTTCCTCACTTCCCTTAACCTACTTCTCTTCCGACCAAAGCCATGCTAACGCACTAAAGGATTGTCCATAGACTTTGACCACATCGTAGCAAAAAAAATGCTCAAAATCTTCAAGAACAGAACAAAGTAAGGTCTCACTTAAATAAACAGGAACTTGTAGTACCAACAAACAATCTAGTGCCAGTTACATTGGCTTAACAAAAGGGCAATTCGCTACTATTTTTTTAAAATAAATTTTTTTAGTGTTTAGAAATGAAAAATGACGCAATCACATGAAACCGTAAAAAAAGTGTTCTTAAAAGTGACTGAGAATGAGGTAGCACTGTTGGGTGCGCTGCAGACACGTATCAATAAAAGACGCACGAAATAGTCCAAACCTAGCACGGTACGCTCACACCTTTTCTAGATTCAAATTTAAAATGAAAACAATTAAATTATTTTCGTAGATTAATTCATTCGAGACCGACGTCTGAAATGACAAACATATCTCCGCAGTAGCCGGTAAGGTTTGTGTCTAATTGGCTAATAAGGAATATAACTGAAAATGGAAAGTTTATAAGAATTAAGAAAGATTTCAGATAATTGTAATGTTTATAGTTGTCATAGTTATGAGTGGCCGGTGATCCACACGGTGAAAACGTGCCTATACGGGTGAGATTTTACTGAAGCGACGCTGTGATTCACCAGTCTGGAATGTGTTAAAGCCAGAATGCGGTAACAGAAGCATGCATTTAGGGCGGGCGTATTTTTAGATATTTGAGTTTGTAGCGGGAACGTGCATAATATTATCAGACGCACTTGTTCGTCATATGTGCTTGCTTTTAAAAATAGTAGTCTGTACTTGCCTTGGGCGTGAATATACTCAACACTTCGGGGTCACCAAGATAAACAATTAGGTACACTCCCGACGCAGTTAAATAATTTGTTGATAAGATATCCCAATGGATAGGGGTGCAAAGTGCACATAATCGATTTCGATGAAACCTTCACAACAAGGCTTCGAATTTTCATAAGCATACTCTCCTTTTTTTTTTTATATGAAATAATACTTGACACGACCGATATTAGTGTAAAATCCATATTTTTCGGCGTAAGTGAGATGAATAATTACACTCCCGATGCTGTTAAATAAATGCTGATAAGGCCACCGCAGGGATTATGAACGAGAGAGATATGAAAAAATAATAAAATAAGTCTTCGGTGTCGCTGAGATGAGTAATGATAGTGTTGGGGGTGGAGGGGAGAGGGGACCGAGCAACATGTAAAATAATTGAAAACAGCATTAATTTAACAAGAATCCGAACAACGCCGGGCAAACGCAGCTAGTAAAAATAATAAATAAGAAAGGACTTAGATGACTTTCCTGAGGTACATTGAGGTGTTGGGTATCTCTTAAGATAGATAACCGTGAACATTTTTCGCTGGGTTGGAATTTTCAAGTCAGAGCGAAGTAAGAAAAAAGGCAGTCAATAAATAACAGTAAAAACACAAGGATAGCTGATTTATAAACCAAAATGTCTTGAACTATTATATCATGTACTTTGCAGTCTACAATTGCAGATATGAAGTAGTTAGACAATATGGATAATGGTCTCTAGTTCATGACAGTACTTGTGTATCATGGGGCGGGAGAAGAACTTCGCCCAATTTATTGATAATAAATGCAAGTGGAATAAAATTTGTGGTTAAGTAAAAACCATCTGCCTTATATTATTATCTGCTACATCCAATTGCTATTTAACGTAATCTACTATCAGCAGAAAAAACCCGTTTATCGTCGCTGGTGAGATTTGAACCTGGAACCTTCTTTACAGAAGGCCGAAACACTAACTCCACCGAAAAGTTAGCAGTAGTTGACTTATTTTTCGCAAAACCATACTGAAAATTGCTCAAGGAATGGATTACAATATAAGGCATTGTAACACTGCAAGTTAAATTGGCAATGGGTCCAAAATTGCATATTACAGTTTTGTTGTTGCATTTTAAAGAAACACATTCCCAAAGCACAAAAAAGATATACCTAAATAAATAACATAGAACAGAAACAGAAGAACAAGCTCAATTCTTCCAGAGAGACACATGAATACCATCAGGATCATATGGAAATGCAACTGTGTTATCATCAATTCAAAAAAAGTTAGACACGTCGTTT
The DNA here is from genome assembly GCA_964036015.1 of Leptarthrus brevirostris. NCBI lineage: Eukaryota > Metazoa > Arthropoda > Insecta > Diptera > Asilidae > Leptarthrus > Leptarthrus brevirostris. Next base: position 152,983,850 of record OZ038372.1, on the reverse strand, counting down.
TACTTTCAATAATTTATTCAATAGTACAACATCTTTTAAAATTGTACATAAATCTTTGGAAGGATTACTTAACAAGATGATTAAAGATAAATATAGTATGAAAGTGAGTAATCCAAAATGAAATGAAAGAAGTAATAATTAAAAAATATATATAAACAATTTATCAAAATAGAACAGAAATAATAAACAAAACTAAAATATAATAAATCAAAATCATTATACGATATGCGAACATAGGAAGCACGAGAGCGGGTGGGCGGGTATTCTTTGGTAGAAGGGGCGCCGTCAACCAAACCCTTCTTAGTGTGGCGTAAATTTTAGTTAGAGACGAGTTAATATAATCACAACAAGTCATTCCGCTATTGAAGATAACTCACAGATTCCTTGCCTTATCAACTCTAATATCGGCTGATTCTCAAGGTAAGGTATAGGAAAGATGAAGTGACTAAGGCTTGCGTCTCAAGAGAGAACAGTATAGCATGATTTAAAGTGATTGAGCAAAAGTAAATTGTCTCTTGACCACGCAACAACGCGATCTAGATCTTGGCATAACTTGCTGACGTGAGTGTGAATGCTTTTAACTGGCCCACCAATGTACAACTGGCAATCATCAGCGTATAAATGAATTTGAGAGTGCCGTATTATTGAAGGCCAAGTCGTTGAAATATAAGCAAAATAGTAGTGGCCCAAAGATAGAACCCTGAAGCATACCGCACCCGATTCTTGCAGGAATCGAAAGACCAATAACCTGTTGAGTTCTACCAGAGAGAAAGCTAGAAATAAGTTTGATAGCGGATTATGACAGAAAAAATTTCGTGTCTACTGTCAAAAGCTTTAGAGAAATCTAGAAGAACTAGATAACCAATCTCTCCCCTATCTAAAGCGGCTCTTAAGTACGTTGACACTTTTAGCAGAGCAGTCTCACAAGAGTGATTGCGACGATATTCCGACTGGACAGGAAACATAATATTCTAATCGGCCTAAAGTCAGAAGGGGTGGAGGGGCAACGATTTGTAGCGATAGGAATTACAAGAGCATACTTCCATTCGAAATCCAGATTGGAAAAGATGAAGTAACTATTATATGGTTAAACAAATATGTCACGACTTGCAGCACGCATGGCAATAATAACTTTAAAAATTTGGGTGAAATCCCATCTGAACCGACCGCCTGCGAACGTATGTCACTCATAGCAATCACAACATCATCATCTTCAACACAACGAAATGCAAAACCATCAAAAACCATAGCGGTATTAGAAGGATTATTGTGCATATTTACATCTCTAGGTGTTGGACCTTGAATAGAGCAGAAGTGCTGATTTAGGACATCAGTTCCTTGGTTGGAATTCTATGGTCAAATATGCGACGAAAATAGTGACGTTTCGCAGCAGAAATTTTAGCTGTCACCAGGTTACGAACCCGCTTGTATGCAGACTGCAAATCCTCGGACCTCAACGCCCTATAACGGCGATACAATAGTTTCCGGTCATTTATGAAATTATAAATGTCCGAGGAGAACCAAGGAATAGCTTCATGTCTCAATATTCTCGTGATATTGTTAGTAGTGTATATATTATAGTATATCTCACTCCAAGGGATACTATTACACTTATGAGACAGGGAATCAACATTTATACTTTTGTAATTACGGAATTGATCCAACTCTCCGTCTCTCTTGTTATTCAAAAGCAATAATATTTCATAATTAGGACCAAATCGAAAAAAATATCTGGTATGCATATAACATTGCCGGAAAAACTTTTCCCTCTTATGTCATGGGACACCCTAACGTACAAATATCTACGAAGCATTAAAACAAAAAAAAACGAATTTTCCATAAAATCAAATAAAAAGGGCAAAGCAAAATTTTAAATCTGAAAAACAAATAATGTGGACCTCGAAACCCAGTCAAGCTCTCGAAAACAAAACATTTTAACATGTCCACTTTCTACGTTCAAAAATTTCATCAAGAAAATCCTTAATTTATAGGACATTGTCGACATAAATTATCGAATGCGGAACAAGGACATAACTTATCGGACTTGACAGATAGTCAAAAGTGATTTTCCAATTTCCTCCAAGTACCAAGCATCACTGCAGTCAATTTCTTCATGACAGAAAAAAAGTTCGGAGTCGAGGACGAAAATAAAATTAATTTCCATCCTTAGAGTTCAACAAGCATTTGAATATGTCATAGGACGAAGGATAAAGAGATTAAAATTTGTTTGCGACGATAAAATTATCAGCGAGAGGATTAGAGGGTTGTAGAAACGAGCAACTACCGTCGTCCTACTTATTTATGAATGTGATAAAAATCTAAACGGAAAGCAACCTTCGGTTCCTAGCTACTCCAGACTTAAATGTCAAGTGTGTCGCTCTTTCCCTGCCCGATAATGGCGCTATGTCAGAGTGACAAAAAGTTTTCTTTTCCTTTTTCAAAATTTAATTGAAAAAAGCTGTGTCTGTTGTATCTTAATAGCTCGCCGAAATTTCCCTTTTTGTGATATAATCGTCCCGAAATGCGTTCATTTTTCTCGACTTGTTCGGGAATATTTTCTGGAATTAACAATTAGACATTTGGAAGTATTTACAGGACCCTCGACGAACATTTAAACAATTGAAAATGCTTTCTTGGCGAATTGTTTCCAGAAAGGGCTCGAGGCGGATTTTATCCGAGATAGCGACGGTTTTATAAAGTGCTTTATAGCAAAGTTAGGATAATTTTATTATATTTCTTCGCGACGTTGGTGGCAGAATTGAGGCAAATTGTAGTGGAAAACGCTTTAAGCGCTTTAAATAGCTGATGAAGATTCAAGAAGATAAATTCCCTGGCGAGTTTTAGAATTGTCCTTTTAAGCTCTGAAGTCAATTGGATTTAATCGAATTTAATAATGGGGTCTATTTCAAAACCTATTTGAAAAGCAGTCATCGAAACAGATTTGGAAGATAAAACGAATTACTCGATCAATGTGCACTACATCGACTGCATCACTTATAACCTTCTTGAACCTTAAATCTCTTCACATTGAGGTGAAGGGTATGGCTATTAATACTGCTTGAATGCCAGAAGAAGCAGGTCTTCTTGGCGTCAACTTAGGAAAGGTCCGCTCGATTATAAAAAAAAATCTTAGATAGGATTCTGGTCAGGCTTTCAAAATTACAAGCAGCTACAATGATATGATATAGATTAGTAAAGCCTGCATTTTATTCCATATCCTGGAGCGACGAGGTCTGGGGAGTCAGTGAAATTTATTTATTTATTTATTTATAGTCTACCGATAACAATGATCTTACAGACTGAGCAGTAACTACTAAAATACTAAATAAATTGAACTAGCCCTGTACCAATAATTAATTTAAAAATTAATTTGACTCCTAAATTCTATTAGTCAATGCAGTTATGATATCCTTAAACTCAAGCTTGTTTAGATCACACCAATGAGTCAAGCTATCATGGACCTGAAGAAGCATACAATTTTCACTCGAATGAAAAGCATATATTAAGCATTTCGCAAAAGATAACACATTAACAATATCATTGATGAAAATAATAAATAATACCGGGACAAGATGGCTACCTTGTGGTACCCCCGAAAATGTGAAGACATCATTAGAATACTGACACGTTGTCTGCGATTAGTAAGATAAGACTGCAACCAATCAAAAGCATAACTGTGAAACCCTAGTCCTTTCATTTTTTTCAGCAAAATTGCAATTGATACCCTATCAACAGCTGTAGAAAAATCGGTATAAAGTACGTCTACTTGATTACCATTTTTGATATTTTGTACACAAAAGTTAGTAAACAAGGCTAAGTTCGAAACAGTAGATCTACGAGAGAAAAAACCATGCTATTCATTTATAATTAAGTTTTTAACTAGCAGTGTAATTTTAGATGTTACGAACGCGTCCATCAAATTCAAAAATTCAATACTAAGATAAGCTTGCTACTGTTTTCTCTGAAAGTCAGACCGGGATCGAAAAAATCAGCTCTTCCATATACAAATCTATCGTCTGCATTATACCATCATGTGTCTGTGCAAGTGTTTACATTGAAATCGCAATGGAAACCCAATGTCTACGATCACTGATTGTGTTTGTAGTTTCATAACTCATGATTTTTAGTATGCTTGTAACCAACAATATTCTTTGAAATCACTCACTCCGGGATGTATTTAGGTTTTTATGTTTGTTTTTAACCAGTTGTCTAACAGTTTCCATTGTTGCCATAATCGTAACCTACAATCAATTCAATAACAATCATATTGCAAACCAGGCTTAAACGTCTACATATGGTTGACATCCAACAAGCAAAAATGCTGCGGGAGAATCCCGAGTAAAAATAAGACTCGCCCATTCCTAGCCTGAAACAGGCACGCACAGCGTCAAATTGACTGAATGGCGCTCAAATGAGGAACGGTACGTCTGAGTAAAAATTATACTTTCCAAATGCAGGTTAGCTGCTGGCATGTATCAATAAAAGACGAACGAAATTGTCCAAACCAAGCGCGGTACGCTCACACTGTTTCTAGACTAAAATTTAAAATGAAAACAATAAAATGATTTTCCTAGATTAACTCATTTAAGACCCACGTCTGAAATAACAAAACTATCTCAGTAGTAGCCAGCAACATTTGCGCAGTTCAGTCTTATTTTTACTCGGGTTTATATCGCTATAATATTATAACTGAAACTGGAAAATTTTAGGAAATTGTTACCATAAATAATGTCATAACTCACCTTGTGAGTCATCGGCTATTAGGAACAATTTTTATATCAGGTAGCCGATGACCCACATGGTGAGCACGCATCTATACGGATGATATGTTACATATCACACGAGATGAATCACGAGTCTCGAATGTGTTAAAGCCCGAACGCAATAACAGAAGCTTCCATTTATGGCCGGCGTATTTTTAGGTTCTTGTGCTTGTTGCGGAAGCGTGCATACCCGTGTGTCGGGCGTATTTTTAAATTGTTGGGCCTATAGCTGGAGCGTGCATAATACTACCGGGCGCATATATATTTTTAAAAATATTAAAGTCTATTTTAATCGGTCCTTTCGAAAAGGGCTCATCTCGGATTTTCAGCCATTTTTGTTTTTTTGTGAAAACTGATTCAAAATGGATTGATTCTTTTACAATACGAGTTTCTATCTGCATTTTTTATAAAACGAGTTTCTATCTGCATTACTTTATATGTTAATCAGTTTCTTGCTTCTCCTGAAAAATTCCAGACATCAGCCCTTTTCGAAATGACCGATATATTTGTTTTGCCGTAAATATACCAACTCAACGATTTTTCCTCGGGATCCGTGTGGGTCGAGCTCACTCTAAAAACTGAAAGGCAGATCCATCACTGAGTAGTTCTAAAGAGCTCCTAAGATTTAACAAAATAGACGTGTGACACTGCCCAATGTCTGTCGACTAAAAGGCAATTATCCCCATCTGTAGATTGGGTCTGAAAAAGGACATCTTCATATCATATGCAAGTACTCGGTCATTGAAAAGGGTAGAATATCCCTTGCTGGATTCCAGATATTTCGGGAACAGTTCGCTTAGTACGTTTTTTGTACATTTTAAAAGGTTTCAGATTGAATTAAAAAGTAGGAAGCGCTGGCACAATAGGACTTCCACAGTGCTTCACAACTCCACCCAAACCCCATATTGTGTTCGGGATACGAAGTTGGATCAATTGGTTGAGCGGCATGACCAGCATGCCATGGGTGCCGGGTTCGAGACCAGGTATACCCGTGAATTTTAAAATTGAATTAAAAAAATTCACTCCGGCGCTGGGCTGTTGGATAACTCGCAGCAATGCAAAAACAAGACTTTCAAGTTTCCTCACTTCCTTTACCCTAATTCCCTTCGGAACCAAAAAATATACCTCTTCGGTTTTAGAAAGAAGGCAAACTTCCCTATTGCCTCATTTTCCAGTTTTCTAAAAAAAGAATTCAATCTTTCCAAAAACCACAGAGACTTGGACCTCCTGTTTATCTTTATTCAGGTCCTTGCATACTACGTGCTGGCGAACTGGTTTAAAACCTTAAGGACCGAAATGGATTTTTTCTTCAATTTTTATAAAAGGGAACATTTTCTTATCTTTCTGAAATATCTCAAAAGCTTCGTAAAACAACAGATTTGGATATATCCTGGTGTTCGAAAGCTAAAATTTAATTCCGATTTTAGAAAGATGAGAGAATTTCCTTGTTGCCGAATTTCTAATTTCTAAATAAATGCTACAACAAACCAAATAATTGGATCTTCCTACAGTCTTTCTATAGAAGCATCTTAAATGTTAGATGTATGTGTAGATTTGTCCCCGATGTTTACTCTCGAGTTTACCCTCGATTTTCGAAAGTCTTCCATCCCAGTTTTTATTTTTCGAAAAAGAAAGAAGACAAAAGAGACCTCAAAAACCAAAGAGATTTGGATCTCTCAAAGGAATGGTTTGTAGATCCTTGCACCTTGCACGCCCACGGATTGGTGCCTGGTGTTTAAAACCTAAAGGTGTGAAATAAATTTTCAGTTTAAAAAGATAAGCCATTTTCCTACTGCCCTGTTTTATTTATGTTTTTATAAAATATTCCGAGAGCTCCGAGAACCACAGAGACCTGGATCCAATGACTTATAACTGTGAACGGATAGACCCGTCAAAATTACTTGCTGCACAGCACGGAAGCTGACACGAACAGCTGATCATTGGTGGTGTAAACAAACCGAAACTTGTCGCAGTACACAATTGAAAAACGTTGGGAAATTCTACTTTCTCGTAGTATTTCTGCCAATATTTTTAAAGCCTCAATTTGTAATTTACTTGACGTGAATCTATAAATGTTCTGAACATGTAGTCATGATAAAAAGTTTCTAAATTTTAATTTGTATGTTTTAGAGGGAATACTCTCTCTTGTGTTCGGTTTGTTGAAGTTTTGAACTTAAAAGGCATCAATGACATCAGTATTTCTCTTTGGTTTTGGTTAGGAAAATGTGCAGTTTTATTTGTGTGTAAGAATTGGTTAATCTGTCGTACAAGAAAAATCTAATTATGTCGAAACGTTTGGGGGTTGCCGTCAAGTTTTCCGGGCCTGTACTTAGAATAGGATGTGCTTACCACAAAGTGAAATACTTATGTATGTTCATCCTTTTTCCTATAAGCGCGTTGCATTGAACTCTAAAAGGCAAATTCACATGTACACTCATGTAATATAATTAACCCAATGAACAAGAAAATATCTCCCCTCCCATTCTGGGGAATTCCATATCAAAACCTGAAGGACAAGGTACTTTATCTTCAATTTTGGAAAAAGAGAAGACTTCCGTATTCCACAACTTTTAAGGAAATTCCGAAAGCTGTGGAAACCACATTGACTTGGACTTCACTTAAATGCTGAAGGATTATTGTCTGCTCTTTAAAACCTTAGATACCGAAAAATTTAATTTTTTAATTTAAAAAAAAAACATCTAATTTCAAAATACGAGAAAATTTGGCTTGCAAACTGCGAAGATAAGATGGGAGGGGGGTGGTCTTTTTTGGTAGATGATAATTTGGTGTGATAAATCAAAAATGCGACATAAAATTAAAACAAATATTTTTGGAATTCTTCAAATGATACCCCGTACGGCATGTAAGCAAAAAAAAGAAATGTGTAGAACCCCCCCCCCCCCCCCCCCCCTCTAAATAATTTATTTCACGAATTCTTTTATCGAAAATAGATGCGGGCAAATAACTTCTACAACAGTGCCAAATTTAGGGTCGATAGCGATTGCAGTTCCTGAAAAATACTGTTATAACATCCAAACAGACAGACACCGAAGCCTCACCATAAGGTTCCTACCTACCTGTTAGGTACGAGACCCTAAAAATGTGGATCATTTCAATTCTGATAACATTTTTATTCGAAAAGGTCGTAAACTAGAAAGTGCTACTTATGATTTTCGCTATTAATAAAATAATATATTTCCCTTAGCATCATGTTCGCTATTATTAAGTTATACCTTAGTTACGACTACGAGAAGTGATAAGCTGGTAGTACAAAGTCATCCAAAATCTCATAGCTTAAATACGCTCAGAACTTAGCAAGAGGCTTCCTAAAGTTCCAGGATACCCTAACGACAAACATCACACATTCCGGCAAGTTTATAACATCAAATAACCAAAACATAATTGAAACCTTTCCTGCAAAATATTTCCCCACTAAAATACTACCAACGTGACCTAAATATAAAATTAAAGAGTTAAGTGCGTGCAGAAACAGAATATGTTTCGGTGAGGGGGGATAAAAGCAGTTCGCAGTGTAACTTAAACCACTTATCATATTCTTGTTCCTTAATTACGGAGCCACCTTACGAGCTACTATTAGGGAATTCTCACAACTCATGAAAGTAATTACTTTGGGTGAATTCTTTGAGAATCCCAGAAGTGAAATGCGGTCCCCTACTAATCCACTTACACGGTCTGTTTGAGAAGTTTCCAGTAATTAAACCATTTCCATTCCGGAGGATGTCTGCCACGGAGGACATTTTTAATGCCATCTGTGAAAAAGTTGCACGATTTTTTTCGGACAGACCCTTATATTTTGATTTATACTTTAATAGCAGCTCCATTGCTTGGCTTAGGGAACTGCTTTACGATGACCACTAAATTTCCCAAAAAAATGCCTCTGAAGTTTCGGATAATAAATGGGCCTCCTCGGCGTAGCTATTTAGGACTTTTGTTCTGAAAAAAAAAAACACTGGTGAAATAAGTTGTTTTACAGATTTTTGTTGTTGGCTGGAGTTGTTTTTTTTTTTCAAATTTAGATTACCGCAATAATTTTAAGTGAAATGTTTTGCAAAACTTAATTAAAATTCATTTTTGAATTACAATTGGACGAAACTTAATTGAGTTAGAGAACTGAAATTTTTTTGAATTAAATGAGTATTAATTACCACGGTAAATTTCAATTCGGGTTGCTTTTTTGAATTAAACTGTAATATCACCAATGTGTCCTGGAAATGTAGGGCTACACACATTTTCAGGACAAGTTATGCTAAAAGTAAAACTTACCCGACACGCATTATGGTTTAGTACAAAAGATGTCGATATTCAATTTATTTAGAGAGAAATATATCGGTCAACAATTTGATGAAAATATATCGATATATCATTATCCTGCGTGATCTCGAGGTTTGAACAGCTTCGATATACAATGGTGAAACGTTTTGCAGAAAACACCGATATTTTTCTTAAAAGAATTTTTTTACATAAATACTCTCAATTGCTTTATACTTGGATCATTAAATTTTTAAGTTTTTCGTTAAGAGGGCAAAAATTATTTTTGTCAAGAATGCCGCCCTGAGGCACCCCAGAGGATACAGAAATCTCAGCGGACAGAGCTGCCCTGAATAGCACTCACTGTAAGCGATCAGATAAGAAAGAGGACAATCAATGAACGAAACAAGAAGGAACCCAGAACAATGATAGGGTTTCAATAAGTATACGAGGGCTAAGCCTTTCGATGGTATTACTAAAGTTCAGGAACGTAAAATACACTTGTTTACTCGATTCAATTGCTGGAAAGTAATGACGAAGGAATTCACGTAGTAGATCTTCCCCTGATGAAACCGTGCTGAGAAGGGCCTATAAAAGGCCTGCGTTGAAAACAATGGGCAAATGGGGATTATCACGGAACCATTCGAAAGACGTGAAAAACAGCCAGCGGAAAAAGACAGATTAAATAAGTAACAATAGGCATGCGCAAGAGACGATTTACAATGTTTAAAAAAGATTGCGAATTCCATCAGGACCGCTCGAAAACCAATCTTACAGGTCAGAAAGGTTTTTAGTCATAGTTACATCGTCCTTTGGTCCGATTAAAGTCGGCGAGTAAAATCGGTAGAAGAAATATCACATTAGAAATCATAAAACGCAATACGAAATAATTTAATAAATAAGAGAGCGAAGAGGGGTCACTGGTATCGCAATCACGGAACTTCAAGAAGAGTGAGCACAACTGCGCTTAGAGTCGGGGTTGTGAGCTTAAAGTAGACTATGTTGGACAGAAATCCATTGTAAAAAGTTTATAGCTGGAAGAAGAACTGATGAGGGAGATCGGATTAAGCAAAACAGGCACAAAACCTCTTTCAAGCCTTGCTCTTCAAGTTTTTTAGATTTCTTGAAGGGCCGTCCAGCCAGGGCTACGAGAAGTTGGAAGGTATAAAACAGCGGATTGGAACGCTCTGACTAGCATTCAGGATATCGTAGAACTACCAGTCTCAGGATAATATCGAATCGTTGAGAATTGAAAAGTAGGTCTCTCTGAAGTTGAAGTACCAGTTTCCAAGCTGAGAGGATGAAGCGTTAGTTGAGTCAAAACACAAGATAACCAAGATCACAGGATGATGAGGGGACTCCGCAACTAAGGGGGCCAAGCACCTCCTCACCTGCGCGCCATCATGATCGAATGACTAAACGAGATCCCCAAGCCTTTCGAAGTTATTTATAACGTGGTTACGATGCGTCAAGGCCGCCGAGGCACATGAGTCGTAGAAGGAAGATAGCTAGGGAGCAGTCGTAAAAGAAGGCATAAAACCATCCACCACAGAAGGGCCCTCCCAGTTACGTTGAAAAATTCATACCGTGTCAAGTCCTAGTATTTAAATGGACGAGACATTATTTCAAAGACCAATCCATCTAGTTTAGCCGCCCCCCCCCACCCGTTCCTACCACCACCAGCGCCGCACCCAATTTTCCACTCTTCAGTGATCCAAAGAAATCCCAATCAGAGGTCGCACGGTTGCCGACTGCCGCACGGATAGCTCCAAAACAACTATGTAATAAAATTTCCCAATTTGCTCAAATTTAAATTGTGTTTTTCACAATCCCTGAAGATGCACGTTATTTTAGGGTCATGCTCTTATTTTTTATACGATGTGGCCAAAGCATAGGGGACAACCCTTTGATGCGTTAGCATTGGCCGGAAGAGAATAAGGTTAAGGGAGGTGCGGAAACTTGAATATGTTGTCTTTGCATTGCTTCGAGCTAGACAACAGTGCAGAGACGCAGTGGGTTATTTTAATTTTTTAATAAATACTCACGGGGAGACCTGGTCTCGAACCCGGGACCAATGGCATGGTGGTTGTGTAGCTTCACGAATTGATCCAACTCCGTCTACAATGAATAGTTCCGCTTGTTTATGGAAATTAACTAAACGTCTAAGGCACCTTGCAATTGGGGGCCCTAAATGATAGTTCAGTGATAAACTGATATACTGTCACGCAGGTTGTGGTTCTTAGAGGAAGTTGTATGCCACTTTTTTCCTAGTATTCCCTTGTTCCGCATTAATAGGTGCCCCCAAGTGTAATTTTGCAAAGAATTTTAGAGTTAAAACTTGTGACGTAAACTAATCATGCATGCCGGCGTATTCTAGATCGTAGCTGACATTTTTAACCGACTTTGAAAAACCGAAAAGGTTCTAATTTCGAACCGTATCTTTTCGTATCATGGCAAAATATTCTGTATTTAAAGGGATAGTGAAGTACCCAGATTATAGGCATATTACCCCAGTTAGACAACGGATTCTGAGGTCTGGGGGTGGTGATGTGGATTTGATTATTTTTTAAATATTATTTAAGACAAGCTTCTGTGAGATGTGTTAAATACATCAGAATCAAGTTTTCTGGAAACAAATGCCCACAGTTTGCGATGGAGCACAGCCTACTCTAGTTACAAGCCCGGAAAACAGTTTGGCCATTTTACCACCAAGCGTGTCGTCATTATTTCATTTACTTTTGTACCATTGTTAATTGACGCGTTCTAACCTCAATACTTCAACAAAGCGAACGCAAGAGAGAGCCTTACCATTAAACCACATGAAACTTGGAAATGAGAGACTTTAAAAACTCTGCGAGAAATACTACGAAAAAATATAATTCCCTAACCTTTTCCTAATCGTTACTATAGCATGTTTTGGTTTGTTTACACCACCAATGCTCAGCTGTTCGTGTCAGCTTCGGGGCTTGTATCTAGAGTGGTATGTGGATAGACTTTTCGTGACAGTTTTTTCTTCTTTGAGTTGTCCATCAAATTGTTGGTTAGTTTTGTTAAGGTTAAGAGTTAGAATACTAAGGGAACTATCTAGGTTTTTTTTTTTCAAGGTAGCTGTGATCTTATCTTAGTTGTCATACATTGTGTCGAACAAGAAATCAGCATACTAAGAAGAAGGAGTTGTGGTGTCGTCGATGTAATTAAAAATTAGACTATATATTTTAATTTCAGCAGCTTTTATTTCCAGTTCGCAAGAAGAGTAAGTTTTTCAAGTACTGTATCCAAGTCTAATGAGGTCAACAATTATTTGTCCTTCCTGCTACCGAATTGGTCTAGTTGCACCTATAGCTTATTAACAAATATTACACTAGATTTGTCTTTTCGGAAGGCAATTATAAGGTGCAGATTGCCTTCTTGCATATATCGTTCCAGTCTTTTTTCAATCACAGTCTCCACTGTGTCTTCAGTGGGATATTAAGAGAGCAACTTTATTTCCGCGATGTAGAGTGAGCAGTTTACCTCAACCATCGTACATTCTCTAAACACCTGATCACGTCTTCTACACCTTTCCAAGCAATGACGGATTCGAACTGCATTTTTTTTCTTTTGGATTTATTTATCTCGCAGATATATTATACATAGATCTGCATGGTACCAACGTTACCACTGACTTGCCTTGTTTAAATTATTTTGTTGGTAGCAAAGCATTTTAAGCTTAAATTTCGTCAAATAAATTTACAAAAACTTTGCCTAGGTAGTAAAAGACTTAAGAAGAGCAAATTTACTCTTTATACATAAAAGCGATTAATAAATCTTGAAGGGCTTAGGCAGGCCGTATGTTTGTAATTTATTAGCTAAATTTCCAGATATTTTCGATCTATACCTGTATCCATCTCGACACACATGCATACATATCGCCCCAAGCTAATATCCTTCTATGCCTTCCAGCAAAAACTTTTTGTTTACGTAAGTGAAAATTGATGTTATTAGAGAGTCTCGTACCTCCGTACGTACATGTGAACATTAACATTATAGAAAGGATTTTCCCAGGTGAAAGCACAACGTTCTTCGAACATTCCCACCAATTTTGCGATATCGAAAAATTGTTTGCCAGTATCTTGTTTCTCATCAAACGCTTCAGTAGTTTTTCGGAAAATTGCTGCAGATTATCAAAATTATAGCTGTTGAGCAATTTTGCTTTATGAAGGGCGGAGGCGGTCCTTGGGGATTCACACTTGACTGGCTACAATGAGAACCATAGCAAAGTGTTACTAAAGCACTTAAGAGCACTCTATTCCACTTTGCTTTAATAAAAAGGACTCCCATGCTGTGCCTGAACGTCATTTTTGCTGCGAAGAAAAGTTAATGCTGTGAATAAATCCCAATTTGGCTTCCTGATGGCACGGAATTATCTTCTTCTCACATGAATGCTTGGATTTAACTTGTGGTAACCGAAAGTCCATACGTAAATTATAACGTTAGACGTGGTATGGCATATTTTTTACATCAGTGGGAATATTTTGTTGCCCTTTTGTTCAACGAACAAAGTTATGAGTTTTGCAGATACAGCTATGAGTACAAGGACTAACCATATTGTAGTGTTTTGGGTAAAATATTTCGATGTAATAAGAACGGATCTACTTGTGAATTTCATTTTGCGTTTACTTTCCTTCCATATTTGGTACTTAAATTTGATAGAGTGTTTATGGCTTATACTTCGATAGGCACAAATGTGGGGAGCAGCCTTACGAGCTGACAGTTTCTGAGTGATATACATTCAAGCTGAAGCAAACTCCTTGACAAGATTGAAGGGCCTGGTAAAGAGTGGGTAAATCTGACAATATTGTAGATTTAATAAGTTATTTATTGTTTACCACAAAGGTCCAGTCTTTTTATTTATCTTTCCAAGGATGTCTCAAGTTGAACATGTTTTGTACACTATAGCGCACACTGCAGACACAGCTTGGGGCTATCTACTATTGGATTTGTTCAACTTACTAACAGTCGTAGAAAGCACATTTTTGTACATCCAAAGCAGCAGAATGCACTTCTCTGGAGATACATTGCTTATATTGGAAGTACAGGCGTAAGACATTTTACGAGAGGATTCAGTTGTAAATACGTTACAGCAAACACACACGAAATATATACTTAAAGTTACGAAGGTAAATTATTTTTCCTAGATCGTGTAAAACCCACATTCGGAGCATACTAATCAAATTTAATGGGCTTATGTATTTGGTTTGTCTAAACACCTTTATTGATGATACTTTCTGCCTCCGAAAAAGTCAAATATTTTAAGTTTCTTAGAGTTGGATCAATTGGTTGAACGACACAACCACCATACCATGGTTCCTTGGATCGAGACACTGGGTTTTTAAATTAAATTAAAAATTCCACTCCGTCTCTGCAAAAACAAGATATTCAAGTTTCCCCACTTCCCTTACCCTAATTCCCTTTCGCCCGAAGCCATGCTATCACATAGAAGAGTTGTCCCCTAGGCTTAGGCCACATCGTACAAACGCAATGCGGAGTCCAATCTAGAGCCTGCTCTGCGATGCGGTTTGGCACTTTTCTTAGTATGTACTGCTAATTTCTTCAGCGAATACTAGTGTCTATTCCGTCTTGGCCAGTAAGTCTTTGTAGGTCTTCGATGGTAATAAACTCCGGTCAATGGATGTTAAGGATGCGCCGGAGACACCGGTTGACAAAGACTTATAGCTTAGATGTTATTTGACAGGTTACTTTACACGTTGAACAGCCACAGAACAAATTTTACGTTCAACTCAAAAATCCGGAGTATTGTATTTCTGAACATGTTGTTATTGTGCCTGAACTCATCAAGGGTATTAAATGACGGGCTGAGAGTTAAAGTGACCTATTTATAAGGTTCGGGCAAAAGTGGCTTAGAAAATGTTCCGCGCAAAAACGAATCGCGTAAGATTCCGGGCAAAAACGAATCGTAGAAAATTTCCGGGCAAAAACGACTTAACTGCTTAACTGCATTAACTTTGCATTACTTTTTGTTACTTGTTAAAAAATTGTGTTATTGTTACTTGTTAAAAATCGAAAAACGAAAATATATTTTTAATGAAATTTTCAGAGTATGTGCTAAAATATGTTATCATTTCTCCCCATAACCGCCGTTGAGGTCTAGGCAATAGCTTTTGTATGCCCTCATTATATACCTTCTGCTCCACTTCCTTAAGCCACTTTTTAACAGTTGACCTCCTAAAATCGACGTGGTCAAAGCCTAGGGGAGAACCCTTTGATGCGTTAGCATGGGTTTCGCCGGAAGGGAGTTAGGGTAAGGCAAGTGAGGAAACTTTAGTCTTGTTTCTGCATTGGTGCGAGCTAGACAAGAGCCCGAGAAAGATTGACACACTCCGAGTCAGCATTCCCCACCTTTTGTCTTTGATTTATTTTCAACTTCTTTAGGGTCTCAAAATATGCAGCAGCATCGACCAAAAAGATCTCGTTCCGGTCCCAAAAGACGGATGCCATGATTTTCCTTTGTGAAGACTGAACCAATGATTACTTACTACTAGATAACCGGCTACCTAAATTACCCAGCTAATTTGAAAAAGTACCACTGGCACCACAGTAAAACGAAATATATCCAGCTTTTAAGGTCATAAGAATATCCATGCAAAGAGTACAGGTAGTGCGCACTCATTTACTCCTGTCAAAATTATTTCAGAGAATCACTTACTCCTGTCAAAATGCTGTACTCATTCGGAGAGAATCACAGCCTTCCATCAAAAAAGCACCGCCAAATCTTGTCGAAGAGAAAAATGTACCACCCAAAAAAAAAGAAGAATTTATGTGAATCACATGACTTAGATAGTTACTTGTGTGCGTAAGAAACTTTCAAAATGTCAATGTATTCTGATCTCTCCTACCCACGAACTCTCCCGGAAAACAAATTTTTAGTTCTGACTGCAGTGTTGCCCGATGCGGGAAATATATAAAAGCAACCAAAAAATTTTCACTATTTTTTTCGAAGCCGTTTAACTAGTAATAGTAATCTTTGACTGAACTTTGAATTTTTTGGATGTTAGTGAAGGGAGATTGTCTTTTTGACTTATTAGCACATTGACACACCCAAGTTTCGTGAGGAAACGAATGACTGAGCAAATATCACACCTGCGATACGTGGAGCACACGGGGGACGAACTGGATAACGTATTAAGTGGGGGGGGGTTAATTGTTGGGTTTTTTATTTCATTTTATTTTTATCGTACAGCTCTTCAAGAGTATCTAGTTAAGATTTGAAGTCGATTGGAGCAAAACTGCCGGAGATATAGTGCCTCGGGTCGCCCTCCATTCGATCCATCCCATATACAAAAGAGCAGTGTTAAAACTTTAAACGCGTTTTTCTCAGATTTAGTTTTTTCAAAGTCAGTGATCACTGTAACTCAAAATCTACTCATCCGATCCTTTTCAAATTTTGCACACTTCTTTTATACATAAATTACGAGTCAGATTTTGTATTTTTTATTATTATAATTAATTTAACAACAACAAATTCGCCGATTTTTATCAATAAATTTTCATAAATTCAAAATTTTTGTCTTTTTTTACTTCTAAAAATTGAAAAATCAATAAAATAAACAAAATCTCGACGTTGTTACCTCGAGAAACTCATAAACTAACGAAATCTTTTTGGTTTTTTGTCAACAGATGGTCCAGTAATGAGTTATGATGATCACCGCAAAGTATCTTTTTTTTTGTGCTTACGAAGATTTCCTGCTCAATTTACAATATTTTTACCCAAAAATTTAATAGAAGACTCTTGGAATGTTGTACTATTACGTTCTTAACTTACAAATAAATTTATATTTACTATGATTTTTGTTTGTTTATTTAAAAATTTGTTTAAAATATTGAAAATTAACCCTACCCCCCACTTAAGCTTCAACACCAACTGCGAAAAAAAAATTCCTAGGTCCTACATGAACAAATACAAATTTAGTAAGCATACCGAATTTACTATAACTTGAAATGTTTTCATACAGAAAGTCTACTTGGCTAAAGGACTATTAGATAAAGAATGGCTCGGCGTTATCATACGGTATTCAACCGTTTTCCGGCCAGCAATTGTGTCAGTCAACGGTAGCTGGTCGACGCCTATTACGACTTTACTTCCAAATTTCGGACGGATTATAAAACCCCGCTTGGATAAATGATATACTTTTTGGTCAATAGGGGCTCTAATTATGATTAGTATATTACACGAGCTCTTAATTACGAATTTGTTTTAATTAGAACTAATCTAGAAAGTAACTTATAAACGGTTGCTATAAACTTACTAACGGATGTGACGGAGCAATGGAATCATTGATTGGACAATTTTGGAGAGTCGTAGCTTTCGATATTTCAAAGACTATCGATAGATTCTGACAAGCTGCCCTTCTAGCCATACTTAAAGCATTTGGTCTGTCCCATCAGCTCTTAAAATGGATCGACACTTTTTGTCAGACCGTTAAATCTTTAAACAATAAATACCGGCTTACCGCAGGGTTCAATTCTTTCACCAATCTTATTTCTTCGTTTTATTAATGAACAGATAATGAAGAAAACTACCTGGGTATAAAGGATATACCTATAATTTGAAAGTAATTTCAATCGAAAACTGTAGGAGGCGAAAATACAAATTCGTCTCTATTGTTAACTTGAGTAAACTTCATCCTTTATTGTTCCCCAAAAGAAAAATTTCAATAGGGTAAAATCAGGGGAAATACCAGGTCAGTGAACCTCATCCAAGGCAACGGTCAAGAAATTTTTTATTCAGTATTGCCTTTACAATGATACCAAAATGCGCTGGTGCTCCACCGTGTTGGTAAAATATTGAAATAGTGCCCTAAGATTATCCATAGGGATGTCGTCTAGTAGATCTTGCAGTGTATTCTCGAAAAATTCCGCATAAATTTGACTATTAAGCACTTGCGCCAAAATGAATGGAAATGAATTTCGAAGAAAGTTTGGGAAAATGCTGAATGTTTGATAATTTCGAAATTTTTTTATCAATTTTGGAAGTCACTGTACCTACAATGGTAATAGTTAGATTAACATTGTTGAGAATTTCTGAAAGGTCATTGGATAGTAGTTTTATACCGGTTGTTTGATGTCGCTGCGTTGAGTGGATCAAAAGATAAAAATAAAAAAGTGATATGCATAGCATACAAATTTGGAATTTATGAATCACCCTGTAACTCTTAAACAGTTAAGACTGCCCCCCCCCCTGCCACCCAATTCTTGGTTTCTCTAGGTGAGATCTATCACCTAATTTATTTTGGCACATCAGAACCCCCCCCCCCCCCCCTGAACGGGATTACGGAAGAACAGTCATATTTGCTGCAAGAATTTAAACAGAATCTCTGTATTATTTCTTTTCAACTTAATTTACATCGATGGTTAAATGCAAAACTGTTGTCTGCAATAATTTTGGTTTTGAGTTAAAAGCTTTGCAAAGTTGAAGCCAACATGGTACTGAAAGTAGAAGTTCAAATTTCATGAAACTTTTTACATTAGCTTTTAAAACAACGAGATGTCAACAAATCAGATATAGAAAGTTGTTATAAAAGCATATAGGTGAAAAGTGTGGGTACTTTTTAGTGTTTGGGCGCCACGTAGTTTGAGAGCCTAGGAACTCGTTAAGTTGCCGGCGGAGAAAATTAAAAACGATGAATTGAAAAACACATAAAATTTATGGACAAAATTAAATGACAATTTTAAAGAGAGAAAACAACTAGGTTAAGGTAATCGATTAAGAAACGACTAAATTAAAATATTTTATTTTTCAAGGAAAGAAAGTAATTAACTTATACGATAATTGCCACTCAAAATTCGTCCCTTTTAGGATAAATTAAAAATAATAATAAAAAAAATTAAAATTCATCTACTTAAGTTGTCACTTCCTTATCCTGTTCCTTTCCTCCTCTGATTTCCTTATTTTATATCACTTCTTTTTGATTTAAACTTTGAGCCCTTTTATTTCCTTTTTTTTCTTTAACTACTGTATACTTTCACTACTTTCTCTTTATCAAAACTTTCACTAGACTGTCCCCTTCACCTACCACAGAACGTGGTTGTATGTAAAATTATGACCTTAATACCTTAAATTTCTTAATAGGTAGTAATTACATAAATTTTTCAAAATAATATTTATTGTTTTTATGTTTTAAAATAATTTCTGCAATCTGTAGTTTATGTTGCGATTCTCAAAAAAATTCTCTGTGCGCAAAGGATCAGTTAAATTGTTGTCTAAACTTTCACATCTTTTTCCACTTGTAATACCAATCTTCAGGTGTTATTTTTTTGATATCTTCTTGTCTACCACGTTTATCTTTGGGTTAGGTACAGCCCAGATATTTGTTTCATTCAACGCTTAATTTAAAGTTTCATGTAATTTTTGTTAACCGATTTCAAAAAAAGAGGAAGTTCTCAATTCGACTGTATGTTTTTTTTTGTATGTTTGTTACGCGGTCATTCCGCCAATTATGAATTGATTTTGATGATTCTTTTTTTGTTTGGTAGGTCATACTACAGAGCAGAGATGGGCATTTTTTATTCGAATAAAGATGAAAGCTAAAAGCTCAAATAAATTGAAAAGTCGAATAAAAATTTATTTCATTACAAAAATTCTTTGTTGTTTGGAAGATTATTCGCAAATAATTATTTGTTATTTGATGCTTTTTATTTGAATTTCAAATAATTATTTTTTATTCGATCGTGCGTTATTTGATAATCAAATATTTATTCGTTATTTGATAATCAAATAATTATTCGTTATTTGATGAATTATTCGCAAATAATTATTTGTAATTTGATGCTTATTATTAGAATTTCAAATAATTATTTGTTATGTCCTGAGTAAAAAAACTTTTCCAAAAACAAGCTTTTATTTAATGCGCTAAACAGAATAAAATAAACTATTCCTTTAA
Organism: Leptarthrus brevirostris; assembly: GCA_964036015.1. Classification (NCBI taxonomy): domain Eukaryota; kingdom Metazoa; phylum Arthropoda; class Insecta; order Diptera; family Asilidae; genus Leptarthrus; species Leptarthrus brevirostris. Next base: position 152,963,878 of record OZ038372.1, on the reverse strand, counting down.
AACTTGTCGCGAGATTTACCTGTGTAGATAAACGCGGTTTTTCTAATCCTGTGTCTACCTAGCCATATTGCACCTTTTTGGAAAGATAATAAGATGAGCAATCCAATAAAAATTAAAGAGAGGTGTACTAATTACATGAATTTCGGAAACAATTTGGAAAAATTTTGAATTTTAGGTAATCGCAAACCATTTTTTTCACTTTTGGAAGTGACTGTACGTGCAATGGTAGGAGTTAGATCCGACATTTTTGGAAAGGCCATTAGGATATTTGTTTTTTGGCGTTTGTTTGATGCGGCTGTGTTGGGTAGATCAAAAGATAGAAATAAAAGCGTAATGTGCATACCATGAAAAACTAAAATTTATGAATTACCCTGTAACTTCCAAACAGTTAAATCCCCACCCCCCCCCCCACCCCCTTTGAAATACAATTTTTTTTGTCGATCCATCATATATATAACATATAGCCCCATAGGAGTTATTTTATCCAAAAACCTAAAATTTATTAAGAAGAGTGGAGACACAACATATGTGCACTTAACCATCGACATGTACATATATATAAAAGGCCACCACTGAGTTCATTGGAAACCATTTAATTGTTTTAAATTTTAGAAACCGTTGGGCTTAAAGAGGTATCCACCTCTTCCTTCAGGCCCCCGTTCAAATTAGTCTGGACCTGGGTAGGTGTATGTTGCAAGCAGATCTAATATACATAGGGACACAGAGACTACACGAACAGTTTTATCACGCATAGAATCACTTATTCCAGACTGGCATCAAAATAAGAGCTCTAAAAATCGATCATATGTCAGTGAATTTAATTGCTGATAAAATGTTACATCTTTTTGGTAGAGCCTTTATGGCTGATAATAAACAGCAAATTGCCAATGATCTCTTATTTCACATAATTTAGCAAGCGCTATTAATTGCCTAAATAGCAAATATTCCATAAATTATTCTCAAAAATGTCTATAATTCCTTTAATTGGATAGACGTAATCCTGGCAAGAAATGTCGAAGAACTTTGGAGAATTTATGGGCACAAATTTCAGAATACATGTCCTTGAAGAAAGAAAATAGAAAAGGATTTCGGAAATTAATAACGTGATAGGCAACTTTCTACCCTCTCAACCAGCAGTGTAGGAATCCATATAACATTAGACGCAATATTAACTTCATCTCCAGAAAAGATTTTGCTAAGCCTAGAGCATTGTTTTACAGACAGCTTAACGCTAATAAAATTAAAGGACCAGATGTGACCAATTTGGCTCACAATCCATGAACTAAATTTATTTATTTTCTGTTCTAAAATTTTTTTGTCCTAAATCACTGGAATTTATTGCCGCCGGAAAGAGTTCGAAGTCTCCATTCTTCGCTTATTCTAGGATCATAGAAATGCTAAGAGAATTTATTGGAACTGATAGTGAAAGATATTTTTGAGACGATAAAATGGTCATGAATGGAAAAATCGGAATTTGTCGGTTCAGATAACGTTGGTGGCCTTAAAAGCACTGAAATTGTCGAACGATTAAAGGTTTGGGCGTGTGGTGGATGAACTAGCCACAGATATTTTATGAACTATTAAGTATGCCTGTGGGTGCCATTTCTGTAATATACGACACAATCTTGAATGGACGAATAGATGTATATCTATTGATCGGAAATTTATACGTCGTAAACTGACAGTTTGGCGAAATATGAAAGTAATCAATGGCGAAATTTACCATAATTACTAATACTAAAGAACTATAAGGCATTAAATCGGAAGAACCTTAAACTTCAAATCAATAAAGTTCGCTTGCTCTAAAGAATTTTTAAGACTTTTCAGGCGCCCTGTACCAAATATTGCTTTGTAACGCGAAAACAGAAATACTGATGACATTTGTATGACTCAGATCTGTGGAATCCTATATAGTTAATATATATAGCAAGTTGTAGCCATCCCAATCGCTCTTCATATTGGGGGCCGAATAAGAGGGGGGGGGGGGGGGGGTAAAGCACGAAGGGCCGATCTCACAAATCTACACTGTACGAATTCAATACGTTTAATGTGAGATCTGCAAAACGGAGACCAAACCGGACTAGCATACTCCACCAGTGGGCTAACGAGGTATTTATACAGATGAAGTCTTATGAGAGGGCTAGTAAATTCCCTGCACCAACGGAGGATAAATCCCAGCATGGAGTTGGCCCTGGAAGCGATATTAGTAATGTGGGGGATGAAGTTAAGTTGTCTACCAAGGTACACACCCAAGCCCTTTACTCCTTCTACCCGTTGAATATAAGTACCATCAAACTTGTACTTAAAAGTACAGTAGTTGCCGGACCTCGAAACGGTCATAACCTGACATTTGCCAATGTTTAGTTTAAGATTATTATTGCCAGACCAGCTATGAAATTTTGTAGGTACGACAGCAAGATCTGACAATCCACAAAAGATTTGATTGGGAGAAAAATTTTGATATCGTCCGCATAAATAAGAATTTTACTTCTTTGAAGCAAATAAGTAATATCATCAATAGATAGGATAAATAACAAAGGATCAAGATGACTACCCTGGGGAACGCCAGAAGGAGCCACAAAAGCATTAGATAAATACGACTTAATCCATGCAATGAGTGTGGGCTGGAAACCAAACCTGGCCAATTTGAAAACGATAATAGAGTGAGACAGCTTATCAAAGGTCTTACTAAAATCAGTATTAATACAGTCAGTTTGGCAGTCATTCGAAAATCCACCCACATTGCCAGAAAAAAACTCCAACAAGTTGGATACCGTGGACCTACCCTGAAGGAAGCCATGCTGCCGGCTAGAGATTAAGCTCCTGCACCCCGAAGAGTTCTTAAATGCAAGATAATTTAGCAATAGGTCTGTAGTTAGTAATCTCTCTCATATTGCCACTCTTAACAACGGAAATTAAAAATGATGTCTTCTAGAGTGTAGGGAAACGGTGCACCGAAAAATAGCGCCGGAAGAGTATAAGTAAGGGGCGTAACAACGCCGAAGAATAATTCTAAGATATCAGCAGGAACCCCATCAGGACCACAAGAAGAGTCATCCGGAAGATCCACAATATGCTTGGACAAGATCTCCTCCGTGATAGATGGAATAGGTACAAATCAGCCCAGGGAAAGCCACGAAGGACGAATCTCATAAATTTACGGTGGATAGCCTCAATACCATCGATATATGCGACATAGAAAGGAGACCAAACCGGTGAAGCATATTCCAAGATTGGTCGGACCAAAGTGCAATAAAGCAGGTTCGTTATGTATGGGTCATCAAACTCCCTTAACCATCTTTTAACGAAGCCCAGAGTCGCATTGTCCTTACTGATAATAGCGTCAAAATGATCCTCAAAAGAAATTTTAGTAGTAATGACAAGGAATAAATTTTTTTAGGAGCCAGGGTCACATAATGCCATCAGGACCACATGAGGAACTATTAGACAAATTCGTTATGTATTTCAAGACGGTAGCTTCGTCAAATACTAAATCTTTGGAATGAAGGGAAGTCGGCGAAAGCCTCGTCAAATGAGAAAAATCCTTAAAACTAGTATCACAGTTGGAATCCAAAAACGCAGTCTTCAAAAAATCACCAAAGAATTTGGCAATTGTAAATGGATCATTGTTTACATGGTCATCAAGGAATATTTAAGATGGGTATCCGTCACAGTTGCACTTAAAGTTGCTTAGGCTCAGCGCGTAGGGTTTGCTTAGTTCTATCTAAAAAGTCAATATAAGAAGCCAGGGCCGCCGACAGGGGGGGGGGGCGAAGGGGGTAAACCCCCCGGGCCCGGGCTTTGAAACTGGCCCCGTCATCTAAGTCATCAACAGAAAATTTTTTCCATTTTAATTATTTATATAAAAAAAATGCTTCACGATCGAAAAAGTGTACTATACTAGACAGATTTTAAACTGAAAGGCAATCATTCGATTGTATATGGGCCCGTAAACGCTAAGTTCTGGGCCAGATATTCGTTTCGCGGGCGGCCCGTATGTGGTACCCCCCGGGCCCGAATTTTGTCTCTACGGGCCTGTAAGAAGCCTCAAGAGAAGACCCAAACTTATCGCACAGAGTGGAGTAAACCAAGTAGTCGGAATCACTAATTAAGGAGCAAAACCTTATCAAAGCCTTATCTTTTAAGTGTTTCGTACACCTATTGAGCCTTGTCAATGTCTCGCTCACTCAAAATGCTCGGCCAATCACACGCAGAAAGCCATTCATTAATTTTGTGGAGATCGGCCTTTTTAAAGGTATAACAATTTCTTAATAAAGTATCTTTGTAGTATTTCTATATCTTCATATTGATGGTAACCCCACACCTCTGATGATTGCTCTGGCTACAGCCTTGTACATCTAAACTTTGGAGGACTTAGTGATGTTTCGGTTTTGCATGAATTTACCCCAGGTTAGATTTATGCTAGTTTTTGCTAGCAACCTACTTTCTTCTAGGTGTTTTTAAAAGGAATGCTAAATCGTTAAACTTAATCCTAAATACTTGTGTGAATTTACTACTTCGATTTTTTCACCCTCGAAATATCAGTGTTCTTTCGAATTTCTTCTGTCACCCCCTAATTAAATATCATAGCTTTTGACTTGTCTAAATTTACCTGAAGATTCCATAGGGTGCAGTAGTTTTGCAGTTTATGTATCTATCTATTTCCCTTAAAAACTTGCTTTGATCAGCAGTTATAATAGGGTCATCCGCATATAGTAGTATTCTTATGTGCAAACCTGCTTCAATCCCGTTCCAGTATTGAACCAATCCGACATCTCAGTACCGTTCCAGACTGATGCATGAGTGTCTGTATACTATTTTTATGAATTTACCAGAGATACCTGAATTGAGCAGCTTATAGAATAAAGCGTTTCTACTAATAGTGTCGAAGGTTGCCTTGAAATCTACAAAGAAGCAATATATCTTCTTATTTCCACTAAACCACGATAAGCGAAATAGACTGATCAGATTAAACAGATTATCCACTTTAGAGTATCCTGACCGAAAGCCAAAATGATATTCGTTCAGAATACTGTTGTGTTCATCACACGGACTTCATCTCTGAGCTAGTATGCCGATAAGGATTTTCGTTACTACATTCATGAAGGATAGTCCTCTATAATTTTGTGTGTTCTGCGGGTTACCTATTTTAAATATCGGAAATATTATAAACAGCCCTTTGAAAATTAGTTTTCGAAAAATTCCACTGGTGAATTTTTGAAGAAAATTCGTAGGTAACTCTGTCCATTCCTTGGACCTAATTGTCTTTGGTTTTCCCGAGAACCGCACCTATCTCATAAAGTTTAATTTCATCGTCTAATATAGGATCTGTTATGTACGGTTCGGCGAAACTTAATACATTGCCATTATTATCATTGGGTTTAGAAGATCTTGAGAATAACAATAGAAATCATTAAGCAGAATGCTAGTTCCCATAACCAATCTTTCGTATCCTTTATGGAAGGCAGTTGGGAGGTCATGTCTATATAATATGTGTTTTTTTGACCTGCACATTTGCTTGAATTTTGTGTTGGCACTAACATACATTTCTTTTGCTAACATTGAGTTGCTCCTCGTGAAAATATTTAGCAATCTATTCGTGCTTTGTAACCCTGATTATCAAACCATTCATTAAAGCAAGGGATTTCACCCTTATGAAATTTGTCAATGGAGCTGGTGATTATTCCCATTAGGTCAGTTACCACTATATAGCATATATCTGTACAGAACTACAGACCCACTCTACATCGAAAGGATAAGTGAAAAGTGGCTCTCAACACTTTGTTAATCCGATGAGTTTGCTTTTGTTTAATCGTCTGAATTTCTGCTAATCCTCTCTGTCAAATATAAAGCATCATTTCTTTGAAAATCATTCCAAATTAATGACGGGCAACATCTCGAATTCTATAGAGAAGATCATAGCCAAAAAAACCTCCTAAAATCCCCAGTTTGTATCTATTTTAAAATAGAGTAAGCTTCGTTTACTTCATATTGGATGAAAATCCATTTCACCACTTTACTCGGAGCAATTTCGTACATAGCTGATTTGCTCGACGGGACAAACAAAGTGATATTTATTCATGTAAACGGCACTATACAGGCGTGGGATTCAGTAGAGAGGACAAAATGTAATGGCGGTGGTGGATTTTGTTTTCCTAGACAGTAAAAGTAGACTCGTGTAAATTTAATATATTCTTGAGAAGTGGAACTCCTGCGGAGGCGACGAAATTACTGGTTATCATAAGTCTGCAAAAATTAATGTAAATTTATTCAATATATTTCGAAAAGTATTCTGAGTAGTTCTTAGCAAAACAAAATTTGCTTGAATTACGGAGAAGTATCGCGAAACATTTATCTTTTAAAACAGTTTCAGTATATCGGCTTAAGGCGTGAGATTTGTTTGGAACTTATTTCGAAGTGATAATGCTTTTTAAGCTGAGTTTAATATGATCCCAATTGAAGTCATTTTTCTCTTCTTCTGTAACCGGTTTTAAGACATTAATCCGGGAAAAACTTAACTCGATTTCTTTAAATCACCCTGACCAATATATAAAACATCCGTGAGCTGTGAATATACTTCATGCAAGTAAAAAGCGAAAGAGGACGAGCACAGAGCCCTGAGGAACCTCAACAATTAAGAATTATGAAGAGCAGTCTGTCACTCTTTGTTTTCAATATTTGCAATATTGCAACGCCGGAACAAACTGTGATTGTCATAGATAGTGTGATGTCGCGGGATGTGGAGAAAGTAATGACTCTTCAAAGAGTGCACCGGAAGCGAAACATTAAAAGAACTGCAATGCAAATACAATACGAAAAACTTTGCGTCTATTCTTAAGCGTATCTAAAGCGATGAGTTTATGCCTGTCTACGTACGGAGGCAGAACAAGGGAGTCGTTCCATGGAAGACTACGAAGAGCGATGTAAAAGATGTAAAAATTCCGGAGCTCAAGTAAATTTTTTGTACAAAGCCGTGTTGAAAAGAGCCCAAAAACGGTTTGCAGTAAAAATAAAGGACATCAACACTTAGGGCTTCGAATAGCTTAGAAATACAGCATAGGTTCCAGGGTTTAGGAAAAACGCCACGAACGAAAACTCGAATAGATCACACTTGTCGGAGAGGGTCGGATAGACATATATCGCGACCACATACCAGGCACTACGACCGGCAGCATCAGAAACGCAAGCAAAAACAAAGTCAGAAACCACTCAACATACATACATATACTATAGCTGTCAGGAATACAATGAGCCCTTAGAAATAGACGACGAGAGATAGACGATGCATCAGAAATGAAACAGGAACGCTGGCAGAAGGTTTATCGGCAAATAGGAAAGAAAATTCTGGGAACAACCAAAAGGGAAAAAACGACCCCAATATCATGGTAAACATTAAAAAAGTGATCGCAAAGAAATAAAATAAAATTCCTGATCCAATATAATAACACTGATCAAAGACAGTCTAGACACACACCAGCCATATCAAGATCAAATTGCAACAATAAACAACAGATGTCCACAACAAGACAGCAACAAACTATTACTCCACACGCAGAACAACGGCATAACACACGATTCATTCTCGAATGGCGATATAATATAAACCACTGTTAAGATCAAGAACGACAAAGCGGAAGTTTATGCTGAAGCTGATGCTATATCTTCAGAGCCGTTCAATGTCAGCTCAGAGATAATGACAGAAACCATTAAGGCATACAAGACCAAATATTTCCCAATAAGGCTGTAAGGACCAGTTGTAAGACAGGAATTATCATTAAGTTTCCGAAAAAAGGCGATCTTTAGAAATACAGAAACTGGCGAGCGATCACCCTATAAAATGCCATAATCACTGATAGAACCCGGAGAATCAAATAGATAGAAATACTTGAGAATAGTAAGTGGGTTTTAGTACTCATCAAGGGGGTATAGACAAACGTTTTACGAATAATTGCAGAACAACTTGCAGAGTGGAACCCCCCCCCCCCTAAACCAACCACCACTTTAACGTAACTTCTACAGATTCGAAAAGGCGTTCGACACAATACTTCGAGAAGCAATAGCACTTTAGGGAATATCAGAAAAGCTTATACTGCTAGTTAAAGCATTAGATGATGACGGGTAATTAACTAGCCTTTACAACGGCAAAACAGGCGGATCGCTACGAATAAATCGGCGAGTCAAACAATGATGTTCAACATTGTCCTGTATACGATAATGAGAAAAGCAACAGCGGTTTCAGGGGGAATAAAGTTTATAAAAAATGGTCAATTGAAAGACTTAGATTACGCAACAACCAAATAATTATTTGCGAATAATTCATTAAATAACAACTAATTATTTGATTATCAAATAACACACGATCCAATAAGAAGTAATTCTTTGCAATTCAAATAACGCAACATCAAATTACAAATAATTATTTGCAAATAATTCATCAATCAAATAACGAATAATTGTTTGATTATGAAAAAACACAGGAAATTTTTTTGTGCGGTTGTGTTATTTGTTATGCAAATAACACAACCGCACAAAAAAAATTTCTTTTGACTTAAGGATCAGCCCATCTTAACCACATGTTTTTGGGCTCACTTAAACCTAATATAAAGTCCATTTAACCCCATCTCAACAGGTTTTTGCCATAAACTAAAATAACCATATAATCTTAACTCAAGAGCATTATTTAACGCAAATAACCCCACAACCGGAGCTATTAACCCACGATAACCGCATATGTAATTAAATCCAACCCCATAACTCCAATAACCTCATAATTCCTATATTGCAATAACTCTAGTCATCGACCCCGAAAAGATATAGTAAACATGGTATGACAGTAGGTCAGAAATTACTTTTTTTTCTGTGTAGTTATTTGAAGTTCAAATAAGGAGCACCAAATAACAAATAATTCTCCTGTTACAAAATAAATTGTGTAATCAAATAAATAAATAAATTTTTTTTCAATTTTAACTTTATTTGACTTTTTAACTTTGAGCTTTATTTGTTATTTATTATCAACTTCTACATAAAGCCAACCCTACTATACGTAAGTGAAATATGGCTGGTAAAATACGAATAAAATTCAAGTCAAGTGCAGAATCATATGCAGAATAATCTTGCCAAGAAGAATTAGCAACAGTGGTAGTGACGGGACAAGAACCGATAGAGAAGAAAATCAAGGGAAGAAAATGGAAGTGGATCGCTGAGAAGCCCTAATTGAGAGTCGGGTACTAGAACGCGTATAGATAGCTATCACCCCTTGAGACTTTGCGGAAGACCTATGCTCTCAAGGGGAGCGAAAATTGTGAAAGAAAGTCTCTGGGGGATTTTTAAGTGATATCAAATGGTGTGCAGTTGACTTTAAGCTGTAGATCCATTTGTAAAATTTGTCAACTCGACAGAAACGACGAAAACATTAGAAAGGAGACGATAATGTGGAGACTTTGCGGAGACATATGCTCTCAAGGAGAGCGAAGATTGTGCAAGTAAGTCTCTGGGGATATCTAAGTGATATCAGATGGTATGCAGTTGACGCTAAGCTGTAGATCCACTTGAAAAATTTGTCATCGATACAGGCTACTCCACACTCAACAAACAATGATAGAAACTATTAGTAGAGAATAAAATAAGTCCTTAAGCACTTCAAGTTCGTTGCATTAGGCAATTCAATTGTTCTGCCTAAGGCAGAAATAAGGCAGAAATATGAAATCAAGTTTTTAGGACAACCTTAAATATAATTTTAACTTGTAGGCATACCAGTATATTTTTTTTAAAGAGAGAGTTTCCGAATGATATTTTATGAAATTCGATAGATTTTATCTGAAATCGCTTTTGTATTTTCATGATTAATCCGTTCCGTTGAAGGAGCACTCAAAGTAATTTTTAGCAGGTATATATTACATTTTATATTACTTAGTAATGCATAATTTAAGAAAAATTGCATAACTTAACTTGGCGACGACGTAGTAACAAACTATATCCGTTGTTAACAGTATACAAGAATCCACCTACACAGTGATAATGTAAGTAATTACTGTAATATATTAAGTAATGTACTTGATTGTAATACAAAATTTGCTACACTTTTCTTTACATTATACATACTAATCTTAATCTTAAATTTCACTAACTTCTCAGTATAAATGGCACCCATAAAACGACATAACAAAACCACGTAATCGACTATGTAATGCAAAGTATAATTAGTTCAAAGTGGATTAATAAATTGACTCTGTAATCATTGTTACAAGGCATCCTTTAATCATTTCACTTAAATTAACATTTCTAGAAGACTAGTACAAACAGATTGTGCAATTGATTATGTAATTTACAAAACAAATTTAAACGTGTACTTCGCAACAGCCTTTCTCAAGGCATTAATTAAATAACGATTTACTCTGACTTACAACTTAGATAGAAAAATGTTAATATCAATCTGCTCGCAATGATAACCTTCAGGAATAAATTTCATCCGTTTTATGTGATACGTCATTTAACGCTTTCAAGACATATTTCTAAACAGCACGATGACTCTTCAAGTTTAGGATGAAAAACCTTCGTCATTGTAAAAATCTCGTTAGCTTGTGTAAATGTAATTATTTTTCAATTAAGAATGCAAATGAAGTCCTTTCCATTTTTATGAGAGCCGAATAATTTAGCTTTGGCCTTAAAATACAAAACAGATAACTTACCTCATCAAAGTTCGAGTCTGCCTGATGGGTTATAGTGGATGTGGTGCTAGCTTTATTAATTACGTTTGTATTAACGATCTGTTTACAAGTATATGTAGTGCTCGAGAATGAAGAGGAAATTAGCTTTTCCTTTATACTGCAAAGCATGACAAATTTGACTTAATTACTCAATAAATGACGTACTTCATTGAATTATAAGGTGATTTATGTACTGGTGACATACTGCCGTTAAATCCATAATCTGTAGTGAATTAATGTAAATTTCCTCTGAGGCTTAATATAATCATTCCACAAACTGACCAGGGTGATGTAGCCGTGTCGGATAAGGGTGATTAAATGAAAATACATGAGATGGCAGTTTTGGAAAACTTTTAACCTTAGACACAATCCCTAAGTGTACCGAAATTTGTTTTGAACTAAGTTTTGCTTCGCAAGTGCATTTTATTGTATTTCTCCTCTCTATAGTTCCAGTAATCTCTGTGAGTATGGGAGGGTAGAAGAACTCGAACCGATTTGATGACAACGCTTGCAAGTGGACCTACAATTTAAGGTGCTTTTCGAACCACTGATATAAGAACCCTCAATGGTCATCTTACGTTATCTATTGTCGTAAAAAATACATAACGGATCGCCAATGGTGGAATTCGAACCTGACAGCCTAAATAGTATCTACCAAAACGTCAGCAGGAGTCAGTGCTGTGGCTGCCGGCGGTCACTGTGAAAGCTCACATACTCTTCGTGTCGCCGGTGGCACCTCAGATCCGACTAAGATGATAGAAGCAGGTCTCAGTAGCGGATACATACTATTGGCTCCAGAGATAGCTCGGTAGGTTATACAAGCGCCTTTAAAACTGCCGCTTCCGAATGGAGCGTCAAAGAAGACTCGAATTAGGTAAGCGAAAACAAACCCAAAGAGGAGGCACTTTTGCGTTTCCTCCAGAGATAGCTTGGTAGGTGTTCCAAGCATCTTTAAAACTACAGCTACCGAAGGGGGTGTCGAAGCAGACTCAACTCATGTAAGCGAAAACACCTCCACAGAAGAATCACTTTGGCGCTGCAGTAGCTAAGAGAAGGATGGTGGCAAGCCCTTCACCGCTAGGTCCTGATCAAAGCGCTCTCGTAGCACAAAGCTACTGTAAGGCTAATGGATATCCACAGCAAGAAGAAACGCTGCCATCTAAAACTGCAGGAGGAATGCGGTGTCGAAAAAAAGGGCCTACTTCGAAAGCTGGAAAACCCTCATATCTAAAAACCCGAGCTTGTGAAACAAAGTAGAAGAGAACGTAGTTACGCAAATGGCGGTAAAAAGTAGTCCGAGGTCAGTCTTGGGTAACCTAAACCGGTCCAAATGATGCAAAGCGATGGGTCCAAACCAGTACCGGGACCAGCGAAGTCTAAGGCACCGGTAAAGCCGTGGCGATATCGATCGAAGCGACCCTCATTACAAAATGATAGGCAGAATCCGTCGATACCCATGGCCGAGTAGAAGAAGTTGAAAGCGGATAAACCGGTCTGTGAAGGTGGAGCAGGTATATATCCTTCAGATCAATAGGGGGTTGAAGACTTGTCATACCCTAACTTTGGAAGATAGCATGAGATATAGGCTGCATATACCTACGTCTCAAGAAGCGATCCCTAAATTAAAATGCGCTAGTTTGGTTAAGTGGAAAAGGACCTGGGCCTGGAAACATACACAACGACGGCCACCAGAATGACTTCGATACGCACAGGTAAATCATCACAGTAGCTCAGCCTCGGCGAAAGGAATAGTGCAACTAATGTTGCTGTATGGCATCATGGTGCGGTGGCCAGCTGTGGACAAGATAACTTATCTCTCCAGTTTGTAGTGCACACAAAAAATAGGCAGTGTCTATTTACCACCCTCAAATTGCCACGTAATTACACGGAAAGTATACGAAAATACACGGAAAGTACACAGAAACACGGAAAGTACACGGAGATAACACGGAAGTACACGGAAAGTACACGGACGTACCCGGAAAGTACAAAGAAGTAAAAGCCTAATTAATACGACGAACGTGATGCGTACACGTTCCGTCAAATTTTAATTAGACTTTCTGGGAGGAAGACGTGCATTAATAAGTGGTTAACTTGCCCCCCCCCCCCCCCCAAGTTTGTATTTAGAATAGGCTATCAGAAACTATTACAAATAATATGAATATGGAAGTGACTATTTGCACTTATCGTGTACTTACGTGTAGTTCCGTGTAGTCCACGGTCACGGCCGATGGGAATAGACACATCCTGAAATTTGTACTTAAACTTTCCGTGTACTTTCGTGTACTCTCTGTGTACATTCCCTGTATTTCTGTGTACTTTCCGTGTATTTCCGTGTACTTTCCGTGTACAGGGAAATCAAACGGCAATTTGAGAGTGGTAAATAGACACTACCGCAAAATAGCGGGAATGGTACTCACTATACATTAAATAGAATTCTACACCTCCCCATGTAGACGCAAAGAACGCTGCTCTAAGGGCAATGTTGCTTTTCAAAGAGTCAAAGTTCCTCAAGGTGCGGGTTTATGGCCATAGCAGCTTAGGGGAGAGTCTCAATCCGCCCACTAATTACGTGCTACCCATGAAGTTCGAGGTATCAGTACCCGACAGGCAGCTCTGGGAAACAAAAACAGAAGAATCCGCCATACTGTAAACAACTATACAGATGGGTCTAAATTTAAGTCCGGAGTAGCGGCATCAGTGTTCTGCCAGGAGCTCAATATTTAATTGTTCTACTGAATTCCCAACGACTGCAGCATCTTTCAGGTAGATGTTATGGGTATACAAAATGCGGCTAAATTGGCTCACTATCAGCTGGCAACAGGTAGTTTAATTAGTACCCAAGCGCTGCTAAAATCTCTTGGGAATTTAAGTCGCAATCCCTCTTTAATTACTTCAAAAATCTACAAACTTTAAACAAGAACATAAAAGATCAACTCTGCTGGGCAGCCGGGCGCAGGGTCATCACCGAAAATGAAGCACCAGATGTTTTTCGAAGAGAATAGCTGAAATAGATGCTCAGAAAGCGAAACATAGCGTTACCAAATCTCACAACATTGGGTTGGTAGATCTTGTGAAAAGAAATTAGGATGTGGTCTCTTCTCTCGTATCGCAAAAACGATATTGAAATGCTATCATCAGAAGAAGACTAACTTCCTACTTAACCTAACTCGGTCTCAATGAAGAATTTTGTAGTCGAGATCTACACCGGCCATTGTCCGGGAGTAGGTACATATACTCATAATTGGTGTGTTCGGCACTAATTTGTGCAAACATGGTCAGGAACCAAAACAAGAAAAACTGTAGAGCACCTCTTATATCGTTATCGTTTCTTTCAAGGACAAGAGAGTAAATGCTGGATAACCACTTTATTGGAGCATAAAAAGAAGCTTCGGAAATCAGTATGAAAAGTATTCTGTAGTTCGCGATGGAGACAGGTGACTTTGATACTATAATCGCAAAACGATACCTTCAAGACGTAGAGCATCTGACTGTAGTAGCGCAGGTAATATGTCTATGCGAGGTCCAATTTGACTAGGACACAAGGTATCCTCACGGAATTATTCCATATGGATGGCAATGCTTTTTCATAATAGATAAGTTTCCATAGCTTTTGGGAAATACAGAGTTTAGTTCAGAACGTGCTTGAATTTGCAATATTCTAAACCAGTAATTAATTAATAATTTAATTAAATTGTAAAAAATGCCAACTGCTCTGGATACGATTCCATCATATCTCAAAGAAGTTAAGGGATTTTATTTGCAAATTTATCAAAAAAATTTTACAAGACAGGACATTAGTAGACTTAAGTTGTAATTCTTAAGCAATCTTTCACACAGGATTACTGCAATTTTCTTAATTTTTATTCTGACGTTATTATACACAAATAATCCAAGCAGATGTTGGCGATTAAAACGGATTCTAAAAACAAAGCTATGCGGATTAAGAATAGCAAATTTTTTCCTCTATGCTATCGTGACCCGCACTAAAATTATGATGAGAAATTACGTTCTCGTTCATTCTGATTATTCCGGTGTAAGTCCTTAGTACGACGAAAGTCTGGTATTTTACCTAGCAGTGCACTATTAAGTTACTCGGAATTTTCTAACATTTTTATTAAATAGATACTTCCTTCCGTGCACGCGAAAATTTCAAACACTTACGTAGTTTTGTGAAAACGCAACCAATGAGTTCCGATCCAACTGCATTTTAAGTTTGAGGAAACAATAAATCAAAGATTTTGTGGTGTTTTAACTTCCTGTTTTTAGAAGAGCCCGAAATGTTGTGACATTATTGATTTTGTGGATCCGCTTGCAATCATTCTGACGTTAAATTCCATTTCAGTAAAGAAAAACTTACCAACCTAGAACACTCATATAAATTAATAATACCCAAACATGAAATGTACACAGCCAATGATCACAAGTAACAGATCAAATATGGAAAGAAAATAAAATAAAATAAAATAAATAGTAAAATATTACAAATAACTTTTACCAAGCCGATCCCTAAAAGCTACGGCACACTCGAAATACCCAACAATTCGGGGGAATTAATCATACCCCGCAGGCAGTCGAAAGAAGAGATGATTCCAGACCTGTTGCGTGAGACCTTAAGAGATTCCAAAAAACGAAGCATAAGCCGGTCAGCATATGAAGTTAGACTAAGAGGATCAGCCTAGGGAAGGCTACGAAGGGCGAATCTAACAAATCTGCGCTGAAGAATCTCAATTCGATCCATCTGAACCACATAGAAAGGAGACCAAACTGGACTAGCATACTCTAAACTTTGTCTGACAAAAGTGCAGTAGCGAAGCTTCGTAATATACAGGTCGTCGAACTCCTTTGCCCATCTTTTAACGAAACCCAAAGATACCCTGGCCTTACTTACTCAAAATAAAATCACAACGATCCTCGAATGAAAATTTGGTATTTAACACCCAAATCTAATCAATGGGCTACTGCCAATAGTAAAATTATACTGCAGAGGATTCCTTTTTCGAGAGAATGCCAACATTCAGAGGATAGAAATTAATAGAGCATCATCAACGGAAAGCGTCTAAGTCAGAACTTAAAAGCGTACAGTAATTATTATTTGAAACAATGCGGAAAATTTGGGCATCGTTAACATAACAGAAGATTCTCGAGTCAGTATGAAGCACAAATACATGATTGATTTGATTGATAAAAAGCAACGGTCCTTCGTGGCTGCCCTGAGGTACACCTGAAGAGTTATTAATCGCATCAGAGAGTGCACTACGATATAAAACATATTGTGTACGACCAGCCAAATAACACCACCACCAATGAACAAATACTGAGCGAAATCCCAGAACTGATCCTCATAGCTTACGAATAAAAATCTTGTAACTAATTCTATCAAGGGCCTTACTAAAGTCCGTAAATTTAATGAACTTGTTTGACGGTTTCAATAGAAGATATTCAGAAGTTGGAGAACTCTAATAACTTTGTTGTAGTAGATTTACCCTTCATTAAACCGTGCTGGAAGGAGCCCAGGAAAGGTTTGCAATGGAAGTAAAGCACATCGCAAATCACACACGAAGCACATGAATAGTTTTAACTAAGAAGTTGATATAAGAAGATTCGACTGCTGACCGGAATTGGCAATACATCGCGGAATAGGTTAAATAGTCAGAATAACTCCCTGAGGTACAAAACCTCTTACAAGCTTTGCTCTAAAAGTTTTTCAAGTGCTTCGTACACTTGTTGAGCCAAGACTGAATTGCGCGAGAGATTTCACATTTAGAACACAATTAGCAAAACAAACAGACAGAACATTACAAAAATAGTTTTTAAAAAAAAAATTTAGCCGAATTCACAAAAAGCACTAAAAAGCAAAACCCAAACCAAACTACAACAGGTATTTAATCGTCCTTTTTTATGATCCCTTGAGCTGAAACGTTTAGGTAAATTTATATAGTATCTTCGATTATGATTGGGTAGTTGTTTTGCTTCTTTAATTTGGCTTCAAAATGTCGTAATAGATATAAAATTAAAATTTATTTTATGCTTTTTAGTGCTTTTTGTGAAGTCGGTTTTTTAAAAACTATTTTATTTTTCACTTTTTAGTGTCTTCTACTCTGTACAACAAAAAAAGAACCATCCAGATCGGTCCACTCGTTAAAAAGTTAGGTTCAGCCCCCCTACCCCCCCCCCCCCCCCCCCCACATCCTTCAAAATTATTTTCTCGTGGTATCAATCGCGGCATATACTCTACCCAACAGACAAAGAATCATCGAAATTGATCTAAGCGTTAAGAAATTATACTACCTCCCCCCTCCCCTCCCCTTCCCCTCCCCTTTCCCATCCATCCATGAGACTCAGGAACCAGGTTAGGTTACAGGCGTTGGAAAAGAGCACCAAATCCAAAATCCTATTATAGTCGTTCACCACGTCGTTAATCTGCAACAGTCCAGAGAAAGTAATACCATCGATAAAGGCAGGTATATTGATGGAGAAGCAGCAAGGACGTAGACAAAAGTCATCCGCAGAGCATTTCCAACTCATAGTAGGCATATTGAAGTCGCCCAAAAGCAGAGAGTTCTTTGTTTTAAAACATACGTTAAATTCCCCAAAGCGGAACTTCACTGAATTTTAAGTTCCTGTTGTTTTTTTTCTGGATTCACATATTGGAGGCAAAGTTCTGAGGGAAGCTTATCTTGAAATCTTTTTTCAGTGTGCTGTGACTGCGACTCCTGCTGACCTGTAACATAAAGCGACAAACAGCACTAATTGCTGCAAGGACTATGTTCCATTACGGAAAACCACTCAAAGATTAGGGGCAAATTTCCATTTAAAAATAGATAAAATCTCTCACTGATGAGTGTCCAACTTTTCACCAAGTTGGAAATTTTAGTCAACTTCGACTGAGTGGAGACTTAAGGGTTAGAAGGATTTTCCTGTTGATTTTCTGCCAAAATAGTAAAAAGCACTGGAGGCAAAATCCACCTGATAAGTTGAAAGCAGTCTAATTGTAAAGTTTACGTAATTATGCTTATGGAAACAATCATAACTTAAGTTTGTGTTAGGGAAGCTTAGAAGGCAACCGACAGTATGAAACTCGGGCGGCTCTTAATTGAACCGAATTTAGTTGTAAGTTGAAATTGGGTTATATTACAAAGGGTTTGGTATTTGACATAAACAGAAGGTTCAATATTTATAAGAACAAAGTTGTCTGAATATTATGATTGAGAAACAGAGGTCTCAAGTAAGAGCTTTCAAAATTATTGATGCACGTCAAAAACATATATTCCATAAAACGTGACATGGTTTAAGAATCATAACTATTATATTTTAAAATATACTTTTAAATTCTGTTTTCGGAATTGAATTGTAGAGACATTTTGGGTCAAATAAGACCCCCTTTAATGGAAAACTATTTTTCACACAATGCGGCGTATTTAATTCGTTTATTACTGAACTTTTTGATGAAGTTTATTCCTGCTTGATGCTAACTTAAATAAAAAGGCGAATTATTCTGTTTGATATATAAGACTCAGTCACAGATAGACAACCACAAATTCTTTTACGGACCGTACGAAAGCTGAAACAAAATCCTTTCGTATGGTAATGTTTTTATTGCTGCTTGACTTTTAGAAACATTAATCTTTCTCTCTACTTCCCGTACCTCTTGTGTACTTCACTTTTTAGTGTTATATGAACCATGGATCATTGCCGGTGGGATACCTAGGCCCCTATAATGGAAAGCCAACGTGTTATCCCCGACTCTACCGACTACAATTCCCTCAAACTAAACAAACTATGTATATAGAAAAATTCTTAAAATGCGCAAAATGGATGAGAATGAGTAATAGCCTCCGACACTATTTCGGGGCTACTGTAAAAGTCACGTCAGGATCGTTCTAAGGACGGCTACTACTTAGTAATTTCATCAACGATTTGCTGTGAATGACGCTCAGCTGCAAAAATCGTATGTATGCTTTATTACGCGACTTTACATATATTGTCTGGCCTGGCTTAGTTGAGTATGCAGAGTGTCAACTAATTGACGACTGACGAACGACAAATCTATCTGTAGTTTATTCACAATGTGCTGTGATTGCATAAGTTTAAAAGTAACTCTATGACTCTCTATGCCGAAACTTACTTAACTTTTCCCTCTATAAAAAATAAAAAAGTTTAACAGTTTGGAGTGAAGTTCGTAAGCAACGCCTTGTGGTTCATGTGGAGTGATAAGAACTTCACCCAAATCCAGCCAACTATTGCAAGTGAACCTACAAATTAAGGTGGATACCGAAGCACCGTCATTATTCTGTAACCCTCAATATCCATTTTATAATAACCTTTTGTCAGCAGAAGACAACCATGGGTCGCCGCGGGTGGTGTTCGAACCTGTAGCCTCTGGGATATAAGACCGACACGTTATCCCTTACTTCATTGACGATAGATACTGGGCACCGAAGTATTATTAAAAGCATTGGGAAATTAGGAACTGAAAAATTTGTTTTATCGCGTAAAGAGCCATCACAAAGAAAGAAAACACAACATCATTTCTGTTAGGTTTAAAAATAGGTAGTATGTAGCAAATTTCTTTCGTATAGAAATATTACAGCCACACCTGGCAATACTATTTGAAGAACGTTGCTATTTTGTTGAGATTGCTCACTTGTAGAATTCATATCCTTTAAGCCTTAGTAAAAGTGGTAAGAATGGCACGTGTCGTTCCTTTCCGTTTTATTTCGCAACGAATCACAATAATAACGTCACCTTCCACAGCTTATGCCAAAAGGAGTAAAAACAATACAAAGGAGGAATACAATTTTTTACCAAAATTTCCACAGTAGCAAAACAATACATACTAAGGATAGGAACAAACTGTCAGGCAAAATTTTTAGATTATGGTTGCCGTAAAATTTTGAAAACGTGGTTAACCTTAAATGTCTCATTTCGTTCCGTACAACCATTTTTTTTTTAGTATATATCCCAAGCCCAGGGGACAACTCTATGATGCGGTTAGCATGGTACATCGAGGTCACACATCGACAGGGCTAGCACGCTGACTTTTAACCTCAACTTGCGACAAGGAACTCGTGGCAATCCTAAGGAGTTAGGGAAATTACAGAATATGTTCTTACCCGTTCCGTTTCTATTACCGATACTTTACAAAGGCTCCTTTAATATTTGTGATATTAATTTGCCATACAGTTTCATTAGTCGCTGCCAAAATTTAGTGTTTCACACAACCTTACTTTATTCTCTGTATTGGTTAAGTTCTGAATAAATCTTGCTAAAGTTGTACTGTATTCTTTTCACCAATACCTTTCATTTGATGCCCATATCAAGGGGGTCCAGAATAAAAAAATAGAACGCCATCTTGGAGCAAGGCAAATTAATCTAGGATGATGTCCTTTCCCGGGTATAAAGTTAGTGCCTTTCATCAAAATCGTCACAGATAGACAGACAGACATAAAGAGACAACCTCATTTCGCATATATAACAATAGTATGATAAACATATTTGTAAAAACTCGACGTTATTTTTGATATTTTTTTTTTTCAAATTCAGGTTTTTCACTGCTAAAATGAAGGTGTTGCGAAATTATACCGGAATCTGATTCGGGGTTTTAGCGTACAAGCTGTCGTTCGGCATTTTGCTAATCGGAAAAATACCATATACACAGAGAGGAATTTTTATACGAAAATTCTGGTAAAAATTACAGTTCTCAGCTGCTAACTATCGTAATTTTTACGAAATAGAATTCAAAATACAACTCAATTAATTAACTTTTTTAAAAAAAAAATTTTAAATAAACGCAGCCTTAGATTCCAATCCTAGTCCATAGCAACACGCTTCAAAGTCTTCGCCACTATACCAATTTTTACATTAAGCAACTCACTTTGAAGATTCGATGCAGAACATTAAAATTTTTCGGTAATCTTTTTTCTAAATCACACAGTACATATTTACGAAAGTGCACGAAAATTTTACGTGACTATGAGGTAAAAATTGCCTATTAACACGTTAAAAATTACTGAAAGGATCGTTAATTTTATAGTGCAGCTGCTCAAATTTTGTCAATGTTTTATTTGCAACACTCCCTCACCCTGCTAACAAGCGAGCCTGAGTCTATATAAGAGTTCGATAGCTGATGAATAAACACCAAGTCAGCGACTTTGCGCTTTTCTCAAGCGAGGGCAAACCGAGCAACTGTCAGCGCTCGGTGTAAGGCGGGAGTTTAAATGGATCGTCCCATGGGAGCCTCTAAGCGCAAATCTAAGAAAACTACGCTGCACCGCTTCGATACGCTTGGAATGTACAGCGTAGTAAGACGATCAGACCTGAGATGCATACTCAAGAATAGGTCTAACTAAGGAGCAGTACAAATGCATCAATGTTGGAATAACCGAGAACTCTCTAGACCATCGCTTAACAAAGCCCAAGATTAAACTGCCTCTAGACACAATATAGTTAATATGTAGGGTAAAATCAAGCTTCCTATCAAGTTTTACCCCAAGGTTAGTTACGGACAGCACGCGACGGAGACCATTCCTTGCAAAGTTGTAATCATAAACTTGAGGATTAGGACTCCTGGAGGAAGTCATAGCTTCACATTTCTCAAAATTGAGGTGTAAGCCGTAATGCTCGCACCACGCCAGAAACGTATCTAAGTCCTTTTGAATAAGGGCGGCGTCACCACCATCCTTAATATAAAAGAAGATCTTCATGTCATCAGCGTAGATTAGAACATTAGAGTACGAGATCAGATGGACAATGTCGTCATTGGCAAGAACGAATAGTAGAGGACCGAGATGACTGCCTTGTGGTACCAATGGAGTAAGAAGCGCATCGGAACAGGACCTGACGAAGGCTGGAGGGATGCCGTCAGGACCAGAGGAAAAGTCCGATTTAAGTTCATTGATTTTTTCCGAAATATCCATACATTTTGTACGGGGTCTGTTATCATAGGGTAAAAAGGTACGTTTTCACGTTTAATCGAGGATGTATGTATTTAGTTGAAGCAATTTAGTGAGAACTTTTTGTTTCCATTTATCCGTCTAGTGCATATAATATTTAGCTGTTAAATACTACTAAAATGGACTAAATTACGCTAGTTACATATTTCCAATGTCAATTCAATGGGCGATTGCGGAGCAAAAGACTCTGTTCTTCTACTCTTAAACTTTAAATTAAGCTCAATTGCTGCTTAAAGTCAACTTACCACTGATCACTTAATCCTAGGTGTGCACGTCTCTAGTAGTAAAACTATAGACTTGCACTCGACTTAACACCGGATATGTGTAAGCAGATCTTAATAAATAATAATCACTTTATCACTTTATTGTGTAACATTACAACTACCATCACAGTTTCAGTTCTTTGTTATTTGCACTATTTTATCGTTTAAATCCAACTTTTGAAATAACTTTTTCCACTATTTGCAGTATTGTTAAACTAAACTTAAACGTATATAAAGAAAGATACAAAACAAAAACGAAAGACTTAACGTAAACAAAATTGTTTTTCCTATTCCACAACAGAACTTTATCAAATTAGAATGAAACTGAAAATAATATTCACTGAAACTCATCTTTTAGCACTGATAAAAGCAGTTGATGAAGAAGAACAAGGTCTAGCAGCTTTCACAATGGACATAGCATAATCTGAGGAGCTTCCGGTTTTAATTGATAAACCGCAACTACAGCTGTATCACAGATAAAAACAATTTTGGTTTGATATACGACTTCAATTTTAAGCGTGAGTAATTGCAACAATAGGCATACTAAAATCTATCATGTTTATGGTTTTGGCGGTATATTCTTTTAACTACCCCATATCACAAGAAAGGTTGGGGAAACTAGAAAAGGAGAGATACAAAAAAAATTTAAATAATATAGTGCCACCATGTGTCATTCAGAAAGTTTTTGGGTAATTGTGAAGATGACGGTAAAAAATACAATACTTTAATACAGTCGAATATTTAATCTGACATAATGATACATGTAAAACTAAAAATAATTTCATATTTTACTTGTTTGTTTAGATCTGTCTTAAGCTGGTAGATTCAATTCAAGCGCACAGTGGAGTGCCACAAAGTTCAATCCTATGGCCTATGTTATTCTTAATTACATTTAATGTTGTGTGCTGGCTAATATGTTTTACGAAGAATTCAATTGCAGCTACTTGAACATCTTACACTTTGCGACGATGTATGATTTTTATCAATACAAATCGAATAATGTAGTTAAGCTGTCCATTGGTACTAGCTATAGTTAAAAAGAAAACCGAAACCAAAACAACGACCAAGTATAGTTTAGGACGTAAACAATTTTTTTTAATTATGCGGTATAAAATTCTGATGTGCAATGTATCGAATGAGGCATTGCTATCTCTTCCAATCATTGTTTAGAATCGGGAAAGTGTTTTTTTTGCCGCATACCGCTCAAGGGGTTACAGGAACTAGAGAGACACTTTTCAGTTGGTTTTGGCAAATGTATATCAAATGGAGTAGTCTTACTTTGAGAATTATTAAAAAAAAAACTAGACCTTTTTGGTTTGAAGTTTCTGCAATTTTCATTGCGTCTGTTTTCAAGAGAGTCGACGGAAATCAGGCGGAGCCTACCAGGTTAAGGAGAAGGAAGGGTGGAAGGCGAAGTCTGGTGCCTAAACTAGCCTCGCGTACTCCAAAATAGGTCTGACGAAGGTGCAAAAAAGCAGCCTCGTCATGTAAGTATCATCAAGCTCCTTAGATCAACATTTTACAAAGGCAAGTATGGAATTGACTCTGCCAACCAAGAAGTCAACTAACTCCGTGGACCTATCGAGCCTGCCAAAGCGTAAGAACCCATATTTTTATAGGATAATGCCAATGCTCAGGGATTACCCTATTATGTTAAAGCACAGCCTTGGCAGGAGACGAATTAAGTAAGTAAGGGAAATCAAGTGGTTGACGGAAATGGGACGAACCCTAAAATATAAAAATGACATAACGGCGCATTTGCTGGCATTTAGTGGAAGGAGATTATTGGAGCACCAATCATGAAAAAGGCGCATATCGGAGCTGAATAGAGCGTAGTCGTCATTGCTGGAGACCGCACAAAAGATTTTAGCATCATCAGCATAACAGAGGATTCTGGAGCAGGACAGAAGCAACTACACGTCATTAATATCAATAATTAAGAGAACCCGTCCAAGAATGCTACCCTGAGGCACCTCAGAGGTGACCGAGATTAGAGCTTACGAATGAGAATGGCGTGGTTAATCCTATCAAAAGCCTTGCCAAATGTACGAGTTCGAGTAAATTAGTGGTGGTCGATTTACCCATAACGAACTTATTCAGTGACTGGTGAGGTATCCATGATTTTTATGGAACTCTTGGGGTTTTTTTGGCATCGAATTGACGAGTTTCGCTTTTTCACACTTTTAAGTGTTTCTAAGCATGTTGTGAGTGTTGTGGAATTCTCCTCTTTGCCAAATTCCATAACTGTACGAAATGGTTTAAGTGTAGAGATTATAGGGACATATGTAGCTCTTTTATGACATTATAAAGTAACCAGAGTCCAACACTTGTTTAAGCCGTACACGCCCACACCATTCGTACACACAAGATTTACAAACGGTAGAAGATTTGCTTGTTTGGAGTCCTGTTCCATACTATCTTTCGTCCTTTTTAGCCGACATCCCAAAAACGAGAGGTGTTAAGTTCTACCAGTATTTTTTATGTATGAGCGAGCATAATTTTGTAACGCGCTGACTAATTTGGGTGATTCGTTTTTGGTCGGTATATAGTACAGCTGGCAGGTAAATTATTGTGACAAGTTCACCTACATCGCTAATTTTTTGCATACGATTTAAGCACCCCTGAGTATCCCAAATGAAATAAATTCTATATATTTCTTAAGTCTCGCTGGAGGAATGGGGGGGGGGGGTGCTGAACGTGAATTTTTTTTATTATGTCGGCTTCTATTGAATCTATGCAATGGTTATCGATTGGGTTGGGGCAAACATTTTCAGAGCAAACATTTTTTTAATAAAATCGTTCATACTATTTTAGCCGATCTATTATCGTTTTATCACTTTATAAAGTTTATAAAGCCTGTAATGAATTATTTGCACTATTATGACCCTTTTTAACCATTGAATCGTTGCAGTTACGACAAAATAAATAAGAGGCAAAGTTGTAGTGCTCAAAGCGCCCTCTACGCTGGTATCGATGCTTTTGTCCAGCTTTAATTGAAGCCGAGATTATTGAAAAACAATGTTTGCACCCTTCCCTTCCCATCACCGGAAATTAAAAAAATATAGAATTTAGTACATTTTGGTTACCCAGGAGGGTGGGAGGGTCGGCTTAAGGCGTGCATGAAAAATCAGTGATTAAGCTGATCATATTACAATACCATAGGGAAAATCTCCCTGCCGACTACACTAAGAGTATGTTCCCCGACCGATAACGTGTTATAAATGTTTCGGGTGGGGTGCTGCGTGAATCAACCTAACTTTGTAACGCGAAGATCGATTTTGATTGTTCTTTTTGTTGTATAGGGTATGATACCCCATTGCAATTAAGAGAAAAAATGTTTACCTAAAGTCTGGAAGGGAAAGGGTAGGCTAAGTTTGTAAAGCGTGGGCCAATTTGGATGATTCTTTAATTCTTGGTATGGTATGTTTACCGATTAGTACCACGAGAAAAAAATGTTTTGGTATAATGGGGGTTGAACCTTACTATGCAAAGCGTGGACCGATTTGGATGGTTTTCTTCCTATTGTATAAAGTCTGATCCCCCATTGCTAATTTGAGAAAAAATGTGGACCTAGGGTGCGGGAAAAGGTAGTCTAACTTCGTGACGCGTGGACCGATGTGGATGATTCTGTTTTTGTTGAGTAGAATATGTTCGCCGATTGGCACCATATCAAAAAAATTTTTGTTTGGTTGGGGGGGTTAAACCTCTTTGGATGGTTCTTCTATTGGTCTTTGGGTTTGGGGAGGGGAAAAGGTGGCCTAATTTTGTAATACATGGACCGATGTGGGTGATTGCTTTTGTGTAACTACCTCTACTTATTTACTTACTTAATTAGTTATTAAAAAAAAGGGCGAAACTCAACCTCTTCACGCGTAGACCGAATTAGCTGATTCGTTTATTGCTGAACAGAGTACCTTGTCTCTTTTATATCATAATAAAAATGTGGCTTACGACGAGAATGGAAGGAGGGCATGATCTGTCTTCATACGGCGTGGACCGATTTTGGAAATTTTCATACGGTTGTACAGAATACGATTCCTCATTGGTAAATGACAAATAATTTTGCACCTAACGTCGCTATGGGAAGAGCAAGGAGCAGTCATTTACTTCGTAATGCGCCCCCCCCCCCCCCCCCACCCTGATTTTCTAACGATTCCCCCTTGCTATATAAAGTACGTACTAGCGTACTAATACTAAACATTTTTATCTAACGTGAGGGTGTGAAAGGGTGGTTGAGATTAACTTCACAACGTGTTGACTGATGTGGATGATTATGTTTCCTTTCTATAGAGTGCAGTACCTCAGCATTTCTTGAAATTTCAAATTTACTTAGGGAATCCCAAAATACGACCAGTGAACATAGACTTTTTTCAAGACGGAGTTGGATCAATGGATGAGCGGCACGATCAAGACGCAAGGTTCCAAGGTTCGAGCCTCGCTCTCACCGTGAGTTTTTAAAATAAAATTAAAAAATCAACTCCGGCTCTGGGCTGGTGTCTAGCTCGCAGAAATGCAAAAAGAAGACATTCAAGTTCATTTATTCCCCTTACAATAAATTCCTTCCGAAGACTTGCTAAGGCATGAAAGCGTTGTCCTCTAGGCTTTGTCCAAATCCTAAAAAAAAGTATATATGGTTGGGATCAAGGCTTTTCTATTAAATAGTGTGGGAACAGAAAATCCACGCCAAGCACGGATAGCATAGTGGTTAGCGCAAATGTCATATTTAAAGCAATTTTTTAAATTTATCTTTTTATTTCCCTCTCTCTCGGTTTCCTTTAACATATTTTGGCGCATAGGGCGCCTAGTGCACAGATCACTCATCTAGTCTGGTTTTCTACTAATACCTACAACCCTTACTGCGATCTCAAACTCTACCTTCTTGGGTTTCCGCGAGTTTTTGTAAATTGGATTCATTCGTACTTGTCTGAACGCACTCAGACGGTTTCTTTTCGTGGAGCTCTATCTGATGCAATTCTCAACACTTCTGGTGTACCGCAGGGCTCCTACCTTGGCCTATTGTTATTTATAATTTATATCAATGATGTATCTGCGATACTGTCTAACTCGAATATTCTTTGTTATGCCGACGACGCTAAGATATTTCGCACTGTGTCTGACAATGCCGATTGTCTACTCTTAAATTCTGAGTTGGACGTCTTTCAGAATTGGTGTTCCATTAACGACCTTCCCCTAAATATTAGCAAGTGTACATCTATGTCTTTCGCACGAAAAATATCTCCATTTCAATATAACTTTACCATAGAGGGTTGTCCTTTAACAAGAGATACTAAGACTAAGGACCTGGATGTTTGGCTCAATTCTCAATATTCTTTCCAGGATCATTTTGATGCCATAGTCAACAAGGCTAATATGACTCTTGGTTTCGTGAAGAGGTGGTTAAGGGAATTAGATGACCCTTAGATTAAAAAGCTCTTATATTGCACTTTTGTCCGGCCTATTCTGGAATATGCCTCTCCAGTCTGGTCACCGCTCTATGTGTCACATATCAATCGCATTGAAGCTGTTCAACGGAGGTTCGTTAGGTTTGCCCTTCGAGGCCTTCCTTGGAATAACTCCCTTATATTACCTCCTTATGTTGATAGACTTAAACTCCTGCACTTGGACACACTTGAAAAGAGACGCCGTAACGCCGGGATCCTTTTGCTTTCGACTGTATTCGTGGGTCCATTGATTATTCTGTTCTCTTGGGTCGTTTTGACATATCGGTTCCAGCTCGCTCCCTGAGGATTCACGACTTTCTTCGGTTACCTTTTCATCGTACTAATTATGGATTAAATGAACCTTTAACGTCGATGTCGCGATTTTTTAATTCCGCTTTTAATTGCATTGATTTTCATCTATCGCGTAATCATGTGAGGAGTCAGCTTTGTTGAGGTTACTTTTTGGTTTTTGTTGTGCTTTTTACTTTTTATTTGCTTTTTATTCACTTTAGTACTTTTGTTTTCTGAATTTATATTTTGCGAATTCTCTTCTTGTTCTTTGTTTTTATATGATTTGTTATAGTGTTTTTATAAATTTTTTATTTAGTTTATTGTTTAGTTCTTTTTTGTAGTAATCAGCACATTGATGAAATATTGTAAATTAATGAATGAATGAATGAAATGAATGATATGCAATTAAATAAGCTTGTCCTGCTTGATACTGATGTGGGTTCCAATCTAAAACTAGAGGGCCAAAGCTGCTTGACTCCTTTTTTGGGAGTTCCGTAGCAATTAAAAATCATTGGGTTTGTCCACCCATCTGTAGATCTGTCTGTTTTTCTGTATGAAAATGTACTTAAAATTTGTTTCATTAACCCATTGAGTGTTGTATCCTTAGATAGGTCTCCTAAAAAGCAACAAACAATTTTAAAACACTTTTCGATAAAAAAGGCTCTGAAAGCCTTTAGTTAGGATTTCTATGAAACAATTATAACGCACACTTAGCAAAAGTGAAGTGAAAAAGTTAGAAATAACCTCACGAAATACGTCTTGGCAAATTTTTGAATTTTCGGCCTATGAATTGCTACTGCGTATGGCCTATCCATTTCAATTTTGACCAGTAAGGCTGTATTTTTTATGATAGTAAAATACAATCTTTTCAAATCAAAATTTTCTCACAAATCACAAAAGAAATATTAATGCTCAGACTTTACGTAATTGGCAATACAAAACTCCTAATATGTTTCCTGATCCAACTATTTTCTATCTTTTCCCTATCTTAATATGTAAATACGCCAAAGTTTAGCAACTAGAACGATTTTGATTTCAATAAAACCAAATTTGCTTCCTGTTCATTCTCATAACTTTTACATATGTAAATGTTGTCATTTATTTTTATTGCGCTTGAAATGAATATTGATTTTTTACTTTCTATTCCATTTCCTGAAAAGGAGGCGATTAACTACAAACTGTTTATTTTTACAAAACAGCAAAAGTATGGATATAAAAGTTTGGAAGATTATGAATATATGTATGTCAAAGAAGCGATTGTTTCACTAATTTTGGAAAACAAATGGCAAATTTAACCATAAAAGTGAAATAAAAGATAAACGAAAAACTGCTATGTATAAGAAAATAAATAGTCAATGAAACTGGCCCCAATAAATGCTTAATTTTGCAAAACACTCCATTAAATCCTTAATGGACAAAATGACGACAATAAATCGTTTCTATATATTTACATCGAAGCGTTAAATCGATAAATTTCAAACATTCCCTAAAATATAAAGTCCTTCGTATTTAACTTTCCAGACATTGCCCAGAAGCCGACTCAGCAGAATCATTAAGGAGCTCAATTACAGAAATGATAAGGAAAACTCCCAACGGAACACTTCAAAGTATATACCCAAGAAAATGGTGTAAATTGCTCTTAAAGTAACAATTAATGTTGCAAAACGTTGAAACACTGACTGCTGATGTATAACACTGTAATTAGTTGTGTAATGCTTTTTCCGTAGTTGAGTTTAATATGAAACTTTTTTCCTTATTTTTTACCATTGAGATTTAAAAGAGTCCCATAAAAAACGGACTTTTGCAAATAGCTTAAAATATGTTTTTTTCTCATTGCTCGCAAAAGCAAAGGCAATAATTTTGCATTAGAGTAGCAGTTAAAAAACATAAAATCAAACCTGAAGCCTTTATCAGACTGTAAAAATAGATCCACTGACTGTAAGCTTCTCCACAAATTACGAGGCAAATATGGAAATATCTGTAGGGAATTCTACAAAATCCTGGAAATCCAGAATGGACGTTTTTGTTGAATTATTGATGAAGTAAAAGGGATCGCTTTTCGCCTGGAATACTTCTAAAATCAAGTGAAAATTGCGATATCAATAATTTAGCCATAAAATTGGACGAACAATTTTCAGTAAAATTAGGTAAATAAATTTGCCTAGGTACACGATTAGAGGAGGTGAGTTAATTGTTTCGTAATTTCGGTTGTTTTTTAAATTAAAGTTCTTCCTGTGGGCTCTAAAATATTGTGTTGGGTTTTCTTGAATTATATGTTTCGAAAAAGGAATGTGGTAGACACTAAACTGCTTTATAGTAAAATAGTCATCGTATGGAAAATGGATAGTCATGGTCCGTAGACTCATTTTTCTTTTGTATCTATACAGGAGCGGTTCTAAGACTGCACTTTGAGGTACTCTGAAGTGCGCCGATGTAAAACGTCACTGTTTTAGAAATTTTTTTCTTTATATTTTTCTATCATATTCAAGTATAATTCCATGAAATCGTAATAAATCACTTCCGTGAAAAAATTGCATAATAAATTACCTTGAATTTCCCCTCTCTGCGCCTTCTCGACATGCATCCTTCCGTCAGTTCTTTAAGCTGAAAACAAGATTGAAAAAGAAAATTGAAAAATTTTCAAAACGGCCTTACGGATGGGCGATAATAATGTAAAAAGGTTCAAATATTTTGCCACAAATTACTCATTTTTTCGTGATAACGTCAGTTTGCTGTCAACACTTTCATACCGTAATACTTCGAACCATTAAATGAAGACTTAAGCTGCCAGAAATTTTCCACTTTTTTCTATCTTTTCCTTTTTATTTTTTCTTCTTCCGGCAATTTTACATTTTCCTGTCAACAAACCCAACGTAAGGAATTAATTTAGAGTTTGACGCATAAAAAGAGACCTTAAGCCAAATTGCTAATTCCAAGGATTCAGAGTTCTTTCAAATGATTATAGGGTGGTTTTGCCGCCGCAAGAGTGATTTATTGAAGGGGGATTTCGAATTTAACTGAATATCTTGGAATATTAAAGCAATCTTTCCTGTTTAAATGTTGTCACGTAGGTAATCTGCCGGTGCCTTGTTTGAAGGTGAATGAGAGTTCTGTCTCGGTGTAAAAATCAGGTAAACTCGCCATGACGTTTCATTCAACATCGAGTGAATTCAATTCACAAAACTGAACCTTAATGTTGTTCATAATGAGCTTTTTCTATACAAAAAAATCTATATAGAAGTATGAAGTGTGAGAGAGAAGTGTGAATTCGACTTTAAGTTTACTAATATTTAAAGTGTTGCGCATCTATTTCGCCCAAAAGTCTGTACAAGCTTCATACATACTTAACTGTCATACTTAACAGAAGTGATTTCCTTTGCGTGGAAACTTGTCCCAAGTAAGTAGAGTCAAATACTCATAAACCCGAGTAAAAATAAGACTCGCCCGTTCCTAGCCTGAAACAGGCACGCACAACGTAAAAATGCCTGAATGGCACTCAAATAAGGCCTGAGTAAAAATTATAATTTGTAAATGTCAGCCCGCTGCAGGCATACAGCAATAAAAGACGCACGAAATAGTCCAACCAAGCACGGTACGGTCACACTTTTTCTAGACTAATATTTATTTAGACTAATATTATTTTAAATTAAAAAAAACACAATATTATTTTCATTGATTAACTCATTCATGACCGTCGTATGAAGTTACAAAACTATCTCCGCAGTAGCCGTCAACGTTTGTGCAGTTGAGTCTTATTTTTACCCGGGTTAATAAAGATTATAACTGAAACTGGAAAATATATAAGAATAAAAATAAGTAATTGCTACCATTATTATTGTCATGACTCATCGTCAATTGGGAAAATTTTAATATCAGGTGGCCGATGGCCCACATAGTAAGCAGTCTCGAATGTGTGAAAGCCAGAAGGCAGTAACAGAAGCGTGCATGTATGGTGGGCGTATTTTTAGATTTTTGTGCCAGGAGCGGGAGCGTGCATACCCGTGCGGCTTGAGTTTGCATAATATTACCGGGCGCATTTGTTCGCTATGCGTGCACGCAACAGGCGCGTTTATACTTTTAAATATATTAAATGTCTGTACTTGATTTAGGCATGAATATACCAACTCAATTATTTTTACTTGGGTAGCTTCAAACTAGTTGCACTTGCTTCAGTCCTTACTACAGCTTTCTAGTCTAGTATGAAGTATACATTTTTGGGTTATGAAAAACTAAGCGGAGAGAAAGTGGGGAGTTAAAATCACCCAAAACTGCAACAGGCTACTCTGGCTAGGAAGAATCATAAACACCCCGCATGTTGGATGGAGGCTTAATTTGTCTTAAATCACAAAAATATCATCTCTCAACAGATTTTAGATTGGACCCCTCACGGTACTCAAGAAAGGAATCATATCGAACCTACTCGCAGCATATGGAGAAGATCCGTACGTAGATTAATAAATTGAGGCAGCAGTTGAAGGCGTAAGCGCAGAACCGCACCAGATGGAAGGTCGGTCTAGTAGATACCCTTTGCCTCACAAATGGTTTAAGGAATCTGAGAGAGCCCTCATTTCTCCTTTTTGTTACAGTTTACTCTCTTTCGCATTATAAGCCCCAAACGTTTAAGTGAAGCACTCTTCGCCACCTGCTTCACTCAACCCTTTAACATATTTTTCTTACCCTTAATTACTTTTCTAACAAGCTTGTATCTACTATAGCTCCGTAGAGCATCACCTAAGATTTGTCATCACTTAAAAGAAATTGTAAAAAAAGCACTGTTCGAAAGCAGACAGCAGTTGTCAAGAAAAGCATTTTGTTTTTTGGTTTACGATGTGGTTAAAGCCTAGGGGACAACACAACACAACACCGGGGAGACCTGGCCTCGAACCCGGGAACCATGGTTCCAACCAACCAATTGACAAAGTCTGGTTTCAAAGGTTCAATAAATATATAATTAGCATTGCACGAATAATTATTCCTTTTTTCCCAACAATACGACCTACGACCATCTTAGCATCTCTTCTGGACCTCCATAGCGTTAAAAATTTACTCAAAAGTCTGAACAATGCTCTCTCTATGGAGTTGGAATAAATTGCAACAGACAAGTTGTCTTGAAAAAAGCTACACTTTAACAAATTTTCTAGGCTGCTGGAGGATGGACTTGAAGCCTTGTAGGATACGGTGATCCTCATCTAGACATTCTCAAGTGTTAGTTACATCTCCAAGTGGTAGCAAGCGGACGATGCATCCTAGAACGTAGCCAAGTAACTGATGCGGGAGCAGATAACCTCTTGAAAAATCCTTCTAACTCCAAAGTTGTAGTAGGCCATGCCAAGAGAGTCTGTAGTGGTGTTCCCCAATCTGCAGGACCCAGGGGTAATTGGGTCGGGAATGGCGTCTCCTCAGGCACTTCTGAAGGAGTGGAGGTGGAGGGTATGGTAGACCATAACAAGTTGGCTATAAACACGGTACCCACAACACAACAGAGGCAGCTTTGGAAAAATTAGCTTTCGAAGGTTCTGCGGCGGCTATGGAGGCTTGCTTGCGCCGGCTGAAAGTGCTGTAGCAGTCTTAAAAGAAGGTGACATTGGCAAAATAATAACTAGCACTTCCTCAGGTACGGCGGTCGCAGTGATGGTAGATTCCAACAAGTTGGCTAACTCCGCGGTACACGCACCAGTCGAAGATGCAGACCTGCCCTCCGAAGGATTAGCTGTGGTTAATACGGAGGAGGTTACTGGTCCTGGCTCTGGATTAAAGCTTTATGGCCTGGAACCCTTCAATGCCGTGAGCAAAGAAGTGGTGAAGGGTGTAATTAACTCATGGGCCAAGAAGGAACACTGGAGGCGTTGGAACAACATGGATTCCTGCAGATAAGCTAGTATTCTAGCAGTGACCCAAGAAACCGAGGTTAGTGGCGACAGTGGCATAACTGAATGTTCAATAGCCCCCACTAAGGGAGACTGTGAGGGGACGAAAAGGGACCCGATTCTATGTAGTCTGTTTCGGCTAATACCCAGAGAGGTGTTTTTAAGTAAGAAAGAGTCTCACACTACCGAAGGGCACAGGTTGTCCGGTGTCTTTTGGAAAATGTTCACCTCTCCCGCTAAAAAAAATTTACTATCGCATTTAATTTGAGAAAACCCCATTTTTGCAATAATTCAAGTATTAAAATATTATACAATGTATTATCCTTATTTGCTCTGTTCCATTACCAACAAAAATCAACAATAGTCTTGAAGAAAAAATACGTGACTTAAAATGGGATTTATCTCTTCGCATTTTATCTAAAAGCCCAAAGAATTCAGGAATTTTGGTAACCTGGAAGACTTTTATATAGAAAAAAACCATCAGGCATTCAATATTTTCGTTTTTATTTAAGTTAAAAGCTTTGTGGTCCTTAAGGAATTTGTAATTTTACCCTGTTCGGGTTTATTAAAACTCATAGTCAACTCTTGACAGATCGGTGCCACAAAAATGAACTAAGGGGGTAAACTAAAGAGCTCCTTGAAAATGAATTTTAGAAACTTCTCATGTCTATCTTACGTACTTCTTTGCTCCACAAACCCATTGGCCTACAAGGGTATAATTTATTTGACATTCTTTGGTACGTGAAAACATGGCAAAGAGCCAGATACTTTTGCAGTTGGGCATCAAGCTCTCCCCCTGGTCCTGTCATTGCGTTAAAAAGGAATAGGGAAAAGACGTCCTTTTTCAGTTTTATGATGCCGAGATAGTCTAGCTGGTATCACCCAGAAGTCAAAATGAATTTTAGAAAATAAAATTTGTATTAAAGCGAAAGGATACCAAATCCTAAGGGACTTCTTTACACCAGCGACCAACGTAAATATTAGGATCCTCTCCGGAAACCAATAAAATAATCAAGCCAACTTGGAGTACGTAGTAAGGAATGCAGTGTACTTCAGGATTATTAGAAAGTCTAATTTAATATTTCACTTTCGCTTTCTTGGAAATCAGCTCCAAACGTTGCAAAATAAGATACTTTTCAGAAATGGAGCAATATCGGAAATAATTTTATCTGACTGGAATCAGATATTGTGCTATTTAGAAATATTTTTTTGCAAAGTGAATCAAGCAAACCTTTTCTCTCAAAGGACTCTCTGCCAGTGTTTTCAGAATAGATTGATCCAAGAATATTTTCCGGAACAAGTCTAGAAATTGTTCTTAAATGAAAAGTTCAAAGAAAGTATTAGAAAAAATTGGTTTCATTCGGAACGAGATTACCTTTTAAAAGGACAAAACCCAGCTACAAATAAGTAGACAGTAAATACATCCAATAATGCCGGAATACGCTCAATGAGCTTTTAACGATTTTTTAAATTAGTTTAGAGGACGAAAAAGAATCGCTTCCTGTTTTGGTCGAGACATACTACAAACATGTATTCTGAGCGGATATGTACTTTTACAAATTGATTTCCATTATTTCCGGCTCGAATTATTAGTTAAGTGCCTTTTATAATATTTCAAAAAATCCAATAAATCGAAATATTTCATAAATTATATCATTTAGACTGGCGACAGCTCCCGGAATAATTAATTACTTCGATGAGGACACTACCATTATCATTAACAAATTACACGAGAAATAAATTTTATTATAAATGGAATTCTCTG
Source organism: Leptarthrus brevirostris (assembly GCA_964036015.1). Lineage (NCBI taxonomy): Eukaryota > Metazoa > Arthropoda > Insecta > Diptera > Asilidae > Leptarthrus > Leptarthrus brevirostris. The sequence goes on along the minus strand of OZ038372.1, from coordinate 152,928,590 downwards.
TTAAAGTTCGACCTAAAGTAGCCTATAACAGCTTTATATGTAGCTATACTATCTATGCCCTAAAGTAAAGAAGACGACCGTTTCGTCTGTGACCACTATATATATATGACTAGAATGTAAACTAGGCGACTATATAACTCCATTTTGTAGGCCTTAAAAATGTGAACGGAATAAATTCGCAGCTTTTCTTCAAGATGAGGTGCCTATCAAATTCAATTGGTCATCGTCGCTGAACCACAGCCTACTCTAGATGCAAGCCGGAAAGCTGACACGAACAGCTGAGCATTGGTGGTGTAAAGAAACCAAAATCTTCTACAGTAAAGAATAGGAAAAGGTTGGGGAATTCTACTTTTTCGTAGTATTTCTCGCAGCAATTTTAACGTCTCAACTTGAAATTTACTTGACGTGAACACACAACTGTTCTATTCATTGTGGTCATGGTCTCTTGTGTTGGTTTTTTTTTAAGTACGGAGGTTAGAATGCGGCAATGACATCAGCAATTTTCTTTAGTTTTGTTTAAGAAAGTGTGCAGTTTAATATTTGTATCTAGAGTAGGCTGTGGCTGTACAATCTTTGAAGTCGTTTGTCCCGCATTACCTAAGCCAGTGGACTTCAAACCTTTTTGATCGCAAACCACTATGTAATATATAATTCACAACAACCAAAAAGCATAAAACACGCTAAAACCATATCAACCACGCCAACTACACAGCCAGGACCACCGCACCAATGAAGTATCAAAGTGCGTGAGAAATAAAATTTTCGCAACCGAATAATCATATCCCCTTTATGTTCGCATTGTGGAGCCGCCGTTTAGTTTTAAGTTAGGACTCCGTTGATCCCCATATTTCATGTGATGTTTTTGATGACACCTGTTTTAGCAAGGCTCCACGGACAACAAGCCCAGCCACATTCGGAGATTTATGCGGGGCATCACTGACACCTTTTCAGATGAGCTAAATCTTGTTACTGATAAAGTCAATTCATCTGTAGCCTATATTGGTGTTATAATGGAGAAATATCTCGAATAGTCCTCGCATGTAGTCACTCTATTAGTGTCGTTGGACCGTACAGGCTGCACTTGTAGACTTTGACCCCGCTTTTATCTCTTAGACGGGACCCTTTTCTCTACTGCTTCTCATTGACTATCAAGAAAGTGTCACAGTTCTTGGTCTTTCGACGTTTCTGCAAACTTCAATTCCTTGGGCCACCTTGCCTCTGGCGTAAGTTTTTCTTCAAGCGCTTGAGGTTTTCTCAGTGCTGCCATTATTTTATTTAGCTGTTGCCCGATCGTCTTCTCCTCAAACTTATCTCTCTTTCACGCCCTCTACTGATGGATCTCTCTCTCTCGCTCTTTGATGTGTCGTTTGGTCCTCTTCGGTTGCCCTAGTCTTAGACCTGCCAGGCAGCCTAAATGTGCCTTCGTATCCAAAGTCCCACCCCGATACGTACGAGCTGGACATGGATGGTCATGTATCTTTGCGAGTTATCATCTCAAATTGTATCGTCTCCTGCAAAAAAATCAGCCCTCGCGTGGTCCTGACGATTGTTTTTTACGATTTCTTTTTAGGTTTTCATTCCGGAGGATGCGTTTTTGGCAGTTGTCTCTCCTGACATTAGGCCTACGGGTTCCGTTGTTCGCGAGTTCGTTCCAAAGGTCCTTCCAGGCTCTGCCCCGCGCTAAACAACTCATCAGCAAAATCGCTTTATGCGCTTTAAGGCCGCACAATTATTCTCCGTATCCGCCGCATCTAGTTTCGATGTCACCGCGACTTGGTTGTGCGGTGGAATATCAGATTTAAATGTCGGGATTTCTGTCCTGATCATCACTCTGAATTGTGCACTGCGGTTAGGAGTGGTATGCTGGTATGTTTATTGCTGACATCTCTTGTACTGTATTGCATGTTACCGGCTCAATGATGGATCCCCATAGAAGTTGGTTTGTTTTCACCGTCTTAAGTATAAAGTCGTTTTCTGATAGACTGCTGCCTTGTGATTTTTATTTTTGGTGACATAAACTTCCCTGCTGTTGATGACTTGGTGCCTGATATCTCGGTTGCCTCTAAGTGTGTGATCTTACTCCATTACTTGTGCCGCGCCGGGCTAGACACAGTGTAATAACGTCATGAATGATTTCGAGAGGCTTCTGGATCCTTTTTAGAGGAGCTCCGTCCGTTGAAATCTCTGTCTCTTCTGGAGTACCACAAGGCAGCATTCTTGGCCCCTACACTTTGTTCTTTTTATCAATGATTTTTCGCAAATTTTTTTCAATTCCAAAATTCTTTGTTATGACGACGTAACATTTTTTGAATTTTTTCTCGGGACACTAATTCTGTTCTTTTGAATACCGACCTGGACACGATTTATCACTGGTGTTCTAGTAGAGATCTTCCATTGAATACTTCTAAGTGCATTTTTGTGACTTTCTCCCGCATACAACATCATGTTCTCTAGGAGTACTCTATAGTTGGAAGGAGTTTGAGTAGACTCGACAAGTCCAAAGGTTTGGGCGTGGTTCTTAACTCTCGCCTAGCCATTTAGGATGATACAGACTCTATCGTTAACAGAGCTTGCTAGACGCTAAACTTGATAACTCTTACTTGACAAAACTTCTATATTGCACCCCTTCGTCTGGTCAATTTTAGTGTACGCTTGCCATATACCTGTTCTATGCGCAACAACTGCGTCGAAGCAATGCAGCGTAGATCTCTTAGGTTGGCAATTCGTGGCCTCCCTTGAAATAAGCATGTCGCCCTTCTTTTTTATCGTGACAGACTTTGTTTGTTATTTGTTTGGACACGTTTGGAAAAAGACGTATCTAGTGTTCTCAGGATTGTTTTATTTTCGATATTTTCGTCCGAACTGCTGGACTCTGTGCGCATTTCTGCTCCTGTTCGCTGCTTGAGAAACCACGACTTCCTTCATATTTCGTTTCACCGTACTTTGTATGGCATGAATTAACTTCAATTAGAGCTTCGATTTTAACTCTTTCATGCTGCATTTGAGGAAACACCTTGAATTATATTTTAATTGAGAATAGTATGTTTTTTATTTATAAGTTTAGTTTTAAGTTTAATTTTACTTTACTTTACTTAAAAAAATAAATTACTTTGAAAATATCCACACTGTTGATGTCATTTTTTTAGGGTTAAGTACCTCAAAACGAAATAAGGACCCTTATAGGATCACTTCGTTACCCGTCTATCGAAATAAAAAAAACAACCTATAGGATACTTGCAGTGGACCTAGAACCTTAAAATTTGGCAAGAAGCAAGGTCTCCCTTAGAGCTTCGATTTTAACTCTTTCATGCTGCATTTGAGGAAACACCTTGAATTATATTTTAATTGAGAATAGTATGTTTTTTATTTATAAGTTTAGTTTTAAGTTTAATTTTACTTTACTTTACTTAAAAAAATAAATTACTTTGAAAATATCCACACTGTTGATGTCATTTTTTTAGGGTTAAGTACCTCAAAACGAAATAAGGACCCTTATAGGATCACTTCGTTACCCGTCTGTCGAAATAAAAAAAACAACCTATAGGATACTTGCAGTGGACCTAGAACCTTAAAATTTGGCAAGAAGCAAGGTCTCCCAGCACGAGTAAAGGAAAAAGTCCGAATAATAATAGTTTTATCACATAGAAAAATATTACGGAACCCTCGGTGCGTATGTAAAATTCTCATTTGTCCGGGGTTTTTTTTACAGTGCTTTCCTGAGTAATTAATTATAAAATAGTACGCAGGACTGTCACCTGAGGTACTCCAAACAAGCTTACATTTCATTTGGAAACGCAAAAATTTGCACGTTGAAATAGCAGTTGAAATACCAGTTTTTTGTACGTTATTGCCTATATTGAAAGTGGCTTTTGTATATTCCCGCAAAAGTGGCTTACACCAGCACGGTCAGGTGTTTTCAAAATAAGTCTTAAAGAACTTCATAAGTCAAGCTGCTCAATGTTTTGAAATGTTATTGCAAGTGACCAGAAATTATACCTCCTAGGATAGTACCATCTACCACTGGAAAAGTTAAGAAGTAGATAACAACTTTAGATTACTGACAATTATGAGATATGACAATACCAAAAAAAAACTGAAAATTATTATTTGATAAAGTATAATCGCTAGCAACAGCATGAAATTAATAAAGCAAAATATATTAATAAATTTCAGGAACTTAATTTTGGTGCTATTACGGTGAGTAATAAATAGCAGCCTATTCCGTTTTATCTTCTTCGGGTTTAACCATAATAAAGTCCATTTCCACCATTTAATTTAACGTTGCGGCGAGGAAGTAATGAGTTTCAATCTGAATGAAAATGTTCGCAATGCTTATATCTGATAATGGCATTTTAAGCGCGCGAATGGGCCCGAAATTGTTTAAAAGGTTTCCGCATGATTATATCAGGGATGAACATATTTTCGCTAAAATTGAATATATTCCTGCACGTAAATCAGATATTTCATTAAAAATATATTAATTGCTGCGGTGGAGAATTACAAGGTATTTTAATTATAAACGAAAAATTAATTTTCTTTTAAATATGCTTTGTTACATAAAGAGCCTAAAAGTTTGAATAAGATTACCTTTTGGCCGCGGTAAAGTATAATCAGATATTTTTACGATAAAAGGATTTTAATATCAAAAACTATCGCTCGTAAAAGGAAAATTATATAACGTCGTCTCACCCAAAAATCCCGTCCGTCCGTAATTTAAAATTTTCACTTGAACAAATTTTCTCTTATAAACTTCACCTGAAACTCACCTGACTAAAATTCACTTGTTTTTCTTAAGAAAACTTGCCTGGTATCTATTCTAAACGAGTTTTGCTATTAGCACGATATAATACCTTTCAGAAAAACTTTGCACAACTTTCGTTTGTGAAAACCAAAGTTAGATTTCATCCTTTCGGTAAAGCAAAGAGAATTTGCTAAGTTAATGGTGAAAATTAAACGTAAATTTTTGCTCTTATTTTGGATTTGCCAAACCGAGCAAAAACCAATCTCTTTAGCATAGTGAAGATAATATTTACTTAAAATATACACAAAAGCAATCCAGACTAGCGTTCTTTTGAACGAAAACTTTGTTTAATCATAAATTCGTGCTGCAAGTTCCTGGACATTTTGCCTGGATTTATTACACTATCGCCAAAACGGCACCTAAACAGAAGCTTAAAAGTTTGTTTCCTGAAGTTTGCCGTGCTTCCCATAAATTATTACGAAGAGTTTCCTGACTACAGAAAACTGTTCTAAATTTTTCTTTCGGTGTCAATTTTCATTCTGTTTGTCTTGAATCCTTGTTGGTATTAGTATTTTATGTTCTCAATGGATAAGGATAAGACGATTTTCAAAGTATTACAGCGTTCATTATGAATTACATACCTTTCGAAGGTTACCTTTAATACAAGTCCAATGTCTAAGGTAAAATAGTGACAATAAAAGATTTCTTTATCCTTCCACGGAGAGTAAATTCCAGGAAAAATTACGATTCTAATCAAAATTATCGTAGTGCAACGAACACATTCTGTCAAAATTTATGGAGACGCACCACAAAATTTGCGATTCTTCCAGTAATTTTTAATGTGTTTATGGGTAATTTTTAAGGGAACAGTACCGTAAAATTTACGTAACTCGTAAAAATTTCTATGATTTAGGAAATATTGACACAATACATAATTAACTGATACACAATTTTTTTCCTAAATAACCAGCAAATTGTACGGTTCTCCTCAAGTTCAAACAAAGTTGAAATCACTTTTTCTATTGTGTAAGACATATGTTTCTATATTTCTGAATGTCGATAGAAATATTAATGATTAATTAATTTTCAATCATTTTTTTAACTATTGCAAGTACCAATAAATAGGCAATTTTTATAGGGGGGGGGGCTTTTTTAGTGTCATTGGTAGTGAACTGTTTAAAGAGATATTTGGGTAGTGGTGAAGACGTTATATTAGGTATATTAGGGGTATGGATGCGGTAACCGCTGAGGGTATTAATATGGGATTATTATTATTATTAAAGAATTGATCAAGGACTATCAGCATCCTTTAGTCACTTCGACCATGTTGATATTTTGACCCGATCCAGGTTCAGTATTAAGCCACCCATCCAATCCTTAGTTCTTTTATTAGACCTAACATTTCTTTGGGGGCTGCCTTAGCTTTATCTGATGATGATGGAAAGCCCCACCAAGATATCTGAGCCTGATACGGCCGCGGACCTCACAGTGACAGAGGATGTGCTCCGCTGTCTCTTCCTTTCCCAAACAGAAGCAACCGGTGCCATCATCAGTCAGCCCTAACTTTTTTAGGTGGTAGCCCAGGGGGCAGTAACCAGTTAGAAGTCCTGTTATCAGCCTTAAGTCTGGTCTGTTGAGTGAGAGCAACTCTTTCGTTTTCTGTTTTGAGTAGGTTATAAACCTCTCGAGTAGCCACAGAATGGTTTTTTTTGCTATGTAATCCGCCTTCTCATTGCCTTCAATGCCCTCGTGCCTTGGTACTAGGGTTTATTCCCGGGAATTCTCGAGCCGAGAATTCCCGGGAAATCGTTGGGCTTTGTTCCCGGAAAATCAAGCTCGAGAAAAGTCGAGAACTCGAGAAATCATGTACCTATAAAGAAATAAAATCGCCGTTTGTTGTGTTGCGTGGCGGCGCGGGCCAAAGCGCAGCGGCACCCTTTGATCTCGCTGCAAGCGCTCTGCGGCGTCGTTTTTACACGTTCATTCGTGTTTCGACTCTAGCCAAGTATAGTTTACGTAGTGAGTGTTTCACAGATTACGTGATAAATTGAAATCAAACAGTTAAGTCTTTTCACTTTTATTGACACATCATGGCTATACTACTTAGTCTAATTATATTTCCTATTTTTGTAAAACAACAACACACAAGCTTAGTTTTTAATTATTCTGATATGTTTTTCTTATGTAAGTAATTTGAAATTAATTAATGTCTCATTTTAAATTTGTGAGACGAATATTGCCAGTTGTATTGTGTGTGAGTGTGTATCACATATTACTCCAAGGGCTTATTATTAATTTAAATTGCGTTTGTTATAGATTTTACCGAAACGTCACTATAACAGTAAAGATGGAAGCATCAAAAGTATGGAAATATTTAAAAAAAAATAAGGAATCTGCAAATGCGCAATACCTAAAGTGCCCAAAAACCATTGCTTGCAAAGGTTCAAATACTAGCGGGTTGGTGAGACATTTAGCACATGTGCATAAAATCAATATTACTAAATGCGGGACCCAAGAAGAATCCGAATCGGAAGCATCTACAAGTTCAGGTGTGAGTGCACCGAAAAAAAGCAGGCCTGGGTATGAAAGTATGCAGCAACAGAAACTAAACTTCAAAACTCCACCGATACAATCATTGGGTGAAATATTGGCGAGGCTGGCTGCAAAAGACGGCTTTACCATAAATGGAATCACAAAAACCCAATTCATTCGTGATTCACTTTCTGATAAAGGATATAAACTGCCCATGTGTGTTAATGATGTTATGAATCTAATACTAAAATACTATGAGGATAAGGAAAAAGAAATGATAAAAGAACTTTCAGATATTTGTTCTTCAGGTAACCGGCTAAGGTGTGAGTATTGACGAGTGGACAAGCATAAGTAACAAACGCTATTTTAGTATTATTTGTCATACCACAGAAACAACACATTATAATTTGGGGTTAGTCTAAATACCCGGTAAATGTGGGGCCGTTTAAGTAAGACAAATAGTGGAGTAGAACTAGTTTTGTTACTCGATGTCAGAACTAGATGGAATTCAATGCTGACAATGATTGAACGTTTCTTGAAATTAAAAAATGCAATTAAAAAGGCATTGATAGATTTAGATAGCTCACAAAAATGGAATGAAAATAATATTACTGTGCTACAAAAACTGCAGATGATATTAACACCAACAAAACTTACAGTAGAGGCGTTGAGTAGGCAAGATGTCAATTTATTGACTGCAGAGGCTATAATAGACGTATTGCTAAAAAAAATTAGAAAGTATCAATGATCCTTTGGCCCTCAAATTAGTAGATTCACTTAAGTTGAAAATATCAGAGCGCCGTAATACGTCTCTAATATCGCTGCTAAAATACTTGAACAGCCCTGACAATTTCATGCACAATAAAAGTAACTACTTCATTGATAACAATAAGACATTTTTGATCGGATACGCTGAAAGAGAATATAATCGTTTATACCCTGCCATCACAACTTTGACCAAAAATGAGTCGGGAGTGGTAGAAGAAGTAAGCCCATCAGAACCTGAACCCGAAAGCTTCGAAATTCAATTAGAAAAAGTGGCACTGTCAAAATCTATAGTAAAGAAAGAGTTCTTACTTTTTGAACAGATTGGGAAGAGGTCAAAAATTTTGAATCGATGTACAAAGCATTGCTTTCAGTTAAGCCTACTTCAACTGAAAATTAAAGAGTGTTTTCAATTTCAGGAAATATAGTTAATAAAATAAGAAACCGGCTGTCTGATAAAGCTATAAATGCTTTAGTTTTTCTAAAGGCATATTTCATCAGACAGAGTAAGCTGACCTAATTGTTATGTATCTGTCTGTCTGTATGTTCAGCTCCTCAGCGTGAGATGTTCCATTGATCTTGCAAAGTTTTCATTTGTTTTTATTCTAATTAACATGCCATAAATGGTGCTGTGATTGTAATTTAATTATAATTTACATTTATTTTCTACCTGAATTTAAGATATTAACGTTTTCTTTCATGTTATTTTTTTTTTGTTTTATAGAAGCTACTTTTGTTTATAAGTTCTAAATAGCCAGCCAAAAATGGTGCTGTCATTATAATTATGAGTCTGAATAATATTATTTCTGTATTTTTTTAAAAAAAGTTAATTAGCTTATTCATAAGATTAATGTTTTTGAATATAATCAATAAAAGTTTTATAATTAATTTGATACTTTTATTTGAGAGGAAAACCACTGAATTTGTTGACGTTATTAGAACCAAATAATATGAGAAAACGTACGTAAATGTAAATTTCTCGACAACCCGAGAAGCCTCGAGAAATTAGTCTCGAGAATTCTCTGCCAGCATTATGCTGTTGCTCTGGGAAAGTGAGTGAGACCGTCTCAGACGATTTTAGACTCAAGGGTGTAGGATCCCAAAGCCTTGAGTGCCGCCTGACTGCCGCACATAATATATATCTACTTTAGCACCGCGTCTACCTCTGTTGGTAATTTCACGTGCGCAGATTTCGATGTCATGTATCTCTGCTTGAAAGATGGTTGGTGCAGAACCGAGTAACTTGTGCAGCCTTAATCTTGGTCCGTTGACCCCGATGCCCGTTCTCTCTTCCAACTTGGATCCATCCGTGTACCAAACTAGAGATCTTCTTTCAAAGATATGACTTTTATTGAGCCAATAATCTCCGCTCTCAAGGATCAACTTGAATGGTATATCAAAGTTGTGCCTCTTCGGCATGGTATCATGGTTTTTGCAGTATGGACTGCGCTGTCTTTTGTTCTACTTTTGGACACCACACGAGAGCTGTGTAGGTGACCACGGGTCTTATGATTGTTTCATATGGCCATTTTTTTTTTTCGGAGGGCCATTTTTGGCATTATTCCCCAGGTTTTGCCAAAGAGTCTTCGACAGGACTATATGGCAGTCATAGCCTTTCCTGTGACCTTATTGAGTTGAGGATTCCCTGCGAGTCTTTGATCTAGAATTACTCCTAGGTATTTGACCTCACTTGTGAATTTTATCCGTGTTCCTTAAAGAGTAGGAGCCTCTAACCTTAGCTTCCTTTTTCTCGTACAAGGTATAAAGTTCTTTTACTAGGGTTGATTCTGAGCCATTTCCTAGCACACCAGGATTGTGCCATATTGAGGGCATTTTGCAGTCTTACTGATAAGGTCCTGTCCTGCTTGCTCATGATGGTAATAACCAGGTCATCTGCGTAGCCCTGGCATTCATAGCCAGCATCAGTCAGTTTAACCAGGAGATCGTCGATAACAAGTAACCATAGCAATGGGGAAAGAACTCCCCCCTGAGGACAGCCTGTGCTGGCCCTTACTGTTACCGATTTGTCCCCCAGCCTCGCCGTGATGTTCCGGTTACTCAGCATTGCCCCAATCCATCGGACCGTAGGCAAATCAATACCTCTGTCGGTGGCCGCTCCCTCAATGGATGAGAAAGACGTGTTGTCAAAAGCACCTTCAATATCCAGGAAAGCACAAAAGAAAACGCCCCTACCATTGACAGCATCTTCTAGTTTTCCAACAAGACTATGTAGTGCTGTTATGGTTGATTTGCCTACCTGATGGGCGTGCTGGTTAGCGTGTAGCGGCGTGTCTTTCAGACAACCGTACCTGATGTGTTGGTCAATAATTTACTCCATTGACTTAAGAAGGAAGGAGGATAGACTTATCACCCCATATGCCTTAGATTGAGCCGCTGGTTTACCAGAGATTTGACTTTGTTCGACTACCTGGTATAGGCCGATCCCACTCTACATCGGAGCGAGATGATCGCGACATTATAATGGCATCATTATGGAATCGTCTACTCAACGCAGTGGATGTGTAGTATCAGCTTCGTGAATTCCTAGGAGTGGATGTTAGTAGGTGGTCCGGACAGGGTGCAATTGGAACTATACTTAATAGTTCATTGCCTATCACGTCTTCATGTACGGAAGCAATGGGGTCCGATCTGTTCTCTTATGAAAGCAGGATATATGTACATTCGCGATAACGATGGGAGGAGATATGTGCACGGTCGTCCTGAAGACCAGTTCACTCTACGTACATGGGCTGTGGTAAAATTTCTCTCGAAGAAAGTACTGATCTTTTCTTCATCGATGAGGAAGGTAGCGGTGCAGATAGAACAGGTCTGATAGCTCAACGGTACTCAAATAATATTCTGAAGAAATATTTACTGGCTTTTACGGTGATATTTTTTTGTTAATGCATGAAAACACGAGGACATATACGACGGCAATCGTCCACCTCGAAGATGTCCACCTCTAAGATATCAGATTTTGAGCTACGGATTGGCTAGAATAGAAGCTGGTCGATTAAGGAAAAATATTGTATGGTTAGACACTCCTACCTCCCAAGGGATCAGAGAAATAAAGGAATATATTATAGGGTCCATATTAGTGTTGAATCCATAGTGGGTGTCGTTGAAGTGAATAATGACACTATCAATGCCTGTAATGACGAATGATGAATAATGACACTACCGATACTTTGGGGAAGGCACCCTTCGGGGTGTGGGTGGTTGTGACATTCTATATAAAAAGAATCGAAAACGACATTCACTTACCAAAAGTCTGAGCAACGCCGGGCATACCCAGATAATTGCAAAAAAAAAAAATAAGAACTGTTTCAGTATTGATGTGTTTCATTTCTTGTACTCTTTCACTTTTAGTACACTACCTACGTTCCTCATTAGTGTTTTTATTGAAGGGTTTCGATATCGGAGCAAAAAATATTATCTCATTTTTAAGATGAAATAATATATAGTAACCTTTTTAACAAGTTGTAACATCGCGCAAAAATTTTCTTCAAAGTAAAAAAATACGAGAGGCTTGATTTCGTTATACACAAGTCTCTCTCTCTCTCTAGTTCACCCGATTCTAGACAACGATTTCACGTAGACCTACAATGTAAAATGGATTCCGAACCACTGATACTTTATCTGCAATAAACAACCTTGGGTCGCGACCGGTGAGATGCGAACCTGGGACCTCCGGATTGGTAGGCCGATACGTTAACACTTACTGCACCGACGACGCTAGTGTAGTTCATACATAACTTCCAATCTTAAGAATGGAGGGGGTCATTTAATTACCGACTTTTTAATTAAATATAATTACGGGAGGGGGGGGGGGGGTGGAATGTTAAGTAAAAGCAAAACGTTGGACTGTGCAATATGTATGCTAAACGTGGCCAGGTGCGTCTAAATCAAGCGTAAAAACCATGCGCAGTCGTTTTTGATCCGCCGGGTTGATATTTCGAAATATCGTTATCAAAGGACACACCGTTAACCGTGACATAATAGAACGATTGTTAAAACATATTTACAGAGATAGGTCCTAAACTAGGCGATTAATTGGTTTTTGTTTTTTTTAACACAATCTTAATTTACTTTTCTGCAAATTTGCGAAATTTTCAAAATGCTTTGTTCGACTAATACCTCAAATTCGAACTGTGCTTCTTGACTTTAGAAATCGCATGATATATCTGAAACTTTGAAAGACCTTAATGCTGTAAAAACCTTTCATTGAATTCTTCTGAATGAACTATGACCAATGAACTTTGGAACACGTTCTTACCTTGTGCATACACTTGGACAGGACGTTCAGCTTATTGTCGCATTATCTACTTAATCGTAGACAGACTTGGAGAGGACAAAAAGACCCCTTTTAATGTGGTCCAATTCGGTAAATCTTAGGAGAGGTGTTCTAAATAAGTAAACATCTCACACTACCGGATGGTACGAACTATCCGGTGTTTTCTGGAAGATGGTTACCTCTCCCGCAAGCGAATTTGCTCCTAAAGCAAATTGTATTTCAGAGTTCGGCGATATGAAAGACACCTCCAGTGTGCCTCAAGGCAGTCATATTGGGCCACTACTTTTTACACTATCAATGACATATGCAATATTTTATGAATCTCCAGAATTCTCTTCTATACACCGATGACGACAAAATAATTTGAATAGTTTCTAGTGAAGATTAAGGTTCAATTTTATATTGTAACCCGGACGCATAAGAGGGGTGACAGATCTCGCCTAGTCACTCAAAAAATGCTATGGCAGGGGAGTTAAACTGGTTGGGAGTTACAGGGTGATTCATAAATTTCAAATTTTCATTATTATTTTATTTTGATCTTGGAACGTAAAAAGAAAAAATTTCGATTCCCTAAAATTCATAATCCCCCCCCCCCCTCGCCGTACCCCCACCACAAAGTTCACAATGGGGTTGTTAGGGACTGCATGTCATTTAGCATGCCCTGGTGCCGGTTGTGGTTTGATACCTTAAATGTTGTTAAATGTTACAAATAGTACGCGTAGAACTAGTGATAATGTTCTTTAGTGTATTAAATTAGTGAGTCTTGATGTGAACTATATTGTTTTCTTTTAGTATACACATTATTCTGATCATATTTTATTCGAAAAATCCACAAAAGCATGCAAAACTCATACAACTTCGAAATATTTCATAAATAATTTACTTAAGTGAAGCGAGGGAAACAGCCATAAATAAACTGTCCGAATATCTGAAATTCAATTTAGAGAAAGAATCGACAGCGGTGAACAAATAATGGGAATAATTGGGAAGGTACGTGAACCAATTGAATTTATGAACAAGTAGTTTTACGCTCATGCCGTAAACCGGAAATCCATGCCCTTCCGGAAAATATTTACGATTTATTTATTCATGGTTGGTGGTGCTTAAAGTTGAATCCTACACGAAGAAAATGTATAGCTTTTGGACTAATGGACATGGGAAACAGATGGATTACAACTATTTGTTCATGTTAACACCATGATAGTACATATTTAACTTTTCGTAGGGATTACCTTTTCACTAGACAGCAATATGCCGAAATCACGACTGGACAGGTTAATGTGGATCGTGTTTTGTTTACAAATTTACTGTATTAACAAAGCTGAGGCGAAACTAAACTCAAGCCGTTTGCCTTCATTACATCTACTATGCCGCCCTCTCTCACTTCAAAGATACTCAAGTAATTTCATTATGAACAAAAACAAACTTAATTATCTTTGATCACTCCAACGTAAGCCGACAATTAAGAGAGGAGTTTTTAATAGCCTGGTCCATTGATGCCAGGGCAGTCTCCCTTGGCCATTCAAAACATGTAAAAGAATCAAACAGTTCTGAGTCCAGGACCTAATTAAGTCCAAGCACGTGAAAATTTAAGTAGTTGGGAACTGAGCAGAATACGGGACGAAATAAAAACTTTGAAATTAAAAGGAATTGTAAGTTTATTTCGCAGCCGTTGGGTACTTTCCTTAAGGATTCTCCTTCCATACAACGATAATTAAAATCGCCATAGCAAAACTTTTAGCCTTAAGCAGCTATTAAAGTTGGATGCTTTACGACATGAAGGTAGGTAACCTTTGAGGAGAAATATATGGGTCGTTAAAAGGATAAAGGTGCAATGACAATTGACAATACAAAAGCTGTCAACTGAAATTGAATGGCAGGAGTTCATTTTACTTTCCTCATCAGCATAGCAGTAAGATATTGGTAGTAGCATCACGGAGATGGAAATGCAGTTTTCGGTCGATGTAATAAGCAGCATCAAGAGGAAAAATACATTCAATTACTTGAATAGAGCAGTTTCCCTCTTCAGTAGAACTTTTAACGACCTCTGTAAGATCTTCCTTTTATGCTCATATTATTTCAGGACTCAAACGTTACAAAAGTTATGAGATGCTTAATTTTTAAGTGCTTTAAAAATAAAGCATTGAGCAATGATAGCTGGAAGAAGTAAGTGCAATCGTTAACATTTTTAACTCACAGGGTGATTATTAACTTCAAACTGCTTGAATTTTTTGAAATCTGTCTCTCCATACAATATATTCAAGAAAGCAGGCACAGAATATCAAATCACAAGCAGCACTTTTATCGACACCCCATACCCCAGAAGGAACAACAAGAAAATAACATACTTGCATGGGAGTCGGGTGTTCAGAGAAAAGGTAAGATTGTTTCTAAGTATTTTTCTACGCCCTACACTTAGGAAAAGTATTTTATCTCATCATACTCAGCATCTTCTTAAGTCTTCGCCTTACTGTTAAGAGCACATCTCCGATTATTTCTTATGATGGGCGGGCAGTTCACGAGTATGAGGAGTTTCATTGTCCTTCAATAAAAACGTGCACGTTGAATTCTATATAGCTTCGATTCTCAATAAATGCACATAATACAATTCTTTGTAATAATTCCTGATAAAATGTTTGCTTCTAATTCATATCTTCTCAAGCCGTCCTCTGTGTGTCCTTTGGAGACTACCTCACGACACGCTTCTCAGTGCCTCTTCTAAATAGTATTCCATATGTGATATATCATATATTTCATATATTTATCATACAGACCATAGAAACCCTTTTTCATTCCTTATTGCTTAACCTTTTGTAAGCAATCATTTCTTAGCAGAGACTTCCTGAATCATTTGTACTCATGCCTAGAAGGCCATGTCGAGTGATTTACTAGCGCAATTGTGTCGAAGCTGTCATGGACGTGATTGCGGATAAGCATACCTATACCATATTGGTTACGTATCCTATAATGGGGTTGGTTCCTATATCCTTAGTTCAGAAAAAATATTAAGATTATTATTTAAAATCTGAGGAGTCACAGTTTTGAGTAAACCTGTACGCAAACCCTTCCATATCTCCCGCTTTTCTACAATCGTTCGTTCTTCGCCAATCTACTGGTTTTAGATTAGCGACCCTTCTACACCTATAGCAACAATCCCTTTTTTGTTTTTCTGAGTTTTATTTTTCTATTAAAACTACTCAAGCCCCCAGTTAGCGGTCGGCAGCATAGATTTCGACCCCGTTGCACAAATATAGAATTATGGTAGCCCCAAATACATATGCAAAAATTGTAGGAATTGAGAGGAAGCTTGAAGCTGACACCATGACAATCTTGACGCTCATGACGCTAAATATCTTTGGTGGTTAAAAATTTTCTTTTTCGTCCACTTGCGTTGTACTGGGAGTCAACATAAATTCTATCAAGTTAATGTTGATGTACCTCAAGGTTCAGTCTTGTCTCTAACCACTGGCTTTCAAAGCGGAAGTTTATACCAAACTGAAATGTGCATACTAGAACAAAAAGAGTATGTTCTCAAAAAGGAACATATTTATCTTCTCGAAAGGCAGGCGGCGATAAAAGCAAAGGGGGGGGGGGGTAGTAGAGCATAAAGTTGCCCTAACCTTGATCTGTTTTTAATGACTCGTCTGAAAATTTCCGATAAAAGCGACTGCCGAAGTCCTCAAACTAAAGAAACTTAAAATGTTATGGAGAAGTATATTATGGCCTAAGCTGTCGACAATTTTAAAGAAGTCGACCAGCGTGGTTAGGTTATTTTGATCCAGACCAGCTCTGATATCGGCCGACTCCCAACTGTGGTGACGACGAAAATGAGATTGTCAATTACTTCTTTCTACTTCTTCTATATAGTCAGTTATTTATTTATTATATGTCTGAAATATGTTTGAAACTGGATATAATTTTGCGGCTATTGGCAATTAACCATAACAATCTTCCAACGTTCAGTAAAAGTCGTATGAAAGGGAGAATAAATTTTATGAACCGAAATGAAATATGTCAGCAATTACCCCATAGCAGTCAACTTCACGAAAAAAGGTTGTATTATAGTATTGTTTGTCCGGGTCCAAATCACAGCACGTTTTGTCCTTACCACTCATACACCCGCCTCTCATAGGTATTACTGCAGAATTTTGGGTTGTCTCCACCGCATTCTTAATATTCATTGGCCGGAGGTCATTACGAACAAACCTAACAGGTGAAACAGGAATAGGCATTGTTATTTAAAGACGAAAGTGGCAATCGATAGGACACATACTACGAAAAGAATAAAACAACCGACCGAAGGATGGACCCTAATTGGATGACCGCTCAGCACATGGAGTAGATTGGGCGAGAAGAAAGGTACCCAGGTCAAAAAATGTTGGTAGCAGTTAAAGAGATTGGCGCAGAACCGGTTCTGGTGAAATGTCGGTATGCCCCACAAAGGGTAACGAAACCAGAGAGAGAAGTCGATGAAATACAAAGAATACTCTCTAGTAGCGCTCCTAGACATAGATGTTCGCACTGAATCCATCCAGTCGTGTTGCAAGATATGTCTTATATCTCCTCTGCTCTGACAGATGGTAATTAACAAAAAGCTGCTGCATCCCGACTAGGACCTTCCTGTGTCGATTGTAAACTGTCTGTTAACGGATGAAAACCGAGCTTATGCTCTTTACCAATAAAACTAAGGTACTTTGCCATACCCCAATTAAACGGGCATCAGCTCTCGTTATCCTCCAGACTTAAGTACTTAGGAGTTATTCTTGACCCAAAGCTTAACTGGAAGCAAAATATAGAAGAGCGAATCAAAAAGGCGAATTTACCTTTTTATGCCTGCAGCTGTACTTTTGGTAAAAGGTGGTATCTGCAGCCCAAAATTACCTTATGGTTGTACACAGCGGTGATACGGCCTATCCTCTTTTATGGCTCAATTATTTGGCGGCCGGCCATGGGGAAAGGTTATAATAGGGCCAAATTTGGCAAAGTGCAGAGAACTGCCTACATTGGTGTTACTGGAGTTGAACCCAACTGATGATCTCAAGGAGAGCATTTCCCTCTTGATGTTTACATCATCCATCAGCTGTCATGCAGTGCCATCAGACTAAAAGAATGTAGATGCTGGGTCACCAAACCCTACAACCATGAAATATCCTCAAAACAGCATCGAGAATGCTATCTATCTGAGCAGTATGATTACATAATCCTTAATCTTAACTTAACAAGGGAACTTCAGTATCAGAATCCCAACCAGAAAGGAATGGCGGGTTGCTGTGGCGGGTGTTTTATCCGAAACTTTAAACATATCGGAGTCCTATAGACTGCCGAGCTAAAATCATGTTCTCTGCTCGGACTCAATGAATCTCCAATGACGAACAGAGAGGCTGCTATAAAAGCTCTTGAGTCACTCACCACCTCTTCAAAGCTAGTCAGTGACTGAAAAGAGGAACTTGCCTCTCTAGGAGGTAGACTAAACACCATCATTCTCTGGATTCCGGGCCACAGGAACATTCTAGGGAATGAGAAGGTAGATGAATTTGCGATGAATGGCTCTGCTCTTCACTCATCCAGAGCAGAGGACGTTTATATCCTGCTTATCTGCCCTAAAATCTAAAATGATCTGCACTTCTTAGCTAAAGGTAACCTTAGATGTTGTGCGACCTCAACCTGTGTCATCTCGAGAAGGACATGGTCAAACTTGAACTTCGGCCAAAGTTGAACTTCGGAGCTCCTTGGCAGGTCTCATGCTGCAATCACGAAATTTGTCAATTAGTCTCCTTATAATGCACACTGTCGCGGTTTCGTTGATGTGAGCGAAAAAGAAACCGGGCTTCATCTTCTATACATGTATCCAGCCTTGGCAGGTGCCAGAAGGAGGACACTGGGAAATTAATTTCTGGAGAATCTTTCGACAACTTGAGGAGTAAAGATTAGGGAATTAGCTCAATATCTTAGCTCTTTGCGGTGGATCTAACACAGTGCCAATATTCTACTACACCTTGCCTAGGCCAATACCAGATTCCCCCCGGTTGTGGCATTAAAACGGCGCGTAACGTGCTCATTGGACTGTTTTCCTTGGTAGATAGCATTCGCCACTTAAACCAAGCAACCAAGTCGTTCATTCTTGGATTTAGCAGCTGTTGACGACAAGGTTTTTTCCACAAATTGTTAGCGACAAATTTTTTTAGTTAATTAATATTAGCGTTAGTTGCCCGCAGCCTGTTCAGAAATAAGAATGTATAGCCAAGGTATTCCAAAAGTTTTGACCTGGAAAAGGAGTTTTTCTTTTAGAACTCTTTGTAGCACTTAATTTATGACTCTGGTACCTACTTACTTATTTTTTAATTTTTAAGTTCTACTTTACCTGCATTAAGGATTTTACTTAGTACTTGCCATTAATCTTTCTTTAAATTTTTTCTTTCTGGTCTGGATTGCCTGACTTACTACCTACTTGCTCCTCTTACATCTGCAACTTACGGCTTTTTCCGTAATTCATTTCGAAATGAAAGTAGTTCTCCTCTATGTAAAATATTTCTTATGCTCAAGCCCTGCTGAAATATTTTCCTTTGGGTAATTTTATCCTTGTAAACATTTTTGTCTTCGTTTCGTTATTTATTAGTTGAATGCAGCCATAAAATATAATTAGGTAATAAATATTTACAAAAAATACAAAATGTTTTCTGTTGCGAATAATTTTAAATGAAAAATTGCTTTTGTTCGTACAACGACCACTAATAGGGGAATCTAAGTAAAATCACAAACCTTGAACAGCATCATTTCTGTCTCCGCAGATTTTGTTCGAGTTCGGAATAATTCACTACAATTTACCACATTCCTTCTCTTCGCTTAATTACTTAATTCGACTAAGTAGCACTTTATTACATTTTGTAATTTCCGTTGCCGAGAAACTAAATTGCCACTTTTGCAGGAAATCCATTTTCTTAACACATTTCTCCCGGACTCGTTGTATTCAGTTTCAGAGGGTTTGACGGAATCGATGTTGCCTCAACACCTTCTAAACACTATGTAAAGACCTCGTATAAACTTTATTTTCTTGGAATCATAAAACTGTCATTCCCTTGCTAAACTTTGCCCATATATTGGATTTTCCTATCTTTCTGTGAAAGCCAATAAATACAATGACCCTCCACCCTAAACGATTTCATAGCCTTTTTCCAGATTTCCGAAAACTTTTCAGTTTGATTGAAGCACTTTGGATTTTGGTTACTTTCCTGCTTAAGCAAGATTTATTCGTCTGGCAGCTCTTAATGTTCGGAGTTAAAATTGGGACGTTCGTTATCCCGGAAAATTGCTTAAAGAGTTTCAATTTGAATTGCCAATTTCAATAATTTACACTCGTCAGTATTTTCCTTTCGATTTTGCAAGCTGTTTATTGATTTTCTGACCTCGATTAGGGCAGACAAATTAATCTTAATTTTCCGATGAATTTATCGAAATGATCAATCTGAAATTCGTTTGCTTTCCAATTTGTATGCTTGCCTTGTACACTCAGTGAAAATTGCTTGAAATTTATACCCGGCGAGAAAATGGGTTTAGGATGTCGACAAAAGGTTTATTTGTTGACTTAAGATTGTATGACTTGCTGTTTGTAGGTAACCGAAAGGAAGGAAATAAGGAGTTTCGATGTTTCAAGGAAGTACTGCGTAATGTTTATTACACAATATATTTTCGTGTTAGGTATTACGGATTTCGCCTATCTTTTGTTTGAATCCAAATATATTAAGCACTTCAACTCTCAATTTTACGGTGTTTTAGATAATTACTGAAAAATGCCCAATCAGCTGAACAGAGGAGAAAAACACTACGTAGTATTCTCGCATGATTTTAATGCTACAGTAGGTGAGGAACAAGTGACAGGCTGAGAGTAAAATTGACCTATCTACAAGGTCCGAGCAAAAGCGGCTTCGAAAATATTCCGTGCAAAATCGAACCGTGTGAAATTTCCAGCAAAGACGACTTAACTACTTTTCCTGCTTTAACTTTGCATAACTTTTTGTAGCTAAGTCGTTTTTGCCCCGAGCTTTTCTCTGATTCGTTTTTGTCTGGTATCTCACGCGGTTCGTTTTTGCGCTAAACATTTTTTTAACTACTTTTGCTCGAACCTTGTAGATAGGTCATTTTTACTCTCAGACAGTCAAGAAATACCGAGTGAAATCTTATTTGACTGTCTGAATCTCAAACAAATTCGCCAATTAAAAGATAAACTTGATAAGGGCAGGTGGCTTCTGAATTTCTGCACTGACTACGGATTAGGAATTGTTAGTAGATCAAAAAGCAATGGAAAAGGAAATTTTACTTTTATTCGTGCGTCGGACTCTTGCTGTAGATATGGCTTCGGAATCCTATGAAATCTTATCTCTAGTTGTCGATTTAAGAATAGACTCTCAAATCTACTCAGAACATCTTCCAATCAACCTACAGCTACAGATAAAGAGAAATGAAATCATTCCGGAAATGAACATGAGATAATTTAGATTACTACCGAAACTTAATTGGAATATTCAAAATCCAAATGCATATTGCCTTAGCTTAGAAATACGCACAAGAGATGCAATTCTGGAAATAATGCGGTAAATTAATTCATCAAAGATTTGACAGAACTAATAATAGCATCAAGTAGGAAGATTAATAATGGTATGACTTCCAGGATCATATTGCAAGACGTAGAGCTTTGAAGTTGATAAAAAATAAAATAAAATAAAATAAAAATAAAAAGAGTACACGATTTAATCGCCATTTATATAACAGTTCAAATAGGGAGTTTAAAGCCTTATGTAGAAAAAAAACGACACATATTATGTGAATATATGTAACAGCTTATCCTATATTAAAAATTTTGCCGAGTGCTAAACCTCAGGGGATGCCCTATGGTGCTAAAGTACAGCCTTGTACGTTTCGTTTGAAAGTTTCGGACTCATAAGATGAGGGAAAAACAGAAGATGGTAAACTGTTACAAGATCCAAGGTCTACAAGGAATCAGACTACCAATTTCGTTAGAACAATGGCCGCGGAAATATCTATAGAAGACCGAGCGACAACCGACATTTCTTGGATGCTCCAGAGGGTCAAGGTCCTCAGAGATTGATGAATCCCCAATAAATGTAATAGCCTTGCGCTGGAATTTGTCTAACGAGGACAATGCGGTGTGTCGGGCTCTTGCCCAAATATAAGAATCATATACAACTCTAGGCCTGATTTGCGCGACGTCAGGTGGGGTGAAATATTTCTTACATCTCTGTAGAAAGCATTTCATCGTACTTTTAGCGATTGCAAATATATGATCAGTCCGGCTAAGATTGCTGGATATCTGAATACCCACGATGTTTAGAGAGGGCGAATTGGGTATATTCACTCCATTGAGTGAAATGGATTAGGGGTGAACTGGGCGATTTTTAGTGGACATTAAACAGCATTGAGTTTTTGATGCATTCAACGAAACAGGATTTGCTCTGCCCCATGCGCGGATCATAGAAATGTTATTGTTTAATTATCCAAACATACGTTCTCAATTGACTTCTGCAGCATTTTCAAGAGAATTCATTACAGAATCAAAAGAGTACGCGAAATCAATTGTGCTGTCGTCGGTGAAATTTTGAATAGCATTGAGAGTAAGAGATAAAAGATCATTAATAAAAAGAAGAAATAAGGTTGGTGAAAGAACTGAGCCCTGAGGTACACCGGCATTAATTTCGTAGTGATCAAATATAACTCCGTCAATTACTACACGGATTGAACGGGCTGACAAAAAAACTCTCTATCCATTTAACAAGGTGAGGGTACTGACCATATACTTGAAGTTTGACTAGAATGGCAGCATACCAGACTCTATCAAAAGCCTTTGAAATATCAAGTGCGACGATTTCATAATCACTAAAATTATGTAGAAAATGATTTCAACTCTCCATTACAGCCATTAGTAAGTCTCCGGTTGAGCGGCCAGCGCGGAAACCGTACTGGCAATCGTTGATATGATGGTTATTTTCTAGATATTTCATCAACTGAGAGGCAAAAACTTTAGATAAGACCGAAGTTAGTGCAATTGATCTGTAGTTAGAGAGTCACATGCCTCTCCTTTTTTAGATAACTACTAGACATGAGCAAGTTTCCATGAACTTGGAAACACTGCTGTTGAATATGATAGGTGAAAAAGTCTTCGCTTAGCCAAAATAGAGGGGCAGCATTTTAAAACCAGGGGCGGGAAACCATCAGGCCTAGTAGGTTTGGACACGTCGAGTTTCGAAAGTATCCTAAAAACTTTCTGAGTGCAAAAGTGTAGCAGCTTTTGCCTACTAGTGTACTGTGACGGAAATGGAAGTGGCTGCAATGAAGGTATATCAAGTGCAAATTAGTAGCAAACAGGTTGGCCTTCTCCAATGAGCCAGTAAAATCATCCTCATTATAAATAAGTGTTGGTGTTAACGAACAGGTGGAATTGTTCTTTACGGTTTTACTAGAGACCAGTCCTTACTACCGTTTTGAGTAGACTGACGTAATGTCATCATTCATTCGATACACAGCATTTTATGTTAAATCCGTAGGTCTTGATAGGTATAGCTGGTTGTCAGCATACACGTAAAAATAATATTTTTGAATAAATACGAAAATATCATTAATATAGATGGAAAACAACAATGGCCCCTATAAAGAACTTTGCGAGACACCAGTACAATTATATAGGAAACTGGAGTACAAGCCATTATAGTAAACCTACTGTACACGACCCTGGAGATATGAGCTATGTAGTTTACAACCACAATTTGTGAAAGTGAATTGCGTTGATAGCTTATAAATTATCCGATTATGGTCCACACTATAAAGCTCTACAGAAGTTCAACAAAACAAGAATGGACATCATGTCATGGTCACTAGCATAACGAATGTCGTCTGAAACCTGGACTAATGCTGTTACGCAGCCATGTTTGATATTGACACAATAGATGTCAAATGACCTACAGCCTCTGAAATATTTTTGTTCAATTGCTGTGATCATTGTGGGTGGAGTAAGTGATAACGTGTCGACCTACCAACCCGGAATTCCCAGGTTCGAATCCCACTGACGGCAGCCAATGGTTGTTCTCCGACCCCATGCTCCACAAAGGTTTACGGAAACTAGAGAGGGAGAGCTAGGTGAAGCTCGTTTGTTTGCTCTTGCAACTCAGAATCTCCTCGGTGCAAGACATGGATGGTGTCCCGTATTTTGGAAATTTCATTGTTGAATAACGTAAATATGTCATCTAACTGACAAGAAATCTTCAAAACTTTAGAACTAAATGTAATATTCTCAGATAAATTTATTTTAATATGCGCAGTAAACTTTTTCAAGAGGGTTATTCTTTGGGTAACATTCCTTGGTCAGCCAGCCTACCCCCCCCCCCTTCTTCCCGCCCCCTCCCTTGATACCTTAGCTAGAAACCGTTCAGAAAAAAGGTACATCAACCACTCAGAAAGACTTGGAGACTCAAACCCATGATAATCCTTTGACCCTACTAGATGACTTAAACATCGCTGGTTTGCATACGCTGCATTAATATCTAGAACAGAAAAGATCACAGGAAAATAAAACAGAGACTTGCATTTGCTCCTCTTCAACTTCAGCCTTAGAAACTCTGTTAAAACTCGCACCATAGACTTCATGGGATATGTCTCCTAAAATCAGACGACTTAGCTGAGCGCATACTCAATAACTTCATAGATAAACCACCAATGCTCTGAACTATCTTTTATTTTGAAGAGAGAGAAGCATTTAAGGAAATAGTCCTATACCCAAAATGGAGTTACCATACAGGTACTTAGGCGGAAATGAAAACTCCAAAAAGTACTTGAGTTATAACCGGCCATTTTAATGTAAGCAGATAACTTATGATCACAATTCGATTTTCCTAATCATCCATTAATATGATTCACCATTATCCTTCAATACCAACATTAATTGTCCCTTTACTTCATAACAAGTAAGCTAGATCATCAATATAGTTATCATTAACATAATCCTCCCCCATAAAAAACCATTAACAGCATTACAAAACGTCATCAGGTTTTGTTACCGTCATCCATCATGGTGTCCTTTCCTTACACTTCATAATTTTCTAAGACTTAATTTAGTATTTTTGAGGATATCCTTACATGACCAAACTTCAAAATCTCAAGTTATTCCCCTGGTTAGAGGATGTTAACGTCGACATAATCAGATCGCTTGATATTCATGAAAGCATTAAAAATTTCTTATCCCCCTTTATCCGCATATCCGAAGACAACCGCAGGATTTTAATATAATAGAACACAAAAAGCGTCAATCCGAAAACTTTTCCAAAAGTTTAAATTAATCTTCGTCTTTTGTAGAAAAATCTCCAAATTAAGACGATTACCAAGAAATTGCTAAACTTCCCTCCGAAACGCCCATATAATATAAATTTTGCAAAAAGTCTAAAAAAAGTTGACCTAGACTTCAGCATGGTACTATAACGCTTAACAAGTGATGAGACCAAGCATAAAATATTCTAGGAAAAACAGAGTCCACTCCCTTTCCATGTCGGCCTACCGATTTTTTTCCTGGAATGTTAGAGAAAAAAACTTTGAAAGGATACGTCGACATAATGGGTATATCCTTTTCTCCGATTTAATTAGTTCTCTTTGCCAGATTCTGTTGTAGACTGAATTTTTTTGGAATTTTTTGGATTATAAGCTTGTAGATGTCCTTGGTCTGGTAAGGGGAACAAATTAAGTTTAGTTCTGAATTTAATTTCCTTTCCTTTTTTCATTTCCTAGATTCAATTTTCACCCAAGGCTTCGGTGTTGCTGGAAAAGTGTTTCCTCTAGTTAACCAGGGTGTTCCATTAGATTGCATTTCCTGCGTTTATTGAAAATTTACCCGTAGGGTACGTGTCGATGCAAAGACCTGAGGTCACGTAAAGTTTTTCCAAAGGTTCATATTTCTCAAATCAAATCAAATGAGAAAGTGGAGTGCACTCAATAATTCCTTTGAAGTCTACGTGCATGCAATTTCCAAAGTAACGAAAATAGACCACGAAACCTAAATGGGAAATGCTAAAATTTGAAAAATTCTTTTTAACGATACTTTAGTCGCCTTTCAAAGGCAAAGTTCAAGCACATATTTGGATAAAAAAATTGTATAATAGTTTCGCGATTGCAGCAAGTGCATAACAGCAGGAAGTTCGTTTAGGTTGAGTAAATACGTATTTGCAAGTATTCTGAGGATTTAGTAATTAAATAAGTGAAACAAAGATTCCACAAAATAATTAATCTGTTTTGTTTTTGTTTTTTTTATGATGTGGCCAAAGCCTAGGGGACAACCCTTTGTCCGGAAGGGAATTAGGGTAAGGGGAATGAGGAAACTTGAATATCTTGTTTTTTTGCATTGCTGCACGCTAGACAACAGCCCAGAGACGGAGCGGAAGTTTAATTCAATTTTAAAAACCCACGGGGAGACCTGGTCTCGGACCCGGGAACCATGGCATGGTGGTCGTACCGCTCAACCAATTGATCAACTGATTTTTGCAATGGCACATTGAGCGTTGTCTTGCAGTTGTATTGGAACCATTTTATAATAATAATGTTCTTTTTTTTATATAATTACGCTTTATTTGGCAAAATCGCTATAAAGTAAAACCGTGCAAAATCCTAGCTACCCTAAAGCATTTACAATAATTAAAACAAAAAAAAAACACAGCGGTTAAAGATCAAAAAGAACATTAAAATTGTATTAAAAAAAAATTGAACCGACTTTACAAAAAGAGCTAAAAAGCATAAACTAATTTTTAATTTTATATCTACGCAAAGTAATCAAACAAAACAACCACCTAACCACAATTGAAGATAATACATAAAACTACCTGCTCCATACATTCATATAACTACCAGCTCACGGGATCATAAGGAAGAACGCTTAAATACTTTTGTTGTAGTTGTTTGATTTTCGCCGACTTCAAAATGTTGTAATAGATATAAATTAAAAATTATTTTATGCTTTTTAGCGCCTTTTGTGAAGTCGGTTAAATTTTTTTTTAAACTATTGTATTTTTCCTTTTTTAGTGTCATCTACTCTGTACAACTAAAAAAAACCATCCAAATCGGTTCAACCCCCTACCACCATATACTCTACCCAACAGAAAAAGAATCATCGAAATCGGTTCACGGGTTACGAAGTTAGACTAACCCTCCCCCACCTCCACCCCCACCATAGGACCAAATTATTCTCCTATTAGCACACACACTCTATACAACAGCAAAAGAACCATTCAAATCGATCCACGCATTACAAAGTTAGGTTCCAACCCCACACCCACCCCACCAACATTTTTTTTCTCATGGTATCAACCAGGAAACATACGCTACCTAACAGAAAAAGAATTATCAAAATCGGTTACGAACTTAGACCACCCCTCCCGCCCCCTTCCCCCACCATAGACCAAATAGTTTTCTTCTTTTAGCAATACTCTGTACACTGTACAACAACAAAAAAATCATCAAAATCGGTCAATGAGTACAAAATTATGCCCGGTCAGACATAAAAAAAATACACGTCGAACTTAGAACCTCTTTGTATTTGGGAAGTCGGTTAAAAGTGACACGGTATGTTACTCTAAAAATATTACGTAAAAACGACTCTAAAAAAACGCGAAAAAATGTAACTAGAACATGATGATATGAGTGTTCCCAGAGGGAAGATGCAGTACAGAGCTAAGTTCCAACTTCGAGAGCCGAGCAGATGGTCTCTCCATAGAGCCGCTCGTCACTATTCCAAACATGTTCTAAACGAACGCACAAAAATTTCGAATTGATTAGAGTCCCGCGGGACCAGTCGCAGAGTGATTGATGTCTGCAAACTGCTCCCATCATCCTCCCAGTTTAACGATTCTAATGTGAGACTTGTCCTTCCCGTAGCACTTGTAGCAATAAGAAGAAGAAGAAGAAGGAGAAGAAAAAGAAGACGAAGAAGAAGAAGACGAAGAAGACGAAGAAGAAGAAGAAGAAGAAGAAGAAGAAGAAGAAGAAGAAGAAGAAGAGTGGCTTCGTGAATAATCTACTGCAAGTCTACGACCTGTTATTCCCAGTAAAAGACGCGGCTTCCGTTCCGCACTGACGATAAACCTTGGCAGGTACAGTTGAATGTGTTGGCTTCCGTTTCCAGGAACTCTAGACGTAATCACCTCCTCAATCTGGCAACGAAGTGGTTCTTATGTGCACGTATGTGAAACTGTGGATTAGTCGGCTGTTGTCCAGGCTCGATCCGCATGCAGTACAGATGAATTGTTAAATTAGCAGGTGTAAGGATAAAGCTTATAAAGCAATTCACCTGGTTACATGTCTTTGGCCCGAGTAAAAACAACGTTCGAACATATAAGCTGGCACATATCGCGAACCAGATTATTAATATCGCAGAAGTATTTGTGCAGCAGAGTTCCTTCAACAACACAAACTGTGTAGGTTCTTTAAATTCGTCTATCGATATGTGACAGCTGGCTTGGATGCACGAAGCTAGGATGGAGCAGTTTGAATGCCACATCAGAGTCTCTGTAATTGTACGGATAACTATAAATCACTCTTCTAGTTATCGTCCCCATTATTCCCAAATTTACCACAAGCATTTGTGGAACAGGTTTCCTTCAGCACCACAAACTGTGAGGGTTCTTTAAATTCGTCTATCAATATGTGACAGCTGGCTTAGATGCACGAGGCTATGATGGAGCAGTTTGAATACCACACCAGAGGCTCTGTAATTGGGTGGATAACTATAGATCACACTACTAGTTATGGTCTCCATTATTCCCAAATTTACCACAAGATGTGCGCGCCACCTATTAATACCTAAAATATTCGTTGTCCTTAATAGTGTGCAGTTCTTCTCCCGCCAATGCCACAAAAGCGGTGACGGAAACTAAAGAAAAAAGATTGGAATCTACATTTGCCTTTGAAAAGTGACAGGCGTATCCATCCCATCTATATGTATGAGGCCATAATACACGGAGAGAAATTTTAGGGAAAAATTACAGTTCCACTCACCGTAATCGTGTAGCAGATAAAATATTTTGTAAAAATTAATGCAGTCGGACGATTTTTCCAGTAGGCAACTTTTGCGAAATAGCACCGTAAAATTTACGTGACTTGTAAAATTTATTGTGTGATTAGGATACGAAAAATTGATCACATAACACAGAATTTTTTCTGGAATAACCGGCAAATTTTGCGGTTCTCCACCGTAATTTTCCCAGTACTCATAGCTGGTACCTATATATTAAGGTGAAATCAAACAAAATTGAAATAATTTTCTTCATTGTGTGAGACAGGATTTCTGAATCTCAGTTAAACTTAGTTTTTAACGCAAATTTCTACAAATTTAATCATTTTGCATACAACAAATGTACGTTATTTGATCTATTAATTATATTGGTTAAACGATATGGGCCCTAATATAGAACCTATAAGTACACCAATGTCTTGAGTTATTTCATTTATTTAGACTTACTTTTCGAGTTAACGTAACCCTTGCCGGGCTTAGGTCCAATAAAAAACTTCTGCCAAATTTAAGCTTATATACCTGAAATTGGAAAAGATGTTGGTATATATTTAGATACCGTTAAAGTTTTCTGACTTTTTCCTTCCGTTTTTCTTACAAAATCTTTTACATGTGTTCTTTTACTTTTAATGCGTAAGCTATGAAGAAGATTCTGATAAAAAATTAAATAGTTTCTATAGCATCAACCATTTCCTCTCAACTATGCCCAATTCCTCCCCCCACTAAAAGCTTTTCTCACCAATATTTTACATCAAAAACGAAGTTTATATGGAAATTTACCAACAAAAGTTTTTTTTTATGGTAACACTAAACTAATCTATTCTGCTATTTTTAGAATGTGTGTGGTTAACCAGAGGAGTGGTAATCCTGTGAGAATTGTGGTTTTTAGCTTTTATATGATGTGCTAAGAAAATGTACTTTTATCAACTGTAGTTTCATCTAAAATGTATAAATCTCTTAAGGCACAGCTCTTCACATCCACGTCTTCTAAAAACTTTTGAACACAAATACGATCCCTTACTCGCGTAAACAATTCTGAACCCAAGAAATATACTTCAAAGGTCAAATACTGACGGGTAAATGTAGTCATAAATGTTTCTCACTAAGAATGATGTCGGTGTGGTGCAATAAACCAATTTCAACTAGAATTCGGGTGAGTAACCTAAAAGAGTTTACGTCAATATTCATCAAGAGAAGAAAAGGATACCAAGACGTTAAGTTTCCAACTAAAACCAAACAAAAACCTTCGAAAGTCATGAAAACTTTTTTTTTAGAAAAAAATTCTTTTCAAGCAATTCAGTACTCAAGACAGCACTTTCTAAACATCTTTCTCAACTTTCGGAATTTAAATTTCTCAGTTTTATATAATTTACAAGATAGTCAGTAAAACCAAATGCAGGAGCAAACTCTTAAAGTATTCAGTTGGGTATAGTTTTTCGGTGTCAATTACGTTGAAATAGTTCACTTGGAAAACATGTTCTTTGATTAACCAAACAATTGTGCTACTAATCAGATTTCGGGAATTCCAGGGATGAAATCTTCCCAGACAAGCAATTTCGATGGTATTTGATCCCCAACCTAGACGAGGTCAAACGTTTTTATTGGATTTGAACTTTTCTATAAAATGCTGAAACGAAGGAGAAGAGAATTTATCGATTAAAATGTCTACGAAGATTTTGTTCATTTACAAATTCCTTTTTAAACGAGTATTTGTATTCGTGCTGCAATGAGTTATAGGTTACTTTTCTCTATGGAAACAACTGTTCATACAAATGAGTTAAAGCCGAGGTAAATGTTGACCTGTAAAGTTTATCTTAATGAAAAAATTTAAAGAACAAAACTTAAAAGTAGGTTTACTCGGGTAGGAGATCCTAAAGACCTGTTTACTTTTTTTTTAATTTCTAAATTGATAAGGTGCTTAATAGGCTTAATAA
Organism: Leptarthrus brevirostris; assembly: GCA_964036015.1. Taxonomy (NCBI): domain Eukaryota; kingdom Metazoa; phylum Arthropoda; class Insecta; order Diptera; family Asilidae; genus Leptarthrus; species Leptarthrus brevirostris. Next base: position 152,898,273 of record OZ038372.1, on the reverse strand, counting down.
TATGAGAAGTATTGCTCGTATATATCCTCACAATTTTAAGGATGCTCTTACAGTGATTTGTGCCTATGTGCGACACTTAAAACATGAAATTCATAGAAGAGCGCCACTAGAAGTGAAATAAAAACTTATAAGCAAAAACGCCAGTTATGGGTACTCTTAAGAAAAATCCTTTTTAACTTCCCACATATAGGAAGTTATTGTAATGGGCAGGATTTTCAAAATTTTTAGTTTTAAATTTTGTTTACATTTCAAAGTCACCATAGTGTTTTACGCATGTTTTTGAGCACATGTGTGTGTGTGTGTGTGCGTGTGCGTGTGTGTGTGTGTGTGTGTGTGTGTGTGTGTGTGTGTGTGTGTGTGTGTGTATGTGTGTGTGTGTGTGTGTGTGTGTGTGTGTGTGTGTGTGTGTGTGTGTGTGTGTGTGTGTGTGTACGTTCGGACCCACTTTTTTCGACAACGAAATCTCGCGAACAAAAAATGATACCGACTTCGCTATGGTGCCATTCGAAGCGTATTATTGTCAATAAGAGCTGAAAGAAATTTAATCAATTTCGGTTCAGCCGTTTTTTTGCTTAAACAAAAAAACTGAAAAAAAAGTGGATTTTAGACATTTTTGAAAAGGATTTCTTCGATATAATTGGTTCTGATGACGATAGGGACATCAAAAAGCCGGATAATAACAATTTATTATGAACAGAAATTGTTTATAATGATGAAACATTGTTTATAACAATAAATAATTGTTTATAACAATAATAAATTTATAATCATAAAAAATGGTTTTACCTGGTTGAAAATTGATTATGAAAATTGGAAATTGAATACAAAATTGAAGATTGTTCATAGCAATTGAAAATTCTTATAAACAATTCAAATGTTTGTTATCACAAAAATTTTTTTTTATGAATAAACTTTGTTTATATCAATTAAAAATGGTCTATAACAATTAAGAATTGTTTATATCAATTATAAATTGTTTATAACCATTCAAAATTATTAATAACAAATGAATTCCAAACAGAGTGCATTTATTTGGTTTTCATTAAAAAATAGTGCTATAACGGAATAATTTTTTTAAAATTTTTTTGCATCTAATTACAACGAAATTATCATGATAACTTAAATTCATTAATTTATTTATTTATAAATTTAAAATATCAATTTTTTAAGTATTTTCAAATGAGATAAAAGTGGGCGAAAGTTTTTTTTTTAAAAAGATTCATCTGATCTAATTGGTTCTGATACACCTCGATACTTTAAAAAAAATCCAAAACTTTTATTATTTTTTTGTAATATTAAAAAAATGATAAAAAAAAACCATAAATAGTTGATATAAATAAAACGATAAATCGAATAGTATGAATTTTATTGAGTTTTCACTTACTCGTTTGTACTATAATCATGAAATTTACCGCTATTAACAATTAAATATTGTTAATAATAATTGAATATTGTTAATAACAATTGAAAATTGTTATTAACTGGGAAGTTGTTCGTGTGAACCTCAAGGGTCGCACCAATGATGCGACACCCAGAAGCTGGACCCAACCCACTAGTTTCAATTTTTAATTGAAATTGAAGAAAGAACTAAATAACCGAGAAAAAATTTTAATTCAAATATATTTACATTATAATAAATATTAAAAAATAAATGTATGGTTTATTTAAAATAAAACATTCGTTTTAAGAAATATGATACGGAAATTCATGGGCACAGAAATTTCAGTTATGTTCACGAAGTAAAAGTAAAAGATTTTCTAAGCATTAAATTAAAAGTCTCTACAAAACACAAAAACAAAAAAGTAAAATTATAGATAGAAAAATAAATATATTCATAAAAAAAGTATAATTTATACATTAAGGTATAACTTCAATATTAAATTTCCATTTCTTTTCTACCAGACTTTTTTCTTTGTTAGTAGTCTATAATCTTTTCAGTTTTCATTAGTAGTCTACAGAAAAAACAAAGGAAATTTTTTTTTCAGTCTTTATCAACAATAATATGCAAAGCCAGCGAAAAACGTTGTTATACGAATGCTTAATAATCCGAAATTAGCTGTAGTCCCAAACACAAATTTTCTGTATTGGTTTTGCAAGCCAAATCCAGGTCTAGGGATGGTTCGGCTTTCGCAAAATGGTTTAATTAATATATTTATATTTATTAAATAGTCAAATGAAAGAGTAAACTTAAATGAATTTGATATATAGTATATTTACAAAGTTCAAGTTAACATTACGCAAAATGTTTCCCTAACAATTCTAATGCTACCAATGTATTCTAACTATGGGTTAGTAGATTAGGATTATTAATTTTGTCATTATATATATTTATGACGTTTTTATTACATTTGTATTTATTATTTTAGTTTGTTGTTTTTATTTGTACTTTCCTGTTTACGTGGCTACGTGAGAAGTCGCTGCTGATAAAAATTCTTCGTTCCTTAAATTAAATGTGTGTAATTCTAAAATGTTATGTATTTTGATGTATCAGATGTATGTAAATTTGTAATGTCGTTTAAAAATATAATTAATATTTTAAAAACGCAGTATAGTTCGCAAATATAATTGAATCGGTCCATGTGAAAAGAGCCGAAAGTCTAAACACCCTAAACTTTCTAAAAAGACAAAAAACTTCACTTTGTAAAATTAATCAAAGAAACTATTAATTTATTATATTTAATTTAATAGAATAACATTAGGCTTATAATTCGACATATTCTTTTTACTTAAATTCAGAATAGTTTTGGTGTTACACCTATTTAAAAATGGAGGACTGTTGCCCTTTTAGCATCTTATAGACATTTTTATAGAAAATAAAGAAATTTTTTAGAAAAAATATTTAGTTTAATGGACAGTAAAGTTAACAATCAAAAAATAAACAAAGTTAAAGACAATTTCTTAAATATAAAGAAAACTTATCGTCATTGTCATGATTACACTCCACAGTAGGATGTCCTAAGATTTCTTGATAAAATTGCTGTTATTCCTCAAGGACATAAGTCAAAACCTTTGTGAGATCTACATGTTTTACACTTTTGAGTGGCATAAAACCCTGCATATAAGCTTTCCTTGTATGAAAACTATCTGGAACATAATTTTTACGGCCTAAGTCAAAAGTCTAAACCATTAATCCATCAATTAGTTCTCTAGCTTCAATATATCCGTTATGTCTTTTGTCATATGTATATTGGTGGTGGTTACTTAATCCAAAATGTACTTTTCTCTCTTTAGGAGTATTTTTTCCAATAGTTTCCTTAGATATACAGTTTTTTTTTTATAAAATTCAGACCACCACTGTTTGGGGGTATTAAAATATTTTTTGCATTTTTTTTATTTGATAAACTAACGAAATATTTTTGGTTGTTGTCAACATATGATCCAGTAATGAGTTAGTAGTGTAGTGTAGTGATCCAGTCACCGCAAAGTATCTTTTTTTTGCGTGCATACGAAGATTTCCTGTCAGTTGCTCAATTCACAATATTTTCACCCAAAAAGTTAACAGAAGATTTTTGAAATCTTGAACTACTATGTTCTTAACTTAAAAATAAATTTATATTTACCATATTTTTGGTTTGTTTACTTAAAAATTCGTTTAAAATAGTGAAAATATGTTGTTTTTCAGCCTGTCGTATTCTTTCGCTTTCCATACTGCAGAAGTTCCAAGAAAACTTCTTTTCTTTTCGAGTATATTTTTAACCGACTTGCCAAAAACAAAATGGTTCTAAGTAGGACGTGTATTTTTTTATGGCTGATCGGGCATAACTTCGTAATGCGTTGACCAATTTTGATGATTCTTTTTTTTGTTTGGTAGAGTATGTTGACCGATTGGTACCATGTCAAAAACGACTGTCCTTTCTCGCGCACTAGTTACGGTATGTTCGAGCCAGTTAACCGCATGTGTAGGTTTGCTAATGATGTTGGTGATGTTTTCAGCACTAACGTGGACAAGTTATCATGAAGGACGAGCCTCTACAACTTCTAACTATCCTGTTGTACCCACTTGTGTTTTGTAAGGCGTAAGGCTTTGTGTGTTGATTTGTGTGTGTTTTTTATTGACTTGGCTTAAGCGTTCTATGTTGTCTGTGCACCCCTGATTGTTGTGTTTGGGTGTATTTTGGCTTTTTTTTACTAATGATTGCATGTTGGTGTGGGAGCCTCATCCACCTTAATATTTTGTTATATTTTGGTGGTTAGGTCAATGGATTCCTGCCTTCTGCCTGTGAAGTGCGCCTTCTAAGTTAGAAGGGTTAATTCTTATAAAAAAATTTTTGGTTTGATAGGGGTGGGAGGTGGATGTGAAACCTAGCTTTGTAACGCGTATACCGATTTGGTTGGTTCTTTTGCTGTTGTACAGAGCATAATCCCCTATTGCGAATAGGAGAAAAAAGATTTTGCCTAGGGTGGGGGGAAGGGTAGTCTTACTTCCTAACGCGTGGACCAATTTGGATTTGGTAGAGAATGTTCCCTGGTTGATACCACGAGAAAAAATATGTTGGTGGAGTTTGGGCGGAACCTAGCTTTGTAACGTAGCCTAGCTTTGGATGATTCTTTTTCTGTTGTATAGAGTGTGATCCCCCATTGCTAATAGGAGAATAGTTTGGTCCTAAGAGGGGGAGGGAATAGTCTAACTTCGTAGCGCGTGGACCGATTTCGACGATTATTTTTCTGTTTGGTAGAGTATGTTCCCTGATTGATACCACCAGGAAAAATTTTTGGTGGAATTGGGGTAAGGGGTCGAACCTAAGTTTTTAACGCTTGGCCCGATTTTGATGGTTCTTTTTTTGTTGTACATGTCAGAGGACACTAAAAAGTGAAAAATAAAATAGTTTTTAAGAAAAAGTTGAACCGGATTCACGAAAGGCCCTAAAAAGCATAAAATAATATTTAATTTTATATCTATTACAACAGTTTGAAGTCGGTGCAAATCAAACAAACCAAACAACTACAACAAAAGTATTTAATCGTCCTTGCTTATGATCCCGTGAGCTGAAACGTTCAGTTAGTTTTATGTATTATCTTCAATTGTGGTTCTGTAGTTGTTTTATTTGTTTAATTTGCACCGACTTCAAACTAATAATATAAAATTAAAAATTATTTTATGCTTTTTAGCGCTTTTTTTGAAGTTGGTTCAACTTTTCTATAAATACTATTTTCCTTTCCTCTGGTCTGTTGAAGGGATTATCAAAATCTCTTCAAATAATTTGCAACTTATAGCTCTATCTAGAATACATTATTTTCTGAAAACCTTGATTCTAATTCGATATATTTCGTGTAGAATACTGAAATTAAAGTCTTTTAGTTGTTTCAACTTATTTTCTCCAACAATACACCTACAAATCTTCACTAACTGCCTCCTGATTTACATTAATTTCTTTGTCCAAACATTTTTAGAAATCAAAAGCATCAGATTTAAATGGATATAATCCAGCTGCATGAAATCTGTTCCGGATTGCTTCTGATTTGATAATTGCTTCAAAAACTGTTGGTGCGAAATTCGCCTTTGCAAAGTTCGAGTTAGGGTTTCTAAAGTTCCAGTTTTTAATTCCATTTTTAAAGGACTTAAAAGCGTCTTCTACCTTTTTGGTTTCAAAAAATCGATATTTTTTTTGCATTTTTCTAATTTAGAACATGTCAGGAACATACCTTGGAAATAATATAACGGAATGCTTATTATTTCGGGATGGCAGAGACTGTCAAACATAGCTCCGCGTGCCGTTTTTGTAACGCTCCGGCACGGCAGGCCGGAAACTTGTTTTACAAGGACATACCAAGGACATCTGACACTGCAAAAAGGGCTAGGATTGAACAAGGAGAACAGCAAGTAGCACAACAGGAGGTTCTTCTCAAACAAGAAGATGAACGGTCCTGATATTGCAGATTGATCGTAAGTGACTTTTCTAATGAATCTTTCTGATATAGCTGCACTTGGAGCAGTAACAGTCTCTACGGTTCTTGTTTCCAGGACTTTATGACTATTCAAAAAAGTCCCCTGTATCAATCGGGTTTATTATCTTTAAACAGATTTGTCCTCGGTGAGTTTCGCAGAAATTCTTTAACAACATTTTTCAGTGTTTCTTTTCGTCGACAAACTCCTCTACGATAGTTTTCTATAACCCAGCTTACGGTTTTCGCGTTTTCTTCAGCAGTTAGATTTGCAGTTTACCCAGTGTTCTAAAGTGGCTCTTGGTATTCCAAAAATTCTTGCTGCTTCCTTTTTTGTCATACCATTTTTAATTGCTGTAAGGGCCGTTTTAACGAGATCTTCTGAAATTCTTGTTCTACCGACACGTTTCCTTTCACTTTTTGACGTTATAGGCCCTGTTTATAAAAATTCAAAATTATAACCGACTTTTGCGCTCTGAGTTCACTAACTATGCTACATCTACCCACAACTAACGCATTGGAAATTCATGTCTTTGCCAGTTATGGGCATTAGTAACCACAACTGCAAAATAAGCTAATTCTATTTCATTTATGAACCTTTAAAAAAATAAATAGTAAATACAAAAATTAAAATTTACTTAAGGTATTAAGGAGTTGGATCAATGCTTTGAGCGGCAAGACCAATATGTCATGGGTCCCGGGTTCGAGACCAGATGACCGTGAGCTTTTATATAGACATTAAAAATATAATCCACTCCGTCTCTGGGCTGTTGTTTAGCTCGCAGCAATGCAAACAAGACTCAAGTTTCCTCACTTCCCTTACCCTAATTCCCTTCCGGCCAAAACCATGCTAACGCATCAAAGAGTTGTCCCCTAGAATTTGGCCACATCGTATAAAAAAACAAAAAATCTTAATGGGTGTTGATACAAAACAAAGCATCCGAACAAACTCGTCACATTAAACTTATCGCAAAGTCACTTTAAATAAAATAAATAAAAAAAGTTTTCTTTTTAAAATATAACCTTTTATTTATTTTTATTGTTGCTTTGAAAAACTAAAAAGTTAAAAGTTAATTTCTTTATTTACAAGTACTGCTTATCTTAATGTTCCTCGCATTAATGGTAAGAGAATAGTTGGCTTTTCCTACAGCTGACTTAAATTTATTAAAAGCGTGTTGCGCTCTTTCACTCAAATATTAAGCGTATGCCATAATGGATTTGGAAGGACGTCACATAGCTTATCATATTCTACCCGTCGAACCCTCTCATTTGTTACCCATGGCAAGGGGTTGTGAAAAATAAGATAATCCGCCATCTTGGACATACGCCATATTGGGTATAGAATGACGTCACATAGCTTTTCGTATTCTATCCGTCGAACCCTCTCATTTGATATACATGTCGAGGGGGTTGTGAAGAAAAAAGCAATCAGCCATCTTGGGTCGTCCGCTAGGTTGGATTTAAAAAATATTCTATATTATACTGTCATCAGAATTAAAGCTTTGTGCAAAATTTTAGCTGAATCGGTTGGGGGAACTACAATTCAGTTGCAAGATTTCACCCAAACATCCTAACTAACTAACAGGTGAAGTTAAATAAAAGCTTGTAAAAATAAACTGCCTTACAGAGAGCAGAATAAAATCGTCCTGTTTTTGTAGATGTTTTATTCATCGCCAGTTCGAAACTAAAACTACCTCTAATTGCGGATTTTCTGACTGATACTATGGTAAACCGGTTCAGGATATAAATAATTCACAGTCATAAAATAAATTTCTGTTGATACGCCTAACTAAATGCCCATTACTAGCGTTTCACCCTATCAATTACATATTGAGTCTAGAAACTAAAGCTATGAATTTAAGAGCATTAAGGTAACTCGGAGACGGAGTTGGATCAATGCGTTGAGCGGCAAGACCACCATGCCTTGGGTCCCGGGTTCGAGCCCAGATGACCGTGAACTTTTATTAAGAAATTAAAATAATCCACTCCGTCTCTGGGCTGTTGTCTAGCTCGCAGCAATGCAAACAAGACTCAAGTTTCCTCACTTCCCTTACCCTAATTCCCTTCCGGCCAAAACCATGCTAACGCATCAAAGAGTTGTCCCCTAGGATTTGGCCATATCGTATAAAAAAAAAAAAAAAAAAAAAAAAAAAAACACAGAGGAACTAATTTACTAAAATAATTCTTCACTACATGTCATCACCAAAATATTCAGCCTGGCGGTTTTTATTTAATCCCTGTGAATGAAAGGAATCAAAAAATGCACTATAAAAGTTTTGGTGACACATTCAGGTGTGTACAAGATTTTTAATCGTATCACCTTCAATTTATGTGTAGTGTAAAAATTTCAATTTTATACAACTTTAGTTTGGGAAATGTTCGCATAGCTTGAAAAATTCGCTTAGTCAAGAACAGAAAAGGAAAACATTTTCAAGAAAAATTAGAAACCATCTGGTGCCATTGATGCGGTTTCGTATATTTCCTTTTCCACAAAAACATCCAATATTGCAAATTTCCCGGATGTTCGGAAATAGAATTTTTCATGTTCCAGTTTTATGACATAACATCCACCCATGGACTGTAATAAAACTCCTAGTGTTGGACTAGGTCGGAAATTATTGTATTCGTTAAACGTTGCTACATTGGAGAAGTGTTCAGTTATGCTATAAACTTCACTGTACTTTTGGCTTAAATGAATCCATTTCCACCATTTCATTATTTTGCTATTTCTAAAATCGTCAGGAGAAAATGAACAGTATAACCACTTAATTATCTGGAGTCATTTTTATTTAAGGGCTATTCTACTTTACGAAGGAGCAAATAAGTGTGCAGAAGGATATCTTAGGGTCTAGTAAGATACTTGCGTTCCAGAGGCCAGTGTATTCGTAGAGCAGAGCGTTTTCAAGACTTCAAACGTGTTTTTCTCAAAACCATGTTTTTAAAATTGGTTAATATGTTTTCTCAAAAACTGATAAAGCGCAGGGGTGCCAGCTGGAACCATAACAACATTAAATTACTTTTCTTTTCAAAACTCACAGCCTCAAAGCCGACGAAAAAAAATTTTCAAAATTGAAACTGCAATTTCTCATGATCTAACTCTAACTTATGCTGGAGCCCCCATTTTTTTTCGATTGAACTTTGAAGCTCTGTTACAGCATTTTTTATACATATTTTTCTATAAATGAACAGTTGAAATGTTGATAAGAAAGAGGAAACAGTTTTATAACGATATTGTTTGTCCACTTTTGAAAACAATTCCCAACATATGCTAAGATACCCCCTTATTTAAAAAAAGTACTAATCCAGCTTTGAATAAATATTAGTATAACCTTTTAAAACTTTTCGCTAACTTTAGCCAACTTTCGTATGGTAGCGTTTTGGATACATTTTGTGTGGCCAGTTCTACATGAATAAACGTTTTATCATCCACAGGGTTAGAAGTAATGTTTTCGAAAGCAAGTGAGAGGTTTTATGTATCTAGCCTTGCAAAAGAAAAACAAAGACACATACAATATCAAATTTCTGCTAAGAATACTCTACTTAAGTGCTAAGTACAGCTTGGAAAAATAAAATCAATTCCCTTATTTTTTAATTTGTTTCGAATATAATAAGTGGTTTAATTTTAGAATTAGCACTATGAAAAGATATCAGGAGAAATTATAAACGAATCAAATATTTAAAGCGTTTTCCCGTCCCTTAATTATAAATTTTGTAAGAAAAATTAAGTCAATAATTGAATAGCTTGTGCATTACGAAGAAATAGAGTTTTTGGTTTTTGCCGTACACACTGCTACGGCCACAATTTAGCTTGCCCGTAATTTATTACCAAATGATTTTTAGCGTTACTATACATTATAGTTCTTCCTTAGTAAATGAATGGAATAATTAATATTTCCCTAAACACTAAAGCAGAAGCTTACGTACCGCTCTTATTCGTTTAACCTCTTACAGAGCGGCATCGATCCTCTTACTGATCCGTTTCTGCAATAACCTTCAACTCTGTCAATCTAGAACTTGCTGAACTACGTTATTTGGCCCTTTTCTTAATGTGATGTTTATCCACTGCCATTTTCCTTTTGAACCATCGATCTTTATCTAATCTGAATCGGTAAGTCTTATCATATCTTCGTGGGCAATGATCAAATTTATTTTTATTTTTTTATGTAAGTTTATGCAACTTAAATCCTTGAATGGTTCAACATAATGCAAACTCGCTGTTCCATGGTATGTCCACGTAAATTCCTGCGGAATTTAGCACGAACACAGCCAGTGTTTCCAGTGTTTCATGCATGTGAAAATCTCGATTATCAGATATCTCTCTATATTTCTAAATTCTTCTAAGGTGTCCAAAGCTTCTAATAAAACTTGAAATATTTTCAAGCACATCATACATCTCTCTCAGTCTAGCTCCCTTAATCGACTGTGTGGAACTTCATCGTATTAGTGACAACAATTGCAAATGGCCCTACAATTTTTAAGGTGGATTCCGAACTACAAACATTACTCTGTAGCTATCGTTATCTATTATCTGTTGAAAAGAACCATGGGTTGCCGCGCGCCGGTGGGTCGGGAACATGAGCTCTCCGGGACAGATGGCCGACAAACCAGCATGCTTACTAACTGTGAACTTTTTAATGAGCGCACGTTTAAAGTAAAAAATATTTTTTCCATTACTTCACCGCTTACTAAAAGGGTGTCTCAGGGTTCCATATTTGGACCAATACTATTATTATCATATTATCCTTATACAGTTTTATAATTTGCTTTTCTGGTGTACATTCTGTTATCTCGTGAACAATACCAACTATACCAACTCTATACCAACAGCCCTAGTTTATAACTTCTGGTCCTGTTATTCCTGGAAAAAAAAATAAAATAAAAAAAACTACCCCCTTTAGGAGGTAGGTGTGTGGAAGCTCTGAGGGTGGCGGCTAATCAAAAACCTCGCGAAACAAGCGGAAGAGTTATCCTGTTATCCTAAGCTATATCTACCTGCCTAATGTTTATCACATACAAGTGGAAGGGGTAAAAACATATTTCTCCATCCTAGTTTTCAATAAAGTCAAGAGAAAAAGATTTTAAAATCACCCTCAGGTTGGGGTAGTCCCCCTTTATAATATATAATAGTTTCCTCACAGGGGGTACTTTCAATCCGATGGGCATCAGATGAGTGCTCTGAGGGTAGCACCTGCCAGACTCCCATTGCGAAAACCTGGTTCTGACATCTCCTCACAAAAAAAAGGGGTTGCGGATATAAGGCTCATCGCTTTTAAATTCGTCACATTTTTGAGCAACTGACAGTGGTGCCCCCTTAAATATTTTAGAAGTTCAACGCAAATCTGATTAATAATCAGCACGTTACGTTATTTGAACGAATTTTATTATGAGTATTAAAATTGCCTCAATATATAAAAAATAACTTAATTAGATTCCCTTTAAGTTTAACAAATATTTCGATAACGTTTCGCCGCATATTACTTGAGAAGATAAATTTACAAGAAACTCTTCATGTTTGCGAAATTACTTTATCATTTCATCCCTAGGCTTTCAAATACATAGCCCCCTCCACGATATAAGAGCCCAAGACAACCCCAGCATTATACGGATTCTTCACGATAATAACCCTAAATGTTGAAAAAATTCAAATTTTATTTTGTGACATAAAATTGGCTACAGGGCGATGACATCAATTTAATTGCAAAATTTCTTGATTGGATATTAAATTGTGATCTTCTCGACTACACGACGCCACTGGGTAATAACACCCATAATTGCAAATATTTGGATAACATCGTCGTTGTGGGGTTCGGCCTTTGTATATTTTATTAAGTAGAACTCCTCCATTTCGGCAGGGCTTATGTGAATTTGAGGCTACAAGGACAAAATGGCTTTATGGGTGAGAGCTTCCTTTTGCAAATACTTGCGAAGGTATCAAAAAAATCCAACACGTTAACGTACTTTGCTTAGAAGATACTTTTCGGAAAGGTTGAAAAAGGATTTTGATACTAAAATGGGATTCCATTTGGAAAAAACTGCTAACGTAGTGTAGCCAATAGCTGAGAAAGATACCTTGCTTTACATGTAGTTCGGTTGATTCGTCTACAAGTATCCCATTTAGGGTAAATCCTACTTTTATTTTCTTGCTGTCCATACCGATCCGTATCATTTCTTGTTCGAGCCTTTTGATAACATGAAATGCAATTCATACTTCTGGGAATATCCTCTCGTGGAGGATTTTTGGTCGTACTCAGCACTAACAACACCTCAAAGAACAAGATACGTGAGATGCACACTAATTTTGGTAACAATGAAGTTAAGGTGGAATGTTCGTGTAGGAAATAAATTTTGTTTTATAGCCGGTTTTTAAGGTTCGTCGATTCTTGAGCTTTTGGTAATCTATCGAAGTAAATATTATATTGGAAACGAAAACTTTCAGGTGTGAACAACTGCATGGTAATTATGTAAAATAGCTTCTTTGGTGTAGCTTAGGTATAAATCGATTTACATATCTGGAGTTTAAGAAAGTTTTGTCAGAGAACGACATCGCTGTCTTAACGACTTTAAGAACAGTTTTAATGTTTTCAATTATGTTTTTCCAGATAATTAAGAACTAAATACTGTCATCCTTTTGGTAACCTCAAAATACGCTATCTTTACTTAGCGGAATTGAAATTGTTTATCTTAATTGGTACATACATACCCTATGTAGCACTTAAACGATATTTTACGTCGTTAAGTAAGCCTATTAGCAAACATAATGATTGTACTGATCTCATCAGAAAAATAAATTGGTACAGGATAGGAGGAGGGAAAGCATAGAATAATTAAAATACTTTTTTCCAATATTGCGAGCTTACGGAGAAATGTAATTAATCAATTCCATCCATATTTTGGAAAAACTATATGGCAGTTTTACGAAATATTTTGGAGATTTGAGCTTTGCTTAAAAAAAGAAGGACATCAGAGTACGGAGGAGGAAGTCCGGACTATTTCCTTGCGATAAAATTTCCTTGGAGTAGTAATCTATCAGTTACTGAATTGCCCTGGGATTCGAAACATATAAGTTCATTCCCTTACATTAACTATTCAAAATTGGTTCTGATTTCAAGAGAAGCCTTTTTCAAAGTTTTTCTTATGGTTGAAATTCTGTGTGAGTCAAATTTAGCGATTGAAATTTGACCTTTTTTCCGTCATCCAATCGAGGTAAAATTTTGCAGGTTACTTTGGTCCTGATGACTATACAATATAGTATATTTGATATTGTTCTAAATTAAATATGGCGGATGGCCACAGATAGTGCATTACCTTTTTCATCATAATCCCCTTGACATGGGTGTCAAATGAAAGAATTTGACGTCATTATAAACCCAATATGGCGTATTATTTGATCCACTGAAAATTTATAAACTATTATAACACTCAATGTCAAGGTGTTTTAAACCTTACGTATCTATCAAACTTCCGGAGATAGGGGAAGGGGGGGGGTGTACTGTTGCTTGTCACGGTTTTAGTGGGAACAAAATATGAAATTTAACAATTCAAAACAAAAAGAATTGTACGAAATTACAATAATTAATTAAAATTAAAAAAACAACCTTAAATTTACTGTGCAATTTGATAAAAATTGACCGCAGTCAATAACCGGCAAATTTTACGACACTCCAGAACTTCCAACAACTTACAAATCATTTTTTTTTCTTTTCTGTGAGACTTATTTTCTGTGATTCTGAATTTCGATGTTGAATTGTTTAAAGTAAGGATTAGCTTAATGGTAATGGCACTGGGCGTGCTGCTAAGGACTAGGGCTTGAATCTCAGACTGTATAGATTTTAGTAAAGCCTTTAAATTCTATGCTCGGAATATCCGTTGAAACCGAACAGATACTCGACAGTTTTAGGGTGCTGTTCCGTAAAAATTAAGGTACCTGAAAGTTGAAAAACGAGTACAGTTTTTTCAGTTGTTTACTGAAATTCTCTTATAAACATTTCAGAACTTTTGTCTCCGCACGCACTATCACCAATCTTCGATACAGTGGAGGATCTGTGGTGAGGCCCCTAAAGGCCTAAACTTTTCTCGGAAAATGTGTCGCTTATGAAAGTATATCATTCCAAATATTGAACGTATTGACATCGATGTTATAGGTCCGTGCATACCATAAAGTGTTCGATGGCGAAGAATATGAAGACAATCTTGACTACTGAAGGAACCGGGCGGGACAGAGATGCCCATGCAATAAATCAAAAATTAAAAGAATTTTGGCAATATTGTGTCTCTTCTCAAGGGAGTCGAGAGAGAGCACGGAGTGCAAATCTTAAAAATCTTCACTGCATTGCCCGATACGGGCAGCGTGGTAGGAAGACCAGACAGGGCTGGCGTATTCTAAGATTGGTCTCACAAAAGTACAATACAGAATCTTGGTCAAATAGGGGTCATCAAGCTCCCTAGACCATCTTTTTACAAAGTCCAGCATCGAGTTAGCCCTATTGACGATCGATGCCACATGGTCCTCAAAAGAAAGCCGGGAGTTCAGAACCATACCCAAATCCTTAGTCTTATCACGGCTCAGAACAGTACTATCCACGGAATAATGAAAAAGCAGAGAATTTCAGCTACTAAAGAATATCATAACAGTACACTTACTAACATTCAAGGGAAAGCGATTACAAGCACACCATTCACAAAACACAGAGAGATCATTGTTGAGCAGACCACAATCGTAGTCCCGAGAAACAGTGCTAAAAATCTTGGCGTCGTCCGCATAATACAGAATTTTGGCGTTGGACAATAGAAGTGAGACATCAATAATATATATAATGAAAAGGAGCGGACCGAAGATACTACCCTCAGACAACCCTGAGGTAACATAGATTTGGTCCGATAGAATTCCCCGACACATAACACATTGCACGCGACCAGACAAGTAAGAAGACAACCAATTGGCAAAACGAGTAGGAAACCCAAGCAGAATTAGCTTGTGGACTAGGATACTATAGTCTATCCTATCAAAGGCCTTGCTACGTGAAAATACAATCTTCTTGCTTACCCGATTCGTTAACTGGCAAAGAGTTATTCAGAAATTCAAGGAGGTTGGTGGTGGTTGATTTACCTCTAAGGAATCCATGCAGAAAAAAGCACATTAAATGTTTATAGTAGAAACGAAGCACATAACAAAGCAAAGTCTCTAACATCTTTGCTGCATGACACAAGCTAGCAATAGGATGGTAATTACAGATATCGGCACGTGAAAGGTTTATGGTAGAAACGAAGCACATAACAAAGCAAAGTCTCTAACATCTTTGCTGCATGACACAAGCTAGCAATAGGATGGTAATTGCAGATATCGGACTAGCTGCCCTTTTTATGGAGAGGGATTTTTAGGGAGCGTTTCCAAAGAACATGGACAAGTTGAACAAATAACAAAGGACGCCGGCCAGAGACGACTGAAGAAGCTGTCCGACCGCCCCCCCCCCCTCCCCCCAAACTGTCCGGTTACAACGGATGCCTCGTGTAACACAAGATCAGCAGGCACGAGGGAAGTGGTCGGAAGCCTAGTCAGGAGAATAAAATCAATAGAAGAAATATCACATTTGGAACCACAGAAGGCAGTACGGAAAATATCCGCAAAATAATTGGCGTTAGAAAAGGAATCATCGCTTTCACAGTCACAGTGAAAAGATTATAAACCTCCAGAATGGCTTAGGATTAGCCAACGACGTGGACATGTTGGCCAAGAACTCAGCATACGATACCTGCAACTGGAAGGAAAACCGGAGACTAAGCCCAGATTAAGACAGATAGTCGTCGTCGGTCTCCGAATCACAAAACTTCCTCCAGGCCTTGTCCGTAGGTTCCTGAGATATATAGAAGCACCCTACCTAGCAGAAGAACCCTACCTAGAGGTACGTTGTGAATAAAGCAAGCAAAGAGAGGATCATAAAAGGCACCCACAGCCAGGTCGATGTCACCTTCACCCAACACACGAGACCAGTAGTAAGATAAAAGCCACTCATTGATGATTGAAAAATCGGGACGCTTAAAATTAAAGAAGCAATAACCAAATGTAGATGAAGATGTGTCAACGGAGTCAAAACAGATAACAACAAGGAGCGCAGGATGATGGAAAGATTCGGAAGAAAACATAAGATCCAAATATCCACCCGCCTCATTGGAAACACCGCAACATTGGACCAAGCCGGACCAAGCCGGACCAAGCAAAGGAGTCAAGGAAGGACAAAAAGTCGTTATTATTTAAAATTATTCATAAGACTACTATGTGTATGTGTTAAATTAAAAGTTATTTTTCATATTTAGTAGCTGCGTCAAAAGTTTTTTTCTATTTTTATACCCAATTTTGCGAGCGCCAAGGTGGTGTTACCCCTTAACCAAAGCGACAAGTGAAGTATAAGAACTCGTTAATAATCTTATAATCATTCCAAAGATATTTAGCTATCTTTACCTTTAGGAAGAAAGTAACAGAGATTATAGATAGACCACTTCATGAACTGCTCTCATTGATATCACTTCTATCGCTGTCAGCGCATATAAGTCCAGTATAAGAGTTGCCAAAAAGTCGTATTTTCACGGCTTAGTATTAAATATACTTATTTGATTAGTCCAGTCAGTCAGAACCTTGCGCTGACATGGTCTGTTAAGGACAAAGTATGTAAATGTTTAATTACGTTGTGCTGCGAAGGCTCTCGATAATAGTTAATTAACTCATTTAGTTGCATCCCGATCCAGTAACTATGTAGTTCAGAATTAATTTTCCTTTCTACTAGACGTTATTACTATCATCTAAAATTATTAGTTTCTGCAAAATTAAAACACTTCACCACTCCACCGCAAAAACCTTCAAACTTTGATCAATATTTTTACCTTATTAAAACTCTCCCTTTATCAAAAAATTGATAAACTCAATTCGCAACTTTAAGTATCACCCTAATATTCAGTTCTTCTTAATTCCATAATCCTGGTGCCCTTTAAAAAGACTGAACCTCAAAATTATTTTACTCGTTCCGACTCAATTTCAGAGGTAACGATCTCTATCTACTGCTGATGATGGTCCACGGAGCTTTGAAAATTTTAATTTTATCCGGCGAATTTTCGAGAATTTCAGCGCGGTACTGTACTTGGAAAATTATGTTTCACGTTCAAATTATAAACAATTTTGGATAACTTAGTTAACTATTTTTTGAAGCTTATTTCTAAAGTGAAAGCCAACTGGGTGTGTAATACACCACGGAAGGAAAATTTTCCGACAGCAATTCAGTGGAAAATTAATTTAGTATGGGAAGGCAACCTGCAAGGAGTTGAGAATTTTTCTGTATTTTATGGGAGCTGCAAAACTTCCTTCTTTATTTTACTCTCGAATAGGGTTGACGTTCCTGAATTATATATTTCCCATCAAATTTAATGTATTGCCCACCTATTAAAAACAGAAAGAATAAAGGAAAATGCCTTCGAAATGCTTTTCGAGCAGCAATAAACCAACAGAGAAGATGTTCGTAAATACTTTTGAGGCCAGTAAATTATCTCAGTGATGTCCTTTTCGCACCATATCTTACGAGGACGTTTTCACTCACTTACCTAAAGTCATTTTGGGTCGATGGTTGACTGCTCTGATCGGAATTCTGGAGTTAAGGGTCCAAAGCTGTAATGGCTCGACGTGGCATTTAATATGTGACTCCTAATATACGATATAACGTAAAAAAGAAGAATCGCTGCTGACATATCTCTACGGAAGAAGGTCACACAAAATTGATTTATTTGAATATCGTTGCTTGCAGATAACTACTAAAGCGTCGTTGAAAAAGTCAACCCCACTAAAGTTCTGAATGGGCTGAAAGCGGATAGGTGAACAAATTCTCATGGAAATTTCTCCGGATTGTTTGACTTACCTTTATAAAGTTAAGGAGGGATCAAATTTCCATTTCTGGGTAAAAAAAATTTTGCTAAGGTGAACAGGATTCCACTCAAGTCTTAAATCTCATACATGGAATTTGGGGAACGTAATATAAAATAAAAATTAATTTATTTAAAGGTGAACGCGGCAGTGCTTATTTGATAAATTTTTTTTGTACAGAAAGTTTATCCCCGAAAAAATTTGATTTAATCTATGGCTTCATTAAATTATCCAAGGGGAAACTGAAAACGTTATGAAAAGACTTGAAAAATGTTATCACATTTCATTCATTACGGTTTCATTACGGAAAAAGGAAATTTTAAGGTATCATGGATGCTTTCTTTAGAAAATTTTTATAATAAATATATTATCAAATAATACCCTGTGGTTTTAAAAATTCAAGTAAAATAAGGGATTATCTGGTAAAGATACGCGAGCTTTACATTGATATAAGAATTCGGGAAATAATTTAATCAAAGTAATAAAAGCATGAAAATTTAATACAACCTTTGCAGATTTCTGTATTAAATTTTTGTGGAAACCTGCATTGACCAGATAGTATAGAATTAAAGTGATGTGTTGTAGTTTATAATCAAAAAAACGGGAGAAAGTTAGTTCTGCAAATCTATTAGGAGCTTCGCAAATAATTTTTTTTTTAAATTAATTGCTACAAAAAACCTAATTTTATCGAAAAAGTTCATCGTTCCTCACTTTGCAGGACCCCTTTCAATTCAATTCAATACTATTTTATTTCAGTACATTTAAGTTGACAAAAGTTATATTTAAAGTGTACAAAGAATCAAATTCAAAAATCCATTAACTTTATAAAAGATGTAATAAAAAGGAAAGACTAAAAAATAAATTTGTTACAAAAATGCTAACTAAGGAACTGTGCTGTTGAAATAACTTAAATTTCTCTTTCAAAACTGCCATCGACAAAGAAAAGAGAGAAAAAAAAATAAAAAATAAATAAAGAAATTGAAAACCGCGGAAAACAAAGGAGTATTTTAGTTCAGAAAAAATTAGTTGGGTTTGAAGAGCTCTAAGGCTTTACTTTTGAAAGTAGTCATTGCAGCTGTGCGTCTCAAATCCGAGGGCAGAGAGTTCCAAAGTCTGATCGCATGAACAAAGAATGATCTTTTCGACTGCAAGACCCTGAATCTAGGTAGAATTAGTGATCTTGTCCTTGACGAGGTTGCAAAAGAAAGCTTGCTAAAGAGATACTCCAGCCGCCCAGACGTCATCAAATTACGAAGGAAAACCACTATACGATATTTAATGAATTGGTTTAAACTACAACCCAAAAGCGTACTAGAAAAAGAGGACACGTGATCGTAACGACGTAGTTTATATACGTATCGTACACAGGAATTGAATGCTACATTAAGTTTGCGGGAAGATTCAGCATCCAAACAAGCAAAAATCTCCACCCCAAACATTATCAGTGGAATTAGCAGAGACTTAATCAACTTTAGCCTTGTTAATTGTGGAGTAAATGATGCAGAAAACCAAAGACTACGTAGTCCACCATAAATGTTACCAATAATTGAGTCAACATGGTGCACCCAGGACAGTGTTTTATTTATGATTAGACCCAGGTTCCTGACAACATTTATGAAGTTTATAACAGAGTTATTAAGCAGAATGGGTGACAGTTCTTGTGTGGGTGGGAGAAAGTTTCCCTTACCTTCACCACTTGAGACCGGTAAGTGAGAAAGTTGGATATGAGTTTGATAGCCAGATGGGAAAAGTTAAAGTTATCTTCAAGCTTTCGGCACAATGTAATATGGGGTACTGAGTCAAAAGCCTTCGTAAAATCAAGTAGCACCAAAATAGAAGCCATGTCTTGGTCTATTCCAAACCTTATATCGTCAGTAAGACCAATAAGGGCACTTATACAGCTGTGGTCAGGACGAAAGCCTGATTGCCAAGGAATTAGAAGATTTTCAGCTGCGACATAATCCATCATCTGGCGGTTGAGGAGTTCTTCAAAAATTTTTGAGAGGTATGGGAGAATACTGATAGGTCGGTAATGTTCAAAGACTGTAAAGCTTCAAAATCTCTGTTATTCTACATTTCTTACTAATTGTAAGCGATGGGAGAGGTGACATGTATAAATACCGAATCGAATAATCGAAAACGGCCATTATTGGTGTCAAATCCATACTTTTCGGGCTGAGTAAGAATGATACTCCTGACGCCGTTAAATAATTTGGTCAAAAGACACCCGTAGGGATGGTGGTTGGAAGAGAGTAATATATGCAAATAATCGAAAGCGACCCGGGCTAATCCGATAGGAAGGTTCAGTATTTTCTTAAGCCTAGCTTAGGCTACTACAAACGAAGAGGGGACGGGCGGTTGATAGGTACAAATAACACAGGTCTACAAATACTGGGTCATGTCAGTTGTTGGAAAGCTGAGGGTCATTTCCGAAGTAATTTGTAGAATCCGAATCCGGGGTCAGAATTGGCTCATCACGTCAGGATTTTGAGATATTTGAGGTTATGTACACGAAAAACGGCATTTTTTCCTACTTTTGAGGTTATGTACAGGGTGCAAAAAATTTGTGTGGTCCGTCTCTCCAGTTACATCATTTAGTACCACTCTTACCCTTTAATTTAAGAGTTCAAAAGATCAATTACGATTTTTTTTCGCAAAGTTATCGCTATTCGAAGTTACGAAATATATCCCTCTGACGTGATTAATGCAAATGCTTAATGCAAGTGCTAATGACGTCGAAGGGATGGATGGGGGTATGAGGAGTGGATTTGTGAATGGCAATAACTGAAACCGACGGATATCAGTCTGAAAACATAGTTTTCGGTATTTCTAAGATAAATAATGACAGGAAGGGAAAACAAAAATGAAACGAAATCAATTTAAAAAAAAAAAACGTTTTTTTCTCTTTTTGGTGGCAGTGGCTATTTACCACCCTCAAATTGCCGTGTAATATCCATGTACACGGAAAGTACACGAAAAGTATACTGAAATACACGGCTTACCGAATTTACGGTAACGGAGTTTTAAAAATGATAAATAAACTCCTTAGACGACCTCCTTACAAAGCCCAAGGTTGCATTCGCCTTACCAATAATAGTATCAATGTAATCATCCAAGAAAAACGAGTATTGAGGACGACCTCTAAGTCTTTGGATTTGTCATTGCTATGGAGTAGCTAAAAACCAAGGGATTGCATATACTAGAAAACGACATGATGCATTTACTATTATTTAAAGGGAAGCATGTAATAGAAGACTAGCTGCAGGCCCAGAGTTTGAAAGATGGTAGTAAATCTAATTTAATATTTTGTCATAACATAAAATTCTCGAGCAGAATTGAATTAAGGATACCCCATTGATGTAAATAATGAATATTAAAGTACCAAGGTTACTACCCTGTGACACCCCAGAAGTGTTGCGTATCGGATCTGAAACAGCTTCACGAAACAAAACACCTTGAAAACGCTCGGATACATAAGAGCAAAGCCAGTGAACAAACCCCGAAGGAAAACCAAAAACCGACAACTTATGAAGGAGAGGAGAAGATATGCATTAATTCAATAATGCCAAAAGAATGGTTTTGGTTGATCTCCGCTTAATAAACCCATGCTGGAAAGAAGATAATAAAAAGAAACCAGAATAAAACTCACTAAAACTAGTATCCCAAAGTTATCCAAGAAGGCAGCCTTAAAGAAATTACTTAAGGAATTAGGAGTGGTCCGAGGGCCATTACTACTCCTGTATCCGTAGCATAAGATAGAGGGTCGTTGAACAAAGTTTGTTTGATCCTACCTATGTAGTCATAGTACGCGGCATTGACTTCTGATTTTTTAGTACTACTTTGCAGCCAAAAATTGTCAAAAGGTCTTCTGCTGATGCTATCTTGATAGTTTTTCTTTTTCAATCTTGTCATTTAAACATCGTCAACAGCGCATGACAGTATCCCGTCACTATTAGATTAACGTTCCATAATCATCTCAGTTTCCCAACTATTTTTCACTACGTCCTCATGTTCTTATCATACGCCATTTTTCTGTTACCTAAACAATAAAGTTCCGCTAATATGATAAGATAGAACTATAGGTGTTGCTCGAGAAAGCGTCCTCTTGGCAACATTTTTGTAATTTCACGCCTACTGATGAATATTGAAGTTGTTTATTAACTACTACGTGTCATATTTGCATGATGAATTGTTGGTACCTCTGTGCATAAAGTGAATTTCATCTGGTTTTATATCTCGGTACTCTCCGGAAGTTAAATACAATCGGAGAAAAATTAGAAGTAAGATCAACATCCAGGTAAGAAATTGGTCCTATCTCTTCCTCCAAAAAATTTATGGTATAATTTGAGGCGCAGTGCGATCTGTAGCAACTACCTATCAACTTTTAGCTTGAATTCTAATGAACTTAACTCGAATTTTACGGCATCTTCATTCTCCTTTTCACTGTATCGGTAATTTTTTGTTATATATATATATTTGCATTCGGAATTATTAAGGGGGGAAGTACATGAAGAGGCCGAAAAAAAAAGAATTTTTTTGGGATTTATTTTTGGGAAAATGAAAAAGGTCCACATGAAATCGATATTATATGTATTTAGGGCAATGTTTTAAGAAGAGAAAAACATTTTTTACATTTTGCAAAATAAAAAATTAATCAACTTTTGGTGGGTTTCGTAACTCGTGTCGCGGCTGACATCGAAATCGGCGTAAATTCTCCTGGCCGCAATTTTCATCTGAAATCAAAAAACCAAACATTTTTATACTCGAGGGGGTTGTTTATTCTAGATAGACTACGATCTTTTCGAAATTCGAACATTAACTATAAAAATCGGGCATGAGAAAAAAAAGTTGGCTTTTTTTGCAAAAATTTTGATTATTTTCGCGTCAAAAATGGTCTTAAAATGATTTTTTTGCTATGTCCGTAGTCTATCTAGAGTAGTTTTTTATGCCCTTTAAAATGAGTGCTGGATGAAGAAAATCGCTTCACTAGTTTTTTTGTAATCTTTTACGCCAATTTGAAAAACATGGTTTTGAGAAAACGCCGTTTAAAGTTTGCGATGAAGGAAAAAATAACTTACCGAAGTCGGACGGTAATAGGTAAGAGGGAGGGGTATTCTCATAAAAATCGGTATTTGGACTGAAAACGTTGAGAAAGCTCATTAACAAAGTCGCATTCATCACTCTTAATTCCAGAGCAGAAAAAAAATCCGGTAAGCGGAATCACGCGCGCAGCAGAGATACTCGATCCCAGGCGCGCTGGGCCGGATCGGCGCCGACCACTTTCAAGTGGCATATCTTTCACAATTTTCGAGATAGGCTTTTGGAATTTTGGAATTATATTCTTAGAGCATATACTTATCGATTAAGACAATAAAAAAAATCGATTTTTGAAAACGTCTTCATGTACTTCCCCCCTTAAGTCTAGTACCAAAGGGTCAGATGATATCGCGCCAAAATTTTTGAAAATAATTTTGCCAATTACTATAAACAATCTATTTCATATCTTTAACTCTTCCTTCCCTGTATCCAAAATTTGAAACAATGCGGTAGTTTTACCTTAAAATTAGTGCTCTGCTCCTATGCACTCAAGAAATAATAGACCGATAGGTTTGTTATGCTTTCTCGGCAAAGAAAAGTTATTATTCAATTAAATACTTCAGTATACCTGTGCAAGTAACCCTGGAACAAAAGACAGTCTGGTTTCCATTCTGGTCATATTTCTGAAACGGCATTTATGAAGTTGTCCACTCGTTTCCGACAGACGCTTGACGGTGCTTTAATGATAGTTTTTGTTCCGTTCGTTCTTTGACTCTGTTTATCATAAATTAGTTCAGTCAAAGCTTCGTAGTTTTCGATTTTTCAGCTTCTGCGATCTCTTGTCTGGAGATGATCGTTCCAACTGGAAGTATTTTTAGTGGAGTACCATAGGGTTAAATTCTAAGGCCTCATATCTTTCGTTTACTCATTAATGACCTAGTTATGTGCTGACGACTTTCAGATATATTTGCTAGGCCAATAGGCCTAATGGAGGATTGTATTCAGTTCTTAATGTGCAAAAAATAACCATTCATTGTTAAATTCCTATTAAAGTTTTAATGCTTATTCTGCTACAGAAATAATTTGGGTCTGGTTTGCGTCCCTCCTGTCCATCTAACCAGTGTGAATTTACCCTACATGACTAAGATCAGAAACCTCTTTTTAACTAAGACTTTACTTTTACTTACTTTTATATTTTCGAGCATATCTGAAAAGCCTGTTCAAAAATTTTTTCTTTTACAATAATTCTAAATTTTCCAACAATCAGCTCTTAGAAAAAATATGGAGTCAGGCAATTAAGTAAGAATACATGAAAATCGTCTTTTAGCATGCAATTGAATTGATCCAGCTTCACCATTCCTTTAATTAATAATTGAAATAAAATTTTATTTGCATGTCAGCAATCAGCAATTTTTGTATAATTAATTATAAGTGGAAATACATGAAAACATCCAAATACAAATTTAAATTCAATTGTTCAATTGTACAACATTAACCTCTTTCTATTATTCGTTACTAATTAGTTAATAATTAGGTCTCTGTACTTCATGTAACCCCTTGTGGGGCATGGAGAAATACTTCACCCGATTCGGGACAACGATTGCAAGTGGACCTACAATTTAAAGTGGATTTTGAACCACCGACGTTTTTTCTGTATCCCTGGTATTTTTATCGTAATCTATTGTCAGCAGAAAACAACCATGTGTCACCACCGGTAGGATTCGAACCTATTCCACCCTAAGTTTTGTCGTTTTTAGACAAAAAGTGCTGAAATACCTACTTGAAATGAACTTTTTTCGAAATACCAATTCTCGCCCAATCCAACCAACGATAAAACTTATTTGCTTTTACTGAAATCAATAACTAACTTTAAATCTGCTTTTTAAAGGCACCATTCCAAAACAATTCCATTCATACTGCCAAATGCCACTGCTTTTGCCATCACAAATATTTGCACAAGCCAATATTGAGAGATTGTAAATATTTGTTTCGAAAAAAGTGTTTCAACTTTCTCTTGCTTAATATTTTAAGTTCAATAAAATGAAAATTTGAAAGGGTGCCCAAATTTCATTAAATCCTTTGGTTGTTCCTTAAAGATTTGTCTTGAAAATCGTTTCGTAATTTTAACTCGTTAAACTGAAATCCATTTATCAAGTTCATTGAAGAAATATTGAACGATTGGTGAGTTTTGGATATTCCGCTTTTCTTGAGATTGACGTAAAATATTATTGCTTCCGAAGGGTGCATCAGATACTCTTTAGTTTATTAAAACATTAAAATGATTGATAACATTCTTGCAGAGGAAAATTTAAAAAAATGTGGTAATCTGTTAATTAAGAAAAGCTGCAAAAGTCACTGAGTAGACAGCATTTTAAGTGAAGATATTGCAACAAAAGCAACTGAGTTTTGTCAATAAAAGTTTCAAATATTACATATTAAATTACATGAAATGTAATAACCAGTAGCCATATAAATGTTTTTCGTGTCAATATCAATACCGTTCATAGCTAAATATATGTAAATGGAAATATATTACTAGTGTACTCTAAAAGTAATACTTTTTCATTCATGACTACTTTAATTACAGCATCGATTACATTAATATTATTGTAAAATAATAAATAATTTAGAGATTTTATATTTTCTAGCTATCAATTTCATTAACGCTATGCCAGTAAATGCTAACTCATGCTATGTAGTTACCGTCTGCACTACCAACGCACTGATGAATTCCTTGATGAACAAACAATCTATATAATTCGCAAACTGATGAATTCCTTGTTGAACAAGCAATCTATATAATTCGCAAACTTAGATAAATCATACATTACAATAAGCAATAAGTCAATTCAAACCTATTAATGGCAAACATTGTTGATAGCAGTTTAATTCGAGACGTAACCATAGAGGATTATTGGCGAATGTTGTATGTCGGTTTAAATTGAATTATTTTCATAAAGCCATTGATAAGTAAAATAAATAAAAGCGGTCTCAAAAAAGATCCTTGTGGCACTTATAGGAAGGCGTCATCAGGCCTAAAAAATTAAATCTTGAAAATTGCGAACGCGTTCAGTTCGACAGACCTCAATAGAACCGCAGATTTAAATACAGCTACTATAGATAATCAGTGGAGTAAATGATCCACTTGCAATCGTTTTCTTTAATCGAATGAAGTTCTGCTCCCGCTCAATGCCCCGAGGTTTTCCACGAGGGGGGGGGGGGGATACACGTTTTCAAAATACTGGGCCTTTGTACACCTCCTGCGTTTCCGAAAGTCCACTACCGAGCCAGCTAGCACCCATAACGAATCTGCTAATGGATTTATATATGTACCATCCTATTCACTTCTGCTACATCTTCGCGGAAGTGTGTTCCCGTGATTCTAGATCTTCTTTGCGTTGAGGCCGGACATTGGCCGAGAACATACAAAACGGTCTTCTTATTCCCCGCAACCTCTGCATAGACTGGAGTTCGCTACCCCTATTATACTGGCATGAGCCATTAATTGTGCATGCCGTGTCACCAGGCCTACAGAAGTTGTCAGTGGGGCCATAATAAACTTCCTCGATGCGTAACTGGCTAAGACGGAATGGGTTTCTATAAAAATTATACAGATTCAAGCCGTACTGTAACCGCAATGACGCAATTGAGACAAAAAATATTTTAAATAAACAGGGTCTGAACCAAATCTACAATTAATATGAAAAGTATTCACATTAAACGACATAAAACGACCATTTTTGAGAGAAAGAGAGACAGGGTGATTATAAAATTTAAATATTTGGATTTAACTGTTAGTACATTTCTACAGGATCAATGTCAACAACAATAATACCAATAAAAGCTGATGAATTCCCCTTACCAATGGGGTAACGCAAGATTCCATACCTGCTTTCATCTTGATACAGTTCAATTCAAAATTTTCAAACTTTAAAACAGCCTAATTTCAAAATTTCGTTTTTTAAATACTGGTAACTGTTTTTTAAAGCAATATAATTTAGGGTATTGTTGAAAGCTGAACACTGAAACTGGTCTACATTTCGTAAATACAGGGTGTTCAATTTATCTGAAGACACTGAAATATCTCGAAAACTACACAAGGGATCAAAAAAATTTCAAATTTAAATTTGTTCGTCTCGGAGGGGGACATCCAATCATACCAAACTCGACCCCACTCCCATCTCCTAGGGGGTGGGGATAAACACTTAAATAGGAACGCCTATTTTTTATTCCAAATTCGTATTCCTTGCGTAAACGTGTACAACTTTTGTCACAAAAATTTTTTTTTAAAACGTAAATTTTTTTAGATTTTTGAAGGACACAATATTGGAAATTTAATGAATTTTTACTCGGAAATGTTTACAGAAAAATTGTACAGTCAAAATGTTTCGATTTGTACAGCAACTTTTGTGAGAAATTTTTTTTAGAAAATTTTGGATAAACAAATTTTTTTTATAAAATTTTCCATAAAAAAATTTCCCTGAAGAAATCTAAGCAGTTTTGCTTCTTTTCAATTTTTCTGTAAACCTAACCATTTTCGAGTAAAACATCTTTAAATTTCCAAAATATTCAATTTTGTCCCTCAGAAATCTCAAAAAATTGACCCTTTCAAAAAAAAATGTTTGCGACAAAAGTTGTCCATGTTTACACAAAGAATACGAATCTGTAATAAAAAATAGGCATTCCTATTTAAGTTTTCTATTCTCCCTCCCCAAGGTGGTGGGGGGGGGGTCGAGGTTGGTAGCATTGGATGCCCCCCTGAAAGACGAACAAATTTAAATTGTTTATTTTTTTGATCCGAAATGTAGTTTTCGAGACATGTCAGTGTCTTCAGATAAATTTAACATCCTGGGATTATTCCCATGTACTACGGAGAGGACGATAATGGTAACATTTGGGTGGCCAGCGAAATGAAGTGTTTGAGTGGTGTTTGTACTAAAGTCGAAGATTTTCCTCCAGGAATGCTATTGACGGGGCCTCTGGGCAATCTGAAAATTAAAAGCTACTACCAGTCTAAGTGGTGTAAAGAAGTTCCGACAGAGCCGACAGATTTAACAGTGCTCAGGCAAAAATTAGAATCTGCTGTTCGAACACACTTGCATTGTGATGTGCAATTAGGTGCGCGTTTACTTGGAGGTGTGGATTCCAGTCTAATTGCTTCCATAGCTACTAAAATCAGTCGAGAAAGAGACCCTGACTACCGAGTTAAAACTTACAGTGTAGGTTTGCAGGATGCTCCAGATTTCAAACATAGTCGCATTTTTATTTTTCGCCAGAATTCATGATGCCGAATCACGCAATGTTATCATAAATCGATTGTGAAAACCTCAAATACACATCTAAGGCCACGAAGGAAATAATTTTTAATGCATTGCTATACAAAATAGTCGAGATAAGAATACTGTGTTCGACAACAATAGTCAAAATTAAACTTAGGAATTTATTATGAATAAAACGCCAATAGGGTTCACTGACCTGAAGACCCATTAGAAGCCTGATCAGTTAACCTGAAGATCAAAGAACCCAACATTTTACCATATCCTCCAATTCCAGCCACGTGAAAATCACTTTCACCAACAGCGAATAATTAAAAACAAAGTGTAAGATGAATCTATAAATATATACTCAGAAACACACATTTTTTATAAGAGGATAAAAGGATTTCATACCATCAATTCACAACCCATCATCGATTTCAGTTTTCCACAAAACCTCTCTTGCACTACAAAAAATACACCAGCCTTGGAGGCAGATTAAAATGCCAATTTAATTCAATACCCTCAGATCAATTAATTTATTGAAGGAAAATGTCTGGAAATTACACGAGACTTCCACAAAACTGGTTTATCTTCTGGCTGAAGGAAAAAAAAAACCTTTGCAAAACCTGATGTGGGTCCTTGTGATGAAAACTCAACAAAGCATAGACATCAATCATCATCATCATCCCAAAGCTATGAGGATTTTATCTTAAAAATTATTTCCGTAAGCAAACCTTTGTTGTAGACATCACCCAAATATCTTCTTTGTTGCAAACTACATGAATTCTTTTGTGAGACATCTATTATGGAATTTTGGATTCGTCTACCATAAAAATTTGCTCGTGACTTCATTTTTGATTAGAACTTAAATAAATTGTAAATCTTTAGATAAAAATTTAATCCAAAATTTTTATTCATCCCACAAGAAAACTTTCGATATATCAGGACTCCACTGGGACATTTTTCTTTTAAAATAAAGTTGAGATGACTATGAAATGGAAAATCTTAGGAGATCTACTGATGTGTGCTCCAATTGTGTTGAAGTTAGTTCTGATAATATTGGAGTTCTTAGTATGTCCAACTCTGGGCAGTTTACCCGCAGTTCTTGTAGCCTTGCTACATAGAGATTTCAACATTGTTATTTATTGAAACGACAATGGATGACATGTGTTGATCTTCCCAAATTGTGTGTTCGTAATTCCGACATTTTTCGATCTTTCAAAGAGAAGAGATAAATAATAAATGACAATATCCAGTATGTCCCCTTTACTAAAACCAGCTTAACGAAACGATGTTTGTGCTCGTCCATAATCCCCCAAGTTTTTGAAGACGGAGGACATTAAACCGAATCTATCCATGATTCAGTTAGCCATTCACTAGCTTGTGATTAATATGAACGCATGAATTCGACTTACTTTGTGCGTGTTTGTTGCTGTGCGACTAATCCAGAAAAATCGTAATCCCAAATTTCCAACAAACTGCTTAAGTAGAACTTGAAACTTACACGTTACACCACGTCACTACACTTTCTCTTTGAAAAGACAACTTTTACAAGATTTAATTTTTCTTAAGAAAAAAAAACTAAAGGACTTTCCGGTTTCGTTTCACCTGTCGCTTAGAACAAAAATCACTCAACCTTCAAAGAAGTAGCATATCAGAAGTCCGCAATCTAGTGACAAGCAGAGAGAAAATACTTTAAGACCACTTGGAGGATGAAACCTTTAATTCCACTCACTACGACAATACTTCCCGTACCGCGTTACCGACCTATCTCGCGGAGATAGTGTTCTGCCGGCGAATTTTCGTCTACTGACATGAGATAATTTTTCTGTCGAGATAACCAGATCATGAAGTTGGTCCATGTGGTGTCTAGTTGGACCACCCACATGCACTCTCTTCAGCTGATAACAAGAGCTTAACCAAAGCTCGATAGAAGCTTTCTGGAGAAAGTCGAATATTCCAATTGAGGCTAGTTGATAAGAGTATGTAGCCAGGACTCTTAAAGAGAATTTCGAGAGGGAAAGTTGCTTGCTATTGTTTACATTCACCAGCCGTGATAAGAGTTTGGTGAAAGTTTACACCAACCGGAGTATAGACAGGACTACAAGTTATCCTTATATACCCTAGAGAACTGAAGTACATAGGTCTATTTAGTCACTAGCCCGGATTAATATTCGACGGCGGCACGTATCGCTGTGTCGTTTAAATAAATCATGCCGAGACAATTTTGGCTTAATTGCCGCCTGCCACTTGTCGAAAATTATTCTGAATATCATTATTCTGGTATATTACCATTTTTGGTCTAAGAAGCATGTTAAGGAGCAAGCAAATCGGAGCCATTATAACAATTCATCGAGAGCCTAGGGATCCTATAGCACTGCCTCCCTAAACTGGCAAATATTGTGCTAACAACTTGGTCGTATGATATTTCGAGTCTGAAGTTGTCGTTGAACAAATTGAAATGCCCACTTCCTTAAGGGTTCATTGTATGTCGTGCTGAGCTATAGAAGTACTGTGAATCCTCCAGGAAGGGGATTTGATCGAATTTCCGATGAAACGTGATGGAAACTCTTAATTGCGGAAACTTCAGTATTGACCCAGGCGCCCCACGAGTTGCAACTTGAGGCATTTACTTAATCGATCTCCGTTTCCAGTCCTATCCATCACAGTTTTTACCAATGCTTCTCTTCGTTTGGGATTACTATGAAATATGAGATTTTCCTAAAGCCTACTGAAGAAAATTGAAATAATCCAGCCAAATACTTAGCTTTGGATAGATAATATTGTATAGGAAGAACGATGTCTATTTCTATGGCATTAAAATCAATATCGGGTGGCTTTTATAAATGCGTAAGTTGAGAATTAAGATCTAAATTTGTTCGGCCTTTGTTGGTGATAATATAAATACATACCGTCATATGAGAATGTGGAAGCTGCAGCTATTCATTGAGAACGAAAGGATGCAGGCTCACATTATCTATCACCGTCACCTACTCTAGAGTTATCTTAATGGAGAAACACTCATGGAAATTGACCATGAAGTAAATTGGGATCTATTGAATATCTAAAAATCAAAAATATTCAAAAAGAGGAGGTTTTCAAAGCGATATCAATCTAATGATTTATATAATTGGATTGCGGTTCGAGATGTCGCAACCAAAATGTCGCCGGCCCTTCCCAAAAAAAATTTGGGAATATTAAGGCACAAATGCAGTCTCTTTGGCGCTAAGGCTTGGGACTTGCAAAGAAAAAGATAGACAAGAAAGTTTGACTTTAAATTGTCATATTAGGCTGTAACGAGGCATTCTGCATCATCGCCCATCTAATTTTTCTTAAATTCCACTTTTATTTATTAAATCTCCCTTTTTCTGGTCTATAAAACCTCCAGCCACCATGGACTTCATGAATAACGTAATCTAGTAACATAGCACAGTCTACTCTAGTATAGATACAAGCGCGGAAGCGCACACGAACAGCTGGCCATTGGTGGTGTAAACAAACCAAAACTTGTTACAATAAAGGATAGGAAAAGGTTGGGGAATTCTACTTTTTTTTTAAAAGTCTGCACTTGGAATTTACTTGACGGGAACATACAAATATTCTAAACATGTGGTCACGATAAAAAAATTCTCAATTACAATTTTCATGTATTTCAATGGGAAGATTCTCTCTTGTGTTCGTTTTGTTAAAGTATTGAGGTTAGAATGCGTCAATGACATCAGCATTTCTCTTTAGTTTTGGTAAAGACAGTGTGCAGTTTTATATGTGGGCAAAGATTGGTTAATCTGTGATACAAAAATAAATGAAATAATGACGATACGCTTCTTGGTAAAATGGCTGAACTATCATTTTTTTCGGGCTGCATCTAGAGTAGGCTGTGGACTGTGTGTGTAGATCGAACCAGAAATTAGATAAAACCGGATTCTTACTTCCATTGTTGATAAAATAAGTTAAATGGTACCATACCCTTTTCTTTCTTTTCACTGGTCTACCAGTTCCATTCCTCCAATACCAGAAAGTTCCGTATCATGGAAATATATATCAATATAAATGTAAGAACATACACTATTAAATCTTGGACAATTCTAGAGATCTTGGTAACCCTCTCTTTTCGAATTTCAGCAAAAATACAAAGGCAAAGTGATTAGATAATTTGTCAGAAAAAAATTTTATTTTTAGTGTTGGGATCCTCTGAAAATGCTGACACCATTTTCTGACAACCCTCTCAACTGACTATCTTTTTATCATAAAACGTTTTTTTTAATTCAGACCCACTTCCTTAACATATATTTAACGTTTCGTATGCCTCAATTAAATATTTGTAGTTCGGCGACTGATTTTGTGTCATAATACTGTGGACGTTGTCAGTCAACTGTGTCAGGGACTTGTTGTTCAGAATTATTAGCAAGTAGACAGAGTTGGATCAATTGGTTAAGCGGCATGACCACCAAGCCATCCCGGGTTCAAGACCAGGTCTCCCGCGGGTTTTTGAAATTGAATTAATAAGGTCCACTCCGTATCTGGGATGTTGCCTTGCCTAGCTTGCATCAATGCAAAACCAAGTCATTCAAGCTTTCTCACTTTCCTTACCCTAATTCCCTTCGGGCCAAAGCCATGCTAACTCATTAAAGGGTTGTCCGCTAGGCGTACGTAGGGTTGTCCCACATCGTTCAAAAAAACCACAGGGGTCGGTACCTGATGCATTGTTATTTATTCTATACATTAACGACATTCCTTCGGACATTTCCTTCTCTTTTTCTATTTTCCGATAATGTGCACTTCTTTCTTAGTTAGACTCTTGATGATAATGATATTACTTGTCATGGCTTGGGCTTGAGACTAAAGCTCTCAAGCTTAAGAGAAGAGAGAAAAAAAGAAAGCGACAAAAAGGCCACCAGGAGGGATGCGAAGATTCAGTAGGTCAACCAAATGGCCGAGCGATTCAACAACTCTCTCCCTCTCTCTCTCTCTCTCTTAACTGACGTGTCATCTGAAGATGTGGGTACAGCAAAACGGTTCCGAATCGGAGACCTATTGACTTAAAACCGGAAACCTCAACGGATGGTGAAGGTCCAAATGTGGATCATGGTGGCAGAACGATTTAAATGGAAGTCCATCGCGTGGCGTTGAAAAGCAGGAGTTGAACCAAGCAAGAGCGGTCATTAAACAGTCTAGCAGTAGTCATCTGCGGCATTAAGCCAAAAGTTTAGCAAATAGGGACGGCAGCCAACACCACCGATAGGCTGAGCTTCTCCCTGGCGACGTCGAATGGCTTACGCTGAAGGGCCGTGGACGCGAATAGGGAAGAGGGGGGTGGGGATAAATGCCGGCACAACTATGGACTTATTAGGAGGCCGTATTTAAGGCTGTAGACTTCCTTCCTAAAACCGCCGGGGAAATAGGAACGAACACAGTGACCTTGAAAGATGATCTGATAACACTAAGCTACATTAATTAAGAATCCAAGGTCTGGGTATGTGAAACCACGTAAACGCTGACCAAACTCTAAGATGGCAGTAACTTGAGGGTGGACCGTATGGATGTTTTTGAAGACATTAGAAGAATGGGGCTAACCAAGGGTTAAGTTGGAGTTGAGAAACCGAAATCAATGTGTCAGAGACACATCTGAGTAGAGAGCCTTTTACAGTTGGTGTCTGTCTATTAAATGTCTTCCACTTAATATTAGTAAGTGTACATCTATGCATTTTAGACGTAGAAAGTATCCTCTTGACTTCAGTTACACTATTTATGATTGTGTACTGGAAGGGCTTAATTGGACCAAGAACTTGGGAATCGACCTCAACAGCCGTTTTACTTCGACGACCACATTGATGGGATTGTTATTAAAGCTAATTAAACTTTGGTTTTTATTAAAATATGGGCTAAGGAATTGAATGATCCTTACATCACGCGACTCCTTTATTGTAGCTTCGTTAGGCTAATTTTAGAATACGATAGCTTCACTTACATAACTTTCAGCTCAACTTCAAAATTATTCCTTCTTGAATTCATAGTCAAACAGTTGAAGTCACAAGTGTGTTTAGTTAGAAATTATTCACTGAAATCATTTTTTAGCATAGTCGCTTTTTTTAATTTCCGGCACACTTAAAAGTTTGAAATTTTACGAAGGCATTGTTTGCTAATTTACATTCACTAGTGTTCGAGTTTTCCTTTTTATTTAAATGAACTCTAGTCTAATGAACTTCTTTCACATTTTTTCGTGAGTCCTTTTTTAAGAAATTTGCATAAAGTTTCGCTTAGCAAGTGTAATAATTTCAAAGTGTTCTTAAAAACTTAACCAACACACAAGAAGAAATTGACTTCATAACTAAGATTGATTTTCAAAAACTTAATTTTTTGTGACAAAGTAGAGACTTTCAGTTAAAGTGTGGGCTAGGCAAAATTCAATAGGCACACAGATAGCATCTCTTCTATTCTGCTGGATGGCAACATTTGACAATTTCCCCCAAACTAAAGTTCTACTTACTATTATAATAAATATTCATTTCTCCAAGACTTTTCTATCTTCAACAGAAAAAAATATGACTCCATAACTATTATCAAGATCAAATCGTATATGACCAACATTTGCATTCCCCAAATATTATTTGAATTTTTTTGTCATGAAAATTCCATAAAAAAATCCAGGGCCAACAGATATGCGGTCAATATCACAAAGTCCTATTCCATCTCGAAAAGGAGAATTTATTGCTCGCTTGCTGATTTGCCCTTTTCAGCAGAAGAGAGAAGGATACCATAACTTTTGTGACAAAAAGGATATCTCCTTCTTATATTTATTCTCCAACAAAGAAGGCATCCTTGAGCTAATAAAGTGAATAAAATTCCAATGTAATTGAAAATTGAAAAACTTTTTTTCGGTCTTAAATGACTTTATGTAGCCTTTTTGCAAACAGGACCTTTTGTGTGTTTCTAATTCGCATAAAGAAGAAGTTCTCAAACTTCTTAAATTTTTCTTTTAATTCTGATTTACAATCTTAGCAAAGTTTTCAGCAGTTTCTACTGCCGAGACTGAAGATGGTTTCAAAGGATTTAGTTGAACATGAAAAGAATTGACAATGGAATTAAAAATTTCTTTCTATGCTCTGAAATCTATGTTCGAGTCAGAAGCTGGAGATTAAAAATACTTCTTGTCGCTAAAGTCAAACGGAGATAGTTTCAAAGCCGTCCAATTGGTAAGAAAGATTTCTTGCGTTAGGACAGATGCACATAATTTCATTGAAAGGCTTATTTCTGTTCAGGTCATTCATGCTGGTCTACGTTAATTAGAACTAATCTTATTTTTATTTAATATGCCTTTAACCCTTTATTTCTTAATGAGAGCTTGACAAAATTTATACTCTTTATCGAACAGCACTCAGGCTGACTGTTGAAAATATTTTTGGTGAGTTGACATGCTCTTTAAATGAATCGCTTTAATGCACCATCAAATAATATACAATGCTTCACGCATCGTGATTTTAATAGTATCGACTATTGATTGAAATTAATAACATCAAAATGAGAATTAAAAAATCGAGACATTGACGTAATAGGTTCGTATTGGATCGAAGATCAAATCAATTTGAAAAGCAGAATGATGAGACTAGGATCCAAAGGAACTGAGCAATACCTGACGAAGGTGCCGCATGGGTCAGTGCTGAACATTAAATCCAAAAATCTACCAACAAAAACAAAAGAAACAAAGGGAAATCAACAATGCCGATAAATGGGAAGGAATCAGCCCGTCAACATTAAAAGCTCCGAGGAGCAACAACTCATCTTGCGGACGCAAAAGGGAGGATAGAGTGTCGATGCAAGAAGCATCCCTGGTCGCTCCCGGAAGAATGTAAGAGGTAGCAATATACAGATTCTTATCAGAGAACAATACATGGTTAGATTAGGTTCGTGTGGCTGCCTTAAAGGGGCGCACTTAGACCTCAAGAGGCCCATTGTGATTCCACGGAAATTCAAGAATTACCTCCAATTCCTCATTGGAACCATCCGGAGCTGCCGATGAAGCGCTAAAGATATGCAACGTCAATCGCCGCCAGATCACAGAGACTATCAAAGAAATAGTTTCCCAAGAA
Organism: Leptarthrus brevirostris; assembly: GCA_964036015.1. NCBI lineage: Eukaryota > Metazoa > Arthropoda > Insecta > Diptera > Asilidae > Leptarthrus > Leptarthrus brevirostris. The sequence goes on along the minus strand of OZ038372.1, from coordinate 152,862,106 downwards.
GGACTTTCGCCTGCGTGCCAGTGCAGGACACCGGCAGAGGTAGTGAAAAATAGTTTCCTCCTCTTCCTCGTCCATGCAGCTTCTGCAGAAGTCTTTGAGAGGATACCCAGTCTCTTCGCGTGTAGACTAATAGGACAATGGCCTGTGATTACCCCAGTAGCTATTCTAAGGTCAGATCTGCCCCTCGAAAGCAGACACTTGGAGTGCCTAAGATCAAGCTTAGGCCAGATCTGTCTGGACGTATGGCATGTAGCCAGCAAAATCTTACAGGTTTCCAGGGGCCAACCAAGAGTAGTCCTTTCCGGTTGGATCTCCAGGGTGGTACCACGTCTAGCAAGCTCGTCCGACACGCAGTTTCCTGGAATATCCCTGTGCCCCGGGACCCAGCAAAGGTGAATTTGATACCGTTCAGCCAGCTCATTTAAGTGTGAGCGACAGCTATTAACAGCCCTAGTTGTTGATAGGAAAGAATCAAGGAATAGCAAAGCAGCCTGACTATTTGTAAGGATACAGGTGTCCTTTGGAGCTTCGTTCCCCCTCAACCAATTCAAAGCTTCCTGAATAGCCATGACCTCCGCCTCAAACACACTACAGTAGAACAATACATAAAAGTTCAAAAATTTTCGAATCCAAAAACTCAGCAACAAAGCATGTTGCGGTAAATATCAATTACGCCGAATACCACAAAAGTAAAGTTTCAGTCAGACAGACCACGTCGAAACATGAAAAAGTAAAGCCGGTATAGAGGCTAGTCGTCTTAGATTGAAGGCTGATTAGGATTCATACAGACAGACTCATATTTCATCCCACGTTGAAGTCGTACTTGACGCCATTCGCTGCATAAGGCTCAATTCAGCTGGAAGTCGCGACGGTGTCGGCGAATTTTTACCCCTTGAGGATATGTTTGCAACTATATGCTCTCCTGCGATTTGGTCAACTAACACAATGATACATGAGTTTATTTCTAAAGCTGACCCTATTGGATCCGCCTTGTCAAAAAACTTATCAGAGAGATATCCATGTATTATGCCAACCGGGAACAAAACGGCATACATTAATGCTAATTGGACTCTGGGCGAGGAGCCTGGGACGCCACTTAAACCTTTAATATCTAAGATGAGTAGCCTATTTACGGGCATGACCAACTCTTGTTTTGACGTTATATGTTTGACGGAAACCTTACTGTGTGGTGGTTTAGTAGATGCTGAGATTTTTGGTCGTGATTTCATGGTTATTGATCGCGACCGTCACTCTGCACTTTGTGCCCCGATTGGTGATGGGGTTTTGAGCTTTATCCGCCATGCCATTCCTTATGATATCATCAATATGGTCTCTTTCGATGACTTGGAGTTGATTTACGTTTCCGTTGATCAAGATTACTCATTTGTTGATGGCCTCTTGATCAACATTCTGCCTCCTGATGAGTTGCTGCTATTTAGTGACTTCAACTTGCCTGCAGTGGATTGGGTGAGCACAGACGACGAAGGATTGTTGCCATCATTGTCTCCACTCCTGGGTTTGCTGGGTTGTTTCTGGACGACATTGCTTTTGCTGGTTTGACGTAGACTTGCGGTGTATCGAACGACTCGGGTAAATTCTTGAATCTCATTTTTTCTACCGGTCCTCCGGGCACTCAGATGAGGCGATTTGATGCCTCTGATGCCTGAGTCATCCCATAATCCTGCTCTTCACGCTGTTTTCTTTTTCGATCTTCTTGCTGTGGCCGTCCCGTTGTTGGGCGAGTACAACTTTAAAATGATTGACCAATCATTACTAAATGATTGGTTTTTAATTTGCTAATGTCATAGTATCTTTAATGAGCTTGATATAGACAAGACACTCCTATGACTTCATTTTATAATATTCGTGTTTTATGCTTTGCTCAATGTGTTACTAAGTCAAATGACTCCTGTACTTCACAATCATGGCTTAATAGGCCTTTAAGTCATCTGAAGAACGTAAAATGAAGGCTTTGAGGTTATTCTGCTCCTCAAGAAGTGACTGTGACTATCTATCATACTCTGATTTGCGTAACAAATATATTTCAGCAGTCTTGAAGATTTGTGAACTCTAATTTTATTCTGACAGATACCCTTTTACCTTATGCTACGGATCCAGGAGTGGCAACAACCCTCTAACCATTGCTAATCGTTTTACTGATTTTTTATAGCTGCTTTCAAATGGTCATGGTTAACCCTTATGATATTAGCTTTAGAAATTTTACTTTTAACGCGAAGATTTCGCTGACTTCTCTTCAATTCAAGGATCTTATTTTTGACAACGCTATGGTTGCTAAATATATTTCGAACCTGGCTGACAGCTTCTCGAATCGCGCTGATGGCATTTCTACTGCAATTGTAGAAAGATGTTGTATGCTGTTTGTCTCTGTCCTTTCCATAGTGGCGTTTTTCCCAAATCTTGGAAACTTTCATTTATTATTCCGACAGACAAAAAGGTTAAAAAGAGTGATATCTCTAATTACAAGCCCATCAGAAACATTTATTGCTTAACCAAGCTCTTCTTTCCAGCGTGAGTTTATAAAGGAGGAATCAACAACAACCAATTTATTGGGATTCTCGAATTACTGCATATCTTTATTCGAAACTGCTAAACAACTTCAGTAAGGCTTTTGATCGAATTAATCATTAAATTCTTCTTCATAAGTTGTTGATTCTTGGTTTTCCCTCGGGTATTGTTCACTGACTTTGCTCGTATCTATCCGAGTGTTTTGAACGTTCTTTGTCTCGTGGAGTTCTTTCGGATTCGATACGCAACACTTCTGGGGTGCCACAGGGTAGTCAACTTGGCCATTCACTATTCATTATTTACATCAATGATGTACCCTGAATTCCATCACATTCAAGAATTTTGTGTTACCCTGATGATGACAAAATAGTTCTTTCAATTTCGAATGATCTTGACTACCACCTTACGAAGTCCGATTTGGGCGCTTTCTGTACCTGGTTTTCTCTTAACTGCGCCCCTTTAAACGTGAGCGAATGCACTATCATGTCCTTCTCTCGTAGAAGAAATTCCCTGGATATAGACTCTTTCAATAGACTTGACAATTTCGAAGACTTTAGGGGTTTTGCTTAATTTTTAAACATTTAGATGATCACGTATTCTACGGGGTCCATGTTAAGAGCATTGACTCCGTCCAACTAAGGTTTTTAAGGTTTTCTCTTCCAAACTTTCGTGGAATAATGACCGTCTTTTACCCCCGTATGTTTTAAAGTTCCTTGAATTCATTGTGACAATTTTTAGATTAATTAAAAGGTAAAAGGATTCTCAAGAGAGTGAAGATGGTAGGTGGGCATCACCACCGTTAGTATCTTCAGTATGTGAAATATTGAAAAATTAAATTGCCCTTCAGTCAAGGTACTTATAACTGAGCTTCGCTAGTAAATAAGGTGTATATCGCAAGAACTGGGATTATTGTTCAATTAGCTACCAAAATTCATTTAGACCTCAAACTTTTTATTCTGGTCATGGTTTTGGAAACTCGTTTCAAATCACTTTATTTTATTCTTTTTGTTAATGAAACTACTGGGATCCGATTCTATTGTCATGACTTTTTTGTCACATGGGGGAAGGCTTAATAGTATAATATGGTGAATCATCCTACCACGTAAAAGGTCCCTTAAAGAGGGTACTAAAAACGTTATCCTTGGATATGTTTGTTTTGTTCCAATTAACTTTTATCACAGGACAATTTCATTCATTACCTTTTCCTAGAAATAAAGTTGTTGGGAATATAAGCATACTACGGAAACACCATTTTCTAAGTTTTTACAGAGCGCAAAATCTCAATAAAGGAGCTCTTATTTAATAGAAATCGAAGAAAGGATATCCCGTAAAGCTTTGGTGTTAGACCTACTTATTTAAATTTCAAAGTAGCCTTTCCGAAGCTTCCTATCATCACATTGCTATTTTCTCCTGGTATTACCTCGAAGTGATTCCCATTGGAGCTGTCACTACAGTACGAAGGACTTTATAACTCTATGGTTTCCTCCATGGAACCTACAAATCTCTTAAGCTTCCCATTACGGAATAAAATGAAACTTTTGCCAACACATGCTGTACACTTTATGGTACTAAGCAGTATTATTTTTTCAGTAAGTTTCTTCAAACGTTTCCTTATGCAAAGTTCAGTAAAGAGAATGTTCTGGCCAAAATTTACATGAACGACTGAACAAGGTTTTAAAAGGTACTCATTTTTTTATAGACCTCTTTGCAAAATGGTATGAGAGCTTGCTTAGTTCTTACCGTTACCACGTATATAACTTCCAATTGTTTCCTACTTTGAAGTGCTTAGAGATGATCTCCAACCCGTTTGGGTTTCAGGAACACTACCCTTCTTTATATCCTTGCTTTCCAGCATTCCGCACCGACTACAAAAGTATTTATGCAAATAACTTTAAAGGTAAGGAGAAGTCCTTTTGAATTATAAAAGACAAAACGAAGTGGAGCTCAAGTGCATTCAATGGAACAATAAATATGCAGTTCTACCTCCGAATCACAATCTCTTTTGGTATTGCGGACCAGGATTCATAAAGTCAACCAGAATTTTTTTGAAATCCGGGTTCTTGCATTGTAAAATTTATACAAGGAGATGATAATCTGAACAGGTTGTCACTCGATTTCAAGATTGTAAAGATTTAAAAGCTTTGGATCATTCAAAAGAAATCACTTTGGCAAGCTTCACAGATGTCAGAAGTTGAATTGAAATGTTTTTGTTTAATCAACTTAATGGAAAGCTCTGTGTCCTTAGACAAGGTAAATAGATGTTTTCTTGTCATTGCCATCCGCCGTAAGGTATGATTTGATGAAGTACAACAAATATTTTCCAACGAAAACTTTATTGAAATGTGGATTTGTTTGCTACAAAGCTGTAAAGGACGAAGTAAGCCCTTACGTTGATCTGATTTATGTCAGTACTAAGTTGGCAATCACCAATCTCTGACGTCTCGTAAGGCATTGAGAAGTATCTACATCTTTTCTCTGCGATCTGTTATTTCCGATTGTCCGTCTCTTCTCCCAGAATTTTTTCCAACTTGTAATTAGTCAACTTTTCAACCATAGGACAGTTATGGAGTTTCCTTGAGTAAAAATAATTAAGTTGGGATATTCACGCCCAAAGCAAGTACAGACGTTAATATTATAAAGTATATACGCGCCCGTTGCGAGCACGTATAGCGAACAAATGTGCCTGGTAGTATTTTGCAGGCTCTCGCTATAGGCCCAAAAATTTACAAAATCGCCCGCCAAAAATTTGCACGCTACCGCTACAGGCACAAAAATCTAAAAATTCGTCAGCCATAAACGCACGATTCTGTTATCGTGTTCTGGCTTTAACACATTTGAGACCGGGGATTCCTCGCGTCGGTTATGTAAAATCTCATTCGTATACATAGACACCTGAGCACCGCGTGGTTCATCTGCCATATTTTCAGTTTCAAATATAATTTTTATTATATAAAATTTTTATAAGGCTCAACTGCACAAACGTTGCCGGCTACTGCATAGATAGTTTTGTTATTTCAGACGTGGGTCTCGAATCAACGAAAATAATTTTATGTGTTCAAATTTTAAATATTAGTCTAGAAAATGTGTAAGCGTACCGTGCTTGATTTGGACTCTTTCGTGCGTCTTTTAATGATACGTGAGTATAATTTTTACTCCGATGTAATCTGCCTCTTGCGAGTGCCATTCAGACTCGCTGTGCAGACCTGTTTCAGACTAGGACTGGCCGAGGCTTATTTCTATTCGGGTCAATTCCGTTTAGAGCCTGCTGACCGATATTGTTGTGGACCACTGTGGCTTTTGATTTTATAACAGGGTATTTATGCAGATAGACACTTAGGTCTCAGATAACTGGATTTGGATGATAAACTGCTGATATTAAAACAGATATTTAAAAAAAAATCGATATTTTCAAAAATCGATTTATAAAGATACGAACGTTGGTTTTGGTGGTTATTTATCGTTCTGACCAAAAAGTGTTTTTTAACAAGTAGTAGACTAGCTATCAGAAAATATAAAAATGGCATGGTGCGAGCTGAGAGCTACACACCGAATGCGGCGGAAATTCAATACCTTCCTCCTTCATTCATTTTGCTCAGAGGACATCAGTTACTATTATAATAAGATATAAGTATTAACCTGAGATCTGGATTAGGATTTTGTGCTGTTAGATTGAACTTGTGAAACAATGCCCGTTTACTATTTTATTTCATCACCAAATGTACATAAATTTGGTAGTAGATTGCGAGAAGTTATTGCTAAGAAGTGGCGATCCGAAATCAACCCTAGGCTGTAAATTCACGTGTAACTAAAATACATGATATTGATGCGGATGCAGATCCCTTTATGGCTTTTACCCACAAGGAGATATTTAATGTACATCTTTTTAGGGGTTATCTAGCAACAAGAGACTATTGTCGCTTTGGTTTGCCTGCCCGTCCGACTGTCTTTCTGTATGTCACAGACATTCAGACTCATGCAGACTCAGACTCCGAGCCTCTCATTTACATACCTATTAAGTTGAAATTTTGTATTCGGACTTAGAGTGATGACCGAAAAAAAAGAAATGATTAGATTTTTGGAAAAATAACTTTTCTTTACTAGCAGGTCTCCTAAAATGCAACAAAAAATATACCTTGTGCTTTTAACTTTTTCATCACGAGATATCTTTTTCAAAGCCATTATTAAAGCCCACCCCCCCCCCCCCCCCCCACTAATTTCGAAATTATCCATGCAAAATATCTGAAAAAAGTCAGAATGTAGTCTTAAGTTAGCACTAGGGATGAGAATCGAATTAAAAAAATCTATTCACTGAAGATCGATCTGTAAATTTTGTTCCGATTTCGCAGATCGATTAATCGCCTTACAAAAATCGATATCTGTAGATCGCTTCACTTGATTTACAAACAATTAAAACTGTTCCTTTATGAAAATAAAGGGTCATTAGTTAATCAATTTACTAACTAATAACTCAGTCTTTGTAGCTTACAAATTTTGACTAAGCAATAATGGGTATTTCACAACTGTTCCTTAGTCGAACTAAAATTATAATTTCTTCTAAAAAATATTTGCGATGCATAGAACGTTGTGATGTCTTTCGATAATATTTCCAGACATCACTTCGCACTTGTGGAGCCATATTTAACGCACCTAGGCTCATTCGATTTGTCTGAATTTGCTAAGTTTTCTCAACTTATTTCAGATTTCGCTTACCTTTCGTTTTTATAGAACGTTGCAAAAACACAGTTAAACCGGCTGCAACTTACTTAAAAATTGCCTAATCTTGATAAGTCAAGGATGAAGGAATTTCTACGAGTCCCCTCGAATTTGCTCACCCTTTAAGGTTTAAGGTTGCCAAAGACATACTATATGTACACGGATTTCAGTAAAGCTTTTGATAAACTCCCTCACTTCATGATTGTATTTAACCTTAAGAGGCTGGGTCAGCCCCTGTTTTTCTCGACTGGATTTCTTCCTATCTAAGAGACAGGATATATCGTGTGTCATTCCATGGCTCTACTTCAAGAATTTTCAGAGTTTCATATAGTGTACCACAAGGTAGTCATCTCGGCCATCTGCTATTCGTTCTTGCCATTGATGACATGATGATGATGATATGAAGATCTTCTCCATGTTAAGGGCGTCGGTGATGCCCCCTCATTCAAAAGGACTTAGACAAGTTCCTAAAGTGGTGCAAGCACAATGGCTTCAATCTCAATTTTGAGAAATATGAGGCTATTTCCCTCTCCAGGAGCCTTAATCCATAAGTTTTTGACTACAGTTTTGCTGGGAATGGCCTCCGTCGCGTGCTGTCCGTAACTGACCTCCGTGTTAAACTTGATAGCAAACTTGCCTTTACTCTGTACATTAATTATATTGTGTCTAGAGACAGTTTAATCTTAGGCTTTGTAATGTGTTTGTTCTAGAGAGTTCTCGGATTTACCAACTTTTGTTCATTTCTACTGCTCCTTAGTTAGACCTATCCTAGAATATGCATCACAAGTCTAGTCGTCCTATTACACTTTTCATTCCAAGCGGATTCAATCGGTGCAACGTAATTTCGTCAGATTTTCGCTAAGAAGGCTCCCTTGGGACGATCCGCTTAGACTCACCCCCCCCCACCCGCCATCACCACCCCTTCTTCTTATTCCTTCCTTTTGCTTGTTTTTTTTTCCTATGCATGTTGGTGTGGGAGGCTCATTTCAACGTTTTGATGAATTGATGGTCAATGCATTCTTGGCTCCTAACAAGAACTGCGCCTTCTGTGTTTGAATGGTTACTTCTAAAACAAAAAATTTATATAATTAATGACGTACTTGATGAAGGCATTTTCATGAAACATAACTTATTCTCGTATTTAATGAAATATTCGATATTTACAATTAATTTATTTACTAATTAAATTTTACTTACGTCTATAGAAAATTATTTGAAATAAAAACCGGAAATGTATGATTTTTCGCCATTTTAATTTCTTATTATACAGGGTGTTCGGAAAATGTGTAGGAAACGTTATACTAATGGATTCTTTGAAGTAACTTGATCAACATTTTCTTCCTTAACCCCCCCCCCTCCCCTTAAAATTAACCCTCTCCCTTCAAAATCGAGTTTGAAAATTTTGGTACCTCAAAGGAGGTGTGCTCACTTAAATGCTTGTAAGTCCTTTCAAGGACATGTAAAGACCAACATTTAAAGCTGATTTAAAAGAATACACTTCCTTTCTAATGGTACCCAACATCCTTTAATCCACTTTCACATTTTCGATATATTGGACCTTAAACATAAATATTGGGAAAATTTTGCACAAAATGTTTGTATGTTATCCTCGATCCTGTAAAATTTTTACACCAAGGATATAATTTTTTTTCTTTCCTTAAGAGGCTTTCAGGAAGCTCTTTACAACAAAAAGTGATTAACTCGATATCTGCAGCCATTCAAAAGTTATTGACATGAAAAGAATTGTTGAGATAAATTCTCTATCACTTTCTTAGCGATTTAGCAACCATTCGCAAAATATTATGAACTGTGCTGTTTGAAGTGCCAATCCTAACACAATTCTTCTTGTGCTTATGCGGTAATGGTCAGCAACTAACCCCAATACACGGTTTTCCACCCCAGGTATTTGCTGCCTGCCTCAGTCATAGGAACGGGCACGAAAAGACCCAGTTTATGCTAACCTTCGGCTGATAGCCGCAAATGTTGAGCTATGTGAAATGCGTCTGCCGGGGTATCTTTCTCTATACAATTGTCGGGCTAAAGAAGTACTCCTTCCAGCCTCACTATAAATGAGCAGCATGTCCACATACTCTTCATTTGTGCGTTCCACATAGCTCAACATTTGAGGCTATCCGCAGAAGGTTAGCCGTGCCCCGCTCCTATGGCAGAGGCAGACAGTAAATACCTGGGGTGGAAGACCATGTATAGGGGTTAGTTCAAAGAATCCATTGGTATAGTGCTTCCAACACATTTTTAGAACACCCTGAATAAAGGAACAAAACTGAAAATCCAACTTTTTTGTATATAATAAGGACCATCCTAATATGATTATAATAAAAAAATTAGAAAAATTAAATGATAATTATTTTAATATGGCTATGACTTTTCTTTCTTTATAGCTCTCAAGTACCATGAAAAATAAATGGAATAATTAAAACTCAGGCCAAAATTTTAAAGTACAAAATACTCTATAAAATAGCTCTAAAGCATAAAAGTTTTAAGAAAACTCAAAAATTAGGGGTTGAAGAATTTTGAGACTAAATAACCTTAGTTAAATCGATTTAACAAGATTTAACAAAGGTTTTTTAGTCTCAAAATTCTTCAACCCCTAATTTTTGGGATTACTTATAAATTTTATTTTTTACGAAAAAAAATTTGATTTGTTTACGTCGGCTTTACTTGATATCACCTTATCATGTTCATGTTCTACATGCTCTTAACCGTTTTTTTTAATGGAACTCCGCAAAGTTCAGTATATGGTCCCTTGTTTTTTATTCCTTTTGTAAAAAATTTTTCATATGAAATTGGTGCTGCATATGTGTGTGCAGTGCTTATTATGGACAAATTCTAATTTAAGAAAAATAATTTGATTTTTGGGCAACTGTTTTTATCGTCTAATGAGGTTCAATTTTTAAGCTTTACCCCATGTATACTTTCTATAGTATAGTTTCGTACAAGACATTTTTGTGTTCGGGGTAATTCACTCGACACCTTATCTGCACAATTTCTTATACTCTGTATTTATAAGCTCTATTGTCTTAGCAGAGCAAGAGATATCCGTAAAGAGATCTTCCTAATATAATGAAAATGAAAAGGCAATTTAAATCTGCCTGTGGTTCATTAAAATGGATTTGTTCATAGAAAAGATAGCAAATATCTTCCGAGGAGTCACCTTAACTATAAGCAAACAGTTGAAGTAAGAAGTCATTATAAATCATTTATTTGTATATAATAAGGTGCTTAACGTGTTTCAACAATGAGCCATCCATATTTCAAGAACTTCACGAGACAAATCTCAAACTTATGCCTTTCAAGTTCTTAACCTTTCTGATTTCTAATTAATTCCCAGAAGCACAAGCTGCTGCCTGCTGTTTATCTATTTAATTAATAATATTCTTCGAAAAGCTTCATAGTTCATTAGTTCCATCCTATTTAGATGTAATAATTAACAGGAACAAAAGGGATTACTCCACGGAGCGGGAAAATTGTCAGAATCACGTATTTAAAATGCCGTAGACGTGGTAGAATCTCTCAGCCTATATTACGCTGACATAAGGTTGTGTAATCGATTATGGGCACGTACCTAATATAGAAATTAATAGGTAATTGTAGCACGTAAACAAGTCACACGCCACGAATATGTATGTTATTGGCCGGCAACAGGTGCTCCATATTTCAAAGAATAAGGGGAACTGGATGATTAATGGTAAGTAACCTTACGTAGTCAAATAGTCACTATGTTGCCCACACGTTTACAAATGAAGATATTAAGATTGTAATTGGTTTCAATGATAACATCATGCGTTTTTATTGTTTATTACAGGAATCGTACCACATATATTTTCTTAAGTAATAGTAAGTGATTCTGCGTTGGTTTTAAGCAACTCTAAATCGATTTTCCGTATATTGTTGGAGAACCCGGAGATAGAGTTGTAATTGAAAATTTGTTTGTTCGTATCTAATCAAGTTTGTGCTTTTCTACCGGACGTATATTCATTTTGTATGAATAATTCATGATTCATGAACAGAAGGCAATAATTCTTACTGTCAGAGATAAATGAGCCAAAAATAGGTTCAGAGAATAGAATAGATTTAGGAGCACAAGTCTAGTATTTTTGAACATTAAATAAATCATCTGTTCAGGACGGATGAAGGCATTTCTTATTGAATTGCTGACATGTCTCTTAATGCAGAAACATATTGTCTGGTATGTCTATAGCTCAAGAACCGGAAAACAAGGTTTCCATTTTTTTAATTGAATTTTTTAAGTACCTGTTAGTAAATATAACACCCAATGTTCTATTAGACTAATTAAAATTGAACCAACTGACTGAGTGTATCGTATCCCAGGTTAGTTGATTTACCCCAAAGCAGAAAACAGTTGTCTTGAAATAAATTGCTTTGTGGGCGTACAAAACCGGGAAAAGCAGCAAACCACTAACTGTCAAAGGTAGTAGATCTTATACTATCAACTAGTCAAAGTCAACTATGGATATTTTCGGAATGTAGTGACTCACAGCGAGAGGCATAGTCAGCAGGGGTTGTACTATCCCCCACTCTGTGGAACCTCGTATTGGACTCCTTTCTAAACAGGTTGGATGAGATCAGCGTACACAACATTGGTTACGACATAAAACTTGTAGCAAGGAGAAAATTAATGAACCGAGTGCTAGAGCAGTGGCATCTAGTTCAGGACCTACCTGTAAATGCAAAAAGTTAGATCTAATGATCTTTACGAAGAAAATGAAGAATCTATACCTAGGTTAGGTTAGGTTAGGTTCGTGTGGCTGCCCTTAAGGGCGCACTTAGACCTCAAAAGGCCCATTGTGATGCCACGGGAATCCAAGGATTCCCTCCACCTCCTCATTGGAACCAACCGGAGCTGTCGATGAATCTATACCTAAGTCCACCTAGATTCTGTGGTGCTGAGCTGAAGGACAGTAAAGTACCAGGGTGTATTCCTGGACTCGCAACTGACCTGGAACATACATATTGAGGAAAAGATACAATAAGTTAACAGGGCGCTACACTAGTGCGGTAGAGTGGAAAAAATTAGGGTATCTCATTAAATTTAGCATACTGGCCCTACACTACATATAATGGTGGGACCTTTCATCTCATATGCCGTTGTGGTCTGGTGGCCAAAACCCACGCAAAGGACTACCAGGAGATAACTGAGTAAGGTCGAAAACTTGGAACACACACCTGCGATAAAAGTAACTATTAGGACAACTCCGGCTGGATTTACATGTATTGAGAATCGCAACAACAACAGCTACTCTATTAGGCCGTGATGGAAATGGGCATCGGTCTGGTACCATCCTGGGGCACAGGAAAATTCTCGTAAAGCATAGGGTAAAGGAACTTGAAATGTCCATGGATGATAGAAGCAAAGTAAGGGTATTCGAAAGATATTACGATACGCTTATCTCCGAAGGATCACTACCCGTGGTCATGCTGACGGAATTATCTACACGAATGGATCCAGAATTGTTGATAAAGTTGCCGCAGAGAAACCTATGTCATCATATGGCGTTGGGTAAATATTAGAAATACCTTAATGTATCAAGCGAAGATGTTGGCCTTGGCTGGACTCCCTGATAGAAGGCCGTACAATAGGGATACAAATCCTTGACAATCAGACGGTCATAAGATGTATGTCACGACCGGAGATCAACGCTACTTTTGCATTAGAGCGGCTTATTAGACTTAAGTTTAAGTGCCTCTATGAACGAGTTATCACTCATCTAAGTGAGAGGGCACACAGAGATCATTGGAAGGAAAACAATGCTATGATATATCAGAGGACATTGATAAAATTGACCTAATGGTCCTTAATTTTTTTGGATTTATAAAAGCTTTCGACACAGCTTCTCCTTTCCAATAAACTTAAAAAAAATCCAATCAGAATTTCTAATTTAATGTTAATTAAAAAGTAGGTTTCAAGCTGTATTCTCAACTTGAACCCTATCTTCCAGTCCCTTCGAGGGTGCCTCAGGGATCCATTCTTGGACCCTTATTGTTTATATATGTTTATGATGAATCCTTTTTCACGGTCAGTTATTGGAAAATGCTTCTATATGTATTAACTATACACTTACACAGACTTTGGGCCACATTGAGAATGGAATAAGCTATAGGCAAATCATTATTGGCCAGTTTTAAAGAAACTACAGCTTAACCCTACCAAGAGTAAATTACTCTTGATTTATCGCTTAAGACTCGACAAAGAGGACATCCTTTACGTTATTATTAACAACACTAATATAATAACACTAGAAATGCATTTAATTCTGTGCTCAGATCATCGTAGTTATGATCATGTTACTTCACATAGACAATCAATTTTAGGCTGCAATTTTTTGGCATATTTAGACTTTCGTTTACTCGTGCTTTTGGCAAAAATAAAAAAATTTAACTGTACGGGATACCTGTCTGAAATATTTCGGTTTTATATATTGAATAGAACTTCGACATTTATATTTCCAATGTCTAATCCCCTGTTCTTGAGGCATATCAGTAAAATTTGGAACACCTTAGTTTATTCTATTAAATATTCCGTTCGGACAAGTATTATTATTTAAATACAAATAACTTTTTTCACTATTATTGCCTATATATCAATTGAATTAAATATATTGAGAGCCCCGAGTAAAAAAAAATAAGACTCGCCCATTCCTAGCCTGAAACAGGCACGCACAGCGACAAAACGCCTGAATGGCACCAAAGTGAGATACGGTACGCGTTAGTAATATTATACTTTTCCAAATGCTAGCCCGCTGCAGGCAAGTATCAATAAAAGAGGCACGAAATAGTTTAAACCAAGCACGGTACGCTTAAACTTTTTGTAGACTAAAATTTAAAATGAAAACAATACAATTATTTTCATATATGAACTTATTCGAGACCGAAGTCTTAAAACAAAACTAAGTTTACAAATTTCAAGTAATTCTTATTATTATATTGTCATAACTCACCTTGTGAGTTATCGGCAGCAATTTTAATATCACGTTACCTTTGACCAACACGGTGAACACCGCCTATACAGGTGAGATTTTACATAAGCCACGCGGTGCATTTGTTCGCTGTGCGTGCTAAGAACGGGTGCATTTATTCGCTATGTGTGCTAGGAATGAGCGCATTTATTCATGGTGCGTGCTAGGAATGGGCGCATACATACGTTTAAGAATATTACCGCATGTACCTGATTTGGCCGTGAATATACCTGTTCAATCAAAACAACATCGAAGTTAAAAAAATATTAACTTTCGGTTAGGCGCTGTTTAAATTTTTGTTTGTCCTCTCTAAATACTAAAGGGAGTGACATTTATGTCAAGGACTGTATTTAAATCTGGTTGTTTTCGTACAGATTGTTTTTTCAAGCACACTCTAATGGGACCTACGTTAACTAGAGGCTGAAACATATATTTTGCGGTAGCGTACATGACTAAAAAAAATTGTATGGGGAAACATTACCCTAGCAAAAATTGGCTAGAGTCAAAAAATCATTGCGAGCAAAACCGGAATACACTATTCTTCAGCGCAAAAGGGGATACCTCATCAATCTCAGCGTAAAAACAGAACAATTATAATTCAGAACAAAATCAGGATAAAAAAGAACTGCGAAGAAAAACAAGATAAATATTTAACTTGCGTTTGCTCGTAGCGAAAATTTCTCTCATTTTTGCTCGAAGCGAATTTATAAAAATCTATAGGATGTTTTTGTCTTTTAAGTAAATTTTAGAAATTCAATTAAAACGTAAATTTCTGTTAATTAAAATAAAATAGCAATTACTTTTCTCATACAAGCCAAACAAGCAAAAACGAGTAACTTTTTTGTTTCAGGCAAATCTTGTTGGATAGTTAATTCGTTTTAGCTGGAAATTTTTTTCTATACCACGTTTGCTCTGAACTGTAGTTGTTCGGTTTTTTCCGACAACTATTCCTACCCCTTAACAGAGTTTAGGTTAAATAAATAAACTCAGGCCGGATCATTTTTAGAACAACATTCCCTGCATTCATCAATCAATTTTCTTCTTATTACGAGTAGTTTATTAAATACGAAGCACGCCACAGATGAATTGAAAATTTATTGTTTATACATTACATCACATGCCTTAATGTAATGTATACACAATGTATTTCTAATTCAATCGTTCATTCATACAGTAGCTGCTATGTTTGAAGTACTGATTGCATTGACAATTAATGACGAATCGTGCACAAGTTGTTGGTGGCTTTCAATCATTAGCGTCCTAGATTCGAATCCTGTTTTCTGCTGGCAAAATATTACGCTGAAAGGCTATTGAGTGATAAAATGTAATAGCAATGGTTCTGAATCCAGCTTAAATGAAAGGTCCACTTACGGTCGTTAATTTTTTCTCTCGTTTCAGGCCGCATAAAGGGGTACGGAAACAGATCAATTGGTAGAGTGGCAGTTTTTAGTAAGAAAATAAAAAAAATCCAATCCGTCTCTGGGCTGTTGTTTAGCTCGGAGTAATGCAAATACATGGCATCGAATTTCCCTGATTCTCCTTACCTTGATTTTCTTCCGGCCTAAGCCATGCTAAAACGTATCATAGGGTTGTCCCCTGTACTTTGGCTACATCATAAAAAATGGAGCTTATTGGGTGAAACCTGTTTGGTTTGCTCTAATTTTTCAGTGGACAAGAAATATGGTAAACTGAATTGGTCAAGGCAGAAGTCCTATACTTAATTTCTACGTTATTTGTAATGTGTACATAAAACTACATAACATCACACCGAATTCTATTGATTTTCAACTAAAATCCCTAACCTGATGATTACACAGGCACACAAAAAAAAAGTTCTGATACGGAAAGGTGAAGTACCTTCTGGTACGTTTTTCGGTGTGCTATAAACCAATCTGAGGTCATGATTTACCCATAACCCTTAGATTTCCCCCCAGCACCCCCAAAGTTTATTTATGTTTACTGTCCATAGATCAAATGGAGTGCAACAATGACTTTCAAGTTTTTTTGATCCGAACCTACAAATGTGTACAAATCAGTTGGGTAGCCAACAAGCCGTACTGACATAAGCATCTGTTCTGACCTATTCATACGTGAAAACGTCAGGTATTGCGAGCTTATCTCATTTATCTTTTGAAGGACACTTGAAAATTTCCACAGGCCAGTAGTGGTAGATATAACTTTTACCTATTTGGTACTTACCAAAAAAAATAAATAAAAGTAGAGAGTAATCGAAGGTTAATCATCACGTTGTTCAAATAATTGAGACAAATTACTTTTAATAAAGACTGATGTAAGACATTTACATAATTACTTAATTAAGTTATTTGTGAAGATTAGAGAATTAAATTGTCCTGGTAATAAATTAACATTATGAGCAACTTTAATGAAGTCTTTAATCATTATTGACTGACGATGATAATCGTGGTCGTAACTTTCTATTTAATATCGTCGTAGACTGATGAGACTTTAACATTATAAAATATCTGTTAAAATTAAAGAAATACAAACGAAATTTCAAAAATATCTCAATCGTCAATATTCTAACTAAAATTAAGTTGGTAGCATTGTGATAATGCCACCAAATTAAACAATTAAATCAATATTAATGATGGACCTTGATAATGGAATAGACGTAAATTTTACATAATTCTTACTATAAGCTTAGACGATAACATATTATATCAATATCCTCCTTAATATTGCCACAAAAGTTAAGTTGGCACCACTGCAAAATCCTCAGAATGCAATTAAATATTTCTGCTATGCACCATAAATTCGCCCCTAGTTTCGAAGTGCAGTAATAATTGAATTTCAGCCCAGTTAAAGTCAATAGATACTGTGGCACACATGCAGGGTTGCCAAAGTAATATTATTTAGATACAAGCGTCTTAACTTAGTTCAAGCTGTGTTTCGGTAGAGAGTGTCGTCAGAACACTATTTCTATTACAAGCTTTTATTTAACTTCACCTGTTAGTTAGTATGTTTGGGTCAAAACTTGCAACTGAATTTTAAACCAGTTCCCCCCAACTGAATCGGCTAAAATTTTGCACATAGCTTTGGTTCTGATGACAATATAATATGGTATATTTAATATCGTTTTAAATTTAATGCGGCGGATGATCCTTCCTTTACATGGGTACCAATTTAAAGGACCCGACAACCTCTCACCACGTTTTATCAACATTTTATTTATCATTGGTAAGCACTTACTTCATATGATGAATCCATGTCTCATGCCACCTTCATTTCCCATAATTTGGAGAACGGCTATAATTCTACTTATACCAGAAAGCCTTCCCCGCAATCTCTAGCTAACCTACGCCTTATAAGCTTAATATGTTTCCAAAGTGCTAGTGTTATTTTAAGTACTAGAAAACCCTACGTACAGGCAAATACTTGATAATGTGGAACGGTGTAAATTTTTAACATGTTGGCAATCTGGGTTTCGGACTTTCCATTCCTTGATCATCTTATTCTTATACAAAAACTTTCCATATATTTCAATTTTGATGCATCGGCCATACATATGATTACCAATTTCTTGTCAAGTCGTAGCCAGCAATTCAAGGTCTACAATAAACTATCCACACCCCTGTCTTTATTGCGAGGGGTGCCCCAAGGATCTATTTTAGGCCAGTTACTGTTTAGTTTGTGCGTGGTCTGCGATGTGAACATCCATCTTTATGCAGATGACGTTCAATTATATCTAAGTCGGCCAATCGGTCTTCATCAGGACTGTATAACACGCATCAATTCTGACCTAACAACACGCATCAATTCTGACCTAGACCTATCGCCGCATTTCTTATTAGCTTATTATTTTAATTCTACTTGTCTTCGCTTGGAAACTTAATAAATTACTTACAAATATCAAAATTCACCATAATTTTACTTTTTATATTTCTATCACTTTATAGCTATATATGTCCTAATTCTTAGTTAGTACGTAGAAAATATTGTAAATCTTGTGTACACCAGCCAAAAATGAATGGGTAGAATAAGATGAACTATGTGACGTCATTCTATATCCAATATGGCGGACGATCACATATGGTGGATTACCTTTCTCTTCATAACCCCCTCGACGTGGGTATCAAATGAGAGCGTTCGACGGGTAGAATACGATAAGCTATATGACGTCAGTATATATCCGGTGTTGGATCAATTCGTTGAGCCGCATGACCACCATTAAAATAATCCACTCCGTCTCTGGGCTTTTGTCTAGCTCGCAGCAATGCAAAAACAAGACTTTCAAGTTTCCTCACTTCCCTTATCCTAATTCCCTTCCGGCCAAAACCATGCTAACGCATCAAAGGGTTATCCAATGTGGCCCACGCTTTACCATTCTTTTATTATTATTTATTTATTTATTTAGATAAATGTGAAATATTTATAAATTCAGAAAGAAGAAAATCGAGGAAAGTAAAAATTCCACAATAGAAGTGCGTTCCACAGTCTAATGGCCTGAACAAAAAATTCCCTCTCAGATGAAGTACAATTAAAACGCGGAGCCATGACGAAATGATTTCTAGTTGACCGTAAGAAAACAAGTTTTTCACTTAGACATCTAGGTACCCGGTCAATAATAATATTTTTAAGAAAACATTATAAACGATACTTAAAATGGGTTTTTAGCTGACACGAGAAAATAGAACTGGAATACTGCAATATGTAATCACGCCACACAATATGTAATCACAACTAGAAGAAATACCAAACAAATGTTATGCAAAGTAGAAAAAGGAAAAAATTTTCTAGTAAATAACCTTAAATATCTCAAAATAGTGACTTGATTGTCCAATTCTTACCTTAGCAAATTACTTCGGAAATGACCCCCAGCTGCCCAGATACAGATTCTTGTTGCGCAGTGCTATCAGTGACAACACGGTTATATGCCATGAATATGAGATCATGTCTGGAGAAATCTGAGTCATCAAGCCTGATTATGGAAAATGAGGAGGCTTGAAGTTGACGATCCTCTCATAAAACTTATTGACCTCATGCTAAAAAGCAGGGTCATCGTCTCAAGTTTGGGAGGATCTAATATCCAAAAAGTGGTCACTTTCACCATTCTTATGGAACATAACTCTGGATGAGTTACTCATAGACCTGGCTGTCTGGTCACAAGGTTGTCGCCTACGCCGATAATATTGCCCTGATATGTTTAGGAAAGCACCCCAACACATTGGCTGAAGTGTTACAACACGCCCTCTCCAAGATATTATCATGGAGTGATGGATGTGTTCTGGGCATAAACCCGAACAAAACAGAGTTAATACTCTTTTCTCGGAGACATATACTATACTAGACGGAGTTAGACTGAAACTGTGTAATCAGGTTAAATATCTAGGTCTAGTCCTAGACAGAAAACTCACCTGAAAGCCTAACATTCAGGAAAGAGTACGGAAGGTTAAAGTGGCGCTGTACTCGTAAAAAAAGACAATAGGAAAAAATAAAATAAATAGGGTATGGAGCCAGGCATTGTGTATTGGCTCTACACAAGTGTCATACGAGCTATACTTATGTATGGGGTGAGTGTCTGGTAGCCGGCACTAAATATATCAACCCATCACAAAGCAATGGATAAAGTTTAGAGTATAGCAACACTTCTACCTTTGGATCTCTTTCTCAGCCGCCATTAGGCTTAACTCGATCCGGAACTGAAAACGTACCGACTTCGGTCACTCCAAAATCCTGGACAGAAGAGCTGCCAGCAATATCGACTATACCTCGCACAAGCATTTCGTTGCGACTAAATTCGACTCCTTCTTTCCCACCAGACCGGAATGGATGGAAGGTCCTCCCCAATGGGGGGAGTCTGTGCATCTCTACACTAACGGCTCCAAATTAGAAGGCAAAGTAGGTGGAGGTATCTTCTCGGAACATTTGGACCTCGGAATCTCATTCCGCTTACCTGACTACTGTAGCGTGTTTCAGGCGGAAATCATGGCTATAAAGGTAGCCGTGGACCGCCTGAATCATTTAACGCTACCTTGAGACAACATATTTTGTATTTTTACAGATACTTAGGCGGCTATTAAATCTCTCACACACCCGACAGATTGATCCTAAACGGTCAAGAGAGCTCATCCTACTCGGAAGCAAAGCAATTAGCAGTACCGTAGCCGTTATTATGTGCTACAGCCTCATAGGTAGACACGCCGGTAGACTGGGCGCACCATCAAACGACTTCTGTAGAAGTTGCCATGACGAAGAGGAAGAGGAAATCATACTTCACCTCCTCGGTAACTGCCTGGCCCTGACCAACCTTAGGTACCGGTTTTTGGGCTCCCCCTTCTTTGAAGAGCTAACCGAATTAGGCTCCACTCACGTCAGATACCTAGCTCGATTTATCAGGTTCCCGACTACGGGTTAAGGCTGAGCACCCTTTCCATCCCAGTCAAATTTATTTTGACTTTACGTGAACTGGTTCCACTGGAGACAGCGAACTGGCTCGGTGCACAGGTTCACCCTCTTCTTCTTAGGTATTTTTATGCGGTTTTTGAAATTTGTTTAGCCTCAACTTGTGGTATTATAATGGGCCTCTTTGGCCTAAGTGTTTTTTTTAGGCAGCCACTTTAACCTAACCTAACCTATGGAAAATGACTGAATTCATATCAGCCACTATAAAGAGATCCAAAAGTGTGGCAGAACTATCGCTGAAATGAGTAGGTAAAGATTCACAATATTAAGGGATAATGTGTTAAGTACCGTTTCATTAAAAGCTTTTATTTCACTTCACCTGTTAGTTAATTAGTATGCATAAATTTTGCATGAGTATGGCAATGGCGTATGGCTCAAGATGGCGGAATATTGTTTTCTTAACAACTCGCTTGTACGGTAGACCATGTGACCATGTGTTAGATTTTTAAGTAAGTCGACTCAATGAATATAAAACTAAAAAACCGTCAAATAAAAAAAAAGTTAAAAAAAGTTCTTTTAAAAAAACAAGTTTTATTTTTTGTTACTTTGAAATACTAAAAAGTTAAAAAATTTACTTACAGCTCGCTTAAATTAATTGAAAGCGTGTTGCGCATACGCATAAAATTTTTGAGGAATATTTAGCTAAGTATAATAGTACTTGTAAAGCAGGAAATTTGTTTTTAACTATAATATATTAATTTAATATTATATTCTTTTTAAATATTATATTATATATTTATAGGATGAGGCCAAAGCCTAGGGGGCAACCCCTTGATGCGTTAGCATGGTTTTGGCCGGAAGGAAATTTGGTAACGGAAGTAAGGAAACTTGAAAAACTTGTTTTTACATTTCTGCGAGGTAGACAACAGCCCAGAGACGGAGTCGATTATTTTAAATTCTTAATAAAAGCTCACAGGGAGACCTGATCTCGAACCTGTGACCCATGGCACGGTATTCGTGCCACTCAACGAATTGATCCAACTCCGTCTTTAGCTGTCACAGTTTGTTTCCTTTTCAAACATGCTTACAAACTGTTTATACTAAAATATTTAGAAACTCTCCGATAAACATAATTTCAGTGGCAGAATATCCTTAAATAAAATTTTCTCAATACTAAAGTAAAACTTCTTTTGGCACCTGTTCCATGTCACATTCAAGATTAATTAATTTTTCGTACTTTTCGTAATTAAGCCAAACATCGAATGGATCACTAAAACAAACAAGGAAGCGCAATGAAGCGTAAAGGAACATGCTTTTCGTAGTCAGATAACGACAAGGTCAAGGAAAACATGGTGCCGACGATATCAGTAATTGAACACACCACGTGTATCGTACCGAAGGCTTACTTTGATTAAAACGTAAAATAATTGATTGAATGTCTTAGCATCGAGTCAACTTTGTACACTTGAACCATTTATCATTTTGGAGAAAGTTAAGGCCTCATTAGTCTGATAAAGTTAACATTGAAACAACTTGAGATGAAGATTTATGTCTGTCAATGAATTAATTTGACCCTTTTGTAATTTGTAAGACAGTGAACAACGAGAAGGTGGTCATTTCAAAACTGAGATAATTTAGCACTACAGAAACAGAAAGATTAAATTCACGTATGGTTGTGAAGAAGGTTCTAAGAACTTTCGGCAAAAATGTTTGCAAGAAAAATGGTATTCCTTTCAATCTTTAACCAATTTTCTTAGGATTAAAATATAGGCAGGTGAAAATCATCGCACAAGAAGGTAAAATACAAAAAGACAAGTATACTCAAGTACTAGGAGGGTTCCGCCGAGACATCTTAAAGACTACCGATATTAGAAATATAATAATTTTAAGCAGTTGTAGCAGTTGTATTACCACTTACCGTCATAGCCGAAAAACACCCAAAATTAATGTATTGGCAAGTAAGCAATTGTCAAGTTGGAAATTTGGCCCACTAATCTATTTGACATTGACAATGTTATTGATTTCGAAGTTTCCTTATCCACGCTCTCTCATAGGTATTCCAACATTATTGTAGCAGGCGACTTTAATGTCAATATCCTTAGTAATAACAATAAATCAGAAGACTTCCTGACTCTTGCTCATTCGCTGCATCTTGAAGTGATTAATGATTCTCCAATATACTTTAACACTACTTCTCCCTCTCAATTGGATTTTTTACTAACCACTGATTCCGCAAGTGTAATACGTCATTCTCAGCTATCTCCCCCCCCCCCCCCCATCAAATCAATCAACTCCTTTTCGAACTATAAAATTCAGGGATTTTGCAGGTATTAATACTAATGATGATACTTGATGAGTGCAGCAATATTAACTGGAATCTCTTGTTGGATTTCAATATTACCTCTTCTTCGCATTCTCTTGACACAGGTACTGGCTTTTAATAACGTCTTGATGGACCTGATGAATAAATTGCTCCCCTGCAGAGCAGAATTGTAAAAATAAATGGCTGCCCGTGGCTTTCGCCTGATATCAAGAAGTTAATTGCTGAACGTAACTTCTTACTCCGCCAGCATAAAAGATTCAGATCCTCAAATAGTCGTCTCCTTTTCAGGAAATCGTGGAACCTCGTAAACAAAATCAACATATTATGCGTCTAAACTGGACTGCTACGCTGCACCCAAGAAGCTTTGGAACTCCCTGCGTAGAAAAGAAAAGATTCCTTAGCATGTGATCAAGATACTAACGAGCTTAATAAGTTCAGGAAGTTGCATAAACTCCAACTCTGCATCCTCTCCACTGAATTTTTCCGTAGATCACTCTGGATCACAGTTTAGTTTTCGCTACATTGATGAGGTTGAGGCTCCAAACTCTAATAAATATATTCAGTCTTATCAGAATAGGGCAGATCATATCTCCCCACGCTTTGTAAAGCTAATTTCACCTTTCATCATTGGAGCCTCATTTTCAGCGCGTTTCCATCTCCTTGGAAGGAGGCTTTAATATTCCCTATAGATAAGAATTCTCGTCCCAATGCCCCATCAGATTTTAGACCGATAAGTTTATTTTGTTTGTATGCCTCTTTAAGTCGGTGTCAATCGGGATTTCGTCCTAAACATAGTTGTGATACGGCTCTCCTAAAAATCACAACTGATATTAGAGCTGCTTCGGATGATGATCGAGTAATGTTTTTAGTCCTTTTAGAGTTCACAAAGGCTTTTGACAGTGTCGATCACGCTAAACTCCTTCTCAAATTGAAAAACTCTTTTGAATTTGGCTCATCTGCTCTGAAATTACTAAAGGGTAGGTTCTAGTCGAGCAGCCTGAAAAATGCCTGAAGTTTATGAATTTTTTTCTCACAGAAGAAGGTAAACAATGTATCATCTTGCAGCTATTAGTACATTTACTTAAGTTCACAAAAAAATATTTTTTAATTCTTTAAATTGTAAAATTTGCGAAAATTTGCAACTCTGCACGGCGTGTCTAAAAACATGGTTTTGAGAAAAACGCGTTTAAAGTTTTACAAAGAAAAAACGTGGGAAGAAATATAATATTTGCTGCAAACAGCTAGTCAGTTCCTGAACCATAGAGCAATCCTTCCTTTTCCTCGTGAAACTGATATTAATACAATATATTCAAGGAAAAAAAACGAAAAAATTTTTATACCTGCTGAGCGAACAATACAAAACATTTTTTTCAGATTGCTCGACTAGAACATACCTTTAAAGGCTTTCTGACTCATCGCTCACAGTGGGTTAAAATCGACGAAATTATCTCACCAAAGCTTTTGCTGTATACTGGTGTCCCCCAAGGATCAATATTAGGACCTTTGCTTATCAGTCTTTTTATTAATGATTTGCCGTCTGTCAGTAAAAATTTTTCTTTGCACTTGTATCCTGATGATGTGCAAATCTATCTAGATCGCCCCGTTGGTCTTTTGGAGGATTGTGTCAGTAGAATGAATGAAGAACTTTACAGCATCTTAGAATGGTCAGCAATCAATATTCTCATTTTTAACCCAAAAAAGTCGCAAGCATTAGTGATGGGCAGAGAAGGTTATAACTAAACCTATTTTCCTCCTTTAGAGCTGGGCCGGTTTATCATACCCTATGTCTCGAAAGCTAAAAATCTGGGAATTATCCTAAATGCTCGTATGAGTTGCTGTGATCACGTTAATATGAAACTGAGTCAAATTTATGGGGTACTATGTCGAATGTGCCTGTATGCTTATGCTACAGACCTTCTCATAAAGTTAGTCAAAACGTTAATATTGGCACATCTCACACATGGCTCCATTATTTATCCCAGACTCGACTCACGTTGCAAACGCAAGCTTGAAATAGCTTACAACGAATCCATTAAGTTTGCATTCAGTTTTCGTAGCTATGATCACATCTCCCCTTCCGATATAAAATTCTGGATTGCTCATTGGAAATATACTTAAACTACTTTTCCTTCATCAAATCCTTTATAATCGAGGTCTGGCATATCTTTACGATATGGTGAATTTTTTACGTGGTTATAGACGCTATGGCCTGCTATTTTCACGCTGTAAACATTCTGTCTTGAATAGTTCGTACCTTGCTCAGATTGGTCGTATTTGGAGCGCACTTCCAGTTCCGATCCAGCGAGCTGGTTCGACTGCTTCCTTCAAACGGTTACTTTGGCGGCATTATTAAGCTCCTTTGATCATTTTTTAATGAAACACATTCGTCGTATTAGCCTTACTGATAGTGGTAATCAGGACTCCCAAATCTCTGCTTTTGTCAAGTCTGCTGAATGGGCTGCCGGCAATAGTGAAATCGGAGCGCAGCAAAGAATTCTTTTTACGAGAGAATTACATAACAGTGCACTTGATAATGTTCAAAGGAAGAAAATTAATTGAGCACTATATATAAAAGGCGTCTAAAAAAGGATTTAAAAGGTCACAGTCAATGTTATTTTGAAACAGCATGAAAATTTTAACAGAGAATTCTCGAGTAAGTCAGAATCAATGATATATGATAAAAATCAAAGGTCCTAGATTGCTACTCTGAGGCACACATGAGGAATTATTAGTTTCTTCAGAGAGTGCATTATGCGACCAGACAAATAAGATTTTAACTAATAAAGGAAAATTCAAGGAAACCCCAAAACTGATAGCTTTTAAATAAGAATCTTGTTATTGATTCTGTCAAAGGCCTTACTGAAATCAATAACAATACAATCAATCTCTTTACCGGCTTCAATGGCAAGTATTCAGAAGACAAACATGCTGGAAGGGGCCTAAAAAAGGTCTGCAGTGGAAGTAAAGAAGGTTGCAGTACATTGTCGATAATAAGAGATATCACATCTGTTACCTTTCTTATGATGAGCAATAATCATAGACATAGGAGCCAGCAACACACTGAATTTTTTTCAAAAAATACGCAGGAACGTTATTAGGATACGAAGAGAAACTATTAGTCAAATTCGAAATGTATTTTAGTACAGTAGTTTCGTCAAATACTACATCTTTGCAATAAAGGGAAGCCGACTTCGTTTTATTACATTTCCCATTCCTCCTGTTGCTTTTTCGATTTTCTTGTTATATATAACTTTGTGCCGGGGTACTCCTGCACTATTTTTCTTTCGAAACCAGCGATAAAAGAGCTTGCTTAATTTTCAATTTACTTTTCATATACTTCTCGTCTCGATGTCTTCTACGATCAAGTTTTCCCAAATTAAGATATAGAAGGCATTCATTAAACGACTTGAATACTGCCTCCTTAGTCCTTTCTCCAAAATTATGTCCTATTTTTTTCTGTTGTCTTTATTAAGGATCGAGACATGCAACCATGTCTACAGGGGTTTTTCTTACAATTCTATGAGGCTGAGAGATTTTGGTGCCATAAAAAAGGTAGTCAATTAGTATTAATTAAAGTATATGAGAACTTTGGGAAGGGAATTCCCTGTATATAGAGTGTTTAATAGCGCGCGGCTTTAATTTTTTTTAATTAATCATGAAAAAAAATATTTTTGGAAATAAAATAATCATTTAAATAACTAATTTCACTTTATTTTATTACAAAAAGTATTCACATATCCCACTAAGACTGGGCACTACATGCCTTTCCTCGAAGCGTTTCGTCGTATTTTCGCCCAAATTCTTAGAATAAGATCTAGTTACCAGACTAATGAAACACACTAAGTTTCATTTGTCCAGTTTTTATACTTAAGATTTTATTAATACCTGAAATACGTCGGTTTCGCCACTCAAAATCATCAAAACCTCCGTGACGAACACCTCTTGGGTACTTCCTGAAGTACCAAGACCAAAATGTTGGGTTTCTATAGTAAGGGGTTGTAGAGTTAGGCCTTTTAGAGTTTTGGGCTTGGCTCCACATGAAATCTGATAACTTTTTAACAGTGAAAGCGGTATGAGCTTGTAAGTCTTAGCAATCTTCTTTACATGAAATGTTTTTGGTGGGATTCTTATTATTCTTAAGAGGCAAAGAAAAAAACACCACCGAGATTCTTCAGAATCTTGTTTTCTGTCTGAAAAGTCAAAATTGAACTAACTCTTTGACTAAAAGCAAAAGTTGTTTTCCATCCAAATGCAATTATGTTCAAAATAGTATGATTTCATGATCCGTTGGCGGCTGCGAATTCACTGATGATGCGGGAAAGTGTAGGTTTTCCGTTCTCTTAAAGAATATCACTTTACGGTCTTTACTTGTTACTGAATTTTACCTTTGCAAGTTCAGCGGAAACTGCGAAAAAACTCGTGTACAAAAATGAAGGTTCTAGTAGATCTAGATGAAAAACGAAGAAAAATGTATTGGTGGGGTTAGAGCCCCCCTCCCAGTTTTACAGTTTAACCAATTTTCTTCTAAAGTTTTAGTGCTAGAGACGCTATTAATATCTCAGTTGACAGTTAACACAATGGTGCTAAGGACCGTGTATTTTTTTTTACTGCAAATAGTTTTAAAAGAATTGATTTTCAAACCTAAATTTTCAGAAAAACATCAATTTTTTCATTTCAAAGGGGAATATCATGATAAATCGCCCTATCTTTTTTTTTCTTTGTTAAAATTGTGACTAATATGTTCTCTCTCGATGGAAACTTGAAGCGCACAAAAATTTCTTACCATTCTTAAGTTACAGGTCATACCTGACCTCCTAAGAAGAAAATCTACTATCCTCCTAAATTGTTGATCTTTTTGCCCTTTTTGTTAAAATCTCCAAGTCCTTTTTTTATTCCCGGCTTCTAAAATTCTTGTTATGAGCTCATCTGTTGTTTCAACTACTACTACTAATCGTATACCATTTCTTTCATGGTCCTCCATAAACAAAAATCAAGTGGAGTTATGTCGGGAGAACGAGTTGTCCACGGAAAAGCAACAAACCCAAACCAGCAAACCCCTATAGCTGGGGGGGGGGGGATAGACCCCACTGCCATACAATTTTTTTCTTTTCTCACCTAGATCTACCATATCCTTCATTTTTGCACACGCGGTTTGAAACACCCTGAAAAGGTAGTTTAAAGAATTATGATTGCACCATAGACACAGTGTCACCGAGAGGGGAGGGGCGAAGGGGGTAAACCCCCCGGGCCCGGGCTATCAAAAGGGGCCTGTCATCTAAGTCATCAACAGAAAATTTTAATTATATATACTTAAAAAAATGTTTCACGATCGAAAAAGTTTAATTTACTCGACAGATTTTAAATTGAAAGTCAATCATTCGATTGTATATGGGCCCGTAAACGCTTAGTCCCGGGCCAGAAATTCCTTTCGCGGGGGCCCGTATGTGGTTCCCCCCGGGCCCGAATTTTGACTCTATTGGCCTGCATAGACAAATAGATATGCTATAAATTTCAAAACTGATTTTTGCTTTATATTTTATATATCTTTCCTTCCAGCATTTTCCCTTCCTTATAATTTAAATCACTACAACTCAGGAAGGTACATATGATGATTAATGCTTGCCACCCCATTCAAATAACGAGTGATTTTTACCGGATTTTGCTCAGAAAAAAAAATTGTTGAATATAAACCCATAGGGATCCCAACTTAAAATTTTTACAGATTGTAGATGAGGTTGTATACCTTTAAAAATATGAACAAATCTGCAAGTCACTGTGGCAGTTTTTCAAGGATAACAGATATAACCGTAATCGTCCCTTGGTTAAAAATGTCCCCGAAGATATTTTTGTTAGAAAAAAAAGGGCACAAAAGATCTTTTTTGCAATTTTCGAAAGCTTGCAGATCCTACAATTTGCGAATTTTTGAAAATACGTTATTTCTCTTAATAACTAATATAAGGCAACCAACTTATCGACTTTAAGCCAAATTTGTGAGATCGCTGCAGTAAATTATTCCGAAGCTTATCGACGCATCGTCAACTGACCCATTTCTGTTTTTTCCTTGGTCACTATAGGTCATAGGTTTTTAACGCTATTATGATTTCACGTCGTTCAACAAATATCTGTTCAGTTACGAAACTATGGTGGTTGTGCCTGGTCTATCGTTCACCTACTAAAGGAAGGCGAAGTACATTGAATTACAATTATGCACAGTTCACTTCATCTCCACTTCTTAATTTACACCAATTCAAACATATTCACCAAAATACAAATGGAAAACGTTCTCCAATTTCATTCCGACAGAACACAGCACAAACCACCTTCGGCTCTTTAATTTAATATTAGGTTTGTGTTTGTCTGATATTTGTAATTAATTATAAGGTAATTTGTAGATGTCGGCATTAATGAATTTAAATTCGGATGAAAGGCATCTGCTTACGGAATTGTAACATTCTACGTCAGAGCTTAAGGCTCACCGCAGATGTACATAGTACCCATCATCAAATTTAGGATACTTTTCCACAAAATTGTTCAAGTGAAACGTTCTGCATAATTATACTAATTAATTAAATTGAAAATTTATCTTTGTTTGTATCTTTTTACAGAAGGATAACAATATTTCCAGGAATGTACAAAATTAGTAAAACGTGGTTAATGTACCTCATATCGAAGACAAACAATTTTCTTAATTGAGTTTCATTAAAACTGTCAATATATTTTCCTTTACAGCATATTAACATTATTTCAACAATATATTGAATTAATCTACATAAAAGTGTACATCTAAATTATACCTCAAGGTTTGCAATTTTCCGCTCTATGATTGAAGGTCAGCAGTGAATTGTCATTATCATGATATCAGCTGTTTATGACTCATTTTCATGATTAATGAACTTAAATTCGATGTATTTAAATTATACTTTGGCAGCGAATAAATATCCAAGGATTATTGCAAGAATGCGTTTCATTTCCTTCCTAGCAACCATAAATCATAAAGTTGTGACATACAAAATTTCAAAACACCATTAACAACGGCTCCTTTAGATATGAGAATAAGCATATTTATCTGCATGACGTCAGTTTGTATCACGGAAGGAAGTTGTAAATGACAAATGGGGTCGCCAGTAATATTAAATTGCATTACGACTTTTGAAAATTGGAGGCTGATACGTTTCGTTCGTAAGTTTAATTCTCATGCATTTTCAAAGGAAATATGAACTTCGGAATTGTGAATGGTTTGAAAAATGTATCGTTGACAATATGTAGTTTGGGAGGATTGAATTGCTTTATTGGGTCATGGTCTGGATTGAAGTAAGTCGCATCAAGTGATATTTACTTTTAATAGTAAATTCATATGGATTATAAATCGGATCGAAAAATGATATTCACTGATACCAAACTCGGCCCATACCTCACCCCCTGGGAAGCAGCAGGGGATAACTTAGCAAAATTAAATAGTAACCCAAATTTTTTTTTCAAATTCAGATTCCCCTGAAAAAGCATTGAGTTGACCTGCGATTGATATGATTTTTTATAGATGACGCTGTACTCAACAAAAACCAAAATCGAGTACCAAAACGTTCAAAATTGAGTTTTTTTTAAGAAATACGCGTGGCATCAAAAAATTAAATCTGCGTGTTCAATATTTTTTCGAAAACTCTTAAATAATTGTTAGGATACGCATTTCGGGGTGGTATCAGCTAGCTCAGCAGAACGGTGTTAACTGGTGGCTTATTAACATATTTCTTTAGTCTCTCTAGTTCGCGTAATCCATTGTGGGGCATGGGACGGGAGAAGAACTTCACCTGATTCTAGAAAACGATTGAAAATCGACCTTCAACCTATTAAACCAAATTTGTCTTGTCCAGGTAACCTGTCTTTCCCCTTGTCCTATCTTCTTTCTGCGTCAATCTTCTTTGCTTGTTTTCTTGTTATACGCTCCCTTTGAACACATAAATAAAACGGTAGCTCAATGGAGAAAGGGATGGGTTAGTGAAAAATATTGGGCGTCAAAGCAAGAAAGCAAATTTATTTATATACAAATTAACATTGAACGGGCGTTTCGGTTGAGCATTGTCACGACAAACCAAAATAATTATGAAATGAAAATAACACTTAACTTTTCATCCTTCCTTTCTTTATCGATCCCTCCACTTCAATTACAGCCTCCTTTTGGGTCCTCAAAAACTTCAGTTTTTTTCTTCAGCTATCTCAAAATTCTTAGAATTCACAATACTTCTTCATTTTCATTTTAAATTTTTAAACGTTTTCTCCTTTAAAATCACTGGATTGCCCGCTTCGCCTATCAAAGCAATTGGTTATATAGACATTTGACCCCTTTTATGTCCTTTTCCGTAACATCTCCATGTTTTCTTCCCAATCGGTTGAAATTTTCACTTTATAAATATTAAATTCAATATTTTTGATTTAATTTTATCTTTCGGATAAGGGCTTTGTTTTCAGCATATCAGAAAAATTCTTTTCGGCTTAATAACTTTTAATTTTCCTCAAAAAGTTTCTGTTGACATTTAGTTTCACGTGTTTTGAATACAGATTTATTTGCCTCTGATTTAATAACCAACATATGTTTTGGGTTACGGACAACCCAGACATATCACTTGTTTTATCCGGCAATTAAAGTTAGTGACAATTTTTCCGCTTTAATCTCGGTGAGGTTAAGTACTGTGTTTTTGTTTCGATCAGAAGAAGATTCAGAAAAGATAAGTTCTTCCAAATATCCTAAGTTTCTTTAAAAATGTGATAAATGCTGACCACCACTTATTTTTCAGGTATTCGGAAGCAAAACACCCTATGCGAAGGCTCGTTGGATTTGACATCTTTTCGACCACAAGTACGTGTCTTAGAACTCTTTTTGTTTTCATTTCGTACAGTCTTATTAAATTCCTAATTTCAAAAACCTTATTCATATTAAATTCAACAACATTTTACTTAATCTATTCCTTAATTTCGACTGCTAATCCCACTAAATGTTTAACTTCACTTAAAATAAGCGTACAATACCAATACATGGTTGTAATTCAAATCTTAATGCTAATGTTCCTAACTTATAACATGGAAATAAAATAAAACTAAGCTGAGCTAATCTCATTCTATCTTTCCAGTCTTATTCTATCTTCCAGTCAGCAAGTTAATCGCAGCTACTTCGACTCTCGAGATAATGATAGTAAGTAACACTTTTGGACTAATCGTCGCCAATCAATCCGGTAGGTTACTAACTCGACTTAGATTTCCTCTATAAATTCATCCGTTTTCATTCTTTAGAGCGAACCTGCATGTCTTCGTGTGTCTAGCAAATCATCATCATATTTCTGGTAAGTTACCAAGTTAGCTCATACTTATGCTCTTACAAGTTCATTTCAAAATAAATTTTAATTTCAGGAAAGTGTCATCAAAGCCGAAGCTTTTCTTAAACTAGGGTTCGCTATCCCCATGATCCCCAGGATTTGTGTTCACCTCAGGTTAGTACCACAATAAAAGTTCATTTCTGTAATAACAAAAAAAAAAATCTTTGCAGCTTCAGACTTACGTATATATTCGGAGGACAGACACAGGTAACATAAAATAATAGCCTGATTTCCTTCCTAACCCCTCTATTTTCAGACTGCAGTATGGAGATCACGTACGCAAGCGTAACATTGTCTGTACTTCTTTTAATAATTTTACTTTTCATTTCATTTTCTTTTCTTCACTTTTAATAACTTTCCTTTAATTTGAACAAAACTTTTCACTTTCAAAATTTTTAATGTTTTCGCCGGTCGTATACCCAGAAAAATTTAATCGTTTTTATCTATCTCACCAATCTTCTCCGTGTGTCAACACCGAATATGGCTTCTGCACATATCCGGCTTATTGTGGATATGAATATGCCGCTTCCGACATTTATTATACCCTATGTCGCTCCCACAATTAAGACGAATCTAATGACACCTCAAATATTAAAATCCGTCGAACCATTTCGGCCGCAGATTTGAGAAAGTTTTCTCTACTAGAATACCTAGTAGGGAGGAGTGGGAACGTTTTCAGTAGCTGCTAAAGCCAGGTATACCGATCTTCATGGACGGTTCAAAAGTGGAAAACAGGATAGGAGCGGGAGTTATCTCCGACCGCCTCAACATACGGAACTCGTATCGTTGTAGCTCTCACCAACCTACGGTAGGTGGGACCTATTTCTGTCATAAGAACATACACAAAGAGACCTGGACGGTAGAAAAAGAAACCAAATAGATCAGTCAGTCAGTCGCAGATGGAGAACGATTGTTAAAGATGTCCGAAGCTTTAGGAGAGCGGATACTGGAAGTGATCACCATTTGATAATAGCGACTATTCACCTTAAAATCGCCACTACGAGAAAGGTCCAACATAACGCCATAAACCAGACGTTTTAATCTAGATCTTTTATTTTGCGGGACAGTACCAAAATACATATATAAGTTCCAGCAAAATCTGAACGAAAGGAGCGTTTCTGAAGAGACAAATTTAGAGGGAATGTGTCTTGCAACAAAGGGTGCTTTATTAACAGCAGCGCAGGCCAGCATCGGTTACGTCCACAGAATCCGGCACAGTGGATTTCAGACGCAACTTGGCAGAAAATAGAACGCAGAAGAGCCCTTAAAAACAGCGTTACCTCAACAAGTGATCCAAAACGACGTCGGCAAATAGAACAGGAGTACTTCCAATTACATCGTCCGACGGGATAAAAGACGACAGATAAACGAGCTCGCAAAAAAAGCAGAAAAAGCGGAAAACGCGGCAAAAACAGGCAACAGTAAGGTGCTGTACCAAATAACTAAACAGCTCTCGGGAAAGCACTCTACTAAGAAACATGCTGTAAAGAGTACAGATGGAAGGCTGCTGTGCAACGACGAGGAGCAACTTCAGAGATGTAGAGAACATTTTCTCAGCGCCCTTAATGGTTCCTTTGTATATGAACCTGAAAGAAATATGGACAATGCGCAACCCATAAGAATTAATACCCGCGTTCCATCTAAGACAGAAATAATAACCGCAATTCACACAATGGTCAATGGTAAAGCAACTAAAAAAGATGTCATCCCGCCAGAATTGTTGAAAACCGATTCAAACCTCACAGCAGACGCACTACACCCAATCTTTGAGGTGATATGGAACACCAGTACCTTTCCGGAGGATTGGACTGAAGGTATCATAGTCAAAATACCGAAACAGGGGGACGTAACAATATGCGATAATTAGAGAGATATCTGCCTATTATTATCTACTGTGGGAAACGTCCTGTTCCACATTATACTATCAAGGATAAAGGAGGCAGTAGATCGAACGATCAGAAGGCAGCAGGCTGGATTCAGAAAAGGTCGGATCGATTATGTGATAACTCAGATTAGTTGATTATTAAAAATATTTCTGTAAAATTAAGTTTTGAACCCATACCGATTTCAATGTTAATAAAAAAGAAGGCGTATGTTTAATGTGAACGAAGGCGTATGTGTACCTGAACAGCTGTAGAATTAAGAGCTAGACATAAGTATGGATTATGATTAAAAAGCAGTTGTAAAAACACGTTGTTTTATTTGGTCTCCCTACAGAAGAGAGCCACACCGTCGGCGACACATGGTTTTCTGCTGACAACAGATTACTATAGAATAGTTTTTTAAAAAAAAGTTGGGCCGACTGCACAAAAAGCGCAAAAAAGCACAAAATAATTTTTAATTTTATACCTATTACGAAATTTTGAAGTCGCTGCAAATTATACAACTCAAACAGCTACAACAAAAATATTTAATCGTCCTTCCTTATGATCCCCTCAGCTGAAACGTTCAGGTAATTTTATATGTTACCTTTAATTGGTTTTGACTAGTTGTTTTGTTTGTTTAATTTGCACAGAATTGAAAATGCAGTAATAGATATAAAATTAAAAATTATTTCTGACCACAAGCCACACAGACAATTTTTGCCAGAATACAAATAGATACTCTATGCATTCAGAATCATCTAAATCAGTGTACGCGTTGCAAAGTTAGGTTACCCCTCCCCCCACCCCAACCCTAGGTCAACATTTTTCCATATAGTAGAAATGGGAGATCATACTGTATACAATCTTCCATACAGGTATGTGAATTAAGAAATTTGGAAACGCTCCCTTCGTACACTAGCCGCCCTCATTAATGTTTGCCGTTGTTCCAAAGAAGAATCATTCAAATCGGTCCACGCTACGAAGTTAACCTACCCTCCCACCTCCGCCTAGTGACAAATTTATTATCATATTAGCAATTACTCTATATAAAATAAAAAGAATCATCCAAATCGGTGTACGCGTTAACAAGTTTAAATCCACCCCCTCCCCTACTACAACACCACCGTTTGAAATTGTGTTGGGGTACAAATGCGGCAACATACTCTATACATCAGAAAAAGAATCATTCAACTCTGTCCACGCGTTACGAAGTAAAACTACTATTTCCTCTTCATACCCCACCCTGGGCCTAATTTTTTTCAGTGTTAGCAATCGGGGATAGAGTATGATGCAACAACAAAACAAAACAACAACAAAAAATGAATCAACTAAATCGGTCCACGCGTTACGAAGTTAGGTTTTACACCCACCAAAAAATTTTTTTACATGATACCAATCGGGTAGGGTATTTTACCCAACAAAAATGAATCATCGAAATCGGTCCACGAGTTACAAGATTATGCCCGGTCATACATAAAAATTAAAATTAAAAATAAATACGTGTCGAACTTAGAACCTCTTTGTTTTTGGGAAGACGGTTTTTTTTATACGATGTGCCTAGGGGACAACCCTTTTATGCGTTAGTATGGTTTCGGGCGAAAGGGAATTAGGGTAAGAGAAGTGAGAAAACTTAAATGCCTTGTTTTTGCATTGCTTCGAGCTAGACCCAGACCAGAGATGGAGCGGATTATTTTAATTTCTTAATAAAAACTCACGTCGAGACCTGGTCTCGAAACCGGGACCCATAGCATAGTGGTCGTGCCACTCAACGAACTGTTCCAACTCCGTCACCAAAAAAAGACCAAAAAGACCATTGAGAGTTGCAGAGTAATGTCGGTGGTTCGGAACCCACCTTAAATTGTAGGTACACTTGCATTCATTGACTCAAATCGGGTGAAGTTCTTCCCCCTCCCCATGCTCAACAAGGGGTTACGGGAACTAGAGAGAAAGAGATTTTGCCCTGATCGATTCTTGTTTTTATGCAGCTGTGTATATTGGTGTAAAAGACTCACAACAACAGTTTAAGGGAGAACCGTTAATCAACCGGTAAAGAAATTTTTTGAAAGTATTTTCAATTCATTCCTACGTTAGTTTTGACATCCAGCGTTCCAATACGATATATTCTCTGTAAGATGCTTAGCAATATTTTTTGTTTTAAAGTCCAGTACCACAAGAGTAAATTCTTAAAGTAACAGAAAAGCCTTCAAATTGTACAAAGAAAATTCAACAATTCCAGCTCAAATGTCCCCTCTCGGCTAAGAAGCTTACAATTGCCACTTTACAATGTTATTCTTATCTAGACCGTATCTCTTTCGTAATTGATTGCAGTCTTCAATTTCAGTGGTGTTACTTGAGACGTTGAACTTTGATACAGAATCGAATCTTGTAAAGGTAATTGTGTCAAGCAAATAACTCGATCATATTGATTTCACCTAGGAAAATTACTGTTTGTTGAACGAAATATGAAATAATTAATTTAATTATAAAAGTATAAATTTTTACCGGTAAAGACGAAATCTACAAAAATCCCCACTCCAATAAAACCAATTAAATCACTTAAAAATTAAGAAAGGAAATTGCCGAACGATTTTTGTCAAGGAGTAAATTATATTTCGTTGTATTTTTTTTTCAAGAATTGTAATAAGAAACACTCGTAAAACACTCACATTTTAGAGCATAAAATATTGCTTTTGCGAGAGAATCTTATGAAACCCTAGAGAGTTTATAAATCATAAGGAAAAGGAAAAGTTTACTTATAGATCCCAAGGGAGCTCTTTCTTTCATCGTTTTGTTTACTGGACGGCAGTCCTAATAAATTGCCTACAGCTTGTATTAATCAATTTATATCCCGGCCAGGGGGTTGGAGAAAGTCTCACTTAATTTGCGAAGTGAGGATTAAATGGTTTTCAATTAAAATTATTCCCTTCAATTTTGGGGATTTCCCAGTGATTAAGTGTTTTAGAGAATTATGTGCGAGAAATAATTGAGTTAATTTTTCTTTCCTTATAATGAAGTCCTTTTGTTTTTTGCTTTTTGCTTAGGGCCAAAAAGGAAAGTGAACCCTTTAACGTTAGACTTATTAATAAAAACTCAAATCAATTTGTAAGGGTCGAGTAAACTTAGAAATTTGGGGGAATTAAACACGATTTTGGTAATTAATGGAATATACCTCAGCCATATAGCTCTGAAGCTTCTTCGACGGTCACATTGGTAGCACTGCTTTTAAAAAAAGTTTTTAAAAGAAAATTTTTAGGAGATTTCAAAACAGCGTAACTCAAACTACTATCTCTTACCTGCCCAATTTTATTTGTGTTATTATTTATTTCAAAAAAGTGTAAAACATAAATTCCAAGCCGTCTGTAGCGTAAGTGAAAACGCGTTGGTCTTCCATAAGGGAGGTCCCTGATTCGAGCCCCACCGGCGGCAACCCATTTTACAATGCAAAAAGGCCACTGCAGAGTTTGAGTTTGAGCTTGAAACACACATTATTGAATGAAGGCAATTGTTATTAATATATAGCGACTCATTTTTAGACTTTGAAAATTCAAAATGGCGGACCCAATATGGTGAATGGAAATTAAAAAAAGTCCATTAACTTTGGACGAACAATTAAATTTCAGGTTTCTCAGGATCGGCGATTAGTTTGACTTTCAAGATTCTAAGTGGCGGGTGCAACAGAGCTGACATAAATTTCCAAAATTAATCAAATAGAATCCGTCATACTGGAAGTGCCATCTTGAATTTCTAAAAGTTGATTTCAGACTTAAATTCAGCGATCCAATTTAATTTATGTATAATATATGCTATATATGATTATTTCCCAGCAAATAAATCATTTCTTCAATTTTCATGTGTTTAATAAATTTTTTTATAAAAATGAAAATATACAGTGAACACTTATCGTAAAAAATTGCTTTAATATCGTAAGTATGAAAAAAACCGGATTAAAATATATTAAAATATTCACAAAATATTTTTTTATATGATAATGACAATGCTCAGGTGATGCTCTATGATACTAAAGCACAGCCTTGACAGTAGTAGAGTTAAGGATAAGGGAAGTGAGTTAACGAGTTAAGTGAAGGAGGTACCGATGTACGCTCATAAGACGAAGAAAAAACAGAAGATGGTAAACTGTTCCGTATTCGTGTTGTTCTGGCTAGAAAAGATTCCCAAAATTTCACCTAGAAGGTATAGAGTTCGGAGCGACTTGAAGCTCCTGTATTGTGCGTTGTGATGTGTCTTTTAGGAATCTAGCTTTCAATTTCGTTAGAACAATGGTCGCGGAAATAGCGATAGAAGAGTCCCTCGGACATTCTGTCGATGCTCTAGAGATTGTGGGGTCGCAAATAAGTTTTATAGAATTTCTTTGTAATTTGTCAAACGCTGACAATGCGGTATGTCCGACTCCTGTCCAAATATATATTACAATTATTCAAGTCTAAACCTGGTTTGGGACTTGTATATCAGCACCAAGTCAGACGGGGTGAAGTATTTCTAACATATCTTTAGAAAACTCAAGCATTTCACCACATTGTTGGCAAAAGGAAATATATGATCGGTCTAGCTAAGGTTATTGGGTATCTCAATACCTAAGAGTGTTCGAATTTAAGTAACCCTAAAAGAGGGGTGTATCTACACACACATATAGTCAGGGCCGCCGAGAGGTGGGCGAAGGGGGCAAACCCCCCGGGCCCGGGCTTTCAAAGGGGGCCCCGTCATCTAAGTTATCAATAGAAACATTTTTCCATTTTAATTATAGATAAAAAAATATTTCACGATCGAAAAAGTGTAATATACTAGACAGATTTTAAATTGAAAGTCACTCATTCGATTGTACATGGGCCCGTAAACGCTTAGGCCCGAAGTTCCTTTCGCGGGGGCCCGTATGTTTTACCCCCGGGCCCGAATTTTGTCTCTACGGGCCTGCATATAGTAGATACAAATTTTAACCTACCCAGAAAGATAGATATCATCCTTGGCACTGAATACTTTGTGGATATACTCGGGAAAGGCAAATACATTTCACACTCTTCAAGACGAAAATTGCAAAACACATTGTTTGGATACGTCATGTCGGGATCACTTAATTCCCACTACTCAGATTTATGCGATAGCAATAAAACCTTAAGATCATTTTGGGAGATAGAAGAGCTACCGCGATAAGCTACACCTTACCCTGATTAAGAACAGTATTATTCCTGGAGATGGGCTCATCGATAAGGATACAGGAAGATATATTGTACGATTGCCTATAAAACGCGAGAAGATAGCCCTTGAGAAAACGATCGACCTTCCATCGTCACGACTCGGGTCGATCAAAAAAAGATTTAACCGTGATCAGAAATTCTCAATCGTTCACGGAGGAATACAAGACCCTAGGCCACCTGGAACCACTACTGTTATCAGCCTTACACTCATTAGTAGAACACCACGCTTTCAAAAAATCCAGCGGTACTACTACCATATTGCACGTAGCATTTTATGGCTAGGTCTCATCCGACTCTGGTATTTCACTACAGGAGAAGCTGTGGGGCTCCAAGGTACAACGAGTTTTATTTCCTAGTCTGATTTCATTTCGTACTCAAAAGATAGCTGCCGTTGCCGATTTTCGATAAATATTTAGACAAATCTTAGGAAACGAGCTAAACAGAGAATATCAACGAATGGTATCGAGAGAAAGCTATTATCAAACCATTCAGCACCACCGGTTAGCAACAGTAACTTCAGCGCCTCCTTTTTTTCTACTAGGTCCTTACAGCAAGTAGCAAAGGACATTAATGAGAGTTTCCATTTGGATGACTTACTGGGGGTGCTGATAATGTTGTGACCGCACGAAGATTGTATCAGGAATTAGCATAAATTACACAAATTGGCATCAAATTCCGGTGAGTTCCTAACATCAATTGGATAAAATACTGGAATATCCGCAATTCAAATTCAACCCCAGACGGAGTCCACTAAGGTACTCGGACTTAATCCCGACGAGGACTACTTTACAATTGATGTATCTGATATTAACACTTCCACAAAGCGATTGATTTTATCGGAATCGAGTAAAATTTAAGTAACAGTAACAGTCATATTCAAAATTATGTTGCAATAACGTTGGCTCGAAAACTACAATTAAGGTGAGCTGATAAAAGAAACCCTACTTTCAAAATGGAACAGTGTGCACGCTGCAATAAAATCGCTACACAACTTCAAATACCACGGTGGCTCCATACTTCCCTTCAAGTCTACGAATTACGCGGATTCGCTGATGCATCGGAAGCTGTCTATGCTGCAGCCGTTTACTGCCGAGTGATAACTGATACGAAAGAGGTATCAATAACAAAACCAAAGTCGCACCTATAAATCAAATCTCTAAAAACAACTGCTTCTCTCGATCACGATGTCACCAAATAGAACAGATTTAACTTGCATCGCTTGGACTTATTCATAAATCGTTCTGGTTGGTTGGAAAACTAACGCCGCCAGTAGAACCCCGGAAATTTTGTCAATTCTACCTAAAACTGAATGGCACCATGTTAACGTATCGCAAGATATTACCACTGGTTTAGTGTCACGAGGAATGCTTCCTGAAGCCTTACTTAACTCTTCTTTACTAAAACAAAAATACAGTATGAAAATATGGATCGTATGAAACATCATCTAATTTTTAACCGACTTCCCAATAACAAGGGGGTTTGAACTTCAACGTGTATTTTTTTAATTTATTTTTTATTTTTTTTATGTTTTACCGGGCATAACTTCGTAACGCGTTGACCGATTTTGATGATTCTTGGGGAGAGTACGTTCAGCGATTGGTACCATGTCAATCAAATTTTTGCTGGGGTGGGGGTGAAACATAACTTTTTAACGCGTGGACCGATTTGTATGGGTCTTTTTTTCATAACAAATTATAGGCCAAGCGCGAAGCTTTCCTGCATACCCATATTGTTTGAATCTTTTATATACTCACAGCTTGTTGGGCAGTGTAAGGGGTTTATCTCATCTAATCAACATGGCTTTCTGTCTGGTAGATCGACAACAACCAAACTTCTTGAATTTACATCACACATTATCTCTGCCTTCCAACAAGTACTCCAGACTGACTGTGTCTACATCGACTTTAGCAAGGCATTTGATAAGCTCCCTCACCCCGTGATTATGTTTAAGCTTGAAAGGTTGGGTTTTCCGCCTATATTGCACGACTGGATCTGCTCTTACACTTTCTGTGTCTCTTTCCGTAATACTTTAT
Organism: Leptarthrus brevirostris; assembly: GCA_964036015.1. Taxonomy (NCBI): domain Eukaryota; kingdom Metazoa; phylum Arthropoda; class Insecta; order Diptera; family Asilidae; genus Leptarthrus; species Leptarthrus brevirostris. Next base: position 152,820,713 of record OZ038372.1, on the reverse strand, counting down.
CAAGAGTCGTTAGGGCTTCATCTGGTGTACCGCAAGGTAGCCATCTTGGGCCGCTGCTGTTTATTCTTGCCATTGACGATATTGTCCCTCTGATTAAGCACTCCAAAGTTTTAATCTACGCAAACGATATGAAGATTTTCTCATGCGTTAGAAACAGTTATGATTCTTCCTGCATTCAGTATGATTTGAAAACCTTCAGGGGTTGGTGTGCCTCAAATGGACTGCAACTTTACCTGGATAAATGTGAAGTTATGTCATTTTCTATGAACATCAATCAGCTCGTCTTTGATTATACCTTTACGGAAACTAATATCCGTCGTGTGGAGTCCGTTACTGACCTTGGTGTAATTCAGTCTTTGGTTTTGTTAAGCTGTGGTCAAGGGAGTTTTCTGATCGACATACCCTAATTCACTTATTTTTTTCTTTAGTTAGACCAATTCTTTAGTACGCACTCAGGTTTGGTCTTCCAGATATGCTGTTCATTCTAGACGCATTGAATCGGTGCAGCGGAACTTTGTTAGGTTCGCACTAAGGGACCTCCCGTGGAATGATCCATTAAGGCTTCCTCCTTATGAGGATCGCCTCCGATTGCTTAATATGCACTCGTTAGAGGAACGACGTAGAATTGCTGACCTGGTATTGATTCATCAGCTTTTGAACTTGAATATAGATTCTCGCACCCTCGCAAGTTTGATTACTTATAGGCAAACCCAGTATAGCTTAAGGAGATTTCCTTTACTACATGTTATCCATTCTCGCTCTAACTATGGTATGTAACGCTTAGACCGATTAAGATAAATCTTTTTCTGTTGGGTAGAGTATGTTCCCTGGTTGATACCACGAGAAAAAAAATTTTAGTGGGGTGGGGGTGGAAGGCGTGGTGAAACCTAACTTTGTAACGCGTGGACCGATTTGGCTGGTTCTTTTTTTGTTCTACAGAATAGAAGACACTAAAAAGTGAAAAATAAAATAGTTTAAAAAAACAGTTGAACCGACTTCACAAAAAGCGTTAAAAAGCATCAAAGCTTTCTACGACAGACAACAGTAGCAGGCAGGAGTAACTATGACTCTTTTAAATGCGAAAAAAAGAACTCAGTTGTAGAGAAACGCAACTGAAAAGAGGTGAAGAATGGAGATACGTAGGCATTTCCTTCTTCATCGATGAAAGGTGCAGGCTTAACCCATCGGAAGACATCCAAAACTCGAGAGATAACACTCAACTACCTAATTCTGCTCAGCTCGAAACTATTATATATCTGTGAACGGTCGGCCATCTGACATGCCATTACATTAATTAGAAGGTATACCTTATCATGAAGTAGTAAATGAAGGAGTAAATGATAATATTTCGGCGTATCAATCCGGAGGTTGCTGGATTCGAATCCCGCCGACGGCGACACATGGTTGTTTTCTGCTGACAGCAAATTGCGATAAAAAAGGCCATGGGGTTGCAGAGAAAATGTCAGTGATTCGGAATCCACTTTAAATTGTAATTCCACTTGCAATCATTGTCTCGAATCGGCTGAGGTTGTTCTCTCGCCCCATGTCCCACAAGGAGTGACGGAACCTAGGGAGAGAGATAAGTGTAGTGAATTTTTTCAATATTATTTTAAACGATAACAAAAAAAATTATTTTTTTGATGCGTTCAGGTTACCACTTAAAAGTAGTAAGCGATTTTGAGGACTCCTTTTCAGAGCATGGTTATCCTAGAAATTTTCTGATGGTTGCTAATCTAGGAGAATTTCAACAAGATGTCAGACCGGATTTGTTTTCCAATAGCAAATTAATTGTAAATAAATTTTCGATTAAATTATAGGCGCGCGCTTTAAAGGTAAACGCTTAAGAAAACAATAGTTGCCTTTTGTTATAGAAAATCATAGTGGGAATTGTTACCACCCCTTCATTACCTTAACCTTAATATTTTTTAAAGTTACCTATTTTATACGTCGCTGTACACACAAAAATGATAAAAGCTAAAACTCACTCACCCGAAAGTTTGTGGAAACCAAAAGGGTAGGTGCTTTTTCACCAAGTTGTGGAATTCTGTAGGAAAATGGGCTTACATTTATCGTGATATACTTTATGCTAGTGAAAGAAACGGAAAACCATGATGAATGACCGATTCTGGGTATGTCCTTCTCAATTGATACAGAAGATCCCAAACTAAAAAGGAAAATTTAATACTTCGAAATTGGAGAGGATTGATTCAACGAAGCGTCAAGTTGCCTCTATTTATTTTATTCTTTTTGAGGAAAATCTTTGTTGGAACTCAGAATGGATCCAGCGGAAATTACATTTTGCATAAATTTTAGTATATAAATTTGGTATTTAAGTCTTCGTTTGTATGTTGAAAAAGAAATATCGAGAGTGAAGTTTTTAGAGATTCGGATGCGAACTCAAATCCGTAAGTTGATATTCCTTGGTACTAAAAATTATTATTATTTACATAGGGCCAACTACTTTTTTTGTATTATGTAAAGTCAGTCTCAGCACGCAATTCAAAAGACTTCATTTTTCACCTCAAGAAGTGGCCAAATCTGTTAAGACTATTGATAACTCTCTTAAAAACCCAAACAAAGTCAGTCCACCTTTCCTCTGACTTTCTTTAGAAAGCTTTTTGCACACAACTTGATAATTTTCCTAAAGTATTTCCATAAATTCCTCATTCATTATGAATTGTAGCAGATTTATATTTCCTTCCTTTGTAACGATAGTTTACCATCCATGGCAGTGTTACTTCCTCAACTTCTTTACATATACCATAACTACCATTCATCAAAATATGTATATTACATTTGGGGTTGTAAGGATTTTAACAACATCAACTGAAAACTATGATCATCTTGAATAAAGTTCCTTTAGCATATGCTATTATGGTCAATCTAGAAATTAATCCACCAGCAAATTATATTAATGAAAGAAAGCGGGGTATTAGATTAATACTTCATGACTTGTAAATATGTTTAAGTGCTGACTGTCGTGATTCATGCTCCTTTTAGCAATAAATTCTCTGGTAATAAATCTTTCACAGCAGTCCTCTTGGGCAATAAAATGTTAATGGTATAGTTTAATGGTCTTTTGCAAATTGTGTTAATCCTCTTGTGATTATTCTGAGTTTTTTACATAGCAACCATGTTTTTTTATGAAATATTATGCGATGAAAAGTTTTAGAAATATGTTAGAGGGCCCGAGATTATAAATTTTAAATCTATATTTTAAGAAAACGTTTGTTTCAATAAATGAAAAAAATCCAAGCTATTGATGCTGACGTATTGATGTATGACGTGTGACATGTCTAAGGAAATTTCCTCAATTACTGCCAAATACCCATAAACGGAGAAAAGCTCCAGAAAATATTACGGTTCCACTCGCCGTAATCGTGTTGCAAGTAACACATTCTGGCAAAATTTAGGCACCGCAATGTAAAACTTACAGTCCTTCCAGTAATTTTTAATGTGTTCATTCGCAATTTTTACGGAATAGCACCGCAAAATAATTATCGCTTTTCTTTGGATTTCTTTGGAACGCGCTTCTGCGGACTAAGGTTCGAATCCCAGAATGCGTAAATCTTCTATTTGTTTTTTGTTTTTTGCTAAAGGTGAATGAACTTGGTAACCTTAAAGCCTTTTGAATTATATATGCCTAACAGTTACTCGGGGCTTATCTTTCAGGAAACTTTACGTTGTTGCTCCATAAAACTTAAAGTAGCTGAAAGTTGAAAGACGATTAGATTTGAGAACCGTAATTTTTACTGGAATTTTCGTACCAAATTTTCAACGCTTTTCCCTCCGTGTAGACTATGGAGGAGCGTTCACATCTGTTGCTAAAGCAAAATAAATAAAAAACTTAATGACTTTTTTTAATTGTTTCTACAGAGTTTCAGATACATAGTTCATAAAAAATGGTAAAGTTGTTCGGGGCTTTCGAATCGATTTCAAACGAAATGTATTAGTATTCAAAAAAAAAAAGCTCCAGGACAACAAAAATGCCACTGACCAAATAGTTATTTAACTATTGGCATAACCCCATATTCATTCAAAGAAGGGAACCTGCCAATTATCGCGGGCTATATTTCTTGGACACTATTTCGAAATTGTCTACCGGAATTCTACTCCTAAGGCTTGAAAAGTGGATTCAAGCATATGGAATAATAAATGAGTGTAAAGCGGGTTTTAGAAGATATTATTCGACAGTAGATAACATCTTTTATCTGTGGTGCATTGTAAAACTGTATCAACAACAACGGCAAAGGAAAGTATAGGCGTTTTTCGTTGACTTCAGTGCTACTTTTGATTCGGTGAACAAGAAATTTTTAATTTTACAAACTCCTGAATATAGGTATAACAAGCAAGATTGTTAGGGTACTAAGGGACTTATATGCTGGAACCCGAACTGCAGTGTGGAATGGTGATATGCATGCCGGTGTGCGACAGGGTGACTTGCCAAGTCCGTTGCTGTGCAGTCTTTATCCAAATGATTTGGAGGAGCACTTGGAAAAGTTGGTATGGATGTTGGTGGTGTGCAGGTTACTTTGCTGATGTATGTGGATGACATTGTCATTCAGGCTGATGACATAGGTAAGTTACAGCGGTTGATGGATAGGCTGGCGCAGTGCTGTGCCACCTGGAATTTACAAGTGAATCTTTTGAAGTGAAAGACCTTGATTTTTAATGCAAGAGACAGGAGGGCACGGAAAGAGCACTGGACGTATAAGGGCGCACAGGTTGAAATTGTCAGCAGCTATAAGTATTTGGGAGTAAAGCTTACGCCTAAAATGCCTGCATATGTACGGCCGACTACGTATGGCGAATTATAGTTTTCATAGCACCTGGAGAAGTTTTCTTTCCAGGAGTGATGTTTTTTCAATGGATAAATTACATGTGTTCAGTGCGATATCGGTAGCGATAATGTGCTATGCATCACTGGTGTGGGGCTATGAGGGGCATGAAATTGTTGAAAAACTACTTAGATTCTTCATAAAACAGCTTTTTCAACTACCGGACAATACACCCAACTATATGCTGCACATCGAGTCTGTTATAAGTAAACTACTCCTTTATACTCTGAGGCTGCATCTAGATTACATAATAAGGGTTCTAAGTGATGACAGGTTACCGAAAAGGTTGGCAATACTTTGTGTAGGGAAGAAAACATTTTTCGTTTCTGCTTTGTCTGAGATAGCGTTTAGAATAGGAGTGCAAATGGAGCTTGAAACCGTGGTGGCTGGGGTATGACGGCAATGTAAGGAAACTTTGCTGGACGTGGAGAAATATTTTTGCATCGGCTAGAAGTTCCATGTATCATGATTGATACTGCAATTTGAAACATGAGCGCTTAGAGAGGTACTTTATAGACAAGTACCCGATTCATGTCATCGGTATGCTCCTAAAGCTAGGAGGCGCGTTCTTCGACCTGAATAGTAGAGCGTGGAAAAGGATACATTGGGTCTTTGTTCTTTGTGCAAAATAAATGAGGTCGAAAATACATTTCTAAGGGAATTCAGGTTGATTTATCTCGGAAGGAGTTCCCTTGATGAAGCGGGTTTTTATAGTTACTTAAATGGTAGAGACTGGACAGCTTCATATATCTACGGTGCTTCAGCATACGGGTACAGATCGTTTCTCCATAAAGAGTATAATTGTTGACATGTTTCCTCCTTTCATTGCATTTCTTTTTTCTTTTTTCTTTTTCTTTTTTTCTCTCATTCATATATATAATTTTTTGAATTTAATTATTTATACTTTATAGTTTTTATTTATTTTTTTTTGTGGTCAACTGGCGGACGCCTTAAAGCAATATCTTTAATGTTTAGTATTTAATATTTCGAATTTTGTATCTTTTGAATTCTTAATAAACATATTATTATTACTAAACCAAAATTATTATAATGCAAACAAGCAGTGCCCAGATAAGATCCTTGCGGTACTTCAAAGTACATTTGTACCAAACTTGAAAAACATGAATTTAAGCTGAGGCTTGTTTTTCACTCACCAAATTAATAATGGAAAAATACCCTACTTCCGTATACTATAAAATGGATTTAGAGATTTCACATACAAAACAGTCAAAAGGATCTAATCTAAAGGACAGTAGTTTGCCGTAGCTGAATATTTTATTTAACAGCGAAAACTAAAATAACGCACACTTCCGAAAACAATAGTCACGGTGCTTGTTTTTTAATGCCAGAGCAATTTCTGGATAGGAGCGAGAGAAGTTTTGGTTGACACTCAGCTTAGGAATAATATAGTGTGTTGTTAAAGGGGTTAATTGTTTTGTCTGTCCAACACTCAAAATCTCTAAGTCTAACTAATCTGGCACATGCGATGTTTTTAATATTAAGGTCAATGGGCAACGCCTCATTGACAAATACGCTATCAGCCTCGGCACATCCTCAAGTGACTTTTTAGTTGCCGAGATATGGAGGAAGTTGAAACCAACCCTCAATTTCTGTACAACTGTCCGGCTTTAACCAACAACAGAAGCCGGTATTTAGTCTTCCGTTTTTTTTCGGGATTCAGGTGAATTAGGATCAGGAACCTAGTTTGGTTCCTTGGAAGCTTCAAATGGTTAAATTTTTTCTGAACTGAGCGGGAATCTTGTCCAACATCATAATTAGCTACTAAAACCTAAGTGTACCTTTCCCTTGGGAGGTCGCCACTCTAACTTAACCTAACCTATTATAGGTCACCAAACAAGTGACGAGAGTCTATCTATCCAGTAATATCCAGATACTTTGCACTAGAGGATAGGGTAAGTGTTTGGCTATCCAGCTTCGGAAGCCTGAAGTCGCTATCATCGTTTAGGTGGTGAACAACGATAGATCGGGCTTGCAGGCCAGGTGACAATCTTTTTTAGTTGTAACCCATAAGAAACAAATTATTGTAGCATAGGCTGAAACACGTTATTGTAGCAAAAGCTGCAGGAATCGGTAAACCTTGAGCCTAAGCAAATATAATTAAAGATTTTACTGATATTCCTGTTGATACTACAGTGTAAATATAATATATATGTTCTCTCGTATTGTGCCAATATATGGACGGACATACCTTTTTGGATCTGATCCGATTTTGCAACTATAAGACTGCAGTGACTTTAATAGAGCTTTACTAGAATTGAGAGTGACGATTATCTTATAATTTCTAAATCTCTTGACGCGGCTTCCGCCAACCTCACCAACCACTTGAGGATAAGGACTTCTACTTGACTGACGGTTCCTAACTTGACTGACGGTATCTCGAGTGGTCCCGATAGTATCCCTGCTTCCTTCTTTAAGAGTTGCCAATCATCTCTTGCTCGTGTTCTTTGTTATTTGTTCAATCTTTCCTTGGCCATTCTGGCCGTTTTAGAGCACTGTGGAAGTCTTCTTTTCTAATCCCCCTCCATCAGAAATTCTGTAAGTCCGACGTCTCTAATAATAGACCGATCGCCAACCTGTGTCATGTTGCAAAGGTTTTCGAGTCCCTCGTTAATGACATACTTCGATTTCATTGTAAGCCTTTTTTTGGGATCTTTCCAACATGGCTTCCTTAAAGGAACATCGACGACTTCTAACCTTCTTGAATTCATTAATTATTCTTTACCGACCATTAAGGCTGGCAAGCAGGTGGACTGTGTATTTACTGATTTCGGTAAGGCCTTTGATAGGATCTATCATAGAATCTTGGTCTACAAGCTGTGCCTTCTCGGTTTTCCTTCTTGTTTCGTTGATTGGTTGTCCTCTTACGCGACGGGTCGTACACAGTGTGTCTTGTTTCCTAGAATCCTTTCCGACCAAATCTTTGTCACCTCGGGGGTGCCTCATGGTAGTATCCTTGGACCGCTCCTGTTTGTCGTATATATCAACTATGTTTCTCTTCTTTTGTCCAGTAGTAGAATTCTCTGTTATGCCGATGATGCTAAGATTTTCCGCTCTGTTTCTAATGAGTTAGACATTAACCTCCTGAAGTCAGCGCTGTTCAGCGATTGGTATCTACGAACCCGCCTTCCTTTAAATGCGGGCAAGTGCACCATTATGACCTTTTCCCGTAGAAGACATCCTGTCCTCTCCGGCTACACCAGGGTAAGAGACTTGGCAGTGGTCCTCAATTCTCGTCTTTCTTTCGAAGACCATATTGAATCTATTGTTTCTAGGGGTAACTCGATGTTGTGCTTCGTCAAAAGATGGTCTAAGGGACTTGATGGTCCCTACCAGACCAAGCTTCTATACTGTACCTTCGTTAGTCCTTTTATGGACTTTTTTGGTCCCTTTACTTTGCCGTTCACATCGGCCTAATCGAGGCAGATTTCTTAGGTTTGCCATACGCGGGCTTCCCTGGAATGATCATTGGGTGCTCCCCTCTTAAGCCGATCGTTTAGGATTGATTTCGCTGGACTCCCTGGAAAAGAGGCGCAATATTTCGAAAATAGTATTTATGTTCGATCTTTTGCAGAGAACTATTAATTCACCAGAATTTCTGGAGGCTGTTCATTTTTGTACCCCTCAAAGTAGCTCGAGGAATCACGACTTTCTGTTCGTCCCAGGCCACCGTACTCTTTATAGCATGCACGAACCCATCACGTCGATGTTCCGCCTCTTCAATCAATACTTCGGAAGCTTCCACTTGGATATCTCTAGGCGGTGTTTGAAGTGTCTGCTAACACAGTGACTTGGCTGATGTAGTGATCGCTGTCTGGATGACTGGATGACTGTTTGTTCCCACGATTGTCTTTGGCCGTAGTTTTCTATTCTTTATTTTTGAATTGATATATATATTGTAATAACCTTTTATTTGATGAATCTGTAATGAATAAAGAGTCGGATTAAATTACCATAGTCCTTAAATTAACATACAAAAGAAGAAAAATTTTCAGACATTATTGACAACTTTTCTATTTCCACACAATAGCATATAATTGCACTATTAATTTGGTCACGATAATAATAGACTTTTAAACCTTATCTTTTGTATTTTCCTCTTCGCATTATATTTAAATCAAGTTTGCTTACAATTTTCCTCAGTTGTAGATTTTCCATGCTCTTCCAGAAAATTCTTTTAATGCTTCAACCACTTTACCGCAGCCTTTTCAGATCTTACCTCATCTAAGAATGCTCTTGAACATTTTCCTTTTGCTATCAATAGGATACTCTCAGATTTCTTCACCACAGACTCTATCGTCTGCACATAAGTATACACAGACTTTTCCACATTTCCTTAGCGATGGTTAATGGCTCGTGAATAGTTGCTGAATACCTTCTCCAGAATGGTATTATTGCCATGAATAGTGCTACAATTATCTTGTTCGGAAGAAAGCAAAACGACGTAAAATAAAGTGGACCCTGAGCAATACTTGTTTCGATGTAGAATCGCTTAATCACTTTATATCCTATTCGCTGGATTTATAGCACTTGAATTCATTCTTATGGTAATCAGCTGGTTTAATAGGCTTAAACAGTTTTTCTGTGTATTTGTCTCAAAAATAATAAATAATGGGACTATTGTCATTTAAGACTTAAGTAGCGTTTATTAATTTCCATTTCCTGTCGATTAGGAAACGACCCATTCTATTGATGCTCAAAGTTCTAAGAACGAATTTCACAAACACTTTGAACAAATTATGAAAGACAGGAAACTACCCAAGTTCTCCAACTCCTTTAAGGTTCTTGTAAATTTCAAAGCAAGAAGCAGCCAACAAAAAGCTATCACAATTTGTGTTTGGGGCTATTTTGAATACTTGAGAAACTTCCTCAATCCTTTTATGGGTTTAAGTGTGGGTATAGGACTATGAAAGTGCTGGCAAACTTTACAAATTTTAGATTAACTTTATCAAAGTGCTTAAGTGGGCATATTATGTATGTTACCACGGTGTCCTTTAGGGTAAATAAATTATTTCTTTGGTGCAATTTGTATTGGTAATTTTCCGTATGCTTCTATTTTCTCTTCAAGCCTTTGTCGACTTTGATGTGGAAGCTAAAATATTGTATATGTGAACATTCTCCAAGTTTGCAATTTTAACATATGCTGCAAGACGCCTATTATAGGACACTTCATCAATATATCTTATCAGGACACCTTTTTTCCAAAGCATGTATGATGTACATATGTTCGTATGTATGTTGATTGTGATCAGATATTTGTTTTACCTTTAGCCCTGATTTATCGGGTATAAGAACATTTTCTAATAGCCCTTGAAACTATTTTATTAAGACCCATTTAATCCTAAAACTATTGATGATCACCGATTATTTTTTTAATTGTAGGTTGTTAATAATATAGGATAAAAAAATGGGAGAAAAATAATGAAATGGAATCTAGAACATCTGGAAAGTGGTGATCGTTATAACTTCACAGGCAGAAGCCAGGAATCAATTGACCTATCCACCAGAATATATCACAATATTGAGGTGAATGGGGCTCCCACACCAGCATGCAAAAAAAATGTTAGTAACCCAAAAAATAAAAAACACCCAAGCACAACAATCATGGGTGCACAGGCAACAGAGAACGCTTAAGCCAAGCTAATACAAAACATACACAAACCAAAATCCAATGACCCTACAAAACGAGTGAGTACAACAGGATGGTTATAAGTTGTAGAGGCTCCTCCTTAATGTTACCTTGTTCACGTTAGTGCTGAAAACATCACCAACATCATTAGCAAACCTACCCATGCGGTTAATTGGCTCGAACATACCGCACCTAGCGCGAGAAAGGTATCTGTATACTTGAATGGTTGCGAAGGGAATAGGGCAGTTCCCTAGGTAAAATTTTGGAAGAAAGTTCCTCACTGTCAATCTTTCCCTGCAGAAGCTGGTGCAGAAAAATTATGTCAGCAACCCAGCGACGCCTCTCGAGAGTAGCAAGTTGTAGCAGTCCCAACCGCTCATCATATGGAGGCAGAATAAGAGGTTCACTCCAGGGCAGAGCACGAATGGCCGATCTCACAAATCTACGCTGAACGGATCCAATACGTTAAATGTGAGATCCGTAAAAGGGAGACAAAAACCGGACTAGAAAATTCTCTGGACCATCAGAGGATAACTCCCAGCAAAGAGTTGGCCCTGGCAACGATAATATTAATGTGGGAGATGAAGTTAAGTTGTCTATCAAGATACACATCCAAGTCCTTCACTCCTTCCATCCGTTGAATACAAGTACCTTCAAACTTGTACTGAAAAGTACGATAGTTGCGGGACCTCGAGAAGGTCATAACCTGACATTTCCCAATGTTTAATTTAAGATTATTATTGCCACACCAGCTATAAAATATGTGTAGTCCGATTGCAAGATCTCAGAATCCACAAAAGATTTGATTGGGAGAAAAATCTTGATATCGTCCGCATAAATGAGAATTTTACTTCTTTGAAGTAAATAAGTGATATCATCAATAGATAGGATGAATAATAAAGGACCAAGATGACTACCCTGGGGAACGCCAAAAGGAGCCACAAAAGCATCAAAGAGGATTCCACGAAAACACACTCTATAAGTCCTATTGGATACGACTTAATCCATGCTATTAATGGGGGCCGGAAACCCAACCTGGCCAATTTGAAAATGATAATAGAGTGAGACAGCTTATCAAAGGCCTTACTAAAATCGGTATTAATGCAGTCAATTTGGAAGACATCCAAAAATCCACCCACATTGCTAGAAACAAACTCCAACAAGTTGGAAACCTACCCTGAAGGAACTCATGCTGCCAGCTAGAGATTAAGCCCCTACACCCCCTGGACAATCATCAGTTCGAAGAGTTCTTAGAGTTAGCAATCTCTCATATTGCCACTCTAAACAACGGGGATTAAGAATGATATCTTCCAGAGTGCAGGGAAACGGCCAACCGAGTAAGACCGCCGGAAGAGTAAAAGTAAGGGGCATAATAACGCCGAAGAACACTTCTTTAAGACAACAGCAGGAACCCCGTCAGGGCCACAAGAAAAGTCATTCGGAAGATCTACAATATGCTTGGCCAAGATCTCCTCCGTGATATATGGACTAGGTATTTTTATTATTAATGTGCGAAAAGTTCCTACTATCTGGACAAAAATCGGATGATTCAAATGCGGCCCTAAAATATTCAGAAAATAATTTACAAATAATCTTAGAATCGTTACTGGAACTTAACCCGAGTTCCATAGTCGATGGGTAATTATCCCCCTTCTCTTCTTATTGACAAAATGAAAAAATTCACGGGGGTCAGAGAATAAGCCGCCTCTCTGGTTCTAAAAGTATTCTTCATATAAGGAACGAGAAAGACTTATGAAATGTTCATGGCAGAGAATAATATCACGCCTAGATTCAACACTGCCCACACGTAGGTACCTTTTCCAAAGTCTATTTTTCCAAATTCAAATTCTCTGTTCCCAATACGGGTCTAGATTAACAAATGCATCAAATTTCATTCATTTCTTTGGAATTTGATTAAACAAAACCACAGAAAATTGTAGATGCCCTTTTATTTCCATTCTTTACCATCCTTCAGAGATGCCAAAAATTAATTATGTAGAGCATAAAATTTTATCTGAAAAATTATACCGCATAAGGGAATCCCATAATATCTATCTAAGATTTAGAGCAACTGATTTCCGAATGATATGCAAATTTACTGAGTTTCATAACTTGAGCTGCTAGAGTCTCCTTTCCAATCTATTCGAATTAAATTATGAATGCAAAAGCGTGTAATTTTCTAACTTTGCACACAAAATCTTGCCATCTTTGCAAAATCGAATTTATTTTATACGAATGTCGGCTCATCTAAAGTTTATATGAAATTACATCCGTATTCACTTTAAGCGCAATATAAATCCTTATATAGTGCACAAAATTGAACAATTACAATCTCGATAAAGGATTTTAGCTTGGTCAACAAAACCTGAATATATGCCTGCAGTGCAAAGGATCTTGTACTCGTTCATGCTTCCTTAAAACGATATAGATACGAAAAATTGTCTACTTTACTGGAAATATATCAAGTTTCCATTTCCTGCAGAACTTTAGGTTATATTTATGTGAAAAGATTAAGTCTGTATTTTATTTCAATTTCAACTTCGGTTGGTAAGAATTCGTGAAGGAGATTTTTCGCAGTCTTCGATTTTCTGTGGAGAATATTTTCAGATCGAAATTAGGTTATATGTAAGCCAATGCATTAGGCACTCCATCTGTTAATAGCAATTTGAAAATTGAAAATAATTTAAATTTAAACTTTTATGAAGAGGTCGAATTTCAGTTAATTATCTGATCTCTAGTGCTATGATTGTGCACTAATGAGACTTAACAAAACCATTGACTAGTGAGTCCGATTGAACAGTCATTTTATCTTCGTCAACCATATTTACACGATTGTTACCAAATTCGATGCTAGGTTCCGTTAAAAGGTAGGCCAAGGAGTTTGATGACACAGTTCCTTTATCGTTCATTCGTTTGTCCGATTCTTAAGCATGCTTGCTGAGTTTTAGTCTCCATTTTTTACCTTGGTACAATCCATTGCTATTACCCCCTTATATGTGTGGACTGAATCTTATAAAATGTGATTCTCTCGAAACTCGACGGTACAAATTTAAAACTGTTTTTGCTTTGGATTACCTACATGGTGCTATTAAGTCACCTGTCTTGCTGTTATCCCTTGATTATTCAGTTCCATCCCCCCCCCCCCACCCCTTGAGAAATCGCGATACTTTAAGAATACCTAAACACCACACTAATTACGGTCTACACGAGCCTCATCAATGTCTCCTTGGTTTAATGTATATTTCAATAAAATTGATTTTCATGCGTAACAGTTGTGTTAATGCAATATTCTTTGATATATTTAGTTATTTACTTTCTTTTTAATTTTTATTATTACTTTGTTGACTTGTTATTTTGATATATTTTTTTCTTCTATATTGTTTTCTTTTTGAATTTCATTGATTAAACTTTGTAAATAAATAAATACATAGTACAGTCCGATGGAGTAAATGGTAAAATATAGTCCTTCCATCTAAAGGTTCCCATGTTTGAAGCCCACCGACAGCAGATTGCGATAAAAGGTTGCCGAGTAACTTGCTGGTTCGGATTCCACCTTAAATTGTAGGTCTACTTATGATCTTCGTTTCGAATCGGGTGAAATTCATCTCCCACGCGAAGCCCCACAATGGGTTACGGAAACTAGGGAAAGAAAGATACAGAGATACTTTACCGAAAGAAGAGTTATAGGGCTCTATCTACCAATGACATGTTAACGTAAAAACCAAGTAAATTTACTGATTAAGTGTATTTATCTATCTATCAAGCCTTAACGCAAGAGTAAAGAAACTACTCGAAATGAGAAGCACTAGCGATGCACTTTCAAAATAAGTACAGAAGTTAATATTTTTAAAAGTATATACGCGCCCGTTACGAGCACGAACAGTGAACAAATGCGCCTCGTAGTATTATGCACGCTACCACACCGCCACAGGGATACGCACGCTACCGCTTCAGACACAAAAATCAAAAAATACGTTCGGCGAATCTTATTTTTACTCGGGTTTAATATCAGAAAAATAAAATTAGATGTAATTCACGCAAATAGCTTCCTTCTTTTCTCTCAACTATATAAACATTAAACATATAGAATGCTAAAAATAATAAGCAATAAGTTAAAAATTATAACTTTAATTATTGTGAAAAGCATGAATCTTTTCAAAACATTAGAAAGATGCACTATTTAAATACGAGGAATAGAAAGAAAGGAGAAACACCTTTGATCGCCATTATAACAATAATTCTTTTTTTTTATTTCAGATAGATGGAACAAAAAAAGCATTTAAAATAAAAACCCTAACATGAAGCGCTGTTTCTCCCTAAGGGAAATTTATATTTTATTATTTTGATATTAATTAATAGTCAAGTAGGTATTTTAAATACTAATTCTATATTATAGACGCCTTTAACTCATCTATTTCTGGGAGAATCTTTGCATCTTTATACCGAAGGTTCTTAGATGGAAGGCAAAGTGGGTGGAGCTGTCCATTCGGAACCCCTGAACCTTAACATTTCTTGTCGGTTGTCAGACTTCTGCAATGTTTTCCTAGCAAAATATGTCACTCAGCTTTTAACGAAATTCCTGAATACCTTAACGTACACTTCAGATAGGTACCGGGGCAAAATGAATTTCCGGGTTATTGTTAAGTCGAAGAACTATTAAGAATCGGTTCTATTTTACCAACTTCGGATATAACTCACCAGGTAGGCAAGCCTTTAGCTATACCTAAGCTTTAAATCAAGCAAACATTAATCAAGGCGGCTTACGAAAAATGGTAAAGGAATTGTGTTTGCCTAATCAACCTCGTTCGCTTGGCTAATCAAATCTCGCTCTCCATCGACCTAAAATACTATAAAGAGATCATCTCGCTCAAATGAGACATGTTGTCGTGGCTGGCATTATTTCCTCGTAGGAAGCACGGCAAAAAGCTGGACGGGCAGGTTTTTGTAGGAGATGAAGATGAAGAAGAAGTGGAAACAATCCGCCATTTCCTTATTTAGGCTCTCCCTACTTTAGGAACCTAACTGAACTTGGATCTGCTGATATAATTTTCCATAGACTTTCTCTTCTAACACTGAAGGCGCAATAAACCAGTTCCATCGAAACGATGGAATGAGGCCCTCAAACCTACATGCAAACGACAAAAAGACAAAAAAAAATGAAAAGGAAAAGGAAAAGAAAGAAAACATAGAAGGAAATAGTTTTTTAAAGATTTCTTCTTAAGGAGATCGTCCCTCTTAACAAAAATCTAACAAAGTTCATCTTCATGCCGTCTTTGTAGATCAGAACATTGGAGTATGCGATCGGAGAGACAATGTCATTTATGACAAGAACGAACAGTAGTGGACCGCTATGGCTACCTTGCGGCACACCAGATGAAGCGCTGAAAATTTTTGAGGTGGACTCACGGAACGAAGTCTGATTTAAGTTCTCTGATTTTTTTCATAATAAAATCCTCTGATATAAGGGGTAAGATCAGATGAAGCGGGAAGATCTAGAATATAACCAAAATTATCCGCAGAGGGCTCAAAGTTGTTGGAGGAGAAGTCACTCTGAAAAATTAAGCAAAATTATTTGCTATTTCGGACACATTATTCATTTATTTATTTTCATAAACAATATCACCAAACTCTGGCTTTTACAATAAAATTACAGAGTATTAAAGCTACGACTAGAACTAAACTCATTCAAACAAGTAGCTTCAGTTGGCTCTTTAACCCTGCTTTATGCAGTCAGTGTAATCATAAGAAAGCCATAACAGTGAAGCCATAGGCTCGTAGATTCCGTAAATCGTATGATTGTAGGAAATATAAAAAAAGTCGAGGTTCCTCAGGGATCGGGCCTTGATGGTAATGCCTCGATCTTGTTGATGTGGACAGCGAAGTATGGATCTCATACCGGACGACCGTATTCCAAAATGGGTTCAACGAATATGCAAAAGAGGAGTTTAGTTAAGTAGGGATCGTCGTGCTCCCTTGACCACCTTTTCACAAAACCGAGTGTGGAACTAGCTCTACCTACCACGAAATATAAACTGTAATTAAGAATCACCCTTAGGTCATTGACCCTATCAAACTTGCTCAGGACAACTTCCATTCAAAGAGTACACAAAGAGAATGGGACTCTTTTTGCGGGTGAAATTCATTTGTTAGCATTCAGTGGGAGACGGTTACTGGAGCAGCAGTCCTGAAAAATTGGAATGTTGGAGCTCAACAGAGCACAGTCGTCGTCGCAAGAGACGACGCGAAATATTTAGGCACGGTAGGAAAAACACAAGATTCTGGAGCTAGTCAGAAGCAGCGAGACATCATTATTAAAGATATCACCAAAATACTTGTTAAGTTCCAAATTAATTTATTATATATCTTTACAAAAAATTTAATAAAAATACTTTAAAAAAACTATAAAGATATTTAATAAATTTATTTGAAATTTAACAAGTCTTTTGGTGGTTCCTATAAAAATCGTATCAAAGTTCCACAAAGTGTTTGAGACATCATTATTAAAAATTATAAACAAGAGTGGTCCGTGAGCGCTGCCTTGAGGCACTCCATGAAAATAGAGATTTCATTGAATAGAACACTCGAAGGCTGGGTACAGGGATACCCATATACATTAGCGTATCTATCAGGGTATTCCTTATAGAGCGAAGAGGATAAAACCTTAAAGCTGTCATAGCAGACCACAAATTCAGAATACGTTAACCCGCTCTGACAACGCAAGTAATTTTTTCAATGTTAAGTTTACCTGTTTCAAATTTGTGATGCTCTGCAGTGTACCACGGGGGAGAGGAGCAGGTTGATCTCTTCTCTCTTTTGGTCGAACAAAAGAATTAAGCAAAACATAAACATTGCTATAAAACAAGGAAGCCCAGACGTCTCTACCGTTCCTTTCCAGCAATGCCGAAAAATTAACTGGGAACCGTAATACAATTATTTTTATAGCAGAAATAGACGGGAAATAGATGGGCGAATAGAAACTATCTATGGCAGTTACTAGTAATTAATATCAGAAACCTAGTTAAGTTTATTAGGAACTCGAAGTGGTCCTTGGTATCTGTTTCGAAGAGGTGGGATTCTATTCCCAATGGGACTTTACGGCTTAAATGTGCCTCCCATTAGTAGGCTGCCACATCAACCAAACCTAACTTTTGATTTATAGATATAAATTTCCCTTTTGACCTTGACGTCTACAATTTCGTGAAAACGATTATATTTTAATATTAATTTCCTAGTGGAGACCACTTCTTCTTTTGAAGGTTAACCTTCAAGTTTGTAGCACAACACCAGTTTTCTAGTATAATAAGCAACGTATGTTTAAGAAATTCAAAAAAATTATCTGAATTCGTCCTATGAGGTAAAACAACAACTATTATAAAACCCTCCACAGTGTAGACAGTTTCGAAAGTGAAAAGCTAAAAATGAAAGTATGTCAAGTTCGTGCTCAAATGTACTGAAATGAATTTTTCCAAAAATCTCATTTGTAATTTTTCAAAACTAGAACAAACGTGACATATTTTAGCAACTGAAACGACTAAATCCGCTGATACTCATAAACCGAAAACCAATCTGATAAAATAAATGTATGTGCACTCAATTCGGTAAAGGATACAGTGGGTACCGACATTTGTACAACAAAAATTCTGTCTCTTTATTGAAAATCGTAAAACTGGAAAAATCGATTTTCAATTTATTTGAGTATAGAACAGATATTGTATTGAAATACCACCAGCATGTACCCGTAATATTTTGTTAATGTTCAAAATGAAAGACCATTTAAAAGTATTAGTGAAAAGTACTGATTTGATGTGAACTAATGAACCGTAGATACTCAGGGCTCGATTGTTGAAATTTCATGACCGTTTTCAATACACCAAATTACATTCAGCAACTCAAGAGCATTATGTTCTGACTATTACGAGTCAGAAGCCCCCTCCCAAAATGGTTGTATGTGATCCCCTTTAAATGTTATCATTCACGCACCAAGCTTGACATTCCGACATAAAAGCGATGTAATATGTATCCGCTGCCCTTTTTTCCTCTCAATCTCCGGCTCCATGTGATATCCGTCTTGGGGAGCAGAGTAGTAAGACATAAGATTCAAGTAAGGCGCCATTTAGTCTTCGTGTGAATCGTCCGTCTCAATTTCTTTTCTCGTATTCTTGAAACTTTCTCCAGAAGGAATGAACTTTTCATGGCTAAACATTAAATTATCACTGAAAAGATTCTTCATGGATGTGACAAGAAGGAAAAAAGAAGGACACTTTGGGGGGAGTGTTTGTCAAAGATGGTCATTTGTCCAGCTATAAGTTTTCCCAATAGTTTAGACAGTTTGGCAAAAAGAAGTGTATGTACGAAAATAGCTACCGGGAAATTTATGTGATGTAAGTACAATTTGTAGTCACCCTGTATTTTTTATTGTTGCCCGTTTTTCTTTTTTAAATGCATAAGCACCATATTTTTCCGCTCTTGGAACACAACCGTGTATCCTCTGAACCTTGACACAGTAACTCTTAAGATAGTCATAAATTGCAGATGTTTATTGAAAGACGGCTTGTTAAAGCACATGACACACCCTGTAAAAAATGTATATTTAATCCATAAGACACGAACAGATATTCTCGAATAAATCATTCCCATAATGCACGGTTCCCATGAACTCTGACGTTGCTCTTAATAACACAACTTGAGGTGCGGATGTAACAGCCAAAAAGAACGTGCCTATCACAAAGGCTGGTTCCTTATCCTCAAAAATCACCATATCATACTGTTGACTTATTTCTTTTCAACTTTTCACCCTATTCATACATATGTTATATACGATGCTGTGACACATTCTTACAATGTTGGGGAGTGCTCACTTTTGGTTGGGGCTCCTTACAGAATATTTATTACACCTAACTGGAAGTGTATTTGGCTATACACTTTGCGATTTCACAGCTTCTGTGCATTCCATATCAGCTCTGAGCATACAAGTCATAAGGGTGTCGTCTTATTTAAATATTTCAACAAAAAAAGTGTATGTCACGACAAGCGTAAAAGATTGAAGATTCCAGGTGTGACTTTGAAGCCACGAAACTATGACTCAAATGGTAGTGCTTTGTCAAGTTCTCATGAAAGTTAGAGAAGTGTATACACAAAAATTTCACGCAAAACGAGTCATAAATATTTGAATATTGTTGACACAGGGGTAGAAAGTTATTAATTCACCAATAGGAAGCTTTAGAAGTCCCAAAATAATGCAATTTGTCATGCGACTTTGGTAAAACGGTTTTTATTCCCATTTTTCTCATTTGCTTTACAGTTTTCGTGCCAAACATTAATGTATCAAAAAAGGATTTCTTTGGGGAAAGATTTGGAGAGGAGAGGTGAAAATCTTCCAAAAGACACCGGAAAGCCCGTCACCTCCGGTAGTGTAAGATTTTTACTCACTAAAAACACCTATCTGGTGATTAGCCGAAACAGACCACATAGAATCGGGTCCTTTTTCGTCCCCTCCCAGTCTTCCTTAGTAGGGGCAACTGAGTATCTATTATCATATTATCCCATTGTCGCCACTAACCTCTGTGTCCTGGGTGACTGCTAGAATCCCAGCCAGTGTTCCATCTTGGTCCATCCGTTAATTACAACCTTCACCCCTTCTCTACCCACGGCATTGAAGGTTTCCAAGCGGGTAAGCTTTAATCCAGAGCCAGGACATGTTACATCCTCCGGATTAACCGTAGATAACCCTTCGGATCGCCGCACCTGAGGAAGTGCTAGTAACGGTAACGGACATAGTTTCCTGATTATTTCTAATAAATCCCTACGGGAGAAATATGCACTGATAAATACCACAAAAATACTTGTAGCTTGAGGTGAAATCCGAACCACTACATTTTGCCTAGCTGCCAGTAGAATTTAAAGCTAGTGTTCTACACACATATACACACACATAGAAGGTAAAGGGAGGAGGTCGGGAACCAAGGAATACTGCGCAGTGGTTACCCTAGACGTCAAGAACGCCTTTAACTCGGCCAACTAGGAATTCATAAAGAATTCCCTCGTTAGAATGGAAGCCCCAACATACATCTTAAAGATCATATCAAATTACATCATAAACAGGAAACTTAGATATAATAGTGATGCAGGAAAGTATACTATAATGTCTCCACAGGGGTACCACAAGGATCTGTCCTAGGTCCTTTCTTTGGAACGTTATGTATGATGAAGTTCTCAGACTACAGATCACCCAAATAATAGGCTTCGCTGATGACATTGCAATCGTTACAACAGCGAAATACACAAACCAAATAGAGACAACAACAAATGAAGCTATCGCCAAGGTTAAGAACTGCCTGGAGTCTACAGGTCTTGAACTAGCAGAACAAAAGACGAAGGCGATCTTAATCACAAGCCGGAAAACGGTGGAATACATTAATGTCAAGTTGAGCAATTAAACAATCAGTTCTAAGCAATCACTGAAATACCTAGGAGTAATGCTGGACAATATTCTCAACTTTGAGCTTCAAATACAAGCTGCTCTTTCCAGTATGCTGCCAAATATTGGTGGACCCAAACCAGATAGACGAACCCCGCTATTCAGAGTAGTGAGCTCTATGCTTCTGTATGCCTGCCCAATCAAGAAGAAAACTGTGAACAGTCTACAGCTGTGAGGGATGAGCTCTGATGCCCGGGATACACGAGGTTAGTTTTTTAAGCTCAAGCTGAAGCCAGTTATCCTATCCTGTCCCGCGTCCTATCCTGGCTTGCTGTCCTAGTTTGGCACAAGCTAGAGTTGTTTACATGATGCTAGGAAATTTGAAGCCAGTATCTTTGCAGTGACTTAGGCAACAACGCGTGTCGTCACTGTACATTAGCTAATCGGATGCTAGCTTCACCTGCCACACGAAGCTAGTACACAAACCAGTATAGTAAAATCTGTGGTGGGGGACACAACTAGCTCAAAAATAGAACCCCACCCTAATAGACCATCATAGCGTGAGACGCTAGTTTACTAGCTTCCTAACTAGCTTATTAGCCTAGAAATAAAGCTAGTTCTGTTTACACGAAACCGGAGCTCCTAGCTTACTAGCACTAGCTTGCTATCCTAGCTTGAAAAGCTAGCCTCGTCTATCCCAGGCATGAGTGATTAAACACCGTGCCATCGCTATAAAAGTGTTTACATTAAAGAGCATTGAGCGGTGCTCTGTAAACTTTGTCGATGAGCAGAATTTTTTTACAGTTCAGATCAACTTGATTTTGAGTGACGGCTGTGGGCGTTTCACATTAACTGACATGTAACTTTTTGAGAGTGAAGACGATTGAATACTGGTTTTTGAAAATCAAAATCGTTTTGTTACTATTCCTTCTTATCGCGCTTTGCGGGTCGTTCACAGCGAGTAAACCACCGCTCTCGCTTCGCCTTAAGGGACCATAAATGGGGGGGGGGGGTATTAGTCCCGCCACCACAATTAGTCCATTGTATTCAACCTTTGACTTTACCTTTCTGAATTTTGTTAATTCAATAGAACTAGGAAGAAATGTCCTCTCTTCTAAATACATCCACTCAAAGAATATTTGATCTTATTTGATCATAGGCAGATCATTGGCCAATAGAATCTTCCATTAGAAGATCCTTTTTCTGACAGTAAGCGAACTTGTGTTGAGCTCTACATAATAAACTAGACAGTGTCCCGTATTTAAAGCGCTGTCTTGAATACCTTCCTGCTCAGCCTGAAATGAAATTCTTCTATTTTGTTATTAGACTGATGTACTATATATTTATAGCGGTTTAAATATCTGCATGTATAGAAGTTGTCTTCTTAAGAGTGTCTTAACGTCCTAAGTATTCTAACCTCTCAACTTCATTGATTTATTTTATTTACTCACTCCAATTATCAGTTTCGGTCCTAAACAATAAGCACCTTATTCGCTAGTTGGCTAGAAAGTTTTTTTTTACCGGGCAGTCCCTATAAACGAGGAGTCTACATATAAGAGGTTCATAAACTCTTATAACACTTACTACTCATACTAATAATGTTAATTATAAATAGAAACTAGGAGTGGATGCTGCTAGCACTTCCCATCTGGATAAAAATACATTACTAGATAAAATAATGCTGGCTCTTGCAAATAGCATAAACACGCAACTAGCAGTTTTAAACAATAAGCTAGATTCACTTGAGAATAATTTTGAAAAACGTATGCAACAAATAATGAAAAATTTTGAATACAAGTTTAATTTCAATATTCAAAATCTTGACCAACAGGTGTAAGATCTTCAACAGTATAACAGCAATCTCAGTCAGGCACTTACAACCTTACACAACACAAGTTAAGTTCAGCCAATATCTCCCACCACCACCCCACTAAAAAAAATGTGTACTGACCGGATATATACTCTTCCAAAAAAATTATCATCGAAATCAGTCAGCACTTTACGAAATTATACCTGGGCAGACAACAACAAAATACGCGTTGAAATTAGAACCTCTTTGTTTTTGCGAAAACAAACAGAAACATTCATACCGGTCCATGCGTTACGAAATTAGCCCCCCCCCCCCCCCCCCCACCACCACCAGCTCTACTCCGTCCTAGAACCAAGTTTTTTCTGATATAAGTAATGGCGAATCATACTTTATACAATAAAAAGGGAATCATACATATTGGTCGAAGAGTTACGAAGTTAGGTTCCGCCCACACCCACCAACCGCAATCCACCAAGAGCATTTATGACATGGTACCAATCGGGGAGCATACTCTATTCAACAAAAGACAAATTATCGAAATCGGCCTACGCGTTACGAAGTTAGGTCACGCCCCACCCCAACCATAGGATCAAATTTTATCTCATATTAGCAATGGATAATCACACTTTTTTTTACGATGTTGCCAAAGCCTAGCGGGCAACCCTTTGATACAAGGTAAGGGGATTAAGGAAACTTGAATGTCTTGTTTTTTCATTGCTGCGAGCTACAGAGATAGAGTGGAGGGGAGAACTGGTCTGGACCCAAGAACCATGGCATGGTGGTCGTGCCGCTCAAGCATTTGATCCAACTCCGTCTCCATCTCTTTATACAATAAAAAGAGAATCATCCAATCCGATCGACGCGTTACGAAGCTAGCTTCTACCACCACCCACCACCCCACCGTTCCAACAACCAATCGAGGAGCATCTTTGTTCAACAAAAACATCATCTTTATCGGTCAAATATGCATCGAACTTAGAATCTCTTTCTTTTTGGTAAGTCGGTTAAAAATAGAAAGTAATTAAAAAACAATGGCTTAAGACCTTGAATACTTGAGAAGGCGATTAAGAAAATGCAAAAAGTCATACCACAAGGCAATCATCTCGGTCCTCTACTATTCGTTCTTGCCATTGACGACATTGTCCGTCTGATCTCGTACTTTAATGTTCTAATCGCTGATGACATGAAGATCTTCTCTTATATTAAGGATGGTGGTGACGCCGCCCTTATTCAAAAGGACTTAGAAACGTTTCTGTCGTGGTGCGAGCATAACGGCTTACACCTCAATTTTGACAAATGTAAAGCTATGACTTTCTCCAGGACTCCCAATCCTCAAGTTTATAATTACAACTTTGCAAGGAAAGGTCTCCGTCGCGTGCTGTCCGTAACTGACCTTGGGGTAAAACTTGATAGGAAGCTTGATGTTACCCTGCATATTAACTATATCGTGTCTAGAGGCAGTTTAATCTTGGGCTTTGTTAAGCGATGATCTAGAGAGTTTTCGGATATTCCAACATTGATGCATTCGTGCGGTTCCTTAGTTAGACCTATTCTTGAGTATGCATCTCAGGTCTGGTCGCCTTACTACGCTGTTCATTCCAAGCGTATCGAATCGGTGCAGTGTAATTTTCTTAGACTTGTGCTTAGAGGGCTCCCATGGGACGATCCATTTAGACTCCCGCCCTACACCGACCGCCAACAGTTGCTCGGTTTGTCCTCGCTTGAGAAAAGGCGCAAAGTGGCTGACTTGGTGTTTATTCATCAGCTATTGAACTCTAATATAGACTCAGGCTTGCTTATTAGCAGGGTTTCCTTCAGACAGTCCATAACCTTCGAAGACCGCCTTTGTTCCATGTTAAACCATCCAGATCAAATTATTAAAAATAATTTTGATTTAACTCTTAGTGAGGTGTTTTCCTCTGCATGCTGGTGTGGGATTCTACAGTGCTTAACAGATGATCGTCAATTCTTGCAGCCAAAAATCTAGTTCGGCAAGTATTTAATATTTCCATTGAAATAATATACAGGGTGTACAATTTATTTATTTATTTAAGCTTAATACAAGCTATAACATAAAAAATACAAAAATACAAGCTAAAACATAATACTAATCCTACAAGCTATAATAAATGATAAGTAATAATAAATAAATAAATAGTATAAGCTACAATATGAGCTATAAATATAGTAGATACAGGCAGAATTAAGGAAGGCGATCAAGATCAGAATGGGCGGGATCTAGATATGTGAAGGGATGATTTATTCAGATGGAAGTCAAAGGAGGAAAGGTCGTTGACTTTTCGTAGCATCCTGGTAATTGGCTTGCTTGGACCATAGTTTGTGCGATTGCGGTCGAGTCGGAAAAGTGGATTGGACCTAAGGTTACGGGGATTGGTGTAGATGGGTAAAGATTGCAGATTGAAGGGCAGTCTATGGCACCAGATAATATATAAATGAAGAGAATATCGAAAGCATCACGTTGTTTACTTAGAGGTTGTAAGTTGATCAGTTTCAGACGGTTTTCATAAGGTGGAAGGTTGAATCAGTCTACCCACGGAAGATCACGTAGAGCGAAGCAAATGAACCTACGCTGGACAGATTCAATCCTATTAATGTGAGTTGTTTGTGTAGGTGACCATACCTGGCTGGCATATTCAAGAAGAGGTCTAACGAAGGAGATGTTGAGAGATTTCGAAACATAAGGATTGGAGAACTCTCTAGACCAGCGCGGAGTTAGCTCTGTTAATTATACTGTCAATGTGGGAACGGAAAGACACTGCAATATCCCGAAAAGTACACAACGGATCAAAAATTTTTAAATTTAAATTTGTTCGTACCGGAGGGGCATTTAATGATATAAAACTCGACCCCCCCCCCCCCACCAATTAAATGAATTTTTACTCGAAAATGCTTAGGTTTACAGAAAAATTGCATAGGAGCAAAAGTGCTTAGATTTCTTCAGGGAATCTGATAAACAAATTTTAAAAAATTTTTTACTAAATTTGGTCAGTTCCCTGTATAAATCTAAGCACTTTTACTTATTTGCAATTTTTCTGTAAACTTAACCATTTTCGATTAAAGTATCTTTAAATTTCCAAAGTTTTCAATTTTGTCCCTCAAAAATCTAAAAAAATTGACGTTTTCATAAAACATGTTTGTGACAAAAGTTGTTCATGTTTATGCAAAAAATATGAATCCGCAAAAAAAATTAAGTTTTTTATTCCCCACCCAACACCTCATAGGAGGTGAGGGGTGGGGGTCGAGTTTGGTATCATTGGATGTCTCCAAATGATCCAATTGATCCAATGTATAGTTTTCAAGATATTTCAGTGTCTTCAGATAAATTGAACACCGTGTATAGTGTTACTAAAATATTATTGACAAGTTGTGTGTGTATCAAAAGTCTTGAAAGTCGTCCATACGCTGCATTCCTACAATGTATTAAATTCCCTTCTGCAAATAAAGCTTGAAGTAATCGATAAAATTGAAAGTATTTGTCCAATAAATCACCAAATTCGGAGCATTGTTTTAATTTGCAATCAGTCATTAAATGACACACTTATTCGTTCTTTCATTTTCACATTTTCAATACCAATATCTCTGGTCGGTGCAAAACTTTTGCAGAATTCAATTAATATTCGCTTGCAGCATGCACTTAATTTGCATCTTGAAATTTGTAAAATCTCTCGATAAGGAAGCTCTCGACCAGAATTGTTTGCATTTCATATCTTTCTTTCAATAAATCATTCGTTGAGCTCAACTTTGGCCATTAATCAATGTTCACTTCCGGTTGAATTCGTTCTCTCATCTTGCCATTTTTGCCGTCAGGACCATTTTTTTATTTCGCGAATATCAAGGTAAAGAACTCATGAATAGTATCGTGTTCTTTCATTTGGAATAATGAATTCAAGCTGGATTTTCGAAATTTTTACTGATTGCAGTTTTTTCAGGATTCATGTCATTTCAATTTAAAAATTTCTTGAATTTTTTTTTTTTTTGCAAACTGTGCAATGAATGTTAAGAGGACTAGTAAAGGACTCCCAATTCAGACTCTCGTAGAAGTAATTAAATGGATCCAATGTTTTGTAGTACTATATACACAACGGAGTGTTGCAATTTTCTGTTGCCAGAAAGTATTATACGAAATGAGAAAACTTAATTAGGTGAAAACTTTTTGGTGATATAACCTAGTCTACCTTGGGCAAGTTTTGCGGAATGTGCCACAGCCGTTTAGTTAATTAAAACAGAAAGGCTACAACTAAAGTTTATAATTGCTAGAAGTCTGTGGAATAGCCTCTGATGTATTTACCTTTTTAATGGGTAACTTGTCATTTTTGGGCACTTACTACAACGAACGAGTGCTTTACTTAAGAACAAGAAATCGATTATAAGAGTTTAGGTGTCCATTCACAGTGTTTTTTTACCAAGAAAAGAAGACTTTGTCTTTCAATTAAAAATGAACTTAACGTCTTTCTGAATATTGGGCTATGTGTATTGTTCAAAGAGAGTTTCTGATAAAGTCTTATATTTTGAACGACAAACCATTTCATTTGTCTTATACAAATATAAGAGTATCGCGACATCTGTCTGAAAACCGAAGTCTCTTAGTTGAAAGTTGAAATCATCTTAATACACTCTGCTAACGAAAAAAATTGGTTAAGATCATGTTGACAACAGGGCACGCACATGATAGGATTCGGAGAGTTATTTCTAAATTTTACATAAAGTAGTTTTGCTAGAATGTTTGGTATAATTTCTATTAAAATTACTAACTTTAGGCTATATTCTATTGTTTTTTTCAAATATTTGTCATGAATAGCTTTCATAAATGGATGGGTTTGATACGGATTTTGAAAGCAAGTAAATCGTGGTTGAATTGTTGAAAACAAACATTTTTTACAGGAAGATCTCAACACGAGCAACCGCGAAGGAGTATCTTTTACGGCATCCTCGGAAACTAGGACACTAGTTGCTAGTCCTATTTTGAGACTCATTTCAGGCAACTACGATTCCCAACACTTAGTCTAATAACATCATCGTGCGTGAGTTCCTCCCCAAAAAAAAGTTGTCGTTCTCCTTCTACGATAAAAAAGCATCAGCGAGGTTATCTTCTGTTTTTTAATACGATGTGGCCAAAGTCCAGGGGACAACCCTTTAATGCATGGTTTTGGCCGAAAGGGAATTTAGGGTAAGGGAAGTGAAGAAACTTGAATGTTTGTTTTTACATTGCTGCGAGCTAGAGCACAGCGACGGAGTGGACCTGGTCTCGAACCTAAACGAATTGATCCAACTTAGTCCCTTATACCAATGTAACTTAACTACACTCTAAATTGACTCACATTCTCACTGGCTCAACGAATTTCTGTTTCGACGTGGTCTGTTAACCAATACTTAACTCAGTGGTAAAGTTGCATGCGTTTTTAGTCCTCAGTTCCGGGTTATTCGCAAGGACCGATACTTTTTGGTTTTAGATGCTCCTGTTGGCGGGAGAGTGTTATCTGCCGTTCGTCCTGACATTTGGTGCAACTAATTTAGAGGTTACCTCATTAAAGCGTTTATGTGGCTAAGGTTTATATTCCTCCTGGCTCACAACCTAATGCAAATGAGTGGTTGGCTCAGTTCGTCGATGGACTTACCGATGCGTTACTCTATCCTAATGACTTGTTGCTCTTCAGGGTTTATAACTTGCCTGCTGTCGATTGGATACCGTCGGCTGAAGATGGAGGCATTATTTCTTCTCAGCATGTGTCGGCTTTCATCAATAGTGTAGCTTCTTCTGGCCTGACATAGTCCAGTAATGTACCCAATAACTCGGGCAAATCCTTGGACCTGGTTTTCTCCACGAACCCTGATGGCAATAATGTAAGGCGTTGCTTGACTCCTTTGGTCCCTGAGAGTTCTCATCGTCCGCTACTTTAAGGACATTGATAAGATGGCGACTTTTTTTTTACGATATTGTCTTTCTTATCAAACAGTTTTCAAACATGTCAACCGTGTATTGATAATTCATTGAAACATTGAACAAACTTTAAGAAATAAAGCCTGGAAGAGGTATTTCTCCTCAATGCTCCCAGTATTGATAGGCTGGCACTTGATAATCAGACGGTAATCAGGTGCATGGATAGCATAACGTTCAATGCAGCTCTAACGTCCGCATCTCTGCGTCCACAAATTCAACGCGTGTGCGTAATTAAACGACGTTACACTAGCGTGGCTGAGAGGGCATGTAGAGGTCGAAGTAGACGAAAAAGCAGAAGAGCTGAATAAGCCGGGCGCTGCTTCGAGTTTCCAATTTCCGGAACCATTCACTGCCTTAGGCGCAGGCTATTGCAGACGAGGGAGCACTGAGAAAAGCGGACTGTCGCGAACATAGGGCATAACAATTTCAGCTCTCATCTGTCACTGAGATGACAAAGGGTAGTATAGAAAATATTTGAAAAGAATGAAAGAGGACCTTGGATGTTGGGCCCTAGCAATTTTGGAAGTTTGTAAACTCCAATCGCTCCTCCGGTGGATATCTTTTGTCGTTAAGACTTCACGGTGTTAAAAGTTCAGACCCACCTAAGATTTCTAATTTCTTTGGTAACTTCTTTAAGGCTGCCTTTTGCCATGTCGACAGTTTAATTGATAATTATTTGACTAACTTGCCGAAGCTGCTGCCGACTTTATTACAGAGTAAAAGGACCTTATACTTAACTTATTTATTTACAAATTCATCAATTACATTACTACGTCGGTGGGGTAAGTGACAACGTGTCAGTCTGCCAATCCGGAGGTCTCAGGTTGGAACCCCACCGGTGGTGAACCATGGTTGTTTTGTGCTGACAACAGATTACGATAAAAAGGCCACGGTTCGGAATCCACTTTAAATTGTAGGTCTATTTGCAATCGTTGTCTTGATTCGGGTGAAGTTCTTCCAGCGCCCCATGCTCAAAAGGGGTAATGGGAACTTGAGAGAGAGAGGGAAGATCAATGAAAGGAAAGAACAGAAAAGTCAAATTGAAAATCGTAACTAGGCCGTCCCCTAGCAAAACTGCTAGAGAGGTGAAAGGGTGAAAGTCAATGATTGAATGATGATTAAAATAAAAACCGATGAAGAGCATGGCTGGATATGCTTAGTGTAGGTTTCTGTAGCCATTAACTTGGTCGGCTCTATCTCGTAAACTATAGCCAGCCGTATAATTTTTAGAAGTAATTTCAAACTAAACCTAGGATACTACCTAGGTGCAGATTTTTCCAAAATCGCTTTCAGGATGATATTAGAGCCAACGCGAAACTTGCTAAAACAAGAAATCTCATAATGATTTTACAAAGGGAATGTATCAGCGATACCCCATTCGATGAGGTAAGTTAAAATTTATTGTTCATCCCTACTTTACATGTAGGAAAGAAACCCTAAAATGCTTTCAAATATGTTAATAGGTATCTTTGTAGCAAATGTAAATAGGTATCTTTGTAGGTATAGTTATCCATATGTCTGCCAAATTTCAGGGCTGAAACCCTAATAGTCTGTGAATAAAATGAGTATGACATATAGACAATTATAGAGAAACTATAAGAGTCCCTTGTTTGTTTTGGAACCCTTAAAACGATACATTGGTTACGGTCGGTGTTTGCCATAATTATTGCGATGTCGAACAATAGAAAACCATGACTCCTCAAGAGGTCCTGAAGGCATTCCTTCCTTCTTTGTAAAGCGCTGCGAGCTGTCTCTTGTTTCCGTTTTATTTAATTTATCTATTATTAGTGGCGTTTTTCTGAATCTTTGGAAAGCTTTTTTTGAAATGTTTGATGTGCTTTTCCCTTAACTTTATATGCTATCTCACTGTGTTCCTTTGGCCCTTTACAGAAACATGGACCAATCAGTTAATCTAAAGGGACAATTCCTTGCTATTTTACTATTTCTAAAATGCCTTTGTTAGAAGTTTATCATATTTAATTTTCTAAAGATCACTCTATATATTGTACATTTGATTACTAAAGAATTATAAAAAACTACCAGCCAAATCTACTTTGCTTATAAAATCCACTTAAGTGGAACAGAACTTTATAATCCCTCAGCTAAGTTTTTTCCATTAGCCTCAAAATTAATGAGATAGAAAATTGATTTTGTCGTTTTAATCGATTTCTGCTAAAGTCTTCTGGAAGTAATAATCGAGTCCTTTAAAATTTCTTCTTAAGTAAACTGCTTTTATTAAGAGATTCCTTAGGAAAAGAGGTATTCGTTTGACAAGTCTTTTAACAACTACCAGAAAAACTATGGCATGAACGTGGGTCTTGTGACCATTATCAACTCATTTGTCTTGCTTCTACTTTACTACTCAGAAATAAGACGCTGACAGAATATGACAAGAAGCAAAAACTTCTGATATAATCCGGAGATACATAAACTTCTGACTCAGCAATTAATCATAAAATGTGTTCTCACATTAATATGAAACAGACGTGCTCCTTCTGTTTGAATTACATTATCTGCAGATTGATTAGGCTCCAAAAATTACTTTTACAAATATTAGTTTTTCGATTTTTTGATGAATTATTCTATATAAGTACTGAGAGGTTGTAGGAAAACCTTCGCACATGGGCAGGTTAAAGTGGGCGGGATAAAGTCGCCGAAGATTATTTGTGTTCCAGAAGAAGGAAACCTATGAAAAAGAGATTTAAGAAATGCCTCTATGAGATAAAGATATGCTATTAAGTCGGGTAACAGAATTTTCAACAAGGAATCTAGGTCTGCTTATATGTATATAGCTGAAAATCACCAGCATTGATATGAACTGATAGAGACTGTTACTTTTAAAACGGCCATCGTTGTTCCTACGGAAACCCAGTGGCAATCCATTTTGTGATAGTATTTAGTATTAATTTCATCAAAATAAGCCAGAATTTGGTTAAACATGATCTTTTAGACATGAGTTTTTGCAAGAAAACAGACGAAGACTTCAAAGTCGAAAGTTACCTACCTGTAAAGCCTGTTGGACTTTCGGAATAGGGATAACGAAATATTTTTTTAAATCCGTCTAGAACTGTTGCTAGATTAAATATGTTTTTCCAAGATTACGGGTATACTTATTGAATGACTCCTGTTTCGTACTGTAATTTTTAATCAGGTAACCAATACACATGGTGTTCCACAGAGTATCCATCTTGGTCCACTACTGTCCGTAATCATTGAATTTTTCTTATTGGAAATTTTTTTTTTTGTATATTCGCTAATATTCGTGCCTTCCACTAACTTTTATCGTCAAAAGTGCTGATGTTATTATTTCGGACAGTTTCCAAGAACCAGAGAGAGATTTCCTATCTTTATATTTTATTAAACTTGATTTTTAACTACATATTTTGATAACCTTGCAATAAGTATGGCGCAACCTGAGTATTCGTTGATCGGAGAACGAACAACGAAGACTTTACTATTCACTTATCAAGGTGAAATAATTGTGTTCGAAGGCCGAAAAAGGAAAACCTTTCATTTTTTTCTGGCGCTTTCAGTGCCTACAAATTTCAAAATCAAACCCCAAACGAAACAGCCTAACATTAGCAAGGTGTCTTCAAAGAAGCTATGTGTCTTAAGATAGATAGAGGAATTTATTTATTAATTTACTTATTCAGAACAGATTTGTCAATACTGACTACTAGACAAAATAATATAAAATATGTAAAGTTAAACTAAATATACCTTAGGTGAACTTAGGTTGAACAGTTGGCAAAGGCAAAGCATCGGGGTAATAGACTCATGCATGCAAGGAGAAGGAGTGGGCACCCGCCTTTTTCGCTTTCGAGTCCAAAAACCTAGTACTCGACGACGCATATGTTGCTGAACATCTATTCTTACAGCTTTTCGGAGAGCCTAATGGCATTCCTGTTCCTTCTTTAAAAAATGTCATCCTTTTTGTCTGCATTCTTTGCTATTTATTCAACCTGTTCTTCTTGTGCGTCAATTTTTGATTTTGTTTTTCTGCCTGAGGCCTGAATCTCTGAGTTCGAACTCTTTGGTCACGAGTTCCACGTTTTTCGCCATGATTGTCACCTCTTCTAGTTGGGTGCCATTGTCGGTAAAAATTCGCGAACCAATTGGCAATTGTAGAGGCATCGTCACTATTACAATCTCGACAAATGAGAGAAAAAGCACAGGCGTCAAATTTATGCTTGGAGTTTATAAACTTGCAGAATTCTTTAGAGTAAGAAAAAATCGCCATGTGAGACCTACAGCTGAGAGGAAAACCGATGACAAATATCAGAATATGACAGGTAATCCTCGTGACTCCATGGAGCACAGAACTTCTTCCAAATTTTGCTTCTCAAATTCCCCAGATGTCACGAGATATCGTCAAGCCAGGAACAAGACAAGTGAGAAGCTCCAGAACTAGAAGTACCAATAGAAATACATGACAAAACAGGCGAAAAGGACATCATAAAAGGCGCCCAGAGATAGATCAACGTCACACTGCCCAAATACGCTCGACCAATTGCAAGTCAGGAGCCAGTTGTTGACGGTCGCGAAGTCAGCCCGTTTTAAGTTGAAGGAGCAGTCACGAGGTTCACAGGAAGACATTTTAGTATCATCGAAGCACATAACAACATAGCGCGTGATTATGCAAGGATGCGAAGGCAGACAATCCCTCACTCACGTACCATCATGGTTGGACGGAAACACAAGATAAAAAAAACCTACCCCTGTTATTAGCAATATCACAACATTGAAACAAACCAGTCGCGGCAACAAAGTCCAGAAAGGACAAAACATGACGAGGAGATGGCAGAAACACCAAAAATCAAGATGTGATTCGAGTAGGGCAAGCGATTTACTGTCTATGGACGCAACAGCAATTCGCTGAGTGTTTGGGGGGGGGGGGGGGGGGAGCGGTGGGACTTCTACCAGGGAACCTAAGCTGATGCAGGAGAGCTTCAGATCACAGATGCCAGCAATATGCACGACCGAGCACAAGAAATCCTCCCTACCACAGAGAGGGGTATGCAATTCGATCACGGCTAAAAACCGAACTCGAAACCAAAGAGTTCAGAGTTAGAGATCCAACCGCACAATGAGGTTTCAGCCAGATAAATAACTTCAGACTTTCAACCTGGTCTGGGAGCGCAACTCGGTTAAGATGACATATGAGAAGGTGAGACAACTTGAAAGTGCTTTGGCTGAAAGGCAGGACCACTCGGACCTTGGGAATAAACTTCCGGACAATGGATCCACAGTACCATATATCTGGAGAGACGACGGCAGCATAAACGTGATGTTAGAATGGCAGTATCCCTTTCGCTCTTATGCGGACTATTAAATAAGTCCTTTTATATTAATAAATAATAATATAATTAATAAATATTCGTAACTGTAGATTAAATATGGGATAGTTACAATATTAAGTAAGGAAGAGCTATTTGTAAATTAAGTGTACACTGGGGGAAGGACTGATAAGCCTAAAGAAAGAAGTCTCGATCCAGAGGACCCACACCGCAACAACCCATGGGTACGACCTGTTGACAAAAAATTACGCTAAAAAGCTATTGGGGTGTTGCAGAGTAATATTGGTGGTTCGAAATAAAGCTTAAATTGCAGGTTCACTTGTAATAGTTAACATCAAATTGTGTCAGCGTCGCAAAAAAATCTAAAACTAGGTTTAGGCACAACTGTGTTATTGCTTCACGTCGAAAGGGCGAACTGAAAATGCTTTACCATCTTTAAAAGTGTTATCCCTCAGGGTTCTATTTTGGGACCGCAACTTTTTTAAAGCATTATTTAAACCGTGTTTAAATCTACTAAACATATCGTTGATAATTGCTTGTTTGATCCCATATTAGTAGTATATCTCGCATGACCTTTCTTGTCTTTATAAACAATCAACCAAGTTTGGAATGGTCTAACTCATGTATGATATCGGATGACGTTTATGTACGAGTGTTCTATTACGTAGTTTTTCCTATTTTTGTAGTATCTTCTTCAATTCTTCTTCAATTATCTATCGATTTCTGCCTTTTATTAAGAGCTCCTAGCTTTTAGTAGTCAGTTCGGAAACACGCGCTCACATCTGAATGTATAGGGAAGTAGTTGCTATCGGTCCGAAAATTACAGGAAAGTAGGGATCCTGATAAGGTTACCGGCCGTTGCCTATTACGTTATTTTTAGTATGTTGTAACCGTCTTCTTAAGAAATGTTTTCAATTTTTTTATTAGTTTTATTAGTGCACAAATAACTCCAGAATTACTTAAGGAAGAGTTCTTTTGAACTTTAAATCAAAAGATTTTCTCTGTAATATCAATTTTGTAAGAAAGCAAATGCAAAAGTTAGTCATTCTAAAAAGGTTCTTTTAATAGATTGAATTTCGTAATAAGTTACTTCAAATTTACAAGAGAATCCTGCCGATTTGCTTAGTCCTGAAATAAATCAAAACAAAACAAAACTCGATTTTATCTTCAAAATTTGAAATATTACGCCGAAAAATACTTCGAATTTTAATTGAATCAAATACTTTTTAGGCAAACACAAAGCCCACTCAGAATTTTGTTATTCCCTCAAAATTATTAGCATGCAACACAAATCCCTGAAAATTTCTGAAACTCCAATAAATCATTTTTTTTCCTATTCGCAAGATTCGATTTCGTTTAGGTACTTTCAGGAATTTTGTTTTCTTTCCATAAGCTTTTATCATTAAAATCTGAACAAATTCCATCGTAAATTGTATAGGGGGCAACTGACGTTACTTTCCAATTCTTCCTATTCACGGTAGAATTTGCCAGAGGACGTGCCAGGTGTTTACGTTTAAAATTGAAAATTTATTGATTGAATATGAACTTTTTTTTTGAAGTTATGTGTATACACGGGCTTTTCTGCAAACACTGTGTACATTTGAGCAAACATACTTGCCGACAGATATAAATATATTTCAAGTTGAAGTTAGAAAGCCACCGAAAGGGTTGAAAATAAGAAAACAATTTTAAGACCACAGTAGGGTTTTAGACGATGGCTTCATATGAATGTACTTTAAAGGATAGAAAACTGGGCTTATTGCAGGTAATGATTACTTCTAACAAGAGCTGGGTTTTTTTTAATTAATTAAAACTGATTTTTTTACTTGTTTCAAACTTTATATTTTTATTTTTCCGATACGCGTATTTCAAATACAAACTAATTCTGGTGCTTAGATATGCTAAGATTTTCGAGTTTCACATCTTCTTTCTGTTTATATACAATATTTAAGTTGCCAACATTGGTACTATTTACGGTTTCATATAAATGTTTAGCTACTATTGAATCGAGCTTATTAGTTTTTGATGAATTTAGATGTTCCTTAAACCTTGCAATTGCCTCACTCGATTACAGAAGCACAAAAAAAAGTTTTTTGTCGTGAACCAGAGGGTAGACCCTATAATTCTTAGGGGTCTTTTGGGGGTAGCTGAAACCGAATCCGACCATGAAAAACGATTTCAATTGCCCATTTTCCCACTACAACCACCTTACAACCCCCCCCCCCCCCCCCCTAAGGGAATGAATTTTAAATTTACTTACAAAACTAAGACGTATGTGTATTTCTATGTTTTTTTGGGGCGTTGAAACAGAAAATGACTAGAAAAAATGCTTTCAACCCTTTCCTTACTCCCTAGCACCCCCTTAATGAAACCTGAATGGGATTGAATTTTGAATTTTCACACAAAATTAAGATGTATGTCTATTACTATGTTTTTTGAGGTGCTGAAATCGAAAATGACTAGAAAAAATGCATTAAACCCCTTCTCTACTCCCAAGCACCCCCTTGATGTACCCTGAAGGGGGTTGAATTTTGAATTTTCACACAAAATTAAGATGTATGTCTATTTCTATGTTTTTTAAGGCGCTGAAACCGAAAATGACTACGAAAAATGCATTTAACCCATTTCTTACTCCCTAACATCCCCTTAATGAAACCTGTAGGGGGTTGAATTTTGAATTTTTACACAAAATTAAGATGTATGTCTATTACTATGTTTTTTGAGGCGCTGAAACCGAAAATGACGAGAACAAATGCATTAGACCCCTTCTCTACTCCCAAGCACCCCCTTGATGTACCCTGAAGGGGGTTGAATTTTGAATTTTCATACAAAATTAAGATTTATGTGTATTTTTATGTTTTTTGAGGCGCTGAAACCGAAAATGACTACGAAAAATGCATTTAACCCATTTCTTACTCCCTAGCACTCCCTTAATGAAACCTGAAGGGGGTTGAATTTTTAATTTTCCCACAAAATTATGATGTATTGTCCTCTTTCTTTATTTTTATTTCTAATAAGTTTATATACCAAACTTTCTACATAACCATTGTTTTTTTGCAATTACCTTATTTATTTCAGATTCTTTTTCAAATAATTCATATGAAAGGGGGATTTTGAACAGTCTTTCAATCATGGAATGAGAAGTAGATAATTTTACGCAATAAGGGTGGTTCGAGTTTGCCGGTATAATTACATCAGAGTACGTAGCTTTTCTATAAATATCAAAAGCAAAGCGGTTGTCCTTTACTAGTATTTTTAAATCTTAAAAAATTTATTTCAGCATTTTAGTCTTTTTCTACCGTAAACTAAATACCTTTATTTCGTGTTACTGCATTCATTATTCTATTATAATAAGCCAGCAAAACGAACATACCAGCAGAGCTGACCTAATCCCGTGATTCGGAAGATTCTGGATAGACCAATTTAATCAATTCCGCCTTCATCGGACATACCAAATGAACATCAGGATTTAATAGGTCATTGGACTTACCAAAGGACCGACAAACACTCAGGTTTTACTAAAATCCCGGACATACCACAGATAAGTAATAAAACCTTTATCCACATTCACAATTGGATAACCCACCCAATAAGCGGACATTTATTATTTACTTATTTATGTCTACATGATAACAAGATCCTACTGAGTAAGCAATATAAATGTCAATGAATTGAACACAACCATCCTCAAATTAACTTATATAAAAATATACCAAAATTACAAACCAAAAAATTCAAAATCCATAACGTTGAGCCTATAAAATAAATAAACAGTTTAATTAGAAAACTGATAGAGCAAAGATTAAATAAAAGTAAATAAATAAAATAGATCCAATATAAATCCGACAAATCAACATCAATCCGACATCATTAAAATTCCTTGAACAACTGGCTATAGGTTTATGCTGACGTTATGTAGTCCTATGCCTATAAACAAAAAGTAAATTTCTATACCGTTGAGAAATACCTGGGGCACAGATGGTAAACAGAGCAACAAGGTCACAAGAACAAGTTCTATAGCATAAGCAATCCCGAACAAGCAATATTGAAGCAATCGTATGTCTACAAGATATAGACTGTAAACCAAGCAGTTTACACCTGTACGCATAGAAAGGAAGACCATTCGTTCAATTTAACTTACGAAGAGCATACCGGGTAAATGCTGGCTGAATGGACTTAAGACAGTTAGATGTGATATAGTGTAGTGTAGGGCTTCTAAACTACAGAAACATATTACACAGCTCCACAAAAAAATTAAAAAAAACTATGTTTGCTATGTTTACTATATGTTTTCGAGGTCGCTGAATTCGAATCCGAGGTCCGTTTAACCTCATCACATCAGGATTTTCCATAACCTCAAAAATTAGACCAAAAACCCTTATAATCCCTTGAATTTAAAACCCCATAGCCCCATCATACCAAAAACCCCAAAAACCCTAAGCCCTTAACCCCCAACCCCTCAACCACTAAACCGCATAACCCCATAATCACATAATTTCAAAATAAAAGCGGCAAAGGTCACAATACGCTCCTGATTTCCGAAGTTAGATAGGCAGTTCGACAGTTCATAACATACATAAAATCCTGAAGTGATTGGACTAAACGGACCTCGGATTCGGATTCAGCGACCTCGAAAACATATAGTAAACATAGTCAGACCTCATTATTAATTTTTTCAATTTTTTTTTTGTGGAGCTGTGTTATACTACTGAACGAACCAACGATATATTCAATGATTTCAGAGTGTGAGGGTCAGAGAAATCAGTAGAATTGCGCTTAATAAAGACAAGCATTTTAGTAGCTTTGCATGAAATATAGTCAATGTGAATATTGGAAGTGTATTTGCTATCAAAATACTTACAGAGATTGCAAATGTTAAACGGTCGACTTATGATAATGTTATTGATCATGCAGGCAAAGCAATTAGGTGAACGCATGCGATGGAACGAAAATGATTTACACTTATCAGGATTAAGTTCAAGGCCATTGTTTGTACACAATTCTTCCTGAAGTCTATAACAATCTGATAACTCCTTGATGATACAAAACAGCTTAAGGTCATCAGCATAAAACAAAACTGAGGCAAAAGAGAACATCTTGATCACATCATTTATAAGAATTATAAAAGGAAGGGGACCAAAATAACTTCCCTGAGGAACACCGGATAACGATGACGACCCATTGAGTACGAAAGAATCCATTTTAATAAAGAAGAATGAAACCCAAAAGCAATCAATTTCCTTTTTCCTACTCGATCAAATATCTTAACAAAATCAGTATATATTGTATCAACGCAATAACCATTCTCAATTCCATTGCTAACAAAGTTCTTAGAAATTACCAAATTGGTTGTATTGTCGACCTTCCATTAACATAGCCATGCTGTTGTGTGACAATAATCTCTTTAAGGTGGAAATATTGTTTATATTTTACAAGACTTTCAAAGCACTTGGTAAGAAATTGGCAATACCAAAGCCTGACTTTTTCTTCTTTAGAAGGATAAAAGGAAACCTCTGGACACTAAAGGGTTCATCAATACCTACGAAGTAACGCTAATTACTTTAGGAATTTTGTGTACATTTTCCCAGAAGAGGTATTATTAAGGATCATAAAGGGACCAAATATTTGGGATTGTCTATTTTGGCGATTTTTTCTGTCCGTTCTAGAAATTTTGGAATTTGTAAATTGGTTATTACCAGCAAGATGCACTATCCAAAAAAAATTTTAATTGCTTGTTAAAAAACTATTTTGCGTCCTCGGTTTACAAGCACAAAAGTGAAAAAAAATTAATTATACCAACTGACAAAACTGAAATTTCGAAAGAGCTTCAATGAAATAATTATTTCTTACATTTCTTTTACTTAAAGCTTTTCACTTAATTTTTTTTTACTACGCTTTTACGTAATTTCCTTTTCCAATGCTTTCAACTCCACCCAGAGATGCAATTTAATTTATTCCGGAAAATGTTATGAAGGATTTCCAATTAGCTTGCAGCTGAGAATTTTTATTTTATTTACAGAAATAGGTTTTATTTCAATTGCCAGTGGTACATTTTCGCAATTTTATGGGAATTACCCCAGTCGGATTTAGATATTTAAGATACTCATCTCGTGGGGTGCACACATTTGTATTAGTGAACGATCTCAAAGTGTGGGCATACACTGTCGGAAATTGAATCTAATTGCTTTAGAATTGATTTTCGGAAAATCCAGTAGGGTGTCCGGTATACTCTGAAAGTATGCTCCTTTGAATATTGTCTGTAACTAAAATTGTACAGGAACCACACATTTAAGGCTATATAGTTTGGGGATTTATTTTGAAAGCTTGTGCGGTTGCTAGATAATATATTTGCACAAGAACAGAGCAAATGAGTTTATATGGTTTAACAAATGAAATGTTTTAGAGAAATTTTAAAGGTCGTTATTTCTTCATGGAAAGTGAA
Organism: Leptarthrus brevirostris; assembly: GCA_964036015.1. NCBI lineage: Eukaryota > Metazoa > Arthropoda > Insecta > Diptera > Asilidae > Leptarthrus > Leptarthrus brevirostris. The sequence continues at coordinate 152,780,303 of OZ038372.1, read as the reverse complement.
ATTATAGGGAGATCAATGAGAAAAGATAGTTTGTTATCCTCTTTTCATCCCCTTTCCAGAATGGATTAGTGTATCTTTACGTATGATTATTATTAATTTTTTAAATTTTGTAATCTTCGTTTTTTTTTCAAAGTTTTGAAAAACTCCTGAGTTAAAAGAAGACTCGCCCATTGGTAGTTTGAAAAAGGCCCACACAGCATCAAAACGCATGTGTAGTACCCAAATGAGGCACGGTACGCCTGAGCAAAAATCCTAATTTTTCAAATACAGCCTGCTGCAGGCACGTATCAATAAAAGAAGCACGAAATAGTCCAAACGAAGCACGATACGCTCATACTTTTTCTAGACTTAAGTTTAAAATGAAAACATTAAGATTATTTTCGTTAATTAAAGAGAGAACAATAACCGAAGCATGCATACCTTTATGGCGGGCACATTTTTAGATGATTGTACCTGTAGCGGGAAGGCATATTTTGCAATTTTCGTACCTGCATCAGAAGTGTGTGTATCCGTGTAGCAGGCGAATCTTTCAATTATCGTATCTGTAACAGTACCGGGCGCATTTGTTCTCTCTTTGCGCTAGTTACGAGCGCATATGTATATACTTTCAAAATTATAAACGAATTTACTTAGTTCGGGCGTGAATATGCCTGCTAAATTATCACATACATTTTTAGGGGAACAAATTCTCTATGAACTGGACCTGGTCAGCCCCAAGGACACGTCCAAATTTTTAATTGAGAACATCAATTTTTTATGAAGAGGAGGAATAACATTTTATATTTAAAACTTTTTTGAACTTTTTTAAATGACCTTGAAAAATTGCGTCAAGGACAAATCGTCAAATACTTTATTTTGGAACTATGAGTGACAAATAGAAATTTCCGGTAGAACTTGTTTGGAGAAAAATGTCTACCAACTTGTTACCTTGCCCCAAAGTCAAAGGCCCCCCAGGGTAAAGTTAAGGGCTAAACATTTTCTAACCAGGAATATATATTTTTTATGCTAGACATCAAATTACATTTAAAGAAACTAAGTAAGTAGAAATTTTTTTTAGAATCATCTTCAGAAATCGCTTGATATTGTTCATATACTTATCTAGCGATAAATTATTTTGTTATTCAAAAAATTTTTAAAGTTTGATTATCGCGAAGAAACTGAGCATTAAGATTTAAGCCACCTTACCATTGTCAAAGTTTTGTGATCGATTAAAGGGATTTGGGTTCCATGTTTTCAATGAGCCGCCTTGCACCTCACTTTTCATAAGAAAACGTCTTTCATGCCGCTGAGTATTTACTTCATTATTTACCATATGACATTCAGGCCGTATGAAAAAATGGCTCCTTGGACTCAGTTGTTTTTGCTGATCGCTTACCGCAACTGTGGTTCGTATTTATAGGCGAAGAAATAGGGTATTATGGTACTGCGTGTTACTGCGAATTTTACCTCCCTAAATAATCGATATTAAGATTGTTTTCTTCGTTTCTACAGACTCATATAAATATTAGAAAGTTACTAGACAGCCAAACGATTACGCTAAATTCTCCAAATGAATGCTCTTCTAACCGCCTTCTAGCAGCTTCTAAAAAGGCTTTTTTTATAGGACTCTGACATTATCTAGTGAAGGAAGACAGCTTAAAGACTACACAAGAGCTTTACAAATCTAGTTCTTTTTAAAGCATTGTAAGTTGACATTCAAGGTGGCTACCCGTAATGGTTTAAAACGTCCAGATCTTTTATTGATTTTACTGCTTTTGGAGGAGAACCATAGATGACGGTCGTAGTAAGACAGGGAGTCATCATAGCGCCTAGTTGAACAGAACCTTTTCCAGGACTTGGTCTTTAAATTTTTAAGGTGTCTCAAACGGCTATCCATCCAGAGCTGGGAAAGACATGGGGAGTCAGAAAACAGGTGTAAAGGACGTTTCAAAAAGAGGAGTGATGGCGGAGAAATCAACCGACCAGTAGTTGAAGAAGCAGCCAGCATTATATGTATGTATGATGACGGAATTATTACGCTTTCCGCCGTTCCTAGCCCTGACATTTTTGTGTCTTGACTTAAGCCTGGCACGTGCAGTGACGGAATGTTGCCTTTCCTTCAGTCTAGTAGAAGTGACACATCCGAAGTGTCCTGTAAGAAAATAAGTGGTATTTCAAAGCCCTACGCATTCTTCCTTTTGCCCGCTGACATTTAGATTGATGTTGCTTTTCTCAGTGGTAATTTTTGGCCCAATACCAACCTAGCAGTCGTCCAATCTCCCACTTGAAATAAAGGTTAAAGCTGTCTCCCTACTACTAAAATGTTTGCTCTTTTTAATTTGTTGTTATTTACCTCCTGATTTGACTAATGTTGGTCGTAGTCGGTATGACATTCTAATTCGACAAATGTTGGGGTCAAGGAATGAAATTATGACGATAGCTTTCTTCTCCATGACTTAACTGAAAGACAGTCTCAGTTCCTTTACACCTTGGTTAGCTAAGCTTAGCAACTCTCACTATGTATATTCCAGTGCCAGGTATTTCGGTTTAATTCTGGATCCCAAACTGATCTGGAAGCTAAACATAGAAGAGCGCATAAAGAAGGCATGTATATCCCTCGATACCTCCAGACGTACCTTTGGTAAAACATGAAGACTGCAACCTAAGATAACGCCTCACCTACCGCTTGCATCGGAACTACTGGTGCCACATGCAACATCAGCTTAGCACCTAGAGGATTGGCCGGTGCCTCAACTGCTACATTACGCCTGTCATAATTTTTGAAAAAGAACTAGAAGGGAATGAATAAAGACGGAACCGGCCAGCAACTATGATACCGTAATATTCACGGATGCTTCTTAGTTGGAACAAGATGTTGGCGCAGGAGTGTTCTCTGAGACACTGAATATATCGAAGTATTATCGTCTACCGAACACATCGAGCGTCTTCTATGCGGAGGAGCTTGCGATTATACCGATAGTCATGCGGCCATTAGGGCGCAACTCTACAACGTGCCCATATTGAAGATAATTGTATTCCACTAGGCTTCCTTAAGAGGGAATTCATTCTGCATTCCTTGGCACTGGCAAATGCCAGATGTAGATACCGAGAGCTGTTATTGCAAAATTCACTGCTGACGAAAAAGACACCATTATTCACCGTCTCTGGAAATGTCCGGCTCTTCTCACAGTCAGAAAAAGGCCTATGGGGCAGTACTTCTTTGAAAACCTGAAGACAATCTCGGGGGTATGTAGCCATTTTCTTAAATTCCTCCGGTTGGCTTTAGTTCCTTTTTCCCATAATAATCTCAGCAGACTTCAACCATGATTTCAGATAAGCATCAGGGTTGTGAATAAACTAAGTCCAACAAAAAACCGGGTCTTACTGGTTATGGCGTCAAAATGGCGCTATAATGGTGGGTAAATTGAAGTGTTACTGTGGTGGCGACGCTCACCATCTCAATGAGCAACATTTTTACTTTAGAGTAGCCGATTTTGTCGCTTTGAGCAAATGTCTTGTTAATATAGACTTCAACACTAGTCTATCTGGAGGGGATATTAATAGGAACATATCAGTTTGCGGTTTGCTCGAGTTAGAGGTAGAGACTCTGCTATTCCCTGGTTTAAAAGAGAATTAAAAACTCTTCAGAATAGGAAAAAAAAGACTTTGGAAAGGCCTTATCTTTCAGTAAGGTCTTATCTCACTCTCTCATTGTTTTCGAATTAGCAAGACTGGGTTTACCTCCCTCATTCATTAAATGGGCACAGTCATATTTATCTGATAGAGAACGCTTTCGTGGAACACTCTCTAAGACTTTCGTAGCTCCTCGTATATAATTTTTAAAATAAAGTATAGAAAAATTAGTTAATTGAAAGATTATCTTCGTGGTAGAACATGCATTGTAATACCTTTAGTGATTGTTTTGACAACATTGTAAAATTCAGTGCAACTTCTAAATACTAGTGTTATGAGTTGATTTGATTTTATTTTCGAACACACAAAACCACATATCTCCTTTAACATATTGCAACAGATGTTCTTCAGTGGTGTGAGGATTGTTAAAATATTTCTCCAGTCGGCATTCAATATATTTACATCCTTACTGTAAGATCTGGACCTTTTCATAAGGCGGAAGTATAGAGAAAGACACAAAGACCAAACTCAAGTAACTTATAAGTTGCTACAAAATCGAAACTTGAATAACATTTAGAAATTCAATTTTGGACTGATACAAATTCTATGAACAAGTTTCTTACCGTTCGATAATTCAGAAAAGAGTTCCTGCACGATACCGACTTTCGTAGAGATAGAGTAACAAAGTGCCATTGAGGTATGCATGTTTTCACCAACGTACATATTGCATTCACTTGCTGTTAGTCTTTCCGCAGAAAGTGCTTGAATAAACCGACAAATGTGTTTCAGTATTCCTGTCTGATGAATCCCATTCATCACAATGTTTCGCCGGCGTCCACAATTTATCTTAAGAAAATTTGTGAGTGTTTTTTGTTCGTCAATTCCGAGGTTAAATAAGAGTTTCTAACTAAAAACGTTTTTGCAGTAAGACCTTCTAAAGATGGAAGACGCCACAAACTGGTGCACATTATCTGATTGAATATTAAGTCCGTAAATAAATGCTTTCTATCTGCAGCATCTCTGCAGATAGATGCATCTCTGTGATGGCAAAAACTCATGTGGCTAAGTAAAATGGTTTGGTCGAAAATTGAAATTGGAGATTTTGCGGTATTGATGTTGGATAAGGATTACTAAACTTCGATTTGAACTTTATAATTGAATGAATCAGAAACGAGCACTTGAAGATTTCAAATTTGTATGGAACTGAGGGCGGAAATGGAGTAAATATCCAAAATGTCTCTCAAGTAAGTAAAAGAATATTATATCAAAAAGAACCTAACAAGTATTCCTACGTATGCACGTAGTTAAGAACAAGTAAAAAAGGAAACGGTAATGAATTCTGTCTTCAAATAGTTTTTCTCTACATTATATATCTAATTTATCGATATTCGATATTCACAGTATTCCAATACTACGGATTATTATATTTTTTATTCAGCCAAGGTAGCTACCTCTAATTAACCAAATGAAGTAAGATTTCTGGGTGTAAACATAGATCAACTTTTAGTTTAAAGGAATCATAAAAATTGTAACGTACATGAAATAATTATTTATAACTATCATCGTGGTGGGTATTATTAACGACAAGTAGACCAAAATAGCAATTTCTATAATTTCTGTCTGTCTGTGCATGTATCACGCGGAAACTGTTGAACGGATTTAAATGAAACTTAGCATATTGGTAGCTTATGTCATGGGTCAATATATAGGATACATTTATATCAGCAAAAAAAAATGAATTCTCGCGGAATAGTAAAAAAAACTTTATCTCAAGAAAGACTTAATAGAATAAAATGAAACCATTATGTTTCTGTTACTCATCAATAGATGTCGCACACAACAATGTTTCTATAATGTAACGAATCTATGCAGCAAAGACGCTTGTGGACCCGAACATACCAAATAGAAAAAAATTTAATAAACAGAAAGGAAAATAATACAGATAATATTATAGAGTGATTTAAATGAAAGGAACTCTCATAATAGTTTTGAGAAAAGAGTTGAGACTCATACAAAAGATTGCAACAAATAGTAGCTGCAAAAAGCAAGGTTCATAATTTGATTAAATAAAAATTAAAAGGACGCGCGATTTCAAAGATTCTTCATACAAATTAGCAGTACCATGAAAGCAATTGAGAAAATTGGAGAACAATTCTATATGTAAAATATAAACCACAAAAGATAAAAAGGATCCTCACAATAAAGGATATTACTTCGGCTTTTTTCAACAAAATTTCTCTGAAAAAGTATTTATCCTTAAATAATCATATAGGCATTATTTAAGGTTTATATGATCCTTGATCCACCCCTGATCCCTGTTAAAATCAATGCTCACAAAGATCTAGATGACTTTCGAGGTATACAGCTCTCTGCCATTAAATTATTACTACTCTCAAAATTTCAGAAACCACAAATTATCAATTATTTTCTCGCGGAATATGAATTAAACCTCATACATGCCATAATGCAATCTTTGATGGCTTGGTCATTTTCCCATATATCCTTAATGTCATTAAAAAAATGTTTGTCTGCTGGTGTTATCTCTTGAATATACCTTTTATTTAAGTAACTGCCATTCGTTTTCGATGCTGTTAATGTCTGGTGAGTTACCACGCCATGGCAAAAGAGATATATTCTTCGGAAATGAGGCATGGTGCCCCATCCTGTATGAAGATGTATCGATCTCCAGTTATCCGAATATCTTTAAAATAAGGCAAAAATTGATCCTCCTTCCTCATGGTACCCTCTACAATGTACAGAGGTCCTGGTCTACTTCCGCTTATAACACCCCAGATCATGACCGTTTATGCTTTATGGTCCATTGAAGACAGGACTCCTCAAACTTCTCAAAATTTGTCGATTCTTCTTCTTCGCTCAAGAAGAAAAATTATGGATGCCTACCTTCTTCCACTGCACAACAGTAAACGTCTTGTGACATTTGGCCTATTGTAGTCGAGTCGATTTCATCCTGGATGTCAGCCTTGGCTTCCTCACTGGTCGTGGACATTTCAGATTGTTTTCTGAATGTCTTCTCCCCAAAGTTTTTAAAGATAGATTTATCCCTGGTGCCGCTAGCTTTTTTTTATATCTTTACCTGGAAGTCTTCTGTGTTGCAGAGTTGTGGATAGTATTTTTCTATCTTCCCTCAATCTGATTTTGCGTGGGCGACGGCAATTTCTTCTCCTCAATTGGGATATTCTCCTTAAGATTTTAACTAATTTAATTAACACCACAGGATATGATACTTCTTCCCTTGCCCTAGTTGTAGAAGAGTACAAATACTTGCCTTTTTGTTGGAGAAATATTATTTTTAGAAATAACACTTTTAATATTTTTTAATAAAAAATGCGGATAAAATTTAGTAAAAAAATAAATATAAACCTTGTGAAACAGTTCCTGGTGGCCTTGGCAATAGATTAAACAAACAATTTTTCAATAAGTCACGTAATTAAAAAAAAACACTTCATTTAATTTGATGGTGCCTGGTTAAAAATCGCACCAAAATTGAAACTTTATCCAAAAAGACCTGGTTTTATAGGAACATGCAGTCAGGTAAAGAAATCTGGTTTTCGCAATTACGCACAAAATTCTAGTGCAACGATTAATACCATTTCCCATTGCAAAATTCGCTCAAAATTCTCGTCTTAATTTAGTTTCGCCTCTTCGGTTGTGGTCACAATAACTACGTGTATACTCAACAAATAATAGTGGGCATTTACTTTTTTGGAATATTGCCAGCCTTGTGTGGTTTACATCTTTTTATTCTCTACATGGATAACGCCACTGAATTTGTCGGGAATTGAGGTTAGCTAATACCCTCGTAAGACATAATTTTTCACCGAGATACACGATCATCATCCAGGCCCGTGCGCAGTATTTGCTCCTGGTGGGGGGGGGGGGGGGAGTTATCTAATGTTATATACATTTTAGGATATTTGTTTAGTAATTCAGTCAAATTTTTCCTAACGAAGAAGTTCAAAAAACTTTGAAAACCCTACTGGGGGGTTGACCCCCCCCCCCTCGTGCGCACGGTCCTGTCTTCATCATCCTGGACCTTATGCTGTCGTTTATTCCGACACTGTAACTTTAACATTTCATGATACTGTAAATCTATTTATGACATTGCTAACTTAGGTCTTGCTAACAGCGTTCCTGTTTCTAAATGTAGCGGCTCGCAGTTAACTCACCCTTTCGTTAATAGCCCGGTAAGGCATTTACACTTAAAAATGAAGACTTCGAAGAGGTTTCGCTCCTCTCTGCTACCCTGTACTACCCTGAGCCAAAACTTTTTCCAAGATTCAAATAGATACTCTCTTCTTCATTACTGAAGAGAAGAGAAGAGTATCTATTTGCATCCCGGAAAAAATTGTGGCTTAGGGTAGTACAGGGTAGCGGGTCACACAATCTGATATGAAGTTATGTTACAATTCTATACAAAAAAAAAACATACGCGTCGAACTAATAGCATCCGTTTTTAGGAAAAATATAGTTAAACTAACATAACGCAACAGTAATACGTTAATGACGGACTACAGGCCACAGGCACAGCCAATGAAGAAAATCCATAAGAAGGCAAGTGTTTTCACTTAATATTTCGCTCTGTGGTATCATCTTCAAATAAGGTGGGAAGAGTTGAAGCATAGTCATATCGTATACGTATGTAAGAGGGTAGAACATTACGGCATACTGTGATGCACTGTGAAACCTTTGAATCATGTGCATCATTATTGATACCGCTTGGAATGCTAGTATAATTCATAGGTCCGGAAAGACTGTTATCGACCACAAAGTGTCCTACCTTATAACGAAGTTTTGATTTCGGTTTTGAAGTGAAGGTGAAGATGAGGTGAAAAGTTGACGCCTACACCACTAAGCGGGTAAGTGGTGTAGTTGTCGTGGAAAATTCAATGACGTTGTCAAAGTTAAAGATTTTACTCTCTACGTGTAAATTGGATGGCATAAAAATACGTTCCACAAGTGAAAAATTGCAAATATAGTTGCGAAATTATCAATCTGGAATTCTATAGTAAAAATTAAAAATATTTTAATATTTTCGGTTTGAACATAAAAGAAAGATGAGAGATGATTTGCTGGTATATTAAATGGGAAATAAATTTGGATACTTGATGAGGAACCTATTGATAAATGGCACCTGGAAGGCTATAAAAGGAGCCGACACTAAGGCATCGCTCTCACTTCTGGAAATTTCTAGAGTGCAAGTCGTGATAGTGTGTAAAGTCAGCAGGATCTTTGTAGGAACATTATTGAAGATCAGGAAATAGACGTAGAAGTTGCAATATGCCCAAGTTTGGTCACTGCAATGCAATTTTTTGCATCCTTTTTTTCTTAATTTTTTTCTTTTCTAATTTTTTATTTTATTTTTTTATTTACTTTATTATGAAATTTTTGAATGAAATTTGTGTGTTTGATTATTGGGTTAAGTTTGTTTTAATAAAAGTGAATAACAAATTTAATATAATTTCAAAGTTTTGTGTTCTTGTTCCGCTACATTTTCAAACACCTACCTGAAGATGCCCTATTCAATACGTTAAGTGAAAAAATATTCAGTACACTTTTAACATATTCCTTAAATCAAATCATTTCTGTTTTTGGGACATCAATCTACGTCCGTATACCAAATTTTATCTTAATGGGTATGTAGATGAGAGGAGGGTCTGTGACGCACAGATAGGAAGACAGATGGATGTACAGGCCGAAATTATAATGATTCATATTTACTACGGAACCCGTAAAACAACGCATCACGTAATCTTAGTTGTTCAATAGTAATACCCTTTGGGAATTTTGGGTTTACTGTTTAGAAACAGCTCTTCTTTTTTTAGAAAGAGTTAAATAATGCGAAGAAGCAAAGAGACAAAAAAGTAGGACAAGGTAAATGAAGAAATGATGTAAAAAAAGATTTAAATAACTCAAAAGTCATCGAGTTTCAATAAAAATAAAAACGGATAAGGTTTTCATTCCATTACCAGGTTCAGGGTTAAATATCCTTTAATTAAATTTGCATCTCTCCCTCTCCATTCGCACAGCAATTTTAATTAATTAATATTATATATTTTTGATGAATGTTTACGTTACTGACCCAATTTTTCCAAAGGTAATCAAACCCAAGTGGATTCTCGATGAAAGTTTCGAAATGGATTTTAATTAAAACGCGGTGGTAATAAATTAACCAAAAGATTTACTTGTCCTTACGAAATGTTTGCCTACATTTCACCAGGGAATATCCTTTAAATCCGCATGCAATTCTGCATCGGAAGAAACTCCATATTCTATGCAAACTGAACTTCCTTAAACTTACCAGCCTCTGAATTTGAAAATATTTTCCATAATTCAAGTTGGAATATATTCGCTCCCAGTTCTGTTAAAACATATTTCAAAGCAGAAGTTCATTTTAACCTTTTCATTAATAAAGTTCTTCCGCTGTACCAAGGTTTTAGGAAAGTCATTTTTCATACTTCTGCGACGTAGGGATTCTACAAATGCAAAGGAAATAATGTAATCTTGTGCACCGTTGTGGTTTTGAAATGACTTCAATTTAATTTCGAATAATTTATCTGTTCATTTTACCCCAGAAATCTCCGCATCCAATTTCAAATAGAGTACTGGTTTTGTTTTGAATTTTTGTTTAGTCTATCAGTTTTAGATCTTTTGGAAATTTACATTGTTTTGAATATGTTTAACTGCTTTGTTTTAGTTGTGCTTTCTCACTTAATTAGTTTTTTCTATAAATCTATAAATCATACAGAGAAACATTCATTTTGAAGCCACTTATTCAATCAGAGGGATCACAAATTTAATTCATTTACTGAATAGTAAAGGACCATGTATGGTCCTCTGAGGTACACCAATTTTAAGATATAAGTCTTCTGCAAAGCAGGTTCAAACTATTTGTTAAGGACAATAAATTACAGGTTTTTCTTTAAATACTCCAGTGATTTAAGCGTTCTTACATAATCATCAAAGATTATGAAGTGACATTGTTGTATTCCTTATAATAAATAAATATATTGAAAGCAGCTTCGGTTGAATCACTTCCTGTATTAGTAGCTATTGAGAAAAATAAGAAGTAAGCAGTTGGTTGCAATCAAGAGATCTTTGAAACAGAAGCGATTATTGTGTTGTTGCGAAATATTTGGAAACCAAACACTTACCAGACTGTAGACACGTAAAGAAGACTCGGCCAGATTGCAAAAAATATAAGAACCTTTTAAATATAAATCAATCAATTTTAGTTGTAGATCAGAATTAAATTGCTGGCGACTTGACAGCTATTTCGGTTAAGTGATGCCCGTTGCTGCAAAAAAAGGATCGATTATGAAATAATCGATGTTTTCAAACATCGATGTTCCATAATCGATTAATGGGGGAGGAAATCTAAAATCGATTCTTTTCCTAAATTTTATTACGACATTTTTTACTCATAATAAATAAATGATAATTATAACAAAAAATTATAAAATGAATATAAAATGAACTCATATAATTAAATATTACATTTTCAGCGAGGATAATACATACATATGTTGTTAGGCTTGTTTCTTTTCCATTCTCCTTTTTAGATTTTTGCATTTTAAAAAACTCAATCTCTGACTCGGGACTGAAATTCTTCTATTCGAAGCCGTGAGAGGTTTTCTAGAAACAACAGCGGCTTCAAGTGATCATCTGATAAGCAATTTCGTTTATCAGACTTCAATTGGGACTGAAGAGGCATTCATACTGCAGCACTTGAACCCCTTTGCAACATTTTGAACAACCTTGAAGTTTCCTTATCCACGCTCTCTCATAGATATTCCAACATTCTTGTGCCAGGCGACTTTAATGTCAATATCCTTACTAACAACTATAAATCAGACGACTTCCTGAGTCTTGCTGCATCTTCGAATGATTAATAATTCTCCAACATACTTCAACACTACTTCTCACTCTCAATTGGAGGTTTTCCTAACGTGTATTACGGATACAGTGTCTGATCTGTCTCTGTCTTTTACTGACGGTTTTTCATTTCTTCCCTTCACTTAAGTCACGGTTGCTTTTTCTAAGGTCAAATCCAAGTGCACGGGTCTCGTCAAATACATCCCCGATTTATTAGACTACTTTTTCCACTCATACTTTCCTTCACATTTTTAACAATATTCTAACCACATGTTCCTTTCCTCATCAGCGGAGGTATTCAAAAATTATTCCTGCTCCAAAGAATTACTCAACTTCTTGCATTGAATATCGACCTATCTCAATTTTATCGTTCCTGTCTAAAGTCTTTGAAAAAATTCTTTGTTTTTTTTTATATATATATATATATATTTGATGTTGCTAAAGCTCAGGGGAAGCCCTATGATGCTAAAGCACAGCCTTGGCAGGAAAGGAATTGAGTATGAAGGAAATAGGTTAGGAGGTGTCGATGTATGCCCCGTTTAAAAGTTGTAGACTCATATGACGAGGGAAAAACAGAAGATGGTAAACTGTTCCACATTCGTGTTGATCTGCTTAGAAAAGATTCCCGAAATTTGACGGTACGTCCAAATTTGACCTGGAGAGTATAGGGGTGGCAGCGAATTGTAGATCTTGTATCGCGCCTTGTCATGTGTCTACAAGGAATCAGCTTAGCAATTCTGTTCTCAGATATCAAACTATTTCAGACATCAAACTATCTGACGTCGCACTGTCTTATCTGGAAACTACAATCTTTTTATGTTGCTTCACGATGCTCCACCACATCTCTTATAAAAATTAGTGAAAACATTAGAGAGGCTATTGCCCTCGGTAGGGTTACAGCTCTAACCCTCCTTGATCTCTTAAAGGCTTTTATAAGGGAAATTGCATTGGAAACTGCTCATTAGGAAATTGCAAAGCAAATTTAATTTCTCCAATTTCTCGACCAGCTTAATCTCCTCTTATCTCTCCGGGATACGACAGAGAGTTTTTTGTATAAAATTTCAAGTCTACTATCAACAAACTCAGGAGATCCACAAGGATCTATAATTGGACCTCTTCTGTTCGCCATGTTCATTAATGATCTGCCCTCATGTTATTAGATACTGTAAGTATCACCTTTATGCGGATGATTTCAGGTATATATATCTAGAGGTTTGGACTAATTGATGACAGTACCTGTAAATTAAATGAGGATCTGCCCTCTATCTTTGAGGGGGCGGTACACAATAAACTTACCATAAATGCATCCAAGTCTAATGCTATAACTGTATTTAAGAGTGAGCTCGACACGTCCTGTTTTCTTGACAGCTCGAGTACTCCCTATATCCAACAGGTGCGGAATCCTGGATTTTTTTCTAAAAAAACTTTGTCCTGGGCGACTAATATTAACTTAATAGTACCAAAAATGTATGCAGTTATGCAAACTTGACTCTTACTCGCAGCGGAGGCTTAAACGAGTCTTTAACTCGGCTGTTCGATATATCCATAATCAAAGACGATATGACTATACCTCCTCCAGGGTTAACTCCGTTCTTGGATATAGTCTAAATACTTTTATTGGCATACCTGTTTTAATTCTGTCGCATAAAACCTTCATTCAAAACGAACCAAAATACCTGTTTGATGTACTCAACTTTGCTCTCTCGGCCAAATGATGCGTATTATTGTTGCCTACATTTAACTCTATAGCCAGCGAAAACCATGTTTTTGTTCAGGCCATTAGAAAGTGGAATAGTCTTCCTCGTGCTCTTAGTTGGGATGGGAATAAAAGCAAAAATATCGATACTTGGTATTGAAATGTGTTGGTATGTTGCGATAACGGCGTATCGATACATTGAAACAGAATTATCGATAGTTGAATGTATCGGTATTTAAATGAGTACATTTAAAGAATTTTACATAAAATATTGAATTTTATTAAATAACAATAAATTCGGAAACGGAGTTGCATCAATGGTTAAGTGACATGAGAACCACGCCATGGATGCAAGGTCGAATCTCGGTCTGCCTATGAGCAATTTAAAAGAAATGCAATAAATAACAAATCCACTTCGTCTCTGGGGTGTTGTCTAGCTCGCAGTATTGCAAATCATACAGTGTATGTCCCCTGTGCTTTAGCTACATCATACAAAAAATGAACAACAATACTCTAAATACACTTTCTCTAGTCCTAGATTCCTATATGGACATACATGAAAATCTACCTTGTATCCAGCCGAAATTGGCGTAAATAACTTTAAAATCTAAGATTTATTTACGCGACCATAATTCATAAAACAAAATTATATTATAAATATAAAGAGCCTTTTATATCGATGTCACAGTGGGTTTTTGCTCCCATCCCGTCAAAAATGCTCTCCTGCTTCCCTAGAGTCAACCCTGTGATTTGTACAAAATTGTTTTGATGTTGTTTTTGATCGATGAGTTCACAAATCGATTATCGTGCAACTTCTTTTCCTTTCTACCCTGAACAGAATAGCCTGCGGCACGACACGGATATTGACAAAAAAGTGAACAGTATATTTGATGCTCCTTTCAATACAATAAGGGAATATTAGTTTTTGAGAAACATGGTTGTTCGTGTAGTATTGTCTTTTTAACCCTTTCTTCACCTTTTAGCACTATATAACTTTAGTTTACACTATTCGACTGATTCGGACAACTGCTCAAGACCAAGAGAGCGATCATGACAAGATTTGCATCCAGCTGCACTGACCAAAAACGTTACGCGGAGAATAGAAAACAAACGGTACGAGTTCTTTTGCTGTTGTTTACTGTGTAGTACTGCAAATTAAATGCAAGTGCAGTTGGATACAAAACGCATTTACAGTGGCTTGTACAATTTGTTACATGTAAGTATGCATCTTAAATTTCAAATAATTACAATTATAATACATTTTTTCCTTTTGGGTTTCTTCTTGGGTTTTGCTGTGGTGGCTCGTCTTAAGAAGTCGGGAGTCCAAACGGGATGCTCAAATTCAGCTAAACATTCCGGCCCCCCAAGGGCGGGTCCACGGCCTTGATAACCATGTGTCTGTAAATAGAAGAGGGATATGGCAGTTGTCTTGTCTGTCATGTTTGTCATGTATGTCGGGTCGTTTCTAGTACATTTGCAGGAATATAGCTTCTTGCTAGCTTGATATTTCTAAGATCTATAGGCAGAGGGTGTATTCGTTTCTTCAACGGGCTCAGTCACGGGTAATAAGCACAATTTGACTACTGGTCGTTTAATAATACCATTCTTAGTTTTCAATGTTACCACTCGCACTAGGTTGTCCAAACCTGAGTGTGTAGTTACCACTCTCCCGAGTAACCACTTTGCTGGGGGTAACTTTTCGTCCTTAACTATGACCAAGTTGCCTTCCTTTAGGTTGCCATTTTTCGAATGCCATTTAGGTCTTTGCTGTAATCGGGTAATATATTCCGATGTCCATCTTCTCCAGAACTGTTGATAGAGACGTTGACTTAACTGCCATCTTGATAGCCGATTTACATTTATTTCCAACAATGATGGTTCCGGAACTCCAATTAATGGCTCACCAATGAGGAAATGGGCTGGTGTCAAAACGTCACAGTCACTAGGATCGTCGGACAGTGGACAAAGCGGTCTCGAATTCAGTACTGCCTCGATCTGTGTAAGTACTGTTGTGTATTCCTCAAAGGTAAGGGGAACCTCCCCCATAATTCTGCGGAGATGGTGTTTGGTGGATTTGATTCCCGCTTCCCATAATCCTCCGAAATGTGGGGAAGCTGGTGGGATAAACTTCCATGTAGTATTATCATTTGCAAGTATAGTTGATATGTTGTGAGGAAGTTCACACTCTGATTGTCTATAACTCTTCGTCATTTCTGTATTTGCACCGATGAATGTAGTTCCACAATCACTGTATAAACTTGAACATTTTCCTCTACGGGCAGTGAATCTTCGAAACGCAGCAATGAAGGCCTCTGATGAATAGTCGCTTACAAGTTCTAAATGAACTGCTTTCGTTGCAAGGCAGATAAATAAACAAATGTACCCTTTAAATTTCAATGTTCCTCTACCCTTTGCTGCCTTTAATGTGACTGGCCCGGCATAATCTACTCCACTATGCAAAAACGGACGACTAAAGGTGACTCGATCCTTTGGTAAATTTCCCATCATTTGCACTCGCGATGCTGCACGATATCTTACACATTTGACGCAACAATGAATAGTCTGGCGAACAAGTCCTTTTGCATGTAGAATCCAAAACTTTCTTCGTAGGTAAGAGAGAGTTAGATTGTTTCCTCCATGAAGGGTAACAATGTGTGCGTCGGTGGCTAAGAGTTTAGCCAACGGTGAGTTCTGAGATACAATAATTTGGTGTTTGGTGTTAATCGGAAGGTTTGATAAATTAAGACGACCTCCAACTCGAAGAATTCCATCCGAGTCCAAAAATGGATCTAACATAACAATCTTGCTTCGTTTGCTCAACGGTATTCCTTGTCTCAGTCTATCAATGTCGGTTGAAAAATCTTCAGCTTGCGAAATCACACAAAGCCGTTTGAACGCTCGATTAAGGTCGCATGTTTGAAGAATTTTAGCTTGGACGCAATTATACCTTTTACGGCATTTGTCAATAAAGCGTAAACAGTAAGCAGTAATACGTACAAGCCTTTGAAGCGAAGAGTATCTAGCAAGTAAGTCGAAATCATTTGAACACACAATCGTTATGTGTTTCTTTGTCTTCCTCTCTTCCAAATCAGTGTCTACTGTAGTTGACGAGGTTGATAGAGGCCACGAGTTGGGATCTTGAGACAACCAGGCCGGTCCTTTCCACCAAAGGACATGGGATCTTAGCTGCGAAACATTTAAGCCACGCGAGGCACAATCGGCCGGATTATCTTTCGTCGGTACATATCTCCAATGACTTGAATTCAATTTTAGCTGTATATCGCTCACCCGATTTGCAACAAAGGTTTTCCATCTTGATGGGTGGTTCTTCAACCACGCTAAAACTATACTGGAGTCACTCCAAACGAATAGAGGGACATCGGGGATGTCGAGAGCCCTTTGCACGTTGGTCATTAGTTTGGCTAGTAGGGACGCTGCACACAATTCTAGCCTGGGAACAGAAATCTGTTTGACTGGTGCCACTCGTGTCTTAGCAGTTAGCAACGATGTGTGAATAGTTTTATCAGCTCCTTCTATCCTAATGTAAACAACAGCCGCATAAGCCTTCGTAGAAGCATCTGAGAATCCATGCAATTGAACAGAGGTACGTGACGAAGAGTAATAAATCCACCGATGAATTTTGATTGTTTCTAAAGCTGGTAACTCATTTCTTAGTTGAAGCCATTCCTTTTCTAAGTCAACGGGTAAGTTTTCATCCCAGGAAGTACCATTTAGCCACAATTTCTGCAGGATAATTTTTGCTACAATTAATATAGGGGAGAGCCAGCCTAAGGGATCGAATAAACGAGCGATGTCGGAAAGCAAGCTTCGCTTCGTGGAGGAATTTTTAAGTGGTGGTAAACTTACTTTATATCCGAATGCATCTGTTAGTGGAAACCATTGAATACCAAGGGTGGTAACGGCATTTTCATCTCCCAGTTCCACGCTTGTTTTCATTTCTCTGTCTTCTACGGATATTTGACTTAAGAGCGAAGTCTGGTTTGAACTCCATTTCCGAAGATGAAAGCCGCCTAATGCCAAAAGTGATATTAAATCAGATTGCAATTTTTTCGCTATGTCCTCATCGTCTGCTCCAAACATCGCATCGTCCACGTAAAAGTTTTTTAGAACTATCTGGGCAGCTTCAGGGTGTTCCTTTGCATGATCCTGAGCCAACTGTCGAAGAGTACGGATCGCCAAGTAGGGCGCACACGAAGTTCCGTAAGTCACAGTGAGTAAACGAAATTCCTTTAGATCTTCTTCTTTATTAAAACGCCAAACAATATGTTGATACGGAATATCTTCAGCCGAAACTAGGATCTGGCGGTACATTTTCTCAATGTCCGCCGCTAATACAACTCGATACTTCCGCCAACGTAATAAGATGTCAAACAGATCTGATTGTAGTGAGGGACCCACACTAAGGGAGTCATTCAATGACGTTGAGTTACTACCCTTGCTAGAGGCATCAAAGACGACTCTTAATTTTGTTGTGGTGCTGTTGTTTTTAAAAACGGGGTGATGGGGAATGTAGTATTTTCCTTTTGCAGAATTTTGTGCTAACTCCATATGTCCAAGAACGAGGTACTCTTGCATAAATTTGCTATAATCTACTTTTAGTTGTGGAGACCGTGTGAGCCTTCCTTCTAAACTATTGAACCGATGGAGAGCGGCTTCTTTGGTTCTTTCGAATGTCGGTGGTTTGAGTCCTTCTAAAACTGACTTAAGCGGGAGACGCACTATATATCGTCCTTCAGATGTTCTCTTAACACTTTCTTCAAAGTATCTTTCACAGGCTTCTTCTTCTGGTGTAAACGATTGTCGGTCAGCAACTTCTTCTATTTCCCAGAATCGCCTCAGAACTTTCTCAACTTCAACTTGATCGTAAAGGTCGTTAAAGACACAATGATACCTTCTTTCGCCTTTTTTCAATGTGTCTCGGAAGGGGCCTGATATAACCCAACCAAACAAAGTTCTTTGAGCTATCGGTAATTCAGGAGAATGTTTTAACATTTCGGGTAAAATTATTTGAGGGTATATGTCGGCACCTAGGAGCAAATCAATCCGTCCTGGTTCAAAACATTCAGGGTCTGCTAGTTCCAAATTTCCAAATTTGGTTCGAACGTATTCAGGGACTTCATATGAGGGTACCAATCCTGTAAGGGTGGGCATAACTAACGCATCAATTTGAAGGATTGGTATACTACTAATTCGTGGGCATATCTGGACAGATACTTCATGGTGAGCAGAGCCAATACTTGTGGATCCTATCCCTCGTACTCCAACTCGGGTTGGTTTTCTTGTTAGTTGGAGAAGCTGAGCAGCATTTTCTGTGATAAGAGAACCTTCTGAGCCTTGGTCTAACAGTGCTCGAAGCAGGTGACTGCCGGTTGCGGATAGGACGCGAACAATTGCAGTAGCCAACATAACTTTATGTTTAAAGGGGGAATTTCCAAAATGAGTTTTGATTTGATTTTCCAAAACGTGAGAGGTAATTGTTGAAGGACCAGCCACACTTCTATTATGGGATGACTCCTTAGTATTGTAACTGATCGCCCCAGGAATTGATGATACTGTAGGAATGTGCAATAGGGAATGATGCCTTTTATTGCATGAGTGACACCGAGTACGTTGACGACAACCAGATGAAAAATGACCAGGTACTAAGCAGTTAATACATAGGCCCTTATCGTATACTATCCGTTTCTTTTCTGCAATGGGTAACTGCTTGAATTGATCACACTTATAGAGAAAGTGAGGTCCTGAACAGGATGGACATGGTGGGTCCGATGCAAGATGAAACGTTCTTATGGAATTGGGTTTAGCCTGCTTTATTAAACTTACAGGTTTAGGCCTTGTACCGGTAATGGCTTCTAAGGAGTGATAACGAGACTCCAAGAATATTTGCAACTCCTTAAATGTTGACAGCTCTGTTTTACTGCCAAGGCTTTGCTCCCATAGTCGACGACTTTCTGTGTCAAGTCTTTGTACAGTTATAAACACCATGATAGGATCCCAGGACGTTGTATCTATTGACATATTTTTAAGGGCATGTAGCACTTCTGTAGTAGTGTCTAACAATTTTCGTATACCGACAGCTGACTCGGAAGACAAATGGGGTTGAGACAATAATGAAGAAAGGTGGGCATTCACAATCACTCTTTTATTTTCATAACGTAAAACTAAGCTCTGCCAAGCTTGATCATAATTTGATTCCGTGATTGCGATATGTTTAAGAAGTTGAGCGGCTTCCCCACTCAAATGTGATTTTAGATAATGGAGTCTTTCTACTTTGGATAATTTCATATTTGTATGGACGAGTGAACAGAAAAGATCTCTAAAGGACGCCCAGTCTTGATAATTTCCGTAAAACTTGGGAATTTCAATTCGTGGTAACTTCAATGAACACTTTCCTTCTATGCCATTAACATTATTAGAACACGCGTCAACATTTTTTTTACTTTCAGTTAGAAGTTCAAGTTTTTGCATTATTTCTTCTTTAACTACAAGATACAATTCTTCATACACCGAGAACTCATCATTTTTAAAATAATCTTTTTCCTTTAGGCCATTATCGGCAAAGACTAAATCCACAATAACGTTATGACGAGTAAGAAATGTTTCAAAATATGATTCAAGTAATGTTAACCGACCGTTGTAATATGCTTCCGTTCTACGCTCATGAGGGGTTTTTCTAAGATTTTCTTGAAATTTCCGTAAGCTTCTTAAAGCCTCACTCTGATTGAACGATAACTTTTCCATAACTTATATCCTATATATAAAAACGTTCCGAAATTCGCACAGCGAAGTATATATAAGATACCTCAAACACTTTTAAAGAAATCAATTAAATGTTGATATAAATATGTAAAAAAACCACGATTTGATTTGTATATATCAAGGCGTTCACAGATAATTTCAATTTTGAATTTGGTCTTTTATTAATTAACCGCTTTATGTAACTGCACAAAGTTCACTGTAGTAATTTCTAATGTTTTATGTTGCAAGTATTTCACCATGTGCTTATGTAAATACATAAAAATTATGTCAAATTGCATTAAAGTTATATCAAGTTGGGGAATAAAACACTAAAATATTCTTTATTGTTTTGCCTTTAGCAATTATAAACGGATAAGCGAGTAATAAAATTTATTTAACATACCATGTGAAGCATAAGCTTTCATATTTAGGGCGTCGGTTATGCTATGTAATTTCACAGAAATACCTATCGTTTTGTCCCTCGTTGGTATAATGGGTTTATCCTATTAATCTGTAGAACTGATGAACTTATTAACTCCTTTTCCCTCGTTGATTTCCTTAAAAAATGACCTTTTCATAATCCCACGTTCTCCTATATGCTTCAGCATAATTATGCTCACAAATTTTCACCGCAAATCCGGCTCGAAGTGGACCAAATGTTCGTGTAGTATTGTCTTTTTAACCCTTTCTTCACCTTTTAGCACTATATAACTTTAGTTTACACTATTCGACTGATTCGGACAACTGCTCAAGACCAAGAGAGCGATCATGACAAGATTTGCATCCAGCTGCACTGACCAAAAACGTTACGCGGAGAATAGAAAACAAACGGTACGAGTTCTTTTGCTGTTGTTTACTGTGTAGTACTGCAAATTAAATGCAAGTGCAGTTGGATACAAAACGCATTTACAGTGGCTTGTACAATTTGTTACATGTAAGTATGCATCTTAAATTTCAAATAATTACAATTATAATACATTTTTTCCTTTTGGGTTTCTTCTTGGGTTTTGCTGTGGTGGCTCGTCTTAAGAAGTCGGGAGTCCAAACGGGATGCTCAAATTCAGCTAAACAATGGTCAATATGTGTTGATGAATTCTGCTATCAGGTCATCTTATAACCAATGGAATCACTTAAAATAAATATAATACTTTAAGCAAAGTTTAAATTGCACAATTTCCACGAATCTCATCTCTGACTTTCAAAAAGGACTACTATGGAAATTTATTTTCCTCCATTAATATCCTTTCAACGCCAAATAATTTTCCCTTAATCGTGCTCCTCTGAATATATTATTCATCGAGAGTAGAGTCCACGTATAGCACACGCGAATTTATTTTCTCCATTATATAGTTAAAATAAATTTAATTTTTTATGAGACAATTTTCCCTTTTTTGATCCCTTTCAGATTGGTATGTCGACAAGAGACTATGATTACGCGCACTTTGAGCATAATAAGTGATAACACGTCCATAGAGCATAATATAGGCGTGTTATCGTCCTAATGTTTTCAAAATTTCTCTAAGGCTTGTAAATCGAGTCGTATAAAGGAATACAAAGTATCGGAATGTGACTAGCCTAAAGGAATCGAATCCATTCTCCTCCTCCTTTTCGACACGCACATGTTACAGGATTGCACTTGTGTCAACTTTTACAAGTACCTCGTCGTGTATGGATTTTTAAAATTCACGCTTGTCGTAAAATTATATTTTTAGCGCGCCAAGGATGTGTGAGGGCGGGTACATTATATTTCTGCTGACGTATTCTCACGTAAATAATTTTGGAATTTATTGTCACGATTTTAATGCAAGAGCACGTGATGTCGCATAAATTAGTTGTTAAACACGAATTACATACATTGTTGATTCTATGAGATGGTAAACCCGAGATAAGTGCTGTTGCTTCTACAATCGCATGCAATAAACCGGTTTTATTATATTTCAACAATGCGAGTAAGAAAGTTATTTGGGAAACCTAATTTCGAATAGGCAAACTTATTATAAATTAGCATTTTCGTTGAATATTAACAAGTGATTACATAGACGAGTTTATTTTACATTAAATGTTTTATTTTAATTTACAATAGTTGTAACAAAAGGGCAGTTGAAGTCGTAGTTGGGTTTTAGTTTTTCAACTTAATTTTTTATTTAAAACGTGTTGGGATTTTCTCTAATTTCAATTAAACTCGCGTCATACTAAAAGGCGTGTATAAAAATTAAGTTGTATTTAGCACTTAGTATTTCTTTTTTAGTAAGAGAACATCCCCCACTACGCGCCGCCCCACCTCGCCACCGCTGCGTTGCTCGCCATATAGCCTACGTCACGCTGAGCATTCATGCAAATCCAATGACACCTCATTTGTCCAAATTTGATGAGTAGTTTAGGAGATACGAGAAAACAAACCACAACCTGACGCATCACTGACGTAATCCGAATGATGATTGCAGAGAGAGATTTCCTTTATCGACGATACAGATTTACATGCGCCGATACTGACTGTAAACGCTATAAAATTATGCGCAATAAGGTAAGCTCGGATGTTCGTTCCGCTAAGCGAGTCTACTTTGGGGGTAAATTAGACACTAATCTCTCTCCAAATCAGTTATGAAAAAACCTGCATAAACTAGGAGTATTTGACAAGGATAGATCTCCATGTGATATAGACCCAGATGGTATCAGGATAATACTGACTGCTTTTCATTACGGTCACTAGCTGAAGATGAATTTGTTGATCCTGATGGTTTTTCATTCAGGTGTGTTGATGCGGATGAAGTAGTTGATGCGGATGAAGTAGTTGCAGCAGTCATGGCCATAAAATCGCACGCTGTGGGATTCGACGATATCTCGCCCAAATTTTTTAAAATTATTTTGCCTTATATTCTGCACATCTTGGTGCATCTTTTTAATACCTGTCTTACTAATTCACAGTATCCTGTGCTCTGGAAGAAGGCTATTGTAGTACCGATTCGCCCAATTAGCTTGTTATGTTTCCCTGGTAAATTTCGTGAAAAAGTAATGTATATTTCGCTAACTGGTAACCTGCATCAACATAATCTCTTATCATGTTGGCAGTCGGGTTTTAGATCAAGCCACAGTTGCAAAACAGCTTTACTTAAAGTAACTACTGACTTATATAAAGCCCTTCATGAAAACCATATTGCAATTTTTGTACTTCTTGATTTCAGTAAGGCTTTCGATTCGATCGACCATAATAGATTACTATTTAACTTTCGTAGGGTTTTCAAATTATCTTCAACTGCTAATAAACTTATTAAAATTTTTTTAATGGGCCGATGTTTGTTAAGACACATAGGTGATACTCATCATCGTTGGCTTCGGTTGAATCACTTCCTGTATTAGGAGCTATTGAGAAAAATAAGAAGTAAGCAGTTGGTTGCAATCAAGAGATCTTTGAAACAGAAGCGATTATTGTGTTGTTGCGAAATATTTGGAAACCAAAGACTTACCAGACTGTAGACACGTAAAGAAGACTCGGCCAGATTGCAAAAAATATAAGAACCTTTTAAATATAAATCAATCAATTTTAGTTGTAGATCAGAATTAAATTGCTGGCGACTTGACAGCTATTTCGGTTAAGTGATGCCCGTTGCTGCAAAAAAAGGATCGATTATGAAATAATCGATGTTTTCAAACATCGATGTTCCATAATCGATTAATGGGGGAGGAAATCTAAAATCGATTCTTTTCCTAAATTTTATTACGACATTTTTTACTCATAATAAATAAATGATAATTATAACAAAAAATTATAAAATGAATATAAAATGAACTCATATAATTAAATATTACATTTTCAGCGAGGATAATACATACATATGTTGTTAGGCTTGTTTCTTTTCCATTCTCCTTTTTAGATTTTTGCATTTTAAAAAACTCAATCTCTGACTCGGGACTGAAATTCTTCTATTCGAAGCCGTGAGAGGTTTTCTAGAAACAACAGCGGCTTTAAGTGATCATCTGATAAGCAATTTCGTTTATCAGACTTCAATTGGGACTGAAGAGGCAATCATACTGCAGCACTTGAACCCCTTTGCAACATTTTGAACAACCTTGAAGTTTCCTTATCCACGCTCTCTCTCATAGATATTCCAACATTCTTGTGCCAGGCGACTTTAATGTCAATATCCTTACTAACAACTATAAATCAGACGACTTCCTGAATTTTGCTCTTTCGCTGCATCTTCGAATGATTAATAATTCTCCAACATACTTCAACACTACTACTCACTCTCAATTGGAGCTTTTACTAACGTGTAAAATGATGGTTTTTCATTCAGGTGTGTTGATGCGGATGAAGTAGTTGATGCGGATGAAGTAGTTGCAGCAGTCATGGCCATAAAATCGCACGCTGTGGGATTCGACGATATCTCGCCCAAATTTTTTAAAATTATTTTGCCTTATATTCTGCACATCTTGGTGCATCTTTTTAATACCTGTCTTACTAATTCACAGTATCCTGTGCTCTGGAAGAAGGCTATTGTAGTACCGATTCGCCCAATTAGCTTGTTATGTTTCCCTGGTAAATTTCGTGAAAAAGTAATGTATATTTCGCTAACTGGTAACCTGCATCAACATAATCTCTTATCATGTTGGCAGTCGGGTTTTAGATCAAGCCACAGTTGCAAAACAGCTTTACTTAAAGTAACTACTGACTTATATAAAGCCCTTCATGAAAACCATATTGCAATTTTTGTACTTCTTGATTTCAGTAAGGCTTTCGATTCGATCGACCATAATAGATTACTATTTAACTTTCGTAGGGTTTTCAAATTATCTTCAACTGCTAACAAACTTATTAAAATTTTTTTAATGGGCCGATGTTTGTTAAGACACATAGATGATACTCATCATCGTTGGCTGTGGCCCGTGGTGTACCTCAAGGCTCTGTTTTGGGGCCCCTCTTGTTTTGTTTATATATAAATGATCTACCTGCAACCCTGACTGATACTTCAGTTCATCTGAGAGTAAAAGTGACCTATTTATAAAGTTCGGGCAAAAGTGGCTTAGAAAATGTTCCGCGCAAAAACGAATCCCTTGAGATTCCGGGCAAAAACAAATCGTAGAAAATTTCCGGGCAAAAACGATTTAACTACAAAAAGTAATGCAAAGTTAATGCAGTTAAGTAGTTAAGTCGTTTTTGCCCGGAAATTTTCTATGATTCGTTTTTGCCCGGGATCTCACGCGATTCACTTTTACTCTGAGCCCGTCAATTGAAGATTGCATTGCTCGACTAAATGAAGATTTAAATAGAATATGGAAGTGGTCCCAAAGTAACTACCTACCACTTAATCCCATTAAGTCAACCTGAATTATCATATACAGAAGTGCAATATATGCTAATATATGCTAAGTCGACCAAAAGCCTAGGGATGTAGATGAACTCCACATTCACATGTTGCAGTCATATTTCAGCTAGCTCTTAATCACAACTCACTTTTCTTCCTTGTATGTTAGAGAATAGGCTAACTCGGTTATGTAACATTATTTCCATTTTTTTATGTACTATTATAAGATTCACAGTTCTTTTTGTACCTATACCAGTGAATAAATAATAATAACTGCGTTACTGCGTTGTTGCCATATAGCCTATGTTACGCAGAGCATTTATTTATTTATTTAAGCTTAATACAAGCTATTGCATAAAAAATACAAAATAAAAATACAAAATACAAGCTATAACTTAATACTAAATCTACAGACTATAATAAATGATAATTAAGAATAAATAAATAAATAAAGCATTCATTCAAATCCAATAACACGTAATTTGGCCAAATCAGATAAGTAGTTTGGGAGCCACGAGGGAACCTACTGCACCCTGCCACGCACGCCAACCTTGCTCTGCCGCCACTGCGCTGCTTGCCATATAGCCTATATTACCGAAGCATTCATTCAAAAATCCAATGACACCTCATTTATCCAAATCTGATGAGTAGTTGAGGGGACAGACTGCAACAGACTGCTCTCCTGTCCTGCCGCCACACCACAAATTCAATGACACCTCATTTGTCCAGATCTGATAAGTAGTTTGGGAGGGAACGAGGGAACAGATGAACATTCATACCCAATCTATGTATGACTGCTAAACTCATAACCCTCCTTTTTTATTTTTTTTGCTGTAATAGGATATTTATAATTGCTCTGACTCTATCGTAGTCCACATTCACTCCTCTTTCTGAGAAATATGTCCTAAACGTTTCACTTGAGATTCTTTACATTGTAATTTTGATAGATTTAACTTAACACCTAGTCTTTGAGCTGTTTCAAACACTAACTTTAAATTCTTGTTGTGTTCTTATCCGGTTTCCCCATAATATATATATATACTGAAACTCCAGGTAAATTTGCAAAATTTTTATGTTTGTATTTCTGAAAAGTTTCAGGCGCTACACTCAAACCCAAAGGAAACCTGAAAATCTGTAAAATCCGAAATGGGAACTAAAAGTACACAAATCACTTGAAGAAGAATCTAGTTCTGCCTGCCAAAGTCCGTTTTTTAAATCGCACACTGTGAAGTATTTCATCCCACATAACTTGGTTTTCAGTTCATCTAAAGTTAGAAAATGTTTCTGAACTAAAACTTCATTCATGTCTTTCGGATCTAAGAGGTCTCGTGGGATGCTTTGTATGAATGTGATACTTTGGGTGGAAAAGTTAATATTTTTAGTGACAGAATGACATACCTGTACAATACATATGTTCCGCTAAAAACCTTTACACTAATAAATCAGCTGTGACCTTGGATAACTAAAGAAATTCGCCATGCTATATCTGAGCGTGACTTTCTATATAGCAAATATAGCAGACGTCGGGACGCCGCAATGCTAAGCAGTTATAAATCGGTTCGAAATAGGGTAACACGCATGATTGGCTCCCCCAAGCGTGCATATCTCGGTACTAAAATAGACGCAAATCTGCCCACGGGAAAACTTTAGAAAAGTATACCAAATCTGAGAATATATAGATTCAAAAGTAGATCTTGATCCAAATGACCTAAATGCCAGCAATACGACAACACACAATCCTACTAGAGATTTCAGTAGTACTGAGTTTTCCTCTGAGGGGTTTTTATTTCGATGCGTTGATGGTTTCAAGGGTCCGTCCTTGCTCCGGTTCTATTTAGCTTGTTTATCAATGACATCATGTTAGATTGGTTGAAGACTGTGTATATAGAATCTATGAAGACCTACAACGTATATGAGTGATCATTAATAAATAACTTGTCACTTAACCCGTCCAACTCAAATTGTTTGACTGTGAACAGAACTCGCATTTAAACAGATGACCTTTCAGCGATTTCTTTAAACAACACTGTTTTAAAGTATATTGGATCCATCAAGACCTTCGGATTTTAACTTAATTTTAAGTTTAACTGTTGTAGTTATATTGCTGGAATATTATGCAAAGTATATAATAGTTTGAGGCAGCTGTGGATCTCGAGTTGTTTGTCAGTAAATCTTGGTACTAAGTTAGCCAAAGCTCTAGTTGTCCCACATTTTACATACGGCAGCCTTATTTTTAGCAAACTTGACTCTGTGTGTCAAAGAAAACTAAAAGTAGCCTGTAGCGATGTTATACGCTCTATATAGAATACAAGCTTCCACGATATACACATATATCTGCGTATGTAACCTCACTTCTAGGAACGTCTATTGAGACATATCTGACTCATCGTAGAATTATTTTCTTGCGCAACCTGATACAAAATAAACAATCAACATATCTTTGCGAAAACCTACAATTTCACAATATGGCGAGCGTACTTACGTTGTTCAAGTAATTCGCAAGCTCGGAGCTCTCTTTCTGCCGCCCCCCCTCCCCCACTTTATTAATAAATGTTCAGAAAATATGTCATTGCTGAAAGTACTTTTTGGTAACGTTCATATACCAAATTTCATCTTATAGGTTTATAAATAAAGAGGATGGGAGGGCTGTGACATAAAGTTGGGTGAACGAACAGGCCGAAACTATAATGTTCCTCGTTGCTAGTAAATTCGAACCTTCCCCACCTTCAACAACAATTTAGATGTGCGCCTGACATCCAAAACCCTTCCCATGATGAAATCTTAGATCCGCCACTGCTCCCTGTTTTCCAATTGATCTAGTTGTATTCTATGGCGAGCATTTTAACTTTATTCAGGTAATTCGTAAATGGAGCTCTCTTAATCCCCCCTCCAACTTTCTTAATAAAAGTTCGCAAAAGATGTCATTGGTGAAAGTACTTAATCTCTTCTTGGTAATGGTAATATACCACATATCATCTTATAGGTTTATAAAAAAGAAGATGGGAGAGCTGTATCATAAAGTTGGGTGGATGGACAGACCGAAACTAAAATGTTCTTCGTGGCTAGGAAATTCAAGCCCCCCTCCCCCTTCAACAAAAATTTAGAAATGCGTCTAACATCCAAAACCCTCTCCATGGTGAAATCCTACATCTCACACTGCGCCCCAGTTTTCCAATTGATCTAGTTGTATTCTCTTTTCCCCTTGTATATCTTCCACCCTGGGACATGTCCAGCTCAATCAGACGGGCTTTTTTAATTGTTTTTTTCAAGTTGATGGTGCCCGCTTGCAGCAATTTTTCTTGGCACCTCTTTGACCGAATTCCGAAGAAAATCCGTCTCTAATTGCCTTGTCCTTTCCGGTTCCTTCAAAACTGCATATTTCACCATCCCGTTGTACTCTGTCGTACAATTTAAGCCCCTGACGAAGAAAGAACTAAAGGATTGGCTATAAACGCAACTTTCTCTGTGCGGAGTGACACAAGGATGCATACTGTCACCTTTGCTTTTCTTAATCGTCATTATTGACGTATTATGCAGGTCAATAGAATATTACCCATCGCTGTGGATTAGAAGAAAATCTTTTATAAACTCCTTAGCCATCGGCATATACCGACGATGAATGCAGGCTATCTATGTATCCCAAATGTCCAAAGCCTGCACAGAGCAGGGCATTAGATCAATGCTATAGAAACTAAGCTTATGAGCTTGGACTCAAGAACATGTAGAGAATTTTTTTATCTCTTAAGTACACCTACAGATGGCGAATCTGGCTAGGTTACATGTAATACTCTTGCTCAGATATGGCGAACTAACAACATCTCTAGACCCACAAAGCTCCAAGATCGTCCTTAAAATCTGTATGGCTTACAACATAAAAAATTAACAGTTAAATAACATCTAAGCTAGAAGCTTTTGTGAACCGTGTCTCCGGTACATCCGTAACACCAAACGAAGACTGTGTAGGCCACAGGCCAAGACGGGATAGATATCAATGTTCGATCGGTGTTGAAAACTCCCTATGTCACATAAGCAGTTAAAAGAACCAGAGAGATATTACCCATATACACAGAGCTCATCGAATAAAGGAGTGATTAGGGGCAAAGATAGCAGAGAGAGTTAAAAACATCAATAAATCTCAACAAAATCCCGATTGTTTATTAAGACGACTGTCCTCATCTACTATAAATCTTTTTTCACTTGATTTTATTAGCTATCTGCATAAGCTTTCTTTTATTTTCTCGTTTCATGTTTAATATCTTATCTTTCAATCATCATCGAGAACGTTACGATTCTTTTTTTTGTATACATAGAGGACTAAGATAGTTTCCTAGTTCCATATGCGACTTCATTCGAACCCTCTGTCTTTTTTAATCTTTCATCTACTTTTCATTCAGTTCATATCTACATCTTATAGTTGTCGAACTGTTATAGCTCAATAAGCAGCAAAACATCACTATCAAACCTAATTTCCTAACAGCTTTCAACGGTCATGATTTCCATCAACCTACATTACACCAAACCTATACAATCAGCTCTCGGCTGATTCTAGCCTCTTCGATTAAAACTTTTCAAAGGTCGACTCGATAAAATCATTCACGTGAACATCAAAAAAACAAATTTCGGAGGAGATGAACCTGAAAACCTCGATTACATTTTACATTGGAAATCCCAGATTCTGCATCAGGTATCTGGCTCAGGTAATTTATATTAATATTATTCAATCCGTTTGTGTCGATCGAAGATTTTGACTAATACTCTCAAATAAATTGGCCCTTTTAGTCCTTCGTCTGCTTTGTCCTATTTGCAATTTTATCACAAAGAAATCAACCTTGTAGGCGGAAAATGGAACAAATAAGAAATCCCTGCGTATAAAAAGAACTGACCAAATTTGCCTTTTTATTGTTTCCCTCGAAAACACATATATAAAGTTAAGATTTAACCAGAAGGAGCGGAAAGTCCTTTGTGTGATTTTATTTACACCTGATTGATTATTCAAGGATGAAAACCGCCATGTGTGTGCGGTCACCTTTTAAAAGGAGCACAATAAATCTAAAAAAGTTTTACAAAAAAAAAAGGACTACCGACATTGAGACAACTTTGCACGTTGGTCACCTGGTCTACCTATGCCCAGGAAATGGGAGAAGTTTATCCATTTAGACGGCGTAATTACATTTTCCTGGTTCGGTAACCCATTTCAATGCAAATTAATTCTTTAGAATTTTGGTGCGAAATTTATTAGGCTGGCTAATTTGGGGCTAATTAATATTCTCCGAAAGATCCTGAAAGTGGGACAGGTCTTCCGTTCTCAAGATAAAAATGGAGATGGCCAAATAATGAGGATTACTTTTATCAAATATTTTGCATAATAATTTGCGAAAATGTAATAAAGTACTGTGGCCCTACCTTGCGCACTGGTAGAAGGAAATTAGCACTTCTACGTTTATACTA
The DNA here is from genome assembly GCA_964036015.1 of Leptarthrus brevirostris. Classification (NCBI taxonomy): domain Eukaryota; kingdom Metazoa; phylum Arthropoda; class Insecta; order Diptera; family Asilidae; genus Leptarthrus; species Leptarthrus brevirostris. The sequence goes on along the minus strand of OZ038372.1, from coordinate 152,749,592 downwards.
TTCAACCACTTCATGAATATTAATGTGGCCATTTTCTAGGTGTGAATAGGACCGAAATACAGTAATTTCATCCGTAAAAGCTAACAATTTAAAATCCACTCATGTTTACTTAGGGTCGTGAGTGGCTCTTTAAAGTAACCTCATATTATGTAGACACAAGAGCCTATCTAATAAATTTTCTTCCTCTTCTTTTGTGCGCGTTAGATTGACTACTAACAATGGACACACTTTTTTTAAGAGCACTCGAAAATATATGGCCGTATTACTTTTTCCAATTTCCTCTATGAAATTGAACTTCAACCGATTAAAGCTGATATATATTTTCAAGAGGCCAAAACTCATCATCTTTTCCATTCTGTTGGCTCTTCACCATGTAACCTGGTCCTTACAACAACGTCCAGACAAACAAATTGAGCTCTTATAACGCTCCATTCACAATTTATTAGATTCATGTGACATCCTTGGAAAAAGGACGATATTCAGAACGTATCTGTGGGTGTGCATACGCACCATTCAAAGGGCTTTTCGTATTATTCTGTGAATAGTGTTTTCATATAAAAAATTCAATAGAACAAAACAGAACAGCTCCATCTATTATCGTTTGTGATAAAATTATTAATCTACAACAAACAAAGTATCCTACGACGGAAATGTTTGTCTTTCCTTCAAGGGTTACAGGAAAAAGCCGTTCCCAGGAGATTTTTCTTGGGAACAAGGCCGAATTACAGTCACATTGGAAAAAGCTTTTCATGCAATATTTATAGAGGCATAGGTTAAGACAATTTTTTGGGTGTAACGCAGGGAATCTACTCCTGTTTAATATCACTTTTTCGAAAAGACTCTACGGCATAGCTCCCTTAAAGCTTACATACAACATTTTTGTAAAACTTTTGGGTTATCATTTAATTTATCGGAGATTCACCCTATAAGTTTTGATTTCGGCAGTTTTTGTTTTTGAGCTTATCTTTGTCCCTTGTAAAAGGGCGTTCATTAACTTTTACATACGTACATAGTATACAGTCCTAGTGGAATTCCTAAGAGATTAAAGAAGCCAATAAAACAAAAGTGTAGTTTTCTTTTTTGAATTAGTAAAATCCCAAACTATCTGATTTTTGTGATTAAAACCGAAAAATCGAAAATCAAGCATTCTATAAATCAGTCGCCATACCTCATTTGCGAAATTATCCGATGTAATGAAATTGGTACCTATGGTTTGAAAATTTTCATTATTGCGTTGTTTGCATTTAAACCGAAACCCGGTAATATTCCTAACCTCTAAATGTTGTAAATCTAGATTGATGTGCAACACACCTTTTACCTGAATAACACTAATTAAGTCCATATGCTTCCCGGTGGCAAATTTTGTTTTTGCCATTACTACTAATTGCAGAGGTAATCAGATAACATTTGAATTGGCACTTGGGATATATGTGTTTTCGCATATAATTAAGGTGATGATACCTCTATTAATGTGGTCCTGTCACATTCGACAAATATTCCCTATACAACGGCAGTCACGTAATGTAATAATAGGAATTTGTTCTTTCCTGATGACGAAGAGATTTTGAGGTTGCCAAACATTCGATTATTGACTATGCGATCAGGTATGTACATACGAAATTGGGCATATCTAAACGAAATGATGTATTCATTAATTCAGGTGTTTGTAGTACGTAAACATACGAGGGTGAGTACGTAATTAAGACATGTAAACCGGGAAACAAGGCAGGGCGGAAAGAAATCGTGTTCATTTGGAAGTAGGTTTGCTCTTTTGGCTTTCAACAAGTCTTTCGACTGAAGCCAAACTTCATGAAGTTCAGACTTTAAGAGGCTGATCGCTTTTAATGTATGTCTTACTATGTAAGTTTTATATATATATATATATATGATGCCAAAGCTCAGGGGATGCCCTATGATGCTTAAGCACAGCCTTGGCAGGAAAGGAATTAAGGATAAGGGAAATGGGATAGGAGGTTGAGTGAAGGAGGTGTCGATGTACGCCTCGTTTGAAAGTTTCAGGCTCATAAGACGAGGGAAAAACAGAAGATGGAAAACTGTTCCACATTCGTGTTGTTCTGCTTAGAAAAGATTCCCGAAATTTGACGGTACGTCCAAATTTGACCTGGAGAGTATAGGGGTGGGAGCGATTTGTAGATCTTGTATCACGCGTTGTCATGTGTCTACAAGGAATCAGGCTAGCAATTTCGTTAGAACTATGGCCATGGAAATAACGATAGAAGAGTGAGAGACAGCCGACATTCCGTCGATGCTCCAGAGAGTCAAGGCCCTCAGAGATTGAGGGATCGCCAATAAGTTTAATAGCCTTACGCTGGACTTTGTCTAACGCGGACAGTGCGGTGTGTCCGGCCCCTGCCCAAATATGGGAATAATATTCAAGTCTAGGCCTAATGTGGGACTTGTAGATCAGCGCTAAGTCAGGTGGGGTGAAATATTTCTTACATCTCTGTAGAAAACCCAAACATTTAATCGCTCTTTTAGCGATTGCAAATATATGATGAGTCCAGCTAAGATTGCCGGATATCTCGATACCCAGGATATTTAGGGAGGGCGAATTTGGTATATTCCCTCAGTCGACTGAAATAGGTTTGTTGGTGAACTGGGCGTTTTTTAAGGGATATTAAACAGCATTGAGTTTTAGATGCATTAAACGTAACACGATTTGCTCTGCCCCAAGCAAGGACCATAGAAATGTCGTTGTGTAATGATATAGACAGCGTTCCCGATTGACTTCTGTAGCATTTCCACATGAATTCGTTACAGAATCAAATGAGTACGCGAAATCAAGGGTGCTGTCGTCGGCGAAACTATGAATAGGATTGAGAGTAAGGGATAAGAGATCATTAATAAAAAGAAGAAATAAGGTTGGTGAAAGAACTGAACCCTGAGGTACACCGGCATTTATTTCGTAGGAATCAGATGTAACTCCGTCAATTACTACATGAATTGAACGGCCTGACAAAAAACTCTCTATCCAAATGTTTGAAGTTTGGCTAAAAGGTCAGCATGCCAGAATCTATCAAAAGCTTTTGAAATATCAAGAGCGTTCCAACGTTCCGTTAGAGCCGTTAGTAAGTCTCCGGTTGAGCGGCCAGTGCGGAAACCGTACTGGCAATCGTTGATAAGATGGTCATTTTCTAGATATTTCAACAACTGAGAGTTGATGAGTGTTTCAAAAACTTTAGATATGATCGAGGTTAGTGCAGTTGGTCTGTAGTTAGAGGGGTCGCATGCCTCTCCTTTTTTAAGTATCAGCTGGACATGAGCAAGTTTCCATACACTTGGAAACATTCCTGTTGAATATGACAGGTAAAAAAGTTTGCGCAGAGGTTTAGCCAAAGCAGAGGCGCAGCATTTTAAAACTAGGGGCGAGAAACCATCAGGCCCAGTAGCTTTGGACACATCGAGTTTTGAAAGTACTCTAAAAACTTCCCGAGTGTGAAAGTGTAGCGGCTTTTGCCTACTAGTACACTGTGATGGAGATGGGAGTGGCTGCCATGAAGGTGGTAAGTACGAATTAGCAGCAAACAGGTTGGCCTTGTCCAATGAGTCAGTAAAACCATTGCCATTGTAAATGAGTGGTGGTGTTGACGAACAGGTGAAATTGTTCTTTACGTTTTTTACTAGAGACCAGAAGCCCTTACTACCCTTTTGGGTAGAAAATACCTTCCGTCTGATGTTCTGGTCGAAATTGAACTTTGCCCGACTAATTGCTGAATTGCAAGTATTCCGCGCATCTCTATAGATACGGTATAAGTATACGAAAAATACACGGAAAGTACACAGAAATGCACGGAAAGTACACTATTACCAGTAATATAAATATGTAAGTGACTATTTGCACTTATCGTGTACTTACGTGTAGTTCCGTGTAGTCCGTGAAATTTGTACTTGTACTTTCCGTGTACTTCCGTGTACTGTAAATAGACACTGCCTTATAAAAAGGGTTAAAAAGCATATATTTATTTATTTAAGGTTTCATAAAAATCTACATTAACAATAATTAATAAAAATAATAACAAGAACAATTAATTTATAATACAACAACCCGAGGGCAGCTAACTTTGGTATCAAAATTTGTTGTTAATTCCATCAAATGCCTTGCTGAAATCTGTAAAGATACAGTCAATTTGCTTACCAGATTCAATATTGTATAAACAGAAATTAAAAAATTCTTTGGCTTGGTTGACCTACCCTTCATAAAGCAGTGCTTAAAAGTTCCAAGGAATTGTTTGTAATGGAAGTAAAATACATGGCAAATTGGTGCCTCGAAAACTTTAGCAAGGCAACACAAGTTGGTCGATACTCACTTTAAGGGTGGCACAGCACAACAGCTGACGTTGCTGAGTTGCCGGATTCTACTACGGGTGACAAGATTCCCAATAAGAGGAAACTGAAACGGGCGAGACAAAGCCTCAAGCCCTACAAATCAACGAATTTAGACGGTATCATTTCAGTTGAACTGAAGTGAATTGAAATTGGCTTCTAACATACTTATTCCGTGGCTAATGGTCATCAATGAAACCCACCTTAACCTGAAGGCTTAAGACCCATTTGTCTCTCCCCCTTCCGCCTCAAAACCCGGAGAGAATCTTAGATACCAGATGTACAAGTATGAAATGCGTAAATGGAAAAACACATGAAATTCGGAACAATGATAACAAGTGGCTAATTATACATGTTTCTCATCTTTCGGGCAATTTGTGAATGCCACACCAGTAAAATTCTTTCTCTTTTACCATAACCCATTTATTGAGTTATTTTTTCACATCTTCGTACGAACCAAAGCGCTACTCAGCAAGTGCGTGACCCATCGTTGCAAAGAAGCAGTAATCGGAAGGAGGCAAGTCTGGTGAGTAAGCCGCATGGGCTAGCACTTCCCAGTTGAGTGCTTCCAACGTGTCGCGAACCAGTTTTGCCGTACGTGACGGAGCATTGTCGTGAAGAAAAATCATCTTGTGTTGCCTTTTTTTTATATTCTGGTATATATTTGATCAACTGTTCTCGGTAGCGTTTCGTATTAATCGTTTTATCAGGTTTGAGCAGCTCATAAAAGACTGCACCCCTCTGATTTTACCAATCACAAAGCATCGTCTTCCTGTCAAAGCTATTTGGTCTTACGGTCGATGTGGATAGTGCGCCCCGGTCTACCCATGATATTTTGCGCTTTGGATTCTCAAAATATATACACTTTTTATCTTCAGTAACGATAGGATGCAAAATCGAAGCAATCGGTATGATTCAGCAGCAGTTTTCTTCAAATGAAAACAAAAAAGGAATGCTGACACTTATCACTTTTTCGCATTTCCGCAAGCTATATCTTTTGCAACATCCAAGCTATATCTTTTGCAACATGCCTATACTAAAGGTATGTCCGTCGTGACTGCCTTGCATGAACTTACCACAAATATAGAGCTTTCGTTTCTGCTTAAAGAATATTCACTTGTAGCCATCCTTGACATCGAGGGTGCTTTCAATAACATTAGGCCAGAGGCGATAACAGCATCCTTGAAGAGACTAGAATTTGACGATCCTCTCATTTACCTTATGTTAAAGAGCAGGGTCGTCGATATCAGTTTGGGAGGATCTAGCATACAAAGATTTGGCACTAGAGGTACTCCTCAGAGAGGTATCCTTTCACAACACTTGTGGAACCTAACTTTGGATGAGTTACTCATAGAACAAGAGCACTGTGGTCACAAAGTTATCGCCTACACTATTGACATTGCCCTGATTTGTTTAGGTAAGCACCCAAAAATACTGACTGACACGCCCTCTCCAAGATATCATCATGAAGTGATGGGTGTTGTTTGGGCATAAACCCAGATAAGACGGAGTTAATACTCTCCTCTCGGAAACATAATGTTCCTCCTATGAATTTCCCTACAATAAACGAGTTAAGGCTAAATTGAGACGTAATTGGATCAATTGGTTGAGCGCACGACCACCATGCCATGGATCCCGGGTTCGATACCAGGTCTCTCCGTGGGTTCGTAATAAGAACTTAAAAAATCCACTCCGTCTCTGGGCTGTTGTCTAGCTCGCCGCAATTTACAACAAGACATTCAAGTTTCCTCATCCCCCTAATCCCTTTTGGTCAAAACCATGCTAACACATCAAAGGGTTATCCCTAACTAAAAAATCAGGTTAAATATCTAGGTCTTGTCCTAGATAGAAAACTTACCTGGAAGCCTTAAATCCAAGAAAGAGTTCGGAAAACCAGTGTGGTGCTGTACTCGTGTAAAAGAGCAATAGGAAAATTGGATACAGATTGTGGATAAGGTTCAAGGGATAGCAATACTACTGATAACAGGGGCCCTTAAAACCACTTCTTCTGAATTCCTAAATACAATTCTCCACCTTCTACCAGTGGATCTCCTGGGTAAGCGATTCGCATCCTCGGCTGCAATTAGGCTTAACTCAGTCCAGACTTGGAAACGAGCTGACTTCGGTCACCCAAAAATCCTGAATAGAAGAACCACTATCAATATCGACTACACCACACCCAGAGTGGGAGGAAGGTCGGCCTCAATGGCGGCTCTTAACTGGAAGGCAGAGTAATCGGAGATAATTTTTTCGAACACCTTCACCTTGATATTTCATTTCGCTTACATGACTACTGCAGCGTGTTTCAGACGGAAATCATGGCTATAAAGGTAGCCGCAGACCGTCTGAAACATTTAACGCTGCCTGCGGATATCATCTGTATCTTCTCAACCTTTAGTCACTTCAAACAAGATGATCTCTTATGACATGATCCTAATTCAAACTAAAGACACCCAATCAAACTTTAGCTCCTTAATTAGACCTAAAATTCCTTTTAAGGCTGCCTTAGCTATACCCACCTCACAGTGATAGAGGATGTGTTCCGCTGTTTCCTCCTCTTCCAAACTGCCTGCTGAGTGAGAGTAGCGTAAAGTAGAGAAGTAGTAGAGAGAGGTTTTGAACCTCATTGCTTGTCTTAACCCTCGAGTATTTGTCCAGTGTGAGTGCCTGTTGTCCTCCCATGATGTGCATTGCCAGCCAGCTTTTCGAGTAGGCAGAAAATGGCTTTTTTGCCAGGTGATCCGTCTTCTCATTGCCTTCAATGCCCTCGTGCCGTGGTACCCAGGCCAGTGTGATACTGTTGCTCTAAGCCACTTCTTTGAGTGCATTGAGACAGTCCAAGACAAGTCTAGACTCAAATACGTATATTTTGGCACAGCGTAATCTCGCGTGCGCAATGTTCGATAGCGTGTATCTCTGCTTGAAATATGGTTGGTGCAGCTTTATTATGGGTCCATAGACGCCGATGTCCGTTCTGTCTTCCATCTTGGATCCATTCGCGTGCCGTGTTTTTCAAAGATGTGTCTGTTGTTGAGCCAATCATCGTTGCTCTCAAGAATCAGCTCGAATGGTATATCAAAGTTATGCCTTTTCGGCATGGCTTGAATTCTTCAAGAATTTCCAAAAATTGCAGTCGGATTGCTTGCTATGAGGAGATTGATACTATGCAGCCTTATTGCGCTCGAGACAGCCTCCTTCTTTAGGTATAGGTGCAAAGGGAGGAGGTCTAGTGCGCTTGTCACGCGTGATTCCTAGACATGCTGTACTCTCCAATTTTTTTCTGCTTTTGGCCACCATACAAAGGCCGCATTGGTGACCACGGGTCCTATAATTGCTTTATATTGCCCATATGGCCATTAGACCCCAAGTCTTACAAAAAAGTCTTCGAGAGGGCCATAGGGCAGTCACAGTCTTTCGCTTAACTCTATTGAGGTGATGACTCCGTGGAGACTTTGATCTAGAATCCCTCCTAGATATTTGACCTCACTTGTGAATTCTATCCGCGCTCCTTCAAGAGTAGGAGCCTCTAACCGCAGCTTCCTTTTTCTTGTAAAGGGTACAATAGTTGTTTGACTAGGCAGGAGGAACCCACCTGCCTGATCACCCAACGGATATGGCCAAAGCTTCACCCTAAACGGTCAAGAGTTCTAATCTCACTCGGACGTAAATTAATTAGCGTTATCGTGGCCGTTATTCCGAGCCACTGTCTCATAGGCAGACACGTCGATAAACTTGGTACGTCAAACAACTTCTGCAGTAGTTGCCACGACAAAGAAAGAGAGGAAAAAATACTTCACCTCCTCTGCAACTTCCCGGTCCAAGCCAACCGTAAGAACCGGTTTTTGAACTCGCCTATTTTGAAGAGTTAACCGAAATAGGCTACATTGACGTCAGGGACCTAGTTCGCTATATCAGGAACTCTAAAAGGTTCCCGGATACGTGATAAGGTTAAACCCTTGCTGCCCCAGCCGATAAGGTCATTCAATAATTAAAGAGACAAATTGGTCTGAGAAAAAAACCTTTTATTTTACAAAACAAAACTTTTCCTACTTTTCAACATAATCCCCACCAACATTTATGCACTTGTTCCAACGGGTTACTAACTTTTTTATACCGGCTGCAAAGAACTCTTTGTCTTGGTGTTTGAGCCAATTTCCCACAAATTTTTTGAAATCTTCGTTATCCTGGAACTTCTTTCCACGTAATGCCTCCTTCAATGGAGCAAACAAATGGAAATCACATGGTGCTAAATTGGGACTGTAAGGAGGATGAGGCAGTAACTTCCAGCCTATTTTGTTGATGGTTTCACGGATTAGTTCAGCAGTGCGCGGGTGTGCGTTGTCTTGATGGAGAATCACACCTCTCCTCTGAGATCCACGACGTTTCTCTCTCATAGTTGGCTTCACTTTGTTCAAAAGCATATCTGAGTAGTATTGGCTTTCACCATACACTTTAACGATTCTAGAGTATATATTAGCTGGTTTTTCACCTTCAGCAAGTAAAAAACAAATCACAGAACGTTGTTCAAACAATGTGGAATTTTCAAGTGGACTTGCTATCGTTAAACTCAATTTTGAGGTTATAAACACAGCAATGTTGATCCAACAGCTGATCAGGACTCATCTCAGTGATGCCAACTCAAAGTCCTAAAAGTACCAAACTTGTCCTACCAACCATTTTTTCCCCAAACCAATTTGTTTCTTTAATTATTGAATGATCCTCGTATATTGGCTGCCCGAGAACTAGATTCAACTGGCGACAGGGAACTAGCTCGTTTCACAGAGAGTAATACATAGGCTCTCCTCTTTTCCTAGGAGTTAAATGGGGGCTAAAAATACAGCCTCAACTTTGGTATAACAATGGGTCACTTTGGCCTAAGGGTGCCTTTTTAGGCAACCACTCTTAACTAACCTAACCTAACCATTACTAACGTTGTTACTGCCTTCGTCTTAAGAACGTTGTAAAACAATTCTTAACATTCCAAACGCGAAAAGAAAGTTCTATTGCAAATTAAAATAATTAGTTTGCTAAATTAAAAGCATTCAAGCCACGCAATAAACCCCGGAAAAAACTTCTGTCATACTGCGGTAAGGTGTAATACTTTTTCCTGGAAGACAATTACTCACACGCTGTGAATTAAACTCGTAGCCTTAACACCCTTAGTTTCTTAATTTTAGGATCCATTAAACCAAGACTGTAAGTGTATGAGCTTTTTAATAGCATGCCTATGGCAAACTGTTAAAGGCTTACTAAAGGAAAATTCGCTTAGCAGGAAATATGTTTCTCAAAATTCATGGCACGTTTGGGTAATATCTGAAAGTTGTTGATGCAGTCAGTCATGAAGAAAATTCCCCAAGGGGAGGAATATACATTTTTTCGGATAACTCAATCCGACTACTATAAACAAGATACCAACAACTGAGCACAACATCCAATCGTAAGATTAGAGAATATCTTTCAAGTATTTATTTATTTCTGGAGAAGTCGTTTAGAAAAATATTTTGCTAATAAATGAATTATGCAAATGTTATTAGTGTTAACAAGTGCGTGACTACTAGCAGTTTCTTAACAAATTAAGGACATTAGGACTACGAAATGATGAATAGTGCTCGAATGGAAAAATGTTTTACGTTAAATTGTTAGAAATTTATGGGATCAGAGATATTATTTAAAGATTTAAATACATAGAGCACACAACTCGTTGAAATTTTATAATTAAGTCATAGACAAATGGAGCTTCTAATGATCATTAATGCAAATGTAATTTTTATGTTTTAAACTACAAATTCCGGCCCGCTTTGAAGTACTCCTAGGTAGTTTAGTGTTTCTTAGTAGAAGACTTGAAGCCTTTAAAGGCTCCAATTGGCAGGCACACCGCTTTAAGATACAAAGTATGTACTTTAAGGATTCGAAAGTTTTTTCAGGAACCCACATTTAAACTGTTTAGGATTTCGAGGATAACTTGTGTATATTTCAAGTAGATTAGCTTTCAGTATACATTGGCATAAATCATTGTCAAACTTTCAGGAATTTTGCGTTGAAACTTCCAATGATTGGCATATTGTGAGCAATATTGATTACAGTATCTCTCCCTCATTCCAAATTTTCGATGTACTTCACGTCTTGTCCACACTTGCTGTTGCGTCCACAGGAAAATTAATGACTTTCCCTTTAATTCCCCCAGGAAGATGTCAACACAGCATGTTTCCTTGAAATAGGGATTCTTCATAAAAGGGCATTATATCATTTCGTTGTGGATAGTAAGGAGCAAATCTAACTGCACAACATGATGTCGTTCATATAAAGTTATGCTATCGCAACTTTGAAATTTTGTGGCAGGAAGTCGAAAAAAACACTTTTATGGGATTTTGGATACTATTGGAATGAGGAAAACATGTCAGAACTGGATTTCCATAAATGTTTCTCGTGAGATAGATTACATTACGAAATTAGAGAGATGATGGAAGATTGTAAACATACTTAACTTAAATATTTGATTTAATTGAGTTAAATGAGGACACGACGATGATAGTTTTATAACTGTTGGTCTTCTCTTTAGTAAGGAAAGATTTTTTTATATATAACGAGTTCAGTGTAATCAAACAACAATTGATACGCTGATACCAAAAGTGAGTAAACAAAATATTGCGAGCGGAAGCGGGATACACTCTTCAGCGGAAAAATGAAATATGTCGTCTATGCCAGAGTTAAAACTCAAAAGTTATGGTTCAAAGCAAAAGTGGTACTGCAAAATCGGCTAAAAAACGAGTTAACTTTTCAACTCATTTTTGACCGCAGTGAAAACTTAACTCGTTTTTTCCCGCAGTGAATTTGTCAAGATCTATAGGGCATTGTGTCCTTTAAAGAAAATTTTGATATTCAATTGACTCCGACGACCGGTATTTCTTTCGTGTTCAGTTAACTACCTGTAACCAGCTTTCTCCGGTTGCTCTGGTACTCGTTTTCGGCTCGAGATGGGTGTGCTCATCCATCCTCGCTTCCTTTAAGTGGTTTTCGCAGCTCGTCTGGCTTTCACGACGCTCGAGATGACTGGGCACAGCGCTCTCGTCCGGCTCGAAGGCATGGCCGGGTCCCATCTTGGATGCGTAGGTGGCTGTATCGAAGGTCACCCCCTCCCCTTCTTTATTTCAAGAGTCCACCCTGATACCGATACAGCTGATCATATTTTCTCACATGCTGGTGCCTTCAGCAGTATGATTACGTGTAGGAAGATTGTCCCTGCATACGGCCGCAGTAGAAGTACATACACTGCTTCTTTCTAGATCCCTATTCCTGAAAATGTTTTTTCTGCCGTCATATCTCCGGATACATGGCCCTCTGAATGTATTGTCCAACAGTTTATTCCCTTCACCAGCGCGCGTTCTCATAGGCTAACGTAACTGTGTTAAACTCTAAAACCATTCTTCGTTTTTTTCCTTTAAACTTTGATATATTTTGCTTCTCTGAGACCTGGCTGTGTGCTGCTATTTCTGACTCCAAACTTGGTCTTAAGTTCCAGGTTTTTTTTGCCGAAATCGTTACCTCTCTCAGAGAAGTGCGCGTCTATTTGCTTAGGGTCCTGTACGCCATTGGGAAGTGTTTCTCGTGCTCAACCATGCATGTTGCAGGCTCCAGTCATCTGGAGCTATTGTGCGTTGTCTTCAGGTTCCCTTGTAGATGGTTGTTATTTTTCACTATCTCTATTCCCCCTTTTTCACCCCCCCCCCCCCTGACACACACACACCATCCGCACCAACACAGTGTATGAACACCGTACGTCTATTTACAGTTTGTCTGATGCTCTGCTTCCCACGGATGATAGTGATGGCTTGACATCCTCATTTGTGCCTGCCTTCCTCCCAATTCACATGTTTTGTCCTTTCCGGATTCTGTTGCCTCGTTTGGTTTGGTTCTATGTTGCGATATTGCCAATGACGCGGGCTTTTTTATCTTTTGTTTTCCTCCGACCCCCTTTGTACGACAGTGAAGAAATGTCTTACCCTTCTTCGGAATACTCTTACGATTCCACGCTCTTAATTATTATGTGTTTCGGTGCTTTCGACAAATATCCTTGGTGATTGCTTCTTCAACTTCAAACGGGCTTACTTCGCGACCGCAAACAACTGGCTCCTTACTTGGACTGGTCGAGTGTTTGGTAGGGGGAGGGGGGGTGATATCGATCTAGCCGTGGGCGCCTCTTTTAAGGTGATACCCACATATTTCGTTCGGTATGTACAAACTGGAGTACTTCTAGTTCGGGTCGCTCTAAAGAAGTTCTGTGCATTTCTGAGTCACGAGAATTGTCTGTCTTATTCTGATCTTTGCTGTAGATTTTCCTCTCAGCTGAAGAACTCTTTTGCCGAATTTTTCACTAGCATAAGATCCATGTTGGTTGCTGACTCTAATCAATTCTGGAGGTTATAAACTCCAAGCATACCTGTGTTGCTTATCCTTCCTCTTTAATTTATCGTTATTGTAAGAGTGATGATCCCTCTACAATTGCTAACTTCTTCGCGGATTTTTTCTGTACTGCTTTCTGTCATTCTAACTGTGGTATTTCCTCTACTGATTTTAATCATTTGACGAGGCTTCCGCCTATTTCCCTTGGACACATAGACTTAGGCTTGTGTGGACCTCATTCTTTTTTTTAAATGTTAATCGCCTCTTGTCCATGTCCTTTGTTATTTACGCAGACCATCCTTGTTTGCAGTTTAGTTTTTGAAGATGTTTAACCCCCCCCCCCCCCCCCCCCCCCCCCCCCCCCCTAAATGTTACGTAACACTCCGATCATTATTTTTACCTAAAAATGTCAATTATTTTGCGCAAAATACTGTAATAAGAAACAATGTAAATTGTTTACGAAACACCGATTTGGGAACGTTTTGTTAATGGTGTACTTACAATCGCCGTCCCTTAAATGCCAGCAAGTTCACTGCTATAAATTTCTTCCGTAGCAGATATCCTTTACTCTTCGATTACTCTGTAGATGTAGACAATAACAAAGCAAAGTTGACAAGGCTTGAAATTTGGGTGTGGTGCACAACTCTCGTCTTTCTTTCGATGATCATGTTGCATCGATCGTTGTTAGGGATGATTCGATGTTAGATGGTCCAGGCAGGTTAAAGACTCCTACCTAACCAAACTTGTATACTGTAACTTTATGTTTGCACTCCGTGGTCTCCCTCGGAATGACCCTAGCGGGTTCCCTCTTATACTGATCTTCTGAAGCTTATCTCACCGGACTCTCTTGAAAGTAGATTCAATATTCTCAAATCTTTTGTCAATATGTGACAATAAATACTTATGGCTATGAGGACATCTATCCGCCCCGCTCCCTTACCACCTCCAAACACTGTTTGGCATGCCATAGCCTATAACGTTTCACTACTTTAACGAGTACTATGGCAACCTGGACCTGAACTTCTTCAGAATTTTTTTAATTAGAAGTTCAAAAGGACTACATCCACCGTAAAATCATACTACCATATTAAGCTGTCGTCTTTTACAGAATAATTGTGCTCTAAAGACTTTGGTAAGATCCTGACATCCAGAACAAAACAAATCGTTAGGTTTTTGAATTCCCCACTTATGTCACCCTTTAACATATTCAATCTTTCATGGGTTCCGATTTTCCACACTTCCAAATATATCCGAACAACATTATCGTCTGAGTTACAACTGCAACGTTACCATAAACGTTAAAGAAACATTTATTTCTGACACTTTTCGTGTTAACTTGACGTCCTGTTCACATAGGCAGAAGGCATGTTTTCGGGCGTCTAAAACCCTCCCCTTTTGAACTCAAGTTTTACATACCCTTGGGGGTGTTCTCGTACATATTTTCCCAGTAATCTTGAATTTTTTTGGGGTGTTTATGTGTATACCAAAAATATCTTTCGCTTCAAAGATTTATGCGATTTGCATAATTCAAGAAAGACCGTACCGCGAATGGAATCAAAGATAAAAGACGTAACCAGAAACTGTACGCAAACTGTCAAGGAATTTTCTTCTTTTCTCTGGAAATTAAATAAGCAAAACCCGAGAAGTGTGTGCAAAGAATTTTCCAGCCTTTAAATGTTCCGACATTAAAGTTAAATTAAGCTGTTTGCTTGTCGCTCTTAATTGTCATCTTTCGCCAGACGGATGCTGGATAAAATTAATCTTAGGTAACAACGGAGCACAAAACTTTTTGTTTCACTCGGTTAAAGTTGTCAAAAATTCATTAAATTGCTCAAGAAATACGAGACGTTATAGTTTGAAAGTTTTATGGCCTGTACGTGAATTAGTAGACGCCGTAGAATAGCCGCATTAAATTTCTGGAAATGTAAGTCATAAAACTTTAGGAAACCCTCCTTGTCGTGCACATGAACGATGTCCTTTGAAGAAAAAATTTGAAGGACGTGTCGTCCAGACACTTTGAGGATAGAATTTAATAGAAAATTATGTTCTGAGATCTTTTTCAATCATACAAAGTGAAGTTTTATAGCATACTATTTTTCACGTTTGAAACTTTTACAATATTCATAAGATAGGTTTGTTTTTTTCGATACTTAACGAAGTGTCGTTGAGGGACTTTTGACTCGTTTAATGATGAAAATTGCATTACAGTGCAGTTACTGTGTACTTTATTGTAATCAGGTGATAACTGTCCACGGACGCTGCATTCGTTTAAGTCGATGGGCCTCGGGTATGGCCCCAGGGATTGATAGAATACCAGTGAAACTACTTAAGGCGGATCCCATTGCTGCGGCTAATATTCTTCTCCTTGTAATCCAAGAATGTTAGAAAACCGACACTAATCCCATTGCATAGAAAACAGGCGTAATTGTGAAGATTCCTAAAAAAGGCGACCTGACGAGTTGAAGCAATTGGCGCGGTATCTATCTTTTAACTGCAGACTTCAAATTAATGGCTAAAATCATCTTAATGCAAATCAAGAATACAATCGAGTGCACTCTTAGTGAGTTCATCGAGCAATCTGCCGAATGCAGGTCCACTATTCGTTTAATGCTCCTCGATTTTGAGAAGTCGTTTGACAAATATATATAGGCAACTTTACGTAAGAGAGGCATTACAGAAAAAATTATCACCATCATAAAGGAGTCCTACTCAGGAGCCCAATGTCACGTCCTACACAGGGGAAAATTGTCGGAGTCCTACCAAGTGCTAAATGGAGTGGGACAAGGATGCTTACTATCACCTTTGCTTTTCCTGATTGTCATTAATGGCGTATTGTGCAGCGCCCTAGACGACCACTCATCGCGAGGGATTAGATGAAAACCCTTTTACCACCTAACGCACCTGGACTATGCCGACGATGTATGTCTCCTATCCCGCAAAGGGAGTCATGTAGCCGAAATGTCCGAAGCCTTGAGCAGAGAAGGTCGCAGAGCAGGGCTTAAGATCAGTGCTGCTAAAACGAAACTTATGAGCTCGGACTCCAGGAGACAACATCAAATTTATCTGGAAGAGCAGCAAACAGAGCAAGTGGATACATTTTGCTATCTCCGTTGCGTTTAATACTCTTGTTGAGATCTGGCACTATAACAACATCTCCAGACGCACAAAACTCCGGATCTCCGGAGTCGAACGTAAAATCTATTCTGTTGTACGGCTGTCCAACATGGAAGATAACCGGTCAAATAACATCTAAACTACAAGCCTTTGTCAACCGGTATCTCCGGCGCATGCGTAACATCTATTGACCGAAAGTCATTATCAACGCAGATCTACACAGACTTACAGGTCAAGAAAGGATAGACACAATAATTCGCAGGCGAAAGTGGCTATGGATAGGCCACACACTAAGAAAAGAACAAAACATCATCGCACAGCAGTCCTTAGATTGGAATCCCCACAGAATCCAAGGAAGACGCCGAATTGAACGAACACATGGAGAAGATCAGTCGAAAAGGAACGTAGATCAACAAATCGTGGCCACAGTTGAAGTGCCGATCAAACCTGTTATAGATACAAACCTGGCGGGGGAACTGTACGCAACACGTTCCGTTAAATTGTTATAAGTCTTTCTGGGAGAAAGAGGTGTATTAATCAAGCTTTTAGTTGCTTTATTAACTCCCCTTTGCACTTGCGTGTAGTTCCGTGTGGTCCGTGAAATTTGTACTTGTTCTTTCCGCGTACTTTCCGTGTACTTCCGTGTACTTTTCGTGTACTTTCCGTGTATTTCTGTGTATTTCCGTATACTTTCCGTGTATTTCCCTGTACTCTCCGTATACACGGAAATTACACGGCAATTTGAGGGCGGCAAATAGACACTGCCTAAATAAAACCTTGTAACAAGCTATCCGCGAATAACTCGGCATTTTAATTTTTTTAGTTTCTTGAAATTGAGTTAAATTATTCGGTGCTTTAGATTTTCAAGTTTCAGATTATTTAATTTGTTTAGATTTCTTTTTTTTGGGGATTAATTTTTAGATTATTTAATTTATTTAGTTTTTTTTGAATTGATTTTAGATTGTTTAATTTGGTTTGTTTTCTTTTTTTCTCGAATTGGTTTAAATTTTATTATACGTTCAAATTTTTATTTATCACGGCTGCCGAGAATGTTTATTGAAATTTCTTTTCTCCTCTGAATTATTTACTTTACTTTTTGTAGTTAAATCGTTTTTGCCCGGAAATTTTCTATGATTCGTTTTTGCCCGGAATCTCACGCGATTCGTTTTTGCGCGGAACATTTTCTAAGCCACTTTTGCCCAAACCTTATAAATAGGTCACTTTTACTCTCAGCCCGTCATATGTAGTACTCCTCCTCCGACAGGAGCGTTCACTGCAGATAGATGTCGGTCACGCCGAAAGACGAAGAGCTCAGTATCGGCGATCATACCACAAAGCCAAGTTTCAGTCAGACAGACCACGTGGAAACATGAAAAAGTAGAGCTGGTATAGAGGCAAGTCGTCTTTGATCGAAGGCCGGTTACGTTAGCCTAGTAGAACTTGATCTCGCTGATGAGTTTTTTGGAGCAACTCTGGAGCCTGAACAAATTCCCGGACGGGCCAAATATCAGGGGAAACGATGGCATTGAACAAAGCATCAGGGATGACAACCTTGAAAGACGCGTGCTATGACATACCACGAAAATTTAATAATAAGGCTCTTTAAGATACTCCAGAAGTAACATTTACTCAATCGCTTCTCGGTTAAAGTGTAAATTACATATCTCACGCATCCTAGCGTTATCATTTTCGAGTACTGAATATTTCATGATATTTCGCAGTACATCAATATAGTGCCCCCCTGAGAATGAATATGGAGCCTATTCCCTGTCATTCGCGCCTGTTATCGCTCTTTATTTAGCATAAAATGGCAGTTTCACATGGCACACATAATTAGACAGTTAGCATACATTTATTTTGATGGTGAAAATTGTCACAATCTATTTATAAATAGGGGAAGGTATCAACATAAAACCGTAGTGTATTCAAGAAATATTGTCAAAAAGGGGTACGAAACAAAAATATTGTTCAACAGCACACGACAATTTGCAGGTGATTTTGTCATAAAATGATTTGTAAAGCAAGCACTTTTCTGGCATAGGAAAAAAAGCGTATTTTACTTCAACGAATTGCGCAAAATTTATTGACAAACACGACAATATTTTCCGCAAGCTTTCGAATAAATTCAAACAGTTTTCTGTGGATGTGCGTTTTGAAAAGGTATTGTGTGCTCCAAATGAAATTTTATTGCACTCATGTGTAAAATTACTCAGAATCGTGAAGCACTTACCGCAAACAGAAGGGAGGGGTTGACATCTGTTAATACAATTTTTCCAGGTATTGCCAGCTTAACTATTACAGCTACTCGCTTTTTAAGTATTGAAAGGTAATCGAATAGGTATTGTTTGTCATATCTCTTATTAAATTAAAAATGGGATGCTTCAGAACTTCCAAAAAATCCGCAATAGTAATATCTGACTTTTGAAAAATCTCTCCTTTGGTGTACTGTTGTGCCCCAATGTATCAATCCAATTATCATGAATGAAGGAAATCACAATTAAATGGACCTGAAAATCACTCCAATATTCCTTGCAGGATACCAAAGCATTTGTCAAAAATATTTCAAAATAAGTTTACGTTAGGATGCAGATCCTATTTGCCAGACGGATGGGCTTGAGCTAAAAATTTTTGAAATGAAGTGCTTCCCTTAATATTTAAGGAACTCGCCACCCTAGCCAATCGTGTTTGATATAAATGAGAAACGACAAGCAGCAATTTTACGCTTAAAGAAATCGACCGAAGTATTGCTTCTATTCTTTTCACTTTTCACACGTAGAGATAAAATATCAAGTGGGTGGATGCAATCGATTGATCAACGGATAAGGGAATCAGTCTATTTATAGCAGACTTTGACAATTTAAAAAAAAATAAAGTAAAAAAGGTGAGAAAAAGGACCGGGCGAAAAAGAGGATTTGACACAATGATCCCTTATAAATGAACTAACTTCAACGAAAATGTGTAATTGGATTTTCGCGCTTCGTTAACTCGTTTTTACGTTAATTCAGCGTTGATGTCGTCACAAAAATAAAAATAAATTTTTAAGGACTATGGTGGTGATGTTTGCTACTATTTTTTATAATAAATATTTGTGAACACAAATATTATATTATATAAAGTGGAATTTTTTAGGATGTTGATAAAATTATCTATCGACTTCCTTTTTTCTAATAAGCTAACAAAAATTAAGTTTAGTTTAATTACTTTGAAGACATGTTTAGTTTCTCACATAGCACCTTAATTTGAATTTTCTTGAGATGTCTAAAGTTAGCAGAACAAAATAGACGGAACCAACATTTTAATACAAAAAATTAAAAGGTTCATTACAGGCCCAACAGTCAATTTAATTGCTTTTATATTTTTTTAAGAAAACATGTTTATTTATTTAAGCTTAATACAAGCTATAACATAATAATACAAAAGTAAAACATAAAAATACAAGCTATAACATAATAACAATAATACAAGCTATAATAAATGATAAGTAATAATAAATAGTCTAAGATACAATATCAGCTATAATACAAACTGGATTCCTAGGTAAGGATAAGTGCTAAAGGGATCGCTAGAATTAAGAAAGGCGATCAAGATGGGCGGGATCAAGATATACTGCTTTTTGAAGCGATGATTTACTCAGATGGAAGCGTCCTGGTAAATAGCGGTCGTGTCGGAAAAGGGGAGTGGACCTAAGGTTGCGGGGATTGGTTTTTTTTTTTAGGGAGGTGAAATGCTTTATGCACGCTGGGCACCCGTTCCCAGCAGTGTCGGACTCCTGTGGAGTTTACCGCAGTTTACTGACTCAAACACCTCCCTGGCTCTCCGGGCACTAGCCTGGAACCGTTTTTCATATTACTTCAAGCGTCTTTCTTTTTCTTCCGCAGAATTACCTCCCCGTACCTGACTGTGCGATTCCAGGTTTCATCATCGGCAATCATACCTTGGACTACATTGTCCGGGGAAACCGCCCTTCCTAGGTGCACTCTCAGCGCTCCTCTCCCGGGAGCCAATCTCTGGCACTCAAAGAAAATGTGTTCTGCGGTGTCCGTTTGGCCTGGGCAGTAGAGGCACTCCGGTGACGCTACTTTTCCCGTTCGGTAAAGGTACGAACGAAAGTACCCGTGGCGACACAGGAGTTGGGTTAGGTAATAACCTAGTTCTCCATACCCTCTGTCGGTCCAGGGGCCCAGTTCGCTGATGAGCCTCGCTGTCCGTCGTCCCCTGTTCTCCTCTCTCCATCTTTGTTTCCACCTTTCCATGGTGTAGGACCCTTCCTCTCTATGCACCGTTGCCTTGTCCATTTCTGCCTTCCTGAGATAAATCGCCCATCGCTCCCTGGCGGGCAGGTCGATTGGATCGACCCCTGCAATCACCAGGACGGCCGGTTCGGAGACAGTGCGGTACGCTGAGGCCACTCTCAGGACTACGTGAATTTGTACCTGTCCAAGTCTCTTCCGATATTGCTCCTTACTTAGGGCTTCCGCCCATACCTCCGCACCATACAGATTGGTATAGATGGCTAAAGACTGCAGTTAATAGCTGATAAATGAAGAGAATGTCGGAAACATCACGACGTTTTCTGAGGGGTTGTAAGTCGATCAGTTTCAGATGATTTTCATAAGGTGGAAGGTTGAATCTGTCTACCCACGGAAGATTACGTACAGCAAAGCGAATGAACCTACGCTGAACAGATTCAATCCTGTTAATGTGGGTGGTTCGTGTAGGTGACCATACCTGGCTGGCATATTCAAGGAGAGGACTATCGAAGGAGATATAGAGAGATTTGAAAACATAAGGATTGGATAACTCTTAAGATCAACGCTGCACAAACCCTAGTGCGGAGTTAGTTCTATTAATTATTCTGTCAATGTGGGAACGGAAATTGAGTTGGCTATCACAGATTATTTCTCGGTCACACAAAGCGGTAACCATAGGAACTGGTACGTCGGTTATCATATAGACTCTCGGGGTTGCGGTTAGACGTTTGCGGGAATAAGAGATGCACTGGTATTTGGCGACATTGAGCTCAAGAAAGTTTTTCATGCACCATGTGGTGAAGAAATCAAGGTGCTTTTGTCGGAGAAGAGAGTCAGATGATGATGGCGGATGGCGGATGGCGGAATACCCTTTTTACACAACCCCCTAGAATACGATAAACTATATGACGTCATTCTAACCCCAGTATAACGCACCGCCCAAGATGGCATATTAACTTTTCAACCCCCTTGACATGGGTATGCATAACCATATACAATTTGAGAAAAAAAGCACAATACGCTTTTATTCTGGCGTGGATCTCCCGTGGGGAGGGGGACAATTTCTTCAGTTTGTTTTCTACGTAGACTTATACAAAAGAGTTCTTTTCATTTAGCCACATTAGGAGCTCGTCAATCACAAAGCAGCAGCGGAGTGCACATCATCCAGAATACGACGGCCCTTATAAACTCATCCTGAAGACTCTATGTGGGTTTCTTAGCATTGAATGTATCGATCCTTTTTCTGCAGCAACACTTCAAACGGTACTTCTGGAGTACGAGTATTGGCCTAGTTCTCCTAATGTCGTTGTAATAGCGATTTTGTGGAGTTTTACAGTCTCTAGAGTCCTCTACGCCCCCGCCCCTGCAAATTTCCCAGCATCATGCCCTCCGTGATTTTCGGAACTCACGACAGTCGAAGCACGTTAGGTCGCGTCTGTACACATCTCGGCACCATCCTTTCCTTGCAGGAGGAGACGGAATTGTATGGATGGATGAGTGGCACGGATACCACGCCAGGGTTCTAGGGTTCGGCCTTGTTGAATTTTTAAAATAAAAAAATTTAAAATCCATTCCGTCTCTGGACTGTTGTCTAGTTCACAGTCATGCACAAAAAAAAGACAATCATGTTCTCTTAACGCATCATAGGGTTGTCCCCTGGGCTTTGGCTCACATAAAAAAAAACATTAAACAGCCTTCTAGAAGTCGCCTTTAGCTCAGTAAACCTCTCATTCCACCAGGGAATGTTACCGTGACAGGACAACAGTGTCTAATTGCCGCAAACTCGTCGTCTTGGGGAATACCCAATAAAATTAAACTAAAGTTCAGAAATAAACTCCCAAATATAACATTACCGTACAATTCGTTGGTGTGTTAAAACGTTTTTATCACGTGCTTATTCGAAATACCATAGACTGAAACAGGGTACAGTGTACATGTATCTACGATCCATAAAACATTAAATGTTATGTTCCCCAAATTAAATTTACGACGATAAACTGCTGTTAACGTTCACAATAAAGTACGGAAATAATAGTGTGTTAACCCCCTTACGACACAAACCGAATTCATTTTATAAACACCCTGTGAGAGAAGGCAAACATTTACTTCAAATGTTGCAACGCATTTACGTAGACCTATATTCCCTTTAGGCATTAAATCAGGCATACAATTTCTAAAATCTGTGATGGCTGACCGAAAATGTGGAAAAGCAAAATTTTCGTTATTCAGAATTCCACAGGAACAAACCATAGAAGCGTCGAAGCAAATATTTTGTAGAGGGCCATATCGTTATGTTTATTTCTGCTTTCAGGATTTCATCTATAAACTCGACACGAGTTCAGACTGACTATTACATGTAATTACTCTACATATAACCTTTAGACGGACCCCTCTACAATTTCAATACATATTAAGCTGAATTTCCTGTTACAAAGGGACTCTAATTGGCTAGATTATAGTGAAATTTTGTATAGAGTACGAGAAGGGATGTATTATTCAAATGTAGAATGTGATTTAGGTGTAACGTTGGAGTCAAAGCTTTAATGTGATTTCAATGATAATATCGTTTACAAAATTTTATTTCGATGTATACGTATCGAACTCGTGAGTAGTGGGGGTGATAACGTGATGGCTCTCCGAGTTAAAAACAAATTACGATTTTTGTCATTTTCTATTCTTTTGAATATTTACATGAAATAGTGAAAAATCCATCCTTAAATGTATCTTGTGTATTAAAAACAATGGTACTGGGCATATCAAACATCTTTTATCCCCTCCCAAAAAATAAATCCCTCAAGGCCAACTGAAAACAAAGCAAAAATAAAGCAGTGAAAAATCACTTCTTAAGCTTTCTTAAATTTCTTGACTATGCATCTTTGTTTGGAGGCGTCTCCTGTCCGAAAAATGAGACCAAATTAAAATAGCTTAAGAAAGCTTTTATCCCTAATTATAACTAAAGAGACGTCCAAAGGTTTAGACAAATTACTGGCTTCTCTGATGTAATTCTACTTCGCCAATGTAATACGCAAAAATAATTTTTCGTTCTATGTTGAAAAATGGAATCGTTTTTTTTTTTTTTGTAAAAGACAACTTTTTACTTCCTTGTCATCAAACCCAACTCTGGAAAATTAATTTGTGGTCGTATAAAAAGGTAAAGCTCCGAAGTTAAATTGGTACTTTTCCCAAGAGTCGCAAGTATAAAAGTCCTTCTCAACTATTTTGTCAAGGACTCGACAAGTTTTTGAGGCGCGAAAAATGATTGATGCCTCTCAACTTCTAACCCTTAAGGAGTTCCCTGGAATATTTTAAATTTTATGAAGAAGAATTTAAATGGCAAGAGTTTTGTACAAATTTGTGCCTTAATTTTCATTAATTATTTCAAGCACGTCTTCACCGGTATTAAAGGGATATTAATTTATGAGTTATAACCAAGTTTTAAAATTAACGAACTTCGCATAAATTATGAAGCGACTTCGTCAAGCTTTCGTTTGTAGAAGAATTATTAATCTTTATTATTTCAATGACATGAAATAATGTTATATGAACCCAGTTGATTTGAAGATGCCATAAAGAAAGTCAATCGTAAGGAAAAAAAGCTGAAATTGAATTACTACAACTTTCAATCTATGTCCTATCCAGGGACCTCATGAAAACCAGAGAAAAATTTAATGGTCCAATATTCAACTGTTGTCTTACTTTTTACTAAGCTTAAACTCTGAGGTATACGTAATGAGGTAATGTCAACACAGCAGCTAAAGACGAGTTTAATTTGCGTATGATGGTTTTCGTACCATATCCGTAAATATTTTTTTGTACGATGTGATCAAAGCCTAGGAAATAACCCTTTGATGCGTTAGCATGGGTTTGCCCGGAACGAAATTTAGGGTAAGGGTAGTGAGGAAACTTGAATGCTTTGTGAGACAGAGTGGATTTTTAATTAAATTTTTAAAAACCCACTAGGAGACTTGGTCTCGAGCCCGGGAACTATGGCATGGTGGTCCTACCGCTCAATTGATCCAACTCCGTCTCCAAATCCGTAAATATGATAATATCTCATCTTACATATATTTCAGTATCCTAAATTGCTTTTATTTGCCGTTTATCTACACGAGACGAAAGCTATATTCGATATTTTTTTATATTGAGATATTTTGAAAAGAGGCCTATTAACAAAATTCCATAAGACCTTCCAAATTAATCGACCCCTCATAGCACTGTAAATTTGTACAAAGCGAAAATGCAGTCTTATTCCAATCAGTGAGAGGTTTTCTGCGATACCCCACACGCCTGGATAACATAAGATTATTTTCAATAAGCCCCCCCCACCGCCCCGGCACCCAAGGAATTTAATCACAAATTTAATGCGAGTTTTGGGTTTAATTCAAACTTATATATATGAATTCAAAAATTGTAGGATCCCACGTGCTCTTGCAGATAGACAGATAGACTTTGTATCGAGGCATTAGATCTCTTGTCTAGAAGGACTTTATTTTTGAGACTATAGAAGAAGTTTTCAATAGAAAGTGGGAACGAAATGACAAAAACTGTAGAATAATGAGGTAAAAACGGTCCAAAACAATGCCAAAAACGAATCAACAACGGCTGAGGAGGGGTGGGGGTGATTGAATGGGAAAATTGAGGAACTTCTTTCTATTTTTTAATCGATTTTTTTCGGAAGTGACAACGCTCTATTTAGTTTAAAAATATGTATTTGAAGCTTGTTCCAACATACTATAACTAAGAGTAAATGGGGTCGCAATTGAAATTTTGTATACCCGCTAGAATAATATTCTCTTATTACGAATGATGTAGCACTGTGATCCTTGACGTTTCTCTTCATCATTTCAGCAGACTAGTGCGGTTACTCGTATGTTGTTTTCTACGAACCAATCCGTCATTGTTTGAAATATATGACACGGAGTATTATCCTATTAGAACGTTATCGAAGAATGGACCTTACTTAGAAAATGTTGGTGTAATAACTCCATCTGTAAACCTAAGTATAGCTGTTGCCAGCACATCAACATTTATTATAATAAATTTGGTTTTTTCAACTTTCAACTGGTTCATTCTTAACTATCCACTCAGTTCTCGCAAATTATTTTCTATAGGAGACGGAGTTGGATCAATTTGTTGAACCGAACAACCACCATGCCATGGGTCTCGGGTTCGAGACCAGGTCACCCCGTGAGCTTTTATTAAGAAATTAAAATAATCCACTCCGTCTCTGGGCTGTTGTCTAGCTAACGCACCAAAGAGTTGTCCCCTAGGATTTATCCACATGGTATATAAAAAAAAACATAGCACTCACACACACACACACACAGCACTCAGTTCCCGAGTTCGAGACTTGGACTCCTCGTGGGTTTTTAAAAAATACACCCCTTTTTTGGGCTGTTGTGTAGCTCGCAGCACTGCAAAAGAAAACAAGGCATACATCCTTGTGGTACTACCAAATTTATTACCCACATCTGAGACATCGCTTTGGCTACCTTAGTTCTCTTTATTCTTCCTGATACCGTCCCTAGTCCCTAGCTTTTATCAAGAGAGTTGTTACATGCACATACAGCTATACAGGCATTTCCTTTTTAAGTTTTAGTTCAGATCTGAATTTAGTATGATCCCTGAGTATATAATGAAAATAATTTTCCATATGGTTCAAGAATATTGAAATCCGCTATTTTGGTTTTGTGGTAACAATCATCGGTTTGGTTTTGTCGCAATTCACGCCAAGTCCTCAACGGATATCATTATTATTTCTTAGGGGGTCCTAAAGGCGTTGTAGCCGCTAGATTTGTCACTTCAACTAGTGAGATCTTTTGTAACCCAACCCTGTACTGTCGAACTCAGTCAAGATTTAGATTCTTAATATTCTTGATGAATGCTATGGTTCTTCTGGGAGCCGTTTCTACAGAATCCTCTGCAATAAAGACTCCATTGCTAGATGCTTGAACCTTATGCGGCCGAAGACCCCCAAGTGGCAGAGGATATGATCTGCCGTCTCGTCCTCTTCCATACAAAAGCGACACATATCGTCCTCAGCTACGCCCATTTTTTTAGGTGATATCTCAGAGCACACTGTCCGCTTAGAATGCGTGATAGATATATTAGCTCGGTTTTGCTGAGCGTAAGGTATACTTTTGATCTCTGTTGCGAGTAGTTAATCTTTTTGCTGCGAGATTTGGTCAGTATGATTTTTGTTCCAGTTTTCCAATATTTTATTTGTCTCACGTCCTCAATGGATATCTCAAGCGGCCCACTTTACTTAAAACTTCTTTCATGAATTCAGTATTAACATAGGCGAAAATTTCTGTGACTAGAGTTACCACATCGTCCCCATACATCACAACTTTAAGCTCATCTCTCTCAAATATGGAAAAACTGTTTTCATGAAGGTGAGCGAGAAATAAAGACGGTTAGAGTAAAGAACAGACGACACCACCCTAGGGCATTCGTCTCCTCACAAATTTCATTAAGTTGTTGTTACCTTTACTTTTGTAACTTTCATAGTGTATACTATTTCTGTAGAATGGTACTAAGTCTTTCTGGCCCGTACTACTTATATTGGAAGTCCGCCTTAGAAACAGACTGACTAAAAGTGTAGTTTCTTATGATATACTAGCCACTCAAACAAAACACTAAAATTCTTATGCGATGATAAGTGAGTTGGTGACAAAAGGTAACCCTGTGGTACTCCGGTAGAGATGAGCCTAAACACTGATGCACTGACATGCTGCAGTTTTCTCCGAATCGTCTATGAGGTGCACTCATTAGTAAGTGATTCAGGGAGTACTGTGTCTTCCTCTTGTAGATATGGGACGGAAGAAGGACTTCACCTGATTCGAGACAGCGATTTTAAGTGCACAACCAATTGAAGGCCATGGTGCTTTCTTTAACCTATGTCTAAATGATAAGCAATTGATGGTATAATTCGGGGAAAGGGTATATCAATCAAAATGCAATGGGAAAGAGAAATACTTCAACATTTCACTGTTAAACGGGCCAAAAATGTCCACTCTCATCAATAAATTTTAACATGTCAAGATTAATCACAACCGTGAACTATAAAGTTTCATTAAAAAGTAAAAATTCCAAAGACATAAAATAAATTTTCTTTTTATCCTCTAAAGCAATCACTACCATACGGATTTATAAAATTTATTAAATTCCCAAAACATTACAATAAGCTATCACATAATTCACGACTTCAATTCCATTTCACTGATCGATATAGCAGCACTTACATATACTCGTATTCGTGAAATACCATAAAATCTAATAGTCTCGATGGAGGCTTTTGAATGAATTTGACTTCAACACGCTCCTCACACTGGAAAAACATCCAGGACTCAAAGTCATAAGTCCTTTCGTAACGACAACAGAAATATTGGAACGATCTGCATATATTTTCTTACTTCGTTTAACCTGTCATCTCAAAAGATAAAGGAAATCGACAAATTTCCCGCCTATCCGGAAATGCACCATTTAAAATTACGAAAAATACCTCCTGGCGACTATATGTACAACAACATTTTACAGCAATTCCTTAGGAGCTTAGACATCCTTCTGCTAAAGGATTTATTCCTACTAACGCACGGGTTTTCTGTCAAAATTTTCTACGGTGAAAGCTAGTCTAGCCTACGACCATCTGTATTTTTCTCTTGAATGAGAGGTTGGCCCGAGTTGGAAAAAGCTTTCGAAAAGAAGCCTTTACACTTGAATTTCTCAGTCTCTCTTGAATTTAAGAGGTTTAGTGTGAGTTATATACAAGATACAAAAAGCTCAATATATGAGAATATAAAAGTGTCCAAATGATGGAACCAAATAAAGAACTAAAGGAGACTCTCTAAGAGTTTTAATTTGGTTAAGCATATAACGAAGTTCCCTAAATGAAATGAGAATTTCGTGATGAACGTTCGTAAATATTCAGATACATACTGAGTCAATGCCGCATGTAATGACAACGTAGAGGAGTTTTCATAGCCGCAAATTACATGATTTTATTAAAAGATGAAAGGTGTTCTAGTGCCCTCGCAGAATTGAATTATACTTAACTAAGGACCTAAAACAGGAACTGAAAGCTTTTCATCATTTAATCTTATCAGCTAAGGAAGGGATTTTTCTTTAGATGCAATTGTATCATATTATTGTAGGTTTTCGTATGTTTTTTAAGGAATCTATGAATTAGATTTAACAAAAACCTATTCCAACAACAAAATATGTTGCTGTACAAAAGCAACTTTTTGTATACTATCGGTAAACCAAATACATCTAGAGCCTACAATTTATAAAAGTTTATAAGCTTCCTTAGAATCATTGGAATTTGCGTATGCTTTATACCTTAACCGAATAGTACCGAACATGGCAGGTCCAATGATTGACGTCTGAGGCACACCATAACCAGACAGTAAAATCGAATAACATACTCTCTTCTAAAACAATTACATTAAACCAATAATTTTGCGAAACCATTCCTTTAACGCCTGCAAATGAGTCTTATTCGAAAGATTATATCAAGCAAGTTTCTCTATATAAGGCTTTATAGTTTCGTTGTCCTCGTTAAGCAGAGGTTGTATACATATACAACTTTAAGTATCTACGTTGGCTACGTATAAGCTGGTTCGACTTCATCAAACGATCGAAAACCACAGTCTCTCCTGACCTTACCATAATATTTAAGAGCTTAGCATCCTTGCACCATAGTCTTGTAGAAGCTAGTAGTACCGAGCTTTTTCGGAACGATTAAATGTTACAGCTTCTATTTGACGAGGACGACGTCAATAGTCCTTACCTTTTTCACATTAGTTGTTATACATCTATGGTGACAATATATTTTACGTCAGTATGATTTCGGGAGGAAAAGTGCGAGACTAATGCTTTGTACCTCTCCTCGGCAGACCCGGGTAATCGTACAGTTAATGCTGAGTGTTTTCGACTTCTTCATCGTTCAGACAACTTCTGCAAAGGATCTGTGGGTTTCTCTTTAGTAGAAAAACTATTTTGTTAATGTTCCTATTAGTCCACAGCTGCATTGACATACTGCATGTTTTCAGATTGCCCCATCACTCCTTAGCAGAAATATCCTCGAGGTCTACTTCTGTTTTAGCTGATTGGCTCGATCGATATGTCTATGCAGGAAGCGTTCACTTGAGAACCTACTTATGTAAGGGTATCAGACGCCCCATTCCCTGTATCACAGTGTGACCTGGAACCCAGTATAGAGTTACCTTGTATATTACGCCTAAGTTCTGAAGACTATTCCGACACCAGCGTGAAACCTGTGTCCTTATCATGGTTGAGCCCAGCGCACTTGTTGCCACTGTAGATATAAATTCATGTATCGGTACCGAAAGGTTAAATTAGGCGTGCTAGCACTGTCGCTCTTTCTTTGGCCAGGATCTCTGCGTGCAACAACTGCAATAGCCCTGTCCTGTAAGTGATATTTCTCACATATGTTCAGATAATAGGAGCCAAGTCTAGCTTCCACCCCATCCTCAACTTTAAATCTAGCAGTGGAAACCGCTATATCCCCCATGGTGACCCCCCCCCCCCCCCTTCTATGAAATTCTAGTAGAAAAGGTTTTTACAAAGGTCGGAGTCAGGGTAGCGTCGTCGGTATTCACCAGCAGATCGTCTCAAAAATAGTATACTGTTACAGCCATGGTCAGAGTTCTTCCAACATTTAGACTCTTGCAGTCTTATGGCGCTTCCTGCAGCAATACTTTTACAGTGGAAGTCAAGTGGTGTATAATGGAGCATTGTCTCAAATGCCGCTGTTGGCGTTAAGCTAACTGCTCCGGAAATAGCCAGATAGACAGCTCTTTGAATTTTGGTGAGGTGTTAAAGGTTATTTAGCTTCTCTTGAGCTGTCCAATGGACTACTATCCCGTAAGTGAAAATTAGTCCCACAATAGAAATATATAAGCCTAGTTCGTCTGCAAAAGCCATCAGCTTTAACCCGTTTTCTTCAAGTGAGGCCAGGATCTCATTAACTGCTAAAAACAAGAGTAATGCTGACAACAAACCTTCTTGTGGAGTTCCTGTGCATACGGGTAGTACCTCATAATTGCTCAGTTTTGTGTGAATCTGACGATCACTCAGCATTTCGTCAATCCAGTGGGAAACAAGGTTATCCGTACCGTAAGACCTCAGAGCGTTGTGTATTGCTACAGTCTTGACATTGTTGAAAGTCTTTTCAATGTCAAGAAATACACGTAAGGTGAAATTTCTCTTACTGAGTGATTTATCAATAGAACCTACTGCTACGTGTAGCGCAATTTTTATCGACTCCTTTTTTGTATACACTCGCGTAGGTAGACGTCGAGAAATCTCTCCAGCATTTTTAAAGGAAATGAGGAAAGTCGAACCGATCTCGAAGTTGCAGGGCTTATGTGTGTTTTGCTCTGAATTTCTAAAAAAGGTTAAAAACGACGAATCATCAGACTGGAACTTTGAAAAAAAAGCGATATAAAAGGCAGGTTAACGCCGTAAAAAAACTTAGTACGAAACAACTAACCATGAACCATAGAAGGTTGTGATGAAAACAGCAAGAAACCAAAAGACTTGGATCAATTAGCTGAGCGGTACGACCACCATGCCATGGTTTCCGGGTTCAAGACCAGGTCTCACCGTGGGTTTTTAAAATTGAATTTTAAAAAAAATCCGCTCCGTCTCTGGACTCTTGTCTAGCTCGCAGCAATGCAAAAATAAGACATTTTAGTTTCCTCACTCCCCTTACCATAATTCCCTTCCGGACAAAGCCATGCTAACACATCAAAGGGTTGTCTCCTAGGCTTTGGCCACATCGTATAAAAAAATGAGTAAGAAGACTAGCCCACAAAAAGTCTGAATAATGAGGAATATACCGACAGTAACAAATCGTCTTTGGACTATATAATATTGACTCCACGAAATGATTCGCAAACTTATTGATCTGGTTTTAAACTTTGTTTATTCAATCCTTAAACCTTAGATTCACCTAGGGCTCATGTCACAAAAGATCATCTTGGGCGAGGTGACTAAAGGATGATTAAGTTCTTGATCCATTCCTAATTATAATACCTAGGGCTCACACACCCATGATGAGTGATTTTTCATTTTTAATTCCGGAAATTCAAATATGATTGGCATGAGTCTGGTTTTAATCTTATTAATTTTTCTTGCTTGGTTATCGTTCAGGGACCCCTTTAGCTAGCTCTAAAGGGTTGAAATATCGTTCAAGGAAGTGAAGATCGATTTTATTTCTGGTTTGAGGTAAAGGAAATGATTTTCAGCAAAGGTAAAACAGTTTGAAGTCACTTTAATGTGGAAAACATAAGGTTATCATTGTTTCATATTTAATTAGAAATGAAGTGTTTATTTTTATTGTCAAGTATTAATTAATTCTTCCTCTCTTACAATAATGATCACATGCTTCACACGCTTCGAAATACACATCGCATTCCTCCATTAGAGTTTCATCAGATTCACCTTCGTCATCGGAATCATATTCAAAAAGTATTTTGTAAGAATAGATTTCCATGTCAAAAGAAGAAGAATATACCTACTTAGACCTGTGTCGACCCTTTGGAAGGTGCAAATCGCCCTTAAACAATTACCTTAAATTACCTTACCTATTACATTATTTCATTTTTTTTAACCACAGATTAACCAATTATTGCACGCAAATAAAACTGCATGCTCTCCTAACCGAAGCCAAAGAGAAATGCTGACGTCATTGACGCATACCAAGCTCAATATTTCAACAAAACGAGCAGAAGAAAAAGAGTCGTCCCTTTAAAATACGTAAAAATTTTAATTGAAAAACTCAACATGACCACATGTTCAGAACATTTATAGGTTCTCGTCAAGTAAATTGCAAGTTAAGACTTTAACAATATTCCGAGAAGTCCTACGAGAAAGGAGAATTTCCCAACCTTTTCTTATTGTATACTATGGCAAGTTTCGATTTTTTACACCTTCAATGCTCAGCTGTTCTTATTTCCTTTCAGGCTTTTATCTAGATAGGCTGTAATCAGCACTATATGTATGATTGAAGGCTACAGAAATTACAAAAATCTACTGGGAAACCAAGTCAATTAGAGTTAGCTTAATTTGAAATATGGTGATTATCCCATTTGTTGATACTTTACATAATCAAGAGCGTTATAATTGGATCCGATTAAATGCTGTTTACCATAACTTCCACTTTTACAAAAAGTTTGAAGATTAATATCAAGTTTCAGTGAGTACGTAATGAGCTCAGAAAATTATTTTACACTTAAAGAGCCAATCTTTTCGTGAAATGTTTTCCGCTCCATCATTGCGTAAATATCCGAAATAGCTTCCAAAATTACATGAGAACGCTTAACTCTTAAATCAGTGTGGATATAAGGAAAACTCACGTGATGCATAAATCATCCTCCTTCTACCCATATCGGCAGAACCATCGCCCTAAATGAGTTGGTGTTAGCTTCCGTGCTTCCCGTTTTCCTTTGATAAGAAAATCCTTAATCTTCCAGAAATATTTCATTACATTAAAGGATATCCGAGGTGCATAACATTTTGCCAAAACTCATGAATATTTTATATCATGTGATGTGTATAAAATACGAGACAAATATCCACGACATATCAACAAGTGTCACGGTTTTCTTAAAAATTCTCAATCTTATATGAAGCGGGTTGGAAGATGCTACGGGAATGGGAAAATTGCCCACTCAAATTTAAGCATGGCTGCTTCTCAACGAATATCACGTAAGCATTTTCTCATCTTCACGACGTCAAATCGGCTTCCTTTATAGTTTAAAGTTAGGCACGACTGCTTAAGGAGGAAAGAGCATGTAAGATTTATTCAATTTCCGTCTCTAACGGACATTTTGAATTTGTTTGTTTTTAAAATCCTTTGAATTTTGAAGACATAAATAGAAACCTTTAAACATTTGAAAGAAGCAATTGGGTTTCACTGACGTAATACGTCAGACAATCCAGACAAAGTATGTTTCTCATCGCAAGAGAATTGTTTCAAAATTTACTTCAAAAAAGCCTCATAATTTTAATCCATCATTTCCTGACAATTCATCAGAGTGTCATCTCCTTAAAACGTATAAAGTACGAACCCCAATAAAAGGACAACATTTTGCAGAATTTAGCACCTGATGTGTATTCACTCTGAGGAAGGGATCCCATATTTACCAGCTACTTGCACTCTACAAAAGGTAAAATAGGGACAAACTTTAGTAATTGAATTGTAACCAAAAGGATTCTGAAGTGGAACGCCCTTGGGAGCTTTTTTTAAGGTTTGCATGTGGGTATATCGTTCTTTGGTCTGGTCGATGAGTTTCATTTTCCTAAAACTGCTCTTTCAGAGTATCGTCCTTTTAGTCTCCTTTTTGAACTGTAGATAAAAGCAGAAATCCGAGGATTAAGGATTTCATTAAATATTTAAGAGAAGGTCATGGCAAGTGTTTAAATACTATCCGAAAGATGAGATTAAAAGCAAAAAAATTTTTCAAATAATTGCCCTTAGTTTGCTGGTTGGGTTTAAAATAGGTGCTTCTGATGTTAAACAGTTCTCACTTGTAACGATTTGAGAGTAGATTTAGATCCTGAGCAAATTATAATAGGTTTAGTTTAAAAAAAAAGAGGGAGCTGTCATGGTAGGAGAATAGACATTTTTTTTAAATGATGTGTGAGTAAGAAGAAAGGCAGGGTTTAGAACAGAATGGGAAAAGGCTGGTCCATTTACCATTAAACTTCTTATTATTTTTCAAATGTGTGAGTCCGGAACACCTTTGGCATTCCACTGCTTATCTCAATTGAAATTTGTTGACTTTAAATAGCCTGCCCGACCTTAAGTTCTCCCACTTTCGAAGGAAACTGATTTAGCGCTTTTTTCGTAAATGAAGGTAGGTTAGTGGAATCACAGTCTCAACTTTAAATAACTTCCTTTTTTCGAAAAATTTAAATTTTCAAAACCTGAGTGAGAAAGAACTGATTTATTCTAGCTACTTTAAAAATACATTTGTTTTCGATAAAAGTTAACAAAGCTACAACGGTTCCAGTGGACGTCCCTATCTCCGAACGCCCACTAGGTCCAGACGCCAGAATTCTTTTTCTCCAAGAGGGTCGCCAGACCGACTGCGTCAACACCGACTTTAGCCAGGCATTTCATAAACTCCCTCCCTCTGTGATTATGCTTAAACTTGAAAAGTTGTGTTTTCCGCCTTTATTGCTCGACTGGATCTGCTCTTACTTAAAAGATAGGACTTACAGAGTATCTTCCCGTAATACTTTATCTAGAGTCGTTAGGGCTTCATCTCGTGTACCGCAGGGTAGCCATCTGGGGCCGCTTTTGTTTATTCTTGCCATTGACGTCATTGTCCCTCTGATTAAGCACTCCAAAGTCTTAATCTACGCAGACGATATAAAGATTTTCTCATGCGTTAGTAACAGTTATGATTCTTCCTGCATTCAGGATGATTTGAATACCTTCAAGGCTTGGTGTGGATCAAATGGCCTGCAACTTAACCTGGAAAAATGTGAAGTTATTTAATTCTCTAGGAACCTCAGTCAGCTAGTCTTTGATTATATCTTTGTGGCTACTACTATCCGTCGCGTGCAGTCCGTTACTGATCTTGGTGTGAACCTCGATAGAAAGCTCGATTTCACTCTGCACTTTAACTATATTGTATCTCGGAGTAATTCAATTCTGGGTTTTGTAAAGCGGTGGTCAAGGGAGTTTTCTGATCGGATGACCTTAACTCACTTATTCTTTTCTTTGGTTAGACCAATTCTCGAGTATGCCTCTCACGTTTGGTCTCCCTGCTATGCTCTTCATTCTAGACGGATTGAGTCGGTGCAGCGGAACTTTGTTAGATTCGGGCTAAGAGACCTTCCGTGGAATGATCCACTCAGGCTTCCTCCTAATGTGGATCGCCTCCAGTTGCTTAGTTCCTTAACATGCACTCGTTGTAAGACCGACGTAGAGTTGCTGACCTAGTCTTTATTCACCAGCTTTTGAACTCGTACATAGATTCTTGCACTCTCGCAGGTATGGCTTCTTACAAGCATATTCCGTATAACTTATGGAGATTGCCTTTACTGCCGTCCGTCTAACTATGGTATGCATGAGCCTATAAATCGCATGTGTAGAGCCGTGAATATGTGTCCTGTTTTTGATCTGACTCTCACTGAGGATTTGCTGAAGCGATCTCTGTTGTCTGTGCACCCCTGATTGTTGTGTGTGGGCGTGTTTTGGTTACTTGATTACTAATGATTTTTTTGCATGCTGGGTTGCCTCAATATATTCTTATATTCTGGCGTATAGGTGAATTGATTCTAGGCTTCTGCCTGAGAAGTGCGCCTTCTGAGTTAGAAGAAATACTTCTATGTCAAATAATATTCTTATTAATTATAATTTTAATTTAAACAAATGTTTTTTATCGTGATTGAGTGATGTAGGATTACTTGCAGAGGCTTTCCAATTGGACTAGATGCAAATTTATATATTAGTAGATGACCAACTTAAGGCCCTTACAGGCCACATAATCACGCATTATTTCCCCCATATATAAGGAAATTGAGAACTTTACGCAATTCCGCATACCATCAATGAGGCGAACATCTAAATGTTGGAATACTTTCGAATCCTAGGTAACAAAGTTAGCAGGCGAAATTTCTATGGCTAAATCTGTCTTTTACAATTTTAAATTCGACATAAAGCTTACTACTAATTTAAAGTCCACACTACACCAGGAACCTGAATAGCTCAGCTGACCCTGATGACCTAAATCGACTTATATTGCATTAAATAAATGGAGCGAATTCTGATGATACTATTCAAGGTAGGATTTTCTCTCTCTAGTTCCCGTAATCCTTTGTGGGGCATGCGGCGTGAGAAGAACTTCAATCGATTCGAGACAACGGTTGCAAGTGAATCTACAATTTAAAGTGGATTCCGAACCACAGACATTTTCTTTGCAACCTGACCTTTTTTCATAATCTGTTGTCAGCAGAAAACAACCATGAGTCGCCGTCGGTGGGATTCGAACGTGGGACCTCCAGATTGGTAGGCCGACACTTTATCATTTACTGCAGCGACGATTTCGATATGATTAAATCGAGGAATTTCAGTTGCCTCTTTTTCTTACTCATTTATTTACCACTATCTTTATCAGTTGCTCCTTCCCTACTGTTTGAAATCTCTCCAAAGTTATTTCTATTCCCAACACCCCCTCTAGGTTCGATTAATACTTTGTATCACTCCGCCGTTTCCATTTTAAAGTTTTTGAAAAATTTATACATAAGCACGTTCTTAGTTAACTTGACAAGAACAATCTGTCAAGTCTGGTTGAACGCCCTACCATAGTTATTCTAGTTTTGATGTAAATTTCAGATGATATTAAAGGTTCGATTGATAAAGATGTATTAACTCGTCTGGTTTTGCGTATAAGCTAATATGATCCTATCTAACCTCTCGTTAGCAAAAGATGATAATCAATCGTCTTATTTTCTAGATATCCATAGTGGAGTACCCCAAGAATCTATCATAGACCCCTAGTTATTTTCAATTTTTGTGAACGACCCATTAGACCGTCAATTGCACACATATATCTGGACCACTGGGCTTGATCCAAGACAGAAATTGCCGATTAAATGACGACCTGGACTGTTTATGTGAGCAGTAAGTAATGCTTTAAATCTAAGCCCTTCTAAATCAAATGCTATTATTACACATAGGAATTTTGTTGTCAAGTCGTCTTCCTCCTGTGTTAAAATTAACGCACTGCGATACATCATCAAAACTCTAATTAAAATATTGAAAATACGTTTCAGATAGCAAAAGGATTAATGAAAATTTTTAAGATTGTTATCCTTTATTACCTGTAAAACATATTGCTGTAAAAATTCTACCACGTGTAATATTGAAAAATTCAAGTAAGAAATGAAATTCTGAGGGTAGAAATTGAACAATCTTACAAACTAGGAAACTAGGAAACTTGAAGCTGGTTTTCAAAAATATTTCATCGAGACAAATATTTCGATATTACAGAGATCCTAAATACATCAATATATTAATAAATATCGGCATTTTAAATTTAATCCTCTACTAAATAGTTATCTCTGAGTAAATATGTTACAAAGTACACCTATTTTTTATGAAGTAGGTAACAGAAGTGTTCATTTTAGGGGTTTGGCCTTGGGGTCGCCGATTCTAAATCTGAGGGCATAATTGAAAAACTCAAAATTGTGAATCCATAATAATTTTATCGAATCCCGTAATACTTTCTATAACGGTTTTATAAAAAAAAACTCTAAAATGAAAAAAATACCATACAAAAAAAACAGGATGTAAATATGAACTTGGAGCCTCTTCGTAGCAAATCTTGTGTCTATTATCTTTTTGTAGAATTATAGCTAATCCAAGTCTTAAGATTTGGAAGCAAACACCCTAAAAACGCAATAAAAATCATTCCAAACTACATTTGATCGTGTTAAATAGTATTTCTTCTACTAAATCGGATTCGCCGTTTCCAATTTTCAAATTATTACTTTAGATTTTGAATCAGCGACCGAAGAAACTCCTATAAAATTATGCCCAAATATCGCGTAAAATATGATTTTTTCGCCATTTTAGATCCACCATTTTAAATTTTCATACCATGGTTGGACTCAGCACCCTCGTAAAACCTCAAGTAACAGCTTTACTTATTAATATCATTATTTTAAATTTTTTTTTATTTTTACGATGTGGCCAAACTCAGGGGACAACCCTTTGGGTAAGGGGAGTCAGGAAACTTTAATGTGTTGTTTTTGCATTGCTTCAAGCCCAGAGACGAATTGGATTTTTAAATGCAGCTTTAAAACCTGGAGACCTAGTGTCGAATCCGGAAACCATGACATAGTCGTCGTACCGTTCAACTAATTGTTCCAACTTCTGGCTGCTGGGAAACCTTTACTTCGGAAAGAAAATAGGCGATAGCGCTTGTGACGGACTTGAACTCACAGCACATGGATAATATAACGCTGGTCCAGGGTTCTTTGATCAGTGTAACGAAGCTAAATTTCCAGCTGAGAATCTTTCAATCGTTACGATTAACTCCTTCCATCAACACTGGCACCAATTGGTGCAATTTGTTCAGACAATTAATAAGAGCCCAAATAAGATAATAAAAAAGTTTGGTAGACGAGAATTCGAACATGGGACTCAAACTGGGTGAATAAAGTTGAAGATAAAATTTCTCTTGGAATATGATTCGCACGTAAATTTGAACAATATGAAATACAATCCAGACCTCAGACAGAAAACATCACTTCTTCCAGTCGTGGTTCCGATCCCGCTTCATCCGCGTTTTCAGATATCAGGCATAGTCTGGTCATATGACAACTTCAGCCATATACTCGTAGTCGTAAGCAGGTTCAGGGCAGTTCCCTGCTCGTATCGAGTACCCGTATTTAGGGAAAAAGCGAAAGGAACTTTTCTAATAGTTAAACCGGTAACTAGGGCCAATTGTTCGAGCCAAATACGGACAGTTAAATGTATAGCAACGACTCAGCGTTTGAGTAGCTCATAGCATTAAGTTTAAGTAGGGAGCTAGGGCCAGTTGTCCGAGTCAAGTACAGGCAGCAAGATTCATAGGAACAGCTCAGACTTTTAGAGTATTCTATAGCAGTAGGTTAATAAATTTAAGCAGGTAACCAGGACCAGCTGTTCGAGTCAATTATGGCTCAGGATAAGGGTAGGTGATACCTGTAAGCAGGATAAGGACAGTGCTCGGGCCGAATTCCCGTGTTTAGATGAAAAGTCAAAGTGATGTAGCGAATAGTGTTCAGTACTTAGAAGTAAGTAAGTAAGTACTGTTGTAACCCAGGAAATAATTTTGTAACTTTCCCACTACCGTACCGATAGCAAAATCGCATTGGGTTGGCGTCCAAGTACCCGTACCGACGAGCGATTGTCGCGAACTGTGTGGTACCCACCGTAAAGCATAGAGGCGGTTCAGTTATGGTTTCGGGGATTTCCTAGTTGTTCGAAGCAGACGAATTGGTCCGAATATACAGCAAACTTAACAAGGAGTACTACAAGCATATTCAGTAAGACAAAGCTACACCATCAGGATTGCGGTTAATCTGGTTCAACTTTATTCTGCAGCAAGATAACACCCCAAAACTAGCTCTAAATTATGCAGGCATTATTCTCTACCACCTGACTGTAACTTTTTTGAATTGTTATCGGGGGAGTTTGGTAACGCTGTCCGACGTCGAAGAAATATTTATGGCAGCTTCTACAAGAAACAAGAAACAATATTCCACAAAATAAATTAGCAAAATTTGTTGAAAGGATACCGAGGATTATTAGAGTCGTGTAAGGGGAAGTTGCTTTGAAGGGAATAAAATTTAAAATATTATAGTATTTTTAGGCTAAAAAATTTAAAAAAACCCTAACTAGCTGGCAATTACTTGTAATGTAACTATAAATATTATACCAATATCGTGTTTCTCTCATACCTTCAAATTGGTTTTAAACTTTTTACGTGCAGAAATTAATTAGTCATATTCCATAAGTCTTAAATGCCTTACACATTTTTTCAATATCCAAAAGTGTAAACAAGGCCTTAGTAAACCACCATAAATTTAGAATTATAAGAAGTTGACATTTCAATAAAGTTCATAAGTAGACGTTAATTTAAAAGTTGTTTCCTTTTACCTTTTATTACCTTCTGGAGATCAGAAAGTGAGTGATTCCCAGAAGCCAGACATGGGGCGAAAGAACTGTTCCGAATTTGAAGGAAGTTGACCCCCAGCTTAAGATAGTCCCGAACCAGCAAATATTACTCTACATTTTTTAACGTAACCGTTTGTCCGCAGAAAGCATTGGAAAGCTACCATAACATCCCTTAAACCACCAATGACCTTCACTTTCCGATATTACCAACCAATCTTATAATGTATTTTACTGATTACTTTTAACACCAATATTATCCCAAATGTGAAAAAAAATGTTTTTCATTAACAGACAATTCTAGGGATACGTAAACCTCATTTAATCCTAAAAGGAATCATTATACCAAGAGCTTCCAAAATCACCATAGTCATGGGGTGCATTGCATAAATTGGTTTCGAGACGATGCTCAAATAAATCGACACTAAGTATACGTCATAATACTTTATGAGCGGCTATTACTGCCTGAACAAATATTCATCTTTCATCGACGATGACGGGAGATTGTTATGATTAACGACTTCGATAAATCTTCAACCCTTGAGTGAAGAAAGAGCCAATTCAAGTGCTTAGCAGCAGTGAAGGAATATCGTCTTAATTATGGATTAAATTTTTTTAGCTGCAAATAATCGAAAGACATCTGCTTTATTATGACAAAAACTTAATCTGCTTAACAAATTAAGGTGAAGAATTATTTCATTCGTCCTTCTTGCTCATTAATAAATTAATTAAATACAAACTTTCTCGAAATGAAATGTTTTAGCTGACTTTTACAGAATTTTGTCGAATAAAATATTCTATCATAGATGACATTAGTAATCTATAGCCACTGAAAGGAACTTTAAACTCATTGGCTCAGTTGCCTAGGAGCTTAACTTCAAAAGGCTCTCTCGACTCTTCTTTTCATCTATCTGACGCCATAGGTGCTTCTGGTTTGGATTCTGCTTCTTCAGGAACTACATCTCCGGGATTCAGCATCTGCAGCTCCACATCGAACAACTGTGAAAGTGGTTCCTGCAAACCCGCATTCCTCCTTGGTACTAATAAACCAAATCTATCAAATCCTAACTATCCCAGAGGTAATTCCAAACAACCTTCTACCATACCTAAATTTAGTATTCAGCCTAATCGAACCTTTTCACTAGTAATAACATAATCTCTCATCACTCTTCCGCACCTCTCAGCTTTAGCCCTAAACCTAGTGATCCAAACTCTAATTGGCAGCTCAAAATGGGAGTATTTCCAAACTTTTATCTAAGTACCCCAGTCAAGTATCCTAACTTTATATATTCTCATACCCTTAACCCCTCTGTTCCACATACACTGAATCCCTCGAACACGTCTATTCCAGCCGAAAACCCCACAATTAAATTGACCTTGCGTTCTGCTTATTCCAACGATGGACGATACCTCTTGACCCGTTTACGGGACCGCCGTATTCGACAACGGAAATGTGGGCCTTTAGTTGCTTGCAGCGTTCACTTGACTTTCCTGAATTGCTCGCTTCTTTAAGCATATCCATTCCTGTTCGTTCTTTCAGGAATCACGACTCCTTGTATGTGCCCAGTGATGCCAATTCAGTGATTTTGTCACCAAATCTGGTGTTTTCGAATGCATTTCTAGTGACAGATTTTGTTCTGCGACACTGTGACTTTGAAACTCTTTATCTTCGGATCCCCATTGGTGTCAATGTTCTCCGACTTTTAACGTTTTAACGTAAATATTCGGCATTCCTCATTGTTTTTTACTACTTTTGTACATATTTGCTGGGTTTTCACTTAATTCAATTAGTGTTGCACCCCACATTCAAGCGGGTCCATTTAATGCTTTTGTTGCTAAGCTAAACGTAACACAACTCGAACAATTTCCTGTGAAATTCATGACTTTCCAGCGGGACCCTGAAACTTTTAGCGATACTGATTTTCTGTCGCTTACGATAAGAGGATCGCCCACAAAATTTGAACTTTATCACATTATAATAGTTCTCTGTTTCTCCTCCCTTTCCTTTTACAAATTGAAAGGAAGAAATTACACGACGCTTAAGTGCATTAGATCAGCTGTGGATCAAATCAAAGTGCACTTAAGTTCTTAATGAGCACCAATTAAAGGTAAATACGCTTGTGATTCAGGTAAATACAGTCTTTTATTGAGTAGTTGTATTTAGTTACCAGAGTCGTAGTAAGAAAGTTGGGGGGGGGGGGGGAGTAAACTATAATATAATTTGAAAAATTAATATAGATTTAAGTTGCCAATCAAATTTCTATTGAGAAGAAAAAATATTATTTCAATTATTTACATCAACTTTGTAAACTAAATTTATTTTACATTTATTTATTATTATTATTTATTTCAACACGGGAAAAAGTAGACTCTACGGACGAGGAGATTACTAGTGGTAGCCAAAAAAAGAAAAAGAAGAGGATGAAGAGGAAAACGAAAGGAAAGCCTGACCAGGAGGTGATGCCACCACCGAAGAAGGCAGTAAGCGCTGGGAGGGTCTCGGGGGAAGAGGCTACACCTTGCGCTCCGAGTGTACCTTCAGTGACTCCAATGGATGTCACTGAAGTTCTCTCGGACGTAGAGGTTGTTTCTGCTCTCGAGACGGCCGGTCCAACCCAAAGCGGCTATGAAGCGTGTGGAAGCTCCATATCGATTAATAGCCGCTTTGAAGTGGATCCTGCTTTGGTGGAGGTCCCGAGGGAGAAGCTGCGCTCGCTCCTCGACAGCCTTCACTACAAGAAGAGTTCGGACAGGATCCTGACCATTCTCAGGCGTGAGCTTGGAGATCCAGCCAGGATCCTGCCCCAACTGAAACTCCTCATGGCAGAGGCCAAAAAGAAGGCCAAGTACAATGAGGTGTCGAGGTGCGAGCGCCTCTTCAATAAAGTCTGGGGAATCCTTGAGGATCTCCAACTGGACAGGACTCTTCATCATTAGAGTCGTACAGTCATTGTCTGAGTTCTTGCGATTTCTTGAATGTGTAAGATAACATCGATAAATGCAGGGGGCTTGAGTGCACCCACTAGACTATACAGTATTTTCGAAGACATAAAACAATGGAACACGGACATTGCACTTATACAGGAGACAAATTTTACACATAACACATTTACACGTCTTGAACAAAATTCCAATTTACACAAGGGTTACACAGTTTTTGCCACAGAAACACCCCGTAGAGGTTCCGGTGTGGCAATTGCTGTGTCACACAGCTTTACACTGATGTCTCCTGTATACACAGACATCTTCCCAGGTTTCGCATCTTCCTTGGATTTTGTCTTAAGGGACAAAACGCTAAAGGTAGTAAACGTGTACCTGCCGCATGACCAGGATACTGCAAGACAGGTGTTGGACTCAATCCTGTCGCATATTACGAACTTCGGTGGTGAGGTTATCCTTGGTGGTGACTTCAACTGCACACTAGATTCTTCAATCGATCGTCATTCTAGAGTTGAATTCAACTCGGTGAACGCCGCGCGATTATCGAGCCTAGTCAAACATAGCAACCTTGTGGATGTCTACCGTTGGCTTAATCCAACGACTAGGTCATACACAAGGGTTTCCCGAAATGTCCAGGGTAGCTTTTCGGGTTCGAGGATAGACAGACTTTACGTTTCATCTAGCCTTCTTAACTTTTTCGTTAGTGTCACTCATGAAGTGTGTTCATTAAGTGATCACCTTCTTGTTGTGGCGACTAGCACTTTGGTCGAAAAGCGAACTGCTTACTGGATTTACAACAATAACTTG
This sequence comes from Leptarthrus brevirostris, assembly GCA_964036015.1. Classification (NCBI taxonomy): domain Eukaryota; kingdom Metazoa; phylum Arthropoda; class Insecta; order Diptera; family Asilidae; genus Leptarthrus; species Leptarthrus brevirostris. The sequence continues at coordinate 152,706,035 of OZ038372.1, read as the reverse complement.
TTGAATTCAGAGCAGTTCATCGAAGAATTCATTCAGTTTTGGCACCAATGGCGTGATAACAAGAATATTTATTCAAACCTTAGTCATTGGTGGGATGTTGGAAAGCTTCAGATTCGCTCATTTATCGAGACGAGATTCAAACGGAGCATATATCATGCATCGAGTTTGACGGCCGAAGTCACCCGGATTGGTACGCTTCTGCCCGCGCAACCAGAGTTACTCGCACAATACGAGAGACTTAAAGAACGACTGACAGCACAAAACTACAAGCATAGCTTGGAGTTTGTGCTCCGAAACCAGTCGCGCTGGTTGCGAGAGGGCGAGTCTCCGACCGAGTACTTCTTCCAGACAACTCGACGTCGTACCGCTTCTTGTGAAGTAGACTCGATTCTTGCCGAATCGGGCCAGATCCTATACGGAGAGGAACTTGCGAATTATATTCGCAACTACTACACGCGGCTTTATGCTGCATCGACGTTGCCAACATTCTCGTCCAACGATGAATTCTTTCATCATGTTCCTACTTTCTCTGATGGTAGTAGAGAATTCCTGGACAGAACGCTTACTCTCGATGATATGCTTACCGCAACGAAGGATCTTCGACGTCATACTTCTCCTGGTTATGATGGTCTAACTCCAGAATTCTTTGTTCGTTTTAGGAATCTTTTGATTCCGGACCTTTTGGATGTCTCTAATTCTGCAGTGGTTGGACATACCGAATTTCCCTCAAGTTGGCGGAGATCCGTTATGCGTCTAATACCTAAGAAGGGGGATCTTCAGAGGATGGGAAACTGGAGGCCAGTTACTCTGTGTAATGTCGACTACAAAATAGTTTGCAAAACACTGGGAACTCAACTTCGCTCAGTGATTGCCTCAGTAATACACCCGTCACAGTCCTACTGCATTCCAGGTCGTAGTATCTACGACAACATCGCCGTAGCAAAGCATCTTTTCGCCTACCATGAAAAAACTGGTTCGCAAATGGCCATGATCTCTTTGGATCAAGAAAAGGCATTTGATAGCGTCTCGCATGAGTATCTACTGAGAGTGCTCGATAAATTTGGGCTTCCGTCCAGATGGATTGAGATCATCAGTGGTCTGTATAGAGATTCAGTGATTCTCATAAAGCATAATGGGCATATATTGTCTCCTATTCCGTTTCGTCGGGGTATCAGGCAGGGATGCCCGTTGTCAGGAATGCTTTATGACTTTTCACTGGAGCCGCTGCTAGTAAATCTTCGTCTATCGTTGAGACAATATTCTGTTCATCTACCATACACTACTATAAGGCCACTTATTCTAGCGTATGCGGACGACCTGTCTATATTTGTAACGAAAGATGAAGCATTTCCAGTCGCTCGTAGGGTTCTCGAACAATATGAGCGATTAGCGGGCGCTAGGGTTAACCTAAGGAAAAGCCAAGGCCTATGGTGTGGGAGGTGGCGGAATCGAACAGATTCTCCCCTCGGCATACAATGGACGAATACTTGCCTGAAATATTTAGGTGTATATGTGGGGCTCGATGGTAAAACATATAATAGCCGCATGGCTCTGAAGAAACTCTCCGGAGCTGTGAATTCGTGGCGGACTAGACTGCATCCACTTTCGCTGAAAGGACGTGCAGTCGTTGTCAATTATTTGATTACCTCGTCCATCGTGCATCTGTTAAAATCAGAGTGCTTCGAAGAAGGCTTCGTAAAACTTTTACAGGCGAAAGTCGTTGACGCCTTCTGGGGAGGAAGACGATGGGTCGCTGAAAGCACGCTCTGCCGACCAGTAGCGGAGGGTGGTTTGGGTCTTACAGACATGGTCGTGAAATTTCGTTGTCTTCAGGTACGGGCATTCCAACGAGTGTTCTGTCAAAGAGATAACTTAATTTCGCAGCTGTGGGTAAGTTCTATGGGGGGTAGCGGCGCAGGGGAGCACTACTATCTGCTCTCGGTTCGCCCACCATATCCGCATGACTGGTCCCAGGACATGATCTCCACGATTACAACCTGGGGCAGAATAAGACCAACATTTCATTTGCGATGGAATGAACTTGGGTACGGGGATTTCTCAGCAATTCCGATCAGGTTAAACCCTGAGTTAGTAGATTCGGTGTTTAGTAATGCTCGAGGTGTAACGGCCGATACAGGACAACTCACAGTTCTTGGAGACATCATTGATGCTTCTGGGAACACACTTATACACCCCCACACAACACAATTACACGAATTGGTGGATACAGCCCGAGAGCGTTTTAGTCGTCTCTCTACTAGGGAACCTAGCACTGAGGTGATAAACGCATTCGTAACGAATCGACCACCGCACACGACATTCAGTACACTCACTTCACGTAGGCTGCGCGAGCTCTTCGTAGGAGTAAATCCTACGGATACCTTAGGGGTTAATAGATGGCGCGCACATCTTGGGGTGGACTTGGGAGTAATGGGGACCATAACTAGCAGAGTCATCTATAGTTATCCGTCCAATTACAGAGACTCTGATGTGGCATTCAAACTGCTCCATCACAGCCTTGTGCATCCAAACCAGCTGTCACATATCGATCGAAGAATTCAAAGAGTCTGCACGGTTTGTGGTGGTGAAGGAACCCTGTTCCACAGATACTTCACATGCCCGACCTTGTGCGACATTAATAATCTTGTTCGCGATATGTGCCAGCATATCTGCCCGACATTCAGCATTACAAGAACGTCGTTTTTACTGGGGCCAAGGACATGTAACCAGGTAAATTGCTTGATAAGCTTTATCTTAACACTTGCTAAATCGACAATTCATCTGTACTGCATGCGGATCGAGCCTGGGCAACAGCCCACTAACCCACAGTTTCACACACACGCACTTAAGAACCACTTCGTTGCCAGATTGAAGAGGCGATTACGCCTAGAGTTCATGGCAACGAAGGCCGACACATTCAACTGCACCTGGCAACCTTTATCGGCGGTGCGGAACGGAAGCCTCGTCTTTCACTGGGAATAACAGGCCGCAGACTTGCAGCAGCTTGTCCACGAAGCTTCTCTTCGCTTTGGTATTGCTGCAAGTGCTGCGGGAAGGACAAGTCTCACGTTGGAATCGTAGAACTGGGAGGATGATAGGAGCAGTTTGCAGACGTCAATGACTCTGCAGACTGGTCCCGCGGGACTCTAATCGGTTCGAAATTTTTGTGCGTTCGTTTAGAACATGTTTGGATGAGTGCTCCCGGAGGACTAGAAAAGTGGCGAACGGCTCTACGGAGAGGGCATTTGCTTGGGAGCAGTGGTTCCCGAAGTAGGAACTTCGCCCGGTGCTGCATCTACCCTCTGGGAACACTCAAACAATCATGTTCCAGTTTAATTTTCTTCACGGTTTCGGTGATTTCTGTTTAGTGCTAGGATTAGTTTTGGAATTTTTTAAAAAAAATTTAGGAACTTTTCTTAGAGCTGGCACTCGCTTGGAGGCATTTTAAAATTTCTTGTATTTTCTTTTTTACAGGTTTTTTACTATTTTTTTCTGCCTTCAGGTTTTAGAGTCGTTTTTACGAAACATTTTTAGAATAACGTAGCGTGTCATTTCTTATGTTCTTTTTGATCGTTAACTATTGTGTCTTTTTGTTTTGAATATTGTACATTTTTTAGGGTAGCTAGAGTTTTGTAGGATTTTTTGTTTATAACGATTGTGCCGAATAAAGTGTCATTATATACATAAAAAAAAAAAAAAAATTTTATATTATTTATTTGTTTATAATTGAAGCTATTCCATGATTGTTATATTCAGGATGAGATAAATCGCCGTGCTACAAAGGAATTCAATTTATTCATCATTAGTTATCTCGACATCAGTTTTGAACGTTTTATAACATTGCAAATCCAATTTTCTATTCTTCAGAGCGAATCTGTTTATAACTTCCTCAGCAGTTGCATAAATTTCTCTATGAATACTTATAAAATATAATAGTTTTTAAAAAAAGTTGAACCAACCTACACCCTTCCCCCTCCCCCTTCCAACCCTGGGTCAAATGTTTTTCTCTTATTAGCAATGGGGATCAGACTCTGTACAGCCAAAAAAAACCATCCAAATCGGTCCACGCGTTACAAAATTAGGTTTCAGTACCACACCCCTACCCCTACAACACCAAAATTTTTTTCACATGGTACCAATCGGTGAACATATTCTACCCAACAAAAACAGAATCATTACAATCGGTCAACGTATTACAAAGTTATGCCCGATCAGACATACACAAAGAAAAGACGTCGACTTTAGAACCTCTTTGTGCAAGACCATGTCCAGTTGCATTTCGCTGCCAATATATCAAACGGCTGAAAGTTGTAAACATACGTTATAAAGATTAATTATCAGATAAAATGTCATATGACATTTCGTAGAAAATATAATATTTGGGGTTGGGGGGGAGGGGGGTCCCCCTATACCACGCCACTGTTAGTGACACGCTTCATCGACTGTATGTCCCTCAAAACCGCTCTATTTATGATAAATTTGAGTCGATCTCCATCGATGGTACAGCTTTTTAACCGACTTCCCAAAAACAAAGAGATTCTAAATTCGACGTGTATTTTTTTGATTTTTTAATTCGTAACGCGTCGACCTATTTTGATGATTCTTTTTTTGTTGGGTACAGTACGATCACCGATTGGAACCATGTCAAAAAAAATTTTTGGTAGGGTGGGGTTGGGGGTGGGGGTGAAACCTAACTTTTTAACGCGTGGTCCGATTTGGATGGTTCTTTTTCTGTTGTATAGAGTGTGATCCCCCATTCCTAATAAGAGAATAATTTGGTCATATGGTAAGGGGTGGGGGTGGTGGGGAGGAGTAGTCTAACTTCTTAACGCGTGGACCGATGTGGATAATTCTTTTTTTGTTGGGTATGCTCCTTGGTTGATACCACGAGAAAAAAAATTTTGTTGTGTGGGGCGGGGGGAGGGGGGAGGTGGAACCTAACTTTGTAACGCGTGGACCGATTTGGATGGTTCTTTGCTGTTGTATAGAATGTGATCCCCCATTGCTAATAGGAGAATAATTTAGTCCTATGGTATTATTCCTTTTCTATTCGGTAGAGTATGTTCCTTGATTGATACCATGACAAAAAAATTTTTTGGAATGGAGGTGGGGTAGGCGGTTAAACCTAACTTTTTAACGCGTGGACCGATTTGGATGGTTCTTTCTTCTTTGTATAGAGTAGAAGACACTAAAAAGTGAAAAATAAAATAGTTTTTAAAAAAAATTTAAACCGACTTCACAAAAAGCGCTAAAAGCATAAAATAATTTTTAATTTTATATCCATTACGATATTTTGAAGTCGGTGAAAATTGAGCAAATAAAACAACTACAGTACAGTACAATTGAAAATAATACATAATATTACCTGAACGTTTCAGCTCACGGGATCATAAGAAAGGTCGATTGAATATTTTTGTTGTAGTTGTTTGGTTTGTTTGATTTACACCGACTTCAAAATGTCGTAATGGATATAAAATTAAATTTTATTTTATGCCTTTTAGCGCTTTTTGTGAAGTCGGTTCAACTTTTTTTTAAAAACTATTTTATGTTAACTGTTTGTACCTTCCTTTTGCCTACTTTTATTGTATTCTTTTCGCTTTCTTTGGCTCTATGATTTTAAGAAGTAATGTACGATTTTTCACTACCACAATAGCTGAACTTTTTTTTAGTAGTCAGTCATTGACGAAATTTGTAAATAAATAAATAAATAAAAACAAGTAATGGTCAAAGTTTTGCTAAAACTTTCACAATAACCAAATAAATCATGTTTTCTGTAAGTAGAGCTGAGTAATTTTTGTTGTTAGGTTGGTAGCCCTAGAACATGCATTAGAAATTACGATATTGTGTACGAGCACTTTTCAGGTTCATTTTGCGGTCAAACCTTATCGTCTATCTAATTCCAAACAGAATGTCCTCTCACCATTGCTATAATTAAATTTTAATTCTATCGGAACTGAAATTTTATTTGCTTAGTGTAGCTCTCAATAAATTAAATCATACAAACATAAATGCTATTATTTGGACACGTGATGTAGGATTACAAAAACAAATGCCTAAGTCTCATTTTAATTAAAATTATACGTGCAAGTTTGACTGAATCAATTTATTAGTGGGCCTACTGAATATTCCAGTACATTAATTCAATTCTGTACTTTAATGGAAAAGTTTAACATGTGGAAATGTAGGGATTTTACCATGTTTATTACTTCATGCATTTGAATAAGTATATTACACAATAGGGTTATGTATGATTTAATTAGTTTTGTTTTACACCGGTTTGTCAGGTACGAATGATAATTACTGACGCATTGAATAAGAATTTGGAAATCTCTTTAAATTCAATTTATCAACAAATGTAATATAAATTTTTACAATTATGCTACTATTTGTCACTACCTACTATTGTGTCAATTGCATGAAATCGATAAGAAACTCTAATCCAAGGAATTCTGGCTAAATTGGCACCAAGTAAAATTTAAATTTATGCCAATAGACAATTTTCTTTGTACGCCGACTGTCAATATTGAGAGCTGGTCAATATTATTAATCAATTCTTAAAACTTTTTAAATTATTTTGCTAAAACAAATCTAAAATATTCGGCTTACGCCTTCTTTCCTCTTGTAATTTATTTGAATATTTCCTTGGCTAAATAATTTCAATTCTGGAAAAGGATTGATTGTAAATACGAAGACAAAACTTTAAAAGTTTAATAAGTGCCCCAAACTCTTCCATTATTTCAAATCATCATTGCTGAGATACAATTTGCTTGTTTACACAAAATTAAGAAAATTGAAAGATGATTTAAGAAACCCACGGCAGTTGCAAAGTAATTTCAGTTTGTAATTATACCAAGTATTCTGTCTGAAATAATATCCAAAATAATTTCATATCATTGAATCCTGATTAAAACGAAAGAAAAAGAAATAAATGTTTTTTTTTGTTTTTGCAAAATTTGTTTTAAAGTGAATTTTGTGTGATAATAAGTGAAAAAAAAAATATTTTATAAATGAGGTTCTCGAAAAGATGGAGTACAGGCTTATGTTCGGAATACCTGGCTGACAAGGCTAAGGTTATGATTGAAGTCAAGGAGATGCTTGATGGTATGTGTATCGACCACCCACAAAAAACCGCAAATACAGATTAGTTGTACTGATTAATCTGCAGCACTCAAGGAGTGCTTCGGATTATCTGCTTGTTTTCCTAAGGGAGGAAATAATCGAGATCGGCCTAATCCAAGAGCCCTGGGTCCAAGATTCAACCATCAAAGGACGCTTAGACAAAAACTGCAGTCTATTATATAATACCAACAACCACGAGGATGGTAAGCCTAGATAGAACATGTGTGTTAGTTAGTAGAAACATTAACGCTTTTTTCTGTCCTAATTTAAGCCCTACCGATTTAATAGTAGTTAAATTGGAAGTTCCTAACTGAGTTCAGGCATCTCCATTGCAATGGGGGAAGGGGGGTATCTAATTTTATTAAAAAATAAATAGAGGAGCTATGCAAAGAAAACTATCAAAAAATGGATGTACATAAAATATGATATATTATGCAATTAAAAAATATGATCATATACATTTAAGGTCATTTTTGTAGTATTTTAGTAAAAAAAAATCTAATCAAGAAGTTCAGAAAAATTTAAAAAACCCTACTGGGAGGGGAGGGGGGCTTGAACCCCCAAAACCCCCGTGCGCACGGGCCTGGGCATCTCACCCATAGTTTGAGGTGTAAAGGAGCAAAGTTTGGTGCAAAAATATGTTCCGAATCGCTGAAGGTCTTATAAACTTCCAGATTAAACTAACGTCTTTCAGGCAGAGGTGTTAGCTATTCTGAAGACGTACGAGACCTTAGCGAAAGAATCAGCAGGGCGCAACGTCGCTATTTTCACAGTCAGGACAGTCAGGCTGCTATTAAAGCTCTTAACTCATCTACTATCGCCTCTAAGGTGCAACGAGGAACTAATTCGCCTGAGCGACCAGTTAACCATCACCTTGATCTTAGTCCCCGGACACAGAGACATCAAGGAGCAATGACAGAGCTAGCTAGGCGCGGTGCTGCTCTTCTAGGTTCTCATATGGAGTTTGTGCATATTCCGTTTGGGACCACTTTCTATCAACGGCAGACTCCAGATGGATCTAGGAAGATTTGGCCAACTTATGATATAAAAAGAACTAGAGAACTCCTAAATAGGACCTGAAGGGACGTCGCAAGGACGATGGCACATTGTCGGAGCAGGTTTGTTTAGGGGTCGAAAGAAAGTTTCCAATTCTTTGACTGATCTATTTTTGTGCGCACATTGGCATAGTTTTTTTGGTATTTTATACCAAAATTGAAAAAACCATCAGTTATGGCCTCACTCCGGTGTCTCTTCAAGCTCCCAGAACCAATCTATACACCAGAGGATTTTAAATTTGTCATAGTTACAACTTGTTATAGCTAAATGCTGTGTAACTATTATTAAACGTGGTTGCCGTTTTGAAGATGCTTTAACGATTTTGATGAAATTTGTTTAGTAGAGGTTGGGGTGGAACCTAACTTCGTAATGCGTAGAATAGCTTGGATGATTCTTGAGTATTTTGCGCCATTGGAACCGTAATCAAAATTTTCGACCTATGGTTTGGGTGGGGGGATGGGGGTGTGACTCCTAAGCTTATAAATCATGGACCGAGCTGGATAATTTAGAGTATATTGTCCCATTATAAGCAGGATAACAATTTTGTATTTAGAGTGGGTACGGGTAGGAGGAGGTTAAATTTTCGTGTGGTACGACTCTTCCGGACGGACATACGGTGAGGTTGGGCGAAGGGGAGCCTAACTTTATAACGCATGGACATTTGATTATTTTTCTGTTGTATGATATATTATACCCAATTTTTACTATGAAAAAAGTTTGGACCAAGGGTAGGGTGGGAAAGTCGGTGCCTCACTGCGTAACTGATTGACCGATTTGGATGATTTGTTTATTGTGGTATAGAGTATCTTGCTAGTTTATTTCATGACAAAAATATTTGTCATGTGTGTGGGAAGAGGGAGTGGAACCTAGCCTCGTAACTGATTTGATTCTGGTTTGCTCTTCAATCGTTACGAAAAATTTTATATTATTGTAATTAAAAATATAAAAGTTTTTGATGTAAGAAAAATAAATAAAATCAGTCAATTCCGAATGAAGCCTGGACGCCCACGGGTCAAATAGGCTGTAAGAAAACTAGAAAAAAAAACCACATCGAGTGGGGTTCTTATGAAAGAGCTGGCTCATAGACAATAATCATGTTTTTTAAAAGTTACTTGATTAAATTTGTTTGTTTTTTTTCCTACTGGCATGACTTTGGCCGGGAGGAATACTGGTAAGGGGAGTGAGGAAACTTTAATGCCTTGTTTTATCATTGTTGTGAGCTAGGCAATAGCACAGAGATGAAGTGAATTTTTAAGTCAACTTTTTTTAAAACCTATGGGGAGTCCTGGTCTCGGAACCGGGAACCATTGCATAGTGGTCGTGCCACTCAACCAATTTATCCAACTCCTCCTCTTGTTGAAGAAAAAATTAAAATTGCGATAATTGCTTGTCCCATCCCGTTTATTCATAAAGTATTAATCGGAAAAATCGGAAATAACATTAATACTGATCCGAAAGTAAATGCAATATTGTAAATGTGCAGTATTGTAAAGTGTATTTGTACGAGTGATTTTTTCCACATGAAATTTTTAATATATTTCAAAACTACTATTTAATTGAGTTTTTTACATTGACAAATGTATATTTAAAAAATTTTTTTAAATCGCTAACGTGTAGAAGGTCCGAAAAATATGTAATTTTAGCGAGTATCGGTTCGGAATTCCGAGTGATTACATAGAACACCATCTAATTGCACTGGACTAATAAGTGCCCTCAAAGATTTGAGCAGAACTTATAAAAATATGTTTTGTGTTAGCGTATTCCAAACGTAGAGAATAGCCAATCAAATTGCGATAATTTAGACAAGTCGAAAAATAAATAAATCAAGTCGTGAAGTCACGCTAAAAGCAAACATAAATTATAGAAGACTTTTTTCAGATTAAAGGCATATTTGGAATGAATTAGCACACTGTCTTTGTGCGTAGTATTCCTTTAATTTTCCAAAGTTATGCTCGAAGGTCGAAAGCGAAAAGTAATGCGAACATCTGCTACTGACTTTGATATATTACCGGAGCTCTGATTCGCGCCTTAATTTCTCCAATTGTAACGTCTGAATACCGCTAAAGTGGTAATTGATGACTTTTTAGTAACAAAATTAGAGACGGCAGTGGCTTGAAGGTCCATTATACATAAATTATTGCTTTAATAAGTTCATCGGAACAGTTCGGAGTAGAAAATTAATAAAGTTTTGAGTGATAATGAGTTGGACTCTATTAGAGAAGTACATAACTTCAAGATGTGATTCTATTAAAACTTTTTGTTTTATGTTTTGATTTATAACATTTTAAAGCTTTTTAGGCTAGACGTTATTATACGAAGTAGTTAGGTATGATAATAGAGAATTATTTTTGATTGACCTTCGGCTAATGTAGAATTTTAGAAAGATAAGTCGACGATTTGATAAAGATGACACTTGTTTTTGTTAGATTTAAGTGGGCAGTTTCTGCAAAATAGCCACCCAATAGTAAAACACTATCATCAACATTTGGGTTTAAGATCGCATGGTCGGTTTTACTAAATACGATACAAAAAATGTTGGCATTGTCAGCACAATAAAGGATTCTTGAGTTATTTCGGATATCCTGTTTATGTATCGTTTATGTCGTTTGTTTTAACAATCTTATTCCATCGCCATTATTTTAATGGTTTTTAAGGTTTCATATTCAAAAATCTAAAAAAGGAGCCATTGTATAACGATCACTGGTCCGTTTGTACATCTGTCCGTCGGTCTTCGCCGTTTATCTTCAAAATTATAATAGCACTAGTATTGTGAACTTTTGCATGTCGAACCGCAGCCAACCAGCCAGCCTATTTAGGGGGTCAATCTGAGTGTCTTAAAGGGATTTTTTCGTTCTAGAAAAAGAACGTTTTCTAGTAGTCCAAGCGGCAGGGAGATTTTCCCTATTGGGTTCTCTTCCATAGTTATCCACTTGCTTCAATCTTATTGGACGTCTGGCACTCAACGAGTTTCTATCTGAAGCTATTCGCAATACATCAGGCGTATCCCAAGGAAGTCATTTCGGTCCACTTTTATTTATTATTGTAACGTTAATGGGGCTCCTCGGGCTCCACGGATTAATTAAAACACTTATTTACAGTCACAGATTTTCACAATTTTTATTCACTTCACTTCATTAATTCGTCGCATAATTTTTTTGACAATATTTCTTCATAATATTACGTTTCACTTTGTTAATTAACACTTATCACTTCACTGGTTAAAATACAACTAACTATTCGCATTAAACACTTCGCAGTCTAAATCACGACTAAACTAATCAGGCTACTACTCAGCCCTATTTATACTACTTAGCTTAATTCTAGAAACTTCTTCCACTTAGTTCTAGATATTTCCGTTACACATTTTCACCTCACATATTCACCATGGATTTGAGTCGTCCGTGATTTTCAAAGTTTGACATTTCCTTCTCTTGATTTCTGACTACCTGGGGCATGCGCATTAGACGATTCACTATTTTCCTTTACGTGGCCTACCTCGTGCACGTTACATTATTTACATCAACGGTGGACGAGACGGAGTTGGATCAATTCGTTGAGGTTGTGCCGCTCAACGAATTGATCCAACTCCGTCTCGTCCACCGTTTATGTAAATACCATGGGTCCCGGGTTCGAGACCAGGTCTCCCCGCGAGGTTTTATTAAGAAATTAAAATAATCTGGGCTATTGTCTAGCTCGCAGCAATGCAAAAACAAGACATTCAAGTTTCCTCACTTCCCTTACTCTATTTCCTTTCCGAACAAAACCATGCTAGCGCATCAAAGGGTTGTCCCCTAGGCTTTGACCACATCGTATAAAAAAAAACATGCCCTACCTCGCTGATTTTTTGTTTTCAGTTTAAGGGGGCTGAGAGTCAGAAAAGCAGAGTTTTTTTTATTTTTATTATTTTCCGTTGGACGGAGCGGGGGGGGGGAGGGGGGGTGCCAGAATTACAATGTATCTCGGCTCCCGATTGACGTACGACGAAAGTGATGGTACCGGCGTAGAGGGCGCTTTGATCGCTACAACTTTGTCCCGTCTCACTTTTTTCGTAAATGAAAGGGTTATCAATTGGGGGGCTGGGCAAACTTTTTCGGTGCAAAACAATTGTTTTGCATGTATCTCGGCTCCCGATAACCTTGCGCGAAAGTGATAGTACAAAATTTTCCAGGGGCACTCCTTTCTTCTTACAGATAATTCAATTCAATTCAATCTTTTTTAGCAAATCGTCTGACGGATGGTAAACATTATTGTTGTAAAAATATATATAACAGTATAACACTGTTTTTTCGCCAGTGTCCCTGAAGCATACGTACCAGCCCAAACGGCCTCTTTCAATAAACAAAATATCGTCTCCATATATTTCTGTCAAATGCTTTTTTATAGATCTGGTACAGGGTATGTAATCGGCTTTAATTTGATCAATCAATTCGTCGAAAGCAAATTTAATGCTTTGGTGTTCTGTTCCAAATATTCCGTAATGGCTTCTATGGCTTCATCCATTTTTTTCCAAGTAGAGTTGCGCCGTTTCTTAATATGTAGCAGTGGGATAGTAAACTTTGAGATAGCATGATTTATAATACCTAGTCTATACAGTGCTAAGGTCCGTAACGTTTCTGTGGCGATCGATAGTTGTCTTCAAAACAGAATTGGCGCTATTTCTTCGAATTAAAATTGATTAGAAAATTCTGTTTGACGGGAGAAGATGTCAAGACGTTTAAAGATTCGCCCTTGGATTTCCTGCGTGCCACAGCTGCGATCGACGTAGGAGGGACGTAGCTTTTTTAGCATTTTAGATACAAACTTACAGAATCTATTGCTTCTAATGACTGCTGGTACTCATCATTTTGCTCTGCAGCCGATCTGAGCGTGGCCATTCCTCGAGATCCAAGCATATATTTCTCGCCTTCTAGCACAGTTTTCTCATTTGAAGTATTTGATATCGGACATTTCGAACGATGTTAACATCTCAAAAAACGGGAGAAGAATAACGTCTCACAACAAAATGGCTGAGCGGATTTTATTGAAGTATATGGAGCAATAAGAATGGACTCTACTACTATATACAGGATATTCAATTTTTACTGAAATATCTCGAAAACTACACATCGGATCAAAAAAATTTAAAATTGAAATTTGTTGGTCTTAGAGGGGCACAGCCAATGATACCACACTCGACCTCCCCCCCCCTTCCTTCCTTAAATAGGAACGCCTACTTTTTATTGCAGATTGGTATTCTTTGCGTAAACGTGAACAACAACATGTGTTACACACATTTTGTTTGAAAACTGTTTTTTTAATTTTGAGGGACAGAATTGAAAATTGTGGAAATTTAAAAATTTTTTCTCGAAAATGGCTAGGTTTACAAATAAATTGCGAAATAATAAAAGTGTTTAGATATCTACAAGGACCAAATTTTGAGATTTTTTTTTTGAAATTTTAGATAAACAAATTTTTTTTAGAAAATTTTTAAAAGGTTTGGTCAGATTCCTTGAAGAAATCTAAGCACTTTTTCTCCTATGCAATTTTTCTGTAAACCTAACCATTTTCGAGTAAAATATATTTAAAGTTCCAAAATTTTCAATTTTGTCCCTCAAAAATCTAAAAAAATTGACGTTTTTAAAAAAAAAAAAGTTTTAGACAAAAGTTGTTGACATTCATGCAAAGAATATGAATCTTCCATAAAAAATAGGCGTTCCTACCTATTTAAGTTTTTTATCTCCCACCCTCAACCCCTAGGAGGTGGGGGTCGAGCTTGATATCATTATATGTCTCCGTTCGAGACGAACAAATTTTAATCTTGAATTTTTTTGATCCGAAGCGCGATGTGTAGTTTTCGAGATATTTTAGTGTCTTCATATAAATTGAACACCCTCTATATGGATAAAATATTTAAAAGCACGTTGCAAATGAGTTATTTAAATAAAGAAACAATTTTGCCCTGATTCACTTCCCTCCCAATGCTACTCCAGCCTTATTTATGCGAGCCTGTACATCAGCTTCAGCTCCACTTTCTGCTGAAACTATGCTTCCGAGATAGCAAAATTTATCCACTTGCCCTATTTAATGCTCTTCCAGGTTAAGTTCATGATATTTCCTGGAGTCCAAGCTCATAAGTTTGACTTTAGCAGCATTGCTATTAAGCCCTGCTCAGCGACCTTCTCTGCTCAAGGCTTCAGACAATTGGGCTGACTCTGTTTGTTGGAAAGGAGACATATATCGTCGACATAGTCCAGGTGCGTAAGGTGGTTAAAAGTTGTCATCTAATCCCTCACAATAGGTGGGCGCTACACAATAATGACAATCAGGTGAACTGTGTATTTACTGACTTCAGTAAGGCCTTTGATAGGATCGATCATGCAATCTTAGTATATAAGCTGTCCCTTCTCGGTTTTCCTTCTTGTTTCGTTGATTGGTTGTCGTCTTACGTGACTGGTCGTACACAGCGTGTCTTGTTTCGTGGAGTCCTTTCTGACCTAATCCTTGTCACCTCGGGGGTGCCTCAAGGTAGTATACTTGGACCACTCCTGTTTGTCATATATATCAACGATGTTTTGCTTCGTTTGTCCAGTAGTAAAATTCTCTGTTATGCTGATGATGCTAAGATTTTCCGCACGGTTTCTCATGAGTTAGATGTTAATCTCCTGAACTCAGATTTGGCGGTGTTTAGCGACTGTTAGTCTGGGATTAATTTCCTTGGACTCTCTAGAAATTAGGCGCAATATTTCGAAAATAGTATTTATGTTCGATCTTTTGCAGGGAACTATTAATTCACCGGAATTACTGGAGGCTGTTAACTTTGTTATACCTCAACGCAGAGTTGCCAATTCGGGCGATTTCTCGCCGATTGGGCTACTTGAGCCATCAGTTGGGCGACAAAATTTTGCTCTCTGCGTCTTGGCACTTTTTGGGCGATTTGTAATTCTTGCTGGGCGCTTTTGGGCGATTTTTCAATTCTTGCTGGGCGCTTTTGGGCTATTTGCTGTCACAGTAGAAACATTTGTGCTATCGATTCATCTCAAATTCTAGTTTTGCGCGAATAACTCTAAACTCAACTCCGAACAAGTCCAAGCTGATATTTATCGCAACGGAATTTTTTCGCTCAAGCTCAAAGTATGCTCAATGCCGTCGTGTTTATATCTGAAATATGTTCATTTTTAATCCCACCAATTACACAAAGACAGTTCTTGGTTATGTTTTGAAAAGGGGCATGCACGATTCAATAAATAATAATTTTCGTTTTCCTTTATATAAATAATAATTCGTGAATTATTAAAGACTGTGACTATTTGTAATTACATGTAGTTACGTGTACTTACGTGTATTAGCGGCAACACTTTATTAGACTTTCTGGGAGGAAGAGGTGTGACTTTTAGTTACTTCATTAACTGTCCTCCCGCCGGGGAATATATTTGTATAGTAGTACATAAAAGCGGGACTTTCCCGAATAAAAAAGTACACGTAAGTACACTTAAGTGCAAATAGTCACTTCCATTACTAAATAATTAACAGTATTTTTTGTTTTTCAAGACGCCTCTACCAAAATTTTAAATTTTGTGGTGTTCCCTGTCTGGATGTCCGATTGTTACATTTAGCAGTAGTTTTCTATTCTTTGTTTTTGAATTTTATATATATTTTGTAGTAATCTATGTATTTGATGAATCTGTAATGAATAAATAAATAAATAAATAAAATTACAATCAGGAAAAGCAAAGGTAACAGTATACACCCTTGTATCAATTCGTTCAGCACTAGTTACCATAATTACTTACTGTTCAACTCCAAGAAAATATTTCATAAAAAGTTTAAAAAATGAGCAAATAAAGTAATATACTCCTTCCATGTTATGGCGAATATATTCTTCATGCCACAAGGTATGCCAGGAGAACAATAAAACCATTCATCATAGCAAATAAATTTTCATTAGCTAGAAATGATTCCGTAAATCCTTTGTATTTTGACAAGAAAAAGGAGTTTAGAGTGAAGTAACTGTTCGCATAGATGTAAGTATGCAATTAAGGACGCATGTACTATTAGTTACCCTATTTCGAGATTTGTAAAGAAAAGGAAATTGAGTAGAGCTATCTTCCGTATCGTGTAATATTCCTTCTCCTCCCATTTCGTAAGACTCAATTTGTAGTACGTTGAATCACGTAACCGTGGAATAAACAGACCAATTTTGTAACTTGCTTGGCTACCAAATTCACGGTTTTATTTGCATTGCTAATGAGAGAAAATGTTGTTCCGACATGCTTTTATAGATATGCATCGTAAGATATCCCACATGCACCGCCAATTTCAAAATGGATTCAATGATTCTCACGGTGAATAGAATCTTACAGCTTAACGACAATGGTAGTCGCCAACACAAAATTGCAATTTTGTCTGACTACCTCATTAGAATAACCAAAATAGCTTTCAGTTCAGACATCCTTGGGCTAATGTATTCAAATTTTTGTTTATACACGGAGTGCTGGAATATGAGTGGAATTAGTGGAATAAATGCGTGTTTAACTACAAGCATAGACTAATGTTGACAAATTTCTGATCAGGCCAAATATACATTGCTATGCCAGTTAATCTTTAATTTCAACACACAAAAAAACCGAAAAATTTAACTCAAATCAAAATAAGTTTTACGATGAGACGGAATAATGCAATACGCGAATAAATGTCACGAGTCAGTTTATGACTTAATCTTAATTTAGCTTGGCACCCATCATACCTGAAAAATTTATTATCCTACTGATGATAGCTTTCACCGTAGAGAGATAATGTCCTGATTTATATCGTCAGGATTTTATTCAGTATTTATTTGAGTGTCAAAAAAAGCAGAAATCGTAAACTGCACGGAGTAGAAACGATTTGGGAAAAAGATTTTAATCCTAAAAGTAAACGTGACTATATGGTGGTACATCACCATTTCGAAGGACAAAAGCGTGTAGGATATAAACGATAATAAGATTGGGTACATTTTTATAGTTAGACTTTAATTATGATTTTATTTTGAATTTAATGGGGCTGTTTTGTGAAATGTAGGGACAATAAAAATAATTTTAACTGTCGATAACATCAAAGTGACTTACGAAATTAGCTTTAAAAGTTTCTAGCCCGATAGAAGGATGGCGCCAGAAATGTAAGATTACTATAAGTTTGAGTAGTTTTATTTTGCAAAAGGTTCCTTAAAACTTTTAACAGAATTTGAAACCTCTAATGTTTTTTTTAAAGGAAAAATTCGAAGGTTGCACAGCGAAAAAGGACTTTACCATAAAAAGGTTAACGCCAACATAAATCAGAAACGAGCTTGATTGTGTGAATGAATAGGTTGTCGGATCTCGATTACTTCGGTAATTACTCGAAAGACGGTGCACGTCATCGATGAAATTGACCTTGAAATATGTAATTTTGTGGGGCATTCTGAGCAAATGTTTTTCACAAAAAACAAAAATTCGCACCCTTTTAACCTTTGAATAACGCGTCCTAGAGAAAAACAGTTTCGGACAAGAATTGTATGGTTCCAAGGGGGGGGGGGAGGGGGGGGGCAAGATGCACTTGATATTTTTTTTTTAAGTGGAGGCGTTCAAGATCAACGAAGAGGTTACTCCATTTTTTTAAATGACAACCCCCGATTTTTATGGTCGAAACTTGTTCCTTGGGTCAAAAAAAACAACTTTTTCCCCAAAAATTTTTCGATTTGACCCTTAGTTTTTTAACAAATCGACAATTAAAATTTTTTTAATCATTGATTTGTTAAAAAACTAAGGGTCAAATCGAAAAATGTTTCAGGCAAAAGTTGTTTGTTTTGATAAAATCGAGAGAGAAAAGCAATGAGAAAATTCGCCTGTTCATTTACTTCGCTTGGAAGGTATCGCTCGACTCTTATTTTACTACCCTCTGTCACAATTCTTTGCTGTAAATCTGCAGGTGGAGTTTTGTAGACGATAGATTTTAAATGGTCCCATAAAAAAATTCAAAGGGGTAAGATCCGGAGATCTTGCTGGCCATTCTGTGGCACCTCTTCGGCCTATCTATTGATTTGGAAACTACTGATCCAGCCAGGTCCTAACTGGAAGGGTGTAATGAGGAGACGCACCATCTTGTTGGAAATGCTGCAGATGCTCAATCAAAATCAAATTACCTTCATCATTAACTTGATTTCTAGCTTCGTGGATGATAAGAGCGTAGATCACGTCCTCCAGCAGTTCTAAATAAAGCTACTCGTCCAGATTTTAATCGAATAAGAGGGGCCCGATGACTGTATTGCCGAGAATGCCAACCCAGATTTTAAATTTTTTGGCCATTGAGTTTTATTTTGTTTAAGGTCATGTGGTTTTTTATCAGACCAATACCTGCAAATATGCTTGTTAACTTCTCCGTTTAAAAAAAAACACACTCATCACTAAAACAGGTATTTAAAACTAAATCAGGATGTACTGTGGTAAGCCCAGTAAAAGTTTCGCAAAATTGAACTCGCCGATCTGGATCATGTTCGGTTGAAATTTGATGGATATTCATTTTGTATGGGTAGAATGTGTGCATTTGAATACTTTGCGCACTGATGACAGGATGGAGCTGAGGCTTAACGCAGTAAAAGCTGTCTGAGCAAAACTTCCCAGTACTTTGATGCAAGTCCATCCAGCACTCTTAACGCATTCCTGTTTTTATTCTCAACGGATCCAGTTTACTGGAACTTGGGCACCAGCTGACCTAGGTATCTGTCAGTGGCGGGAGTAACTATGACTCTCCTAATGATTGATTGTGCCCGGCAGTCTTACTGAAGGAGACCCCATGAAATCTCTTATTTACAATTGTATATCACATATACAATTAAAATGTTAGGGAGTCTAGTTGCTAAGGAACTATGTCTCGTTTAGGTTTCCCAGGAAAGGAGTAACGCCGATCCCTAAAATGATAGGGCAAAGATGCCAAGTCCTACACGGGACATAGACCTACTTTTAACCTCCACGTGGTTCCCGCTGGTAACGTAAAGCTTGCTTTACGGCTAATGAAGGGGCTTGACGACGGGAGTGACCTGTATCGTAGATACTAATCTCTTGTATTTTGAGGGGCCTTACCTCGATTTGAACTGGCGATATGTTACTCATTCGAAAGTAGTTTGTAGTACGAAAGAAGGCGGACTATTAGTAGAATTAAAGATCAATTGATGCGAATACAGCATAATGGTGTGCTCCCTTCGGTATTCACATTCATAACCTTAGCCTAGCAATTGATCGCTCAGGGCAACTCCACCCACTGGGTACCGTCAGAACGGAGCTCTGCCTGGATTCACCAAAGCCTTGCGTAACCTTGGTTCAGCTCGTCTCTGTTCCTCGGGAAAAAGTTTGGTACTACTGGTGAAGACCTTTGCCCACTTGGGTTTGGACTCGTAGTGGTTGTGGACGAGTAGGGCGGGCGCTTGTTGCAACATGCGCTGTGGAGGTGCAAGTCTCTGACCGGGATAAACCACCCAACCAAAAACACAAAGGTCGCTCTCGTGCCTTGTCGATGGTTGACCCGCTGCTGGAGTATCTCAGGCGCAATATGGTTAGCTACACGGGCTGCATGGTCGCATCGGTGACTCATAGTGTATCGTGTAGTGAAAGACGGAAGCGTCTGGCCATATATGGTTACAAGCTCGAGGTTCTATAGGTTGCTAGTAGCCAATAACTGTGGCACACGACCATGGGTGTATCACTTCTGGACATAAGTGATGTAGCTTTGAAATCCTTACCATGTTGCATCCGGGTTTGCAGCGTTATACGCCCGTGCAGTTGCCCTTGCATTAAAATTATTGATGCCATACGTCCCAGACGATTTTAGACTCAAAGGTGCCTTGAGTGCCGCCTGACTGTCGGACATAATATATACTTTACATACTATACATGTATCTCTGCTTGAAAGATGGTTGGTGCAGAACCGAGCGATTTGTGCAGACTTATTCTTGCTCCATAGACCTCGATGTCCGTTCTGTCTTCCATTTTGGATCCATCCGTGTACGAAACCAGAGATCCCTTCTCAAAGATATTTTCGGCATGGCATCTGAGATTGAGTTGATCACCGGATCTACCATGAATTCTTCAAGAATTTTCCTGTGACCAGTCCAATTACCTGCTGAGAGGATATTGGTACCAAGCAGCCTTATTGCGCATGAGGCAGAGCGTCCTAGAGCGTCCAGGCAGGTCTAATAGAGCGTCCATAACTGCCGTGGGGCATGTGCACATGGCACCCGTAACTCCTAGACAGACTGACCTCTGCAGTTTTTTCAGTCTGGACTGCGCTGTCTTTTGTTCAGTTTTTGGCCACCATACGAGAGCTGCGTAGGTAACCAGGTGACAGGCAAATTGTTTCATATGCCCAAAGAGCCATTTTAGGCCTTAGACCCCAAGTTTTTCCAAAGAGTCTTCGACAGGATCATAGGGCAGTCATAGCCTTTCCTGTGACCCTATTGAGTTGATGATTCCATGTGAATCTTTGGTCTAGAATCACTCCTAGATATTTGACCTCACTTGTGAATTCTATCCGTGTTCCTTCAAGAGTAGGAGCCTCTAACCTTAGCTTCCTTTTTCTTGTGAATGGCACAATGGTTGTTTTACTAGGGTTGACTTGGAGCCGTTCCCTAGTACACCAGGATTGTACCATGTTGAGAGCATTTTGCAGTCTTCCTGATAAAGTTCTTAAAAATTCAGAAGCCATATTAATGCACAAAGGGTTGTCCCTAGGCCTTTTTTTTTAGGATGTCCTAAAAAAAAGAATTGATGAACTTTGTCAATAAATAAATAAATCGAACCAGGGAATCTTGGTTAGGGGAAACGAGGTTAGAAGCGACGATAGGTAACTTAGTTAATGCTCGTTAAGATAGACTGGAAGAGGACGAAAAGGTTCAATTCTCTCTGGTCTGTTTCGCGATGTTTTTATTAAGTTAGAATCTAACACTACCAGAGGATGCGGGCTATCCGGTGTCTTATGGAAGATTTTCACCTCTCCCGATAAAAAACAAAAAATTTAGGAAAAGAGCAGGACGAGTATTTCCGGAAATCAATCAAGTCTTTTGCGCGGAAAATATATTAGTGGACTACTACTACTACTACTCCCCTATAACAAACATAGGGAAACTTATCCAGAAAAAATTCTATATTAACACAAGTTTTCTATCAGCAATTTTCTTTCAACTTTCATTAATACTTTTCGCTTATTTAATTTAGTTTCATGGAGAAATAATTTGCTGAAATTTCGCGAGTTCGTAAGTCCAAAACTTATCAATAGTTAATCCCCAAAGGGAGCAAGAAAATTACGAATTCAGAATTCACAGCCCCGGGATTTTTTAATTATCTTCCGCTAAATACACCAATTTTACGGTTGAACAAGGAAGAAGAAATTTTCAGGATTAATCTTACCGAAAATGTATTTTTCTCTCCTTAGAGTATTCAATAACTCATCAGAGCGAATTGATTTCCTCATTTTTCCAAAAATCACCTTTATAATTCCCAGTGGAACTAATTAACTTTTGCGTTTAATTCATTAAATGGAATTCTTTTGGACTTCAAAAGTATCTAATCAAAATTTTTATCAAATTAAATCCGATGGACGGAGTCAAAGCATCTGTATTGAATTAAATTAATGGTCAGAGGAGTTGAAATGATTCAGGTTTTCAATAGCTTCTTTATATTGAATAAATTTGTTGACTAATTTGAAGATATTATCTGTAGTCCTCAACAAAAAATGGACTAAAATCCACCAACACAGATTACCCAGATAAAACGGGTATTCATCAGTATCTGCTACAAAAATTATCATTATTCCAATTATGCAATCAAAATCGATAAAAGATCGAAATCCATGTTGATAAGTAGATTTAGTTTAAAAGTTCAGACACATTAGGTTAGTCATTGGTGTAACTTTCAATTCATGCTGTGAAGCCCCCATAGTCCTTTTTGATGTCAATAAGTCAAACATCTTCAATTTACCCCATGCGGATCTATGAAAATCAACCTTCTCCCAATGGAGTTGCCCGGATAAACACAAAATCATAAACACCAATTTATTCCTATTAACTTTTAACCCGAGAAAAGAGTTCAACCATCTTGTAGAAAATCGATTACGGTTCAGTGCAAACATATCTTAGCAGGGATTTTCCTGGAATCGAGTAAATTTAATTTGAAATGTGGGAACAATTCTCCTGCGGGATATGTTTCGATTTACGATTTGCATAAAATATTTGATTTGGAATTGTGGCAAAGTGGTATGAACAGAAATTGTCAATATTTGTGATTGATTTCGAATTTTATCAGATGATTTCGAATTTAAATTTTTAGAATCTTCTATTTCATAATCAGCTTAGTCCAATCAGTATTTTAGATCATGATTTGCTCTTTATGACTTATAATATTCCAATTGGTGGTTGTATTCCTAGGAAGGTTTTTTCTTACCGTGATTATAATAATGTCGATACTGGTAGTTTATTTACCGAATGTAGTTTGCTCTCATGGTGTAGCATCCTTAATGATCTATCAGTGAACTCCAAGGTGGACAAATTTAATAGTTTTATATTCTACTTGTACGATAAATATGTTGCGCTCAGAGTTAAGAGTATCAGGGTTAAACATTGTCCATGGTTTTCTCAAGAAATTAGATCCCTTATTATGGAGCGCGAATATTTGTACAGAGAGTAGAGACGACTCAAGACTATCCGGAGTCATTCCTTCTATAGGGCTGCACGAAATAAAGTTACTTTGTCTATTCGTAATGCTAAACGTGATTATTTTGCTTCCAGACTAGACCCTACTCTACCTCCTAAAACACTTTGGGGTAATCTGAAGAGGCTTAGCATCCATAAAGAATCTGGTGCAGAGTGTAATCTCGATCCGGTCGAAATGAACCAGTTTTTTACTTACCCTACTGAAATTGCGTCCAATTCATTGCAGGTTGATACGTCTTCCTGTACATCTGGTGTGAGTAGTTCTTCTCGCGTGCATCAATCTGGATCTGCTGCATTTTCATTCCGATTATCTTGAACTTTTTCGAGCTATATATTCTATTAAATCGAATGCTGTTGGCTCTGATCAAATAAATCCTCGTTTCATTAAACTGATATTGGCATGTATTTCACCATATCTACTTAACATAATAAACTGCCTAATGTCGTCTTCCATCCCGGATGCGTGGAAAATAGCGTTTGTTTCACCAGTTGCTAAGAAAACTTCCCCCAGTATCCATTCTGACTATAGGCCTATTAGCATACTGAGTTTTCTTGGAAAACTTGGTCGTTCAAATTCAGCAGCAGTTTTTGAGTAGTAATGACCTTTTATGTAGATTTCAATCTGGATTTCGGTCGAAGCATAGTTGTGAATCTGCTTTGTTGCAGGTGTCAACGGATCTTCCAATTGCACTTGATGCAGGAAATGTTGGTGTTCTGGTTCTGCTTGATTTCTCAAAAGCATTTGACAGCATTGATCACTCGATTCTGCTTGAAAAGCTTTATAGTAAATTTGGTTTCTCTACTTCTGCTGCAGCTCTGATAAATAATTTTCTCGCACACAGGTTTCAACGGGTAAGAATAAGTGACAGGTTATCTTTGTTGTTACCTCTACGTCGTGGAGTTCCGCAAGGGTCTGTTCTTGGACCTTTATTATTTTGTATGTACATTAATGATCTCCCTACGGCAGCCCAAAATGTGCAGCTACATCTTTATGCTGATGATGCTCAGCTTTATTTCAGTAGACCGGTTGGATTATTGGAGGATTTATTTGCTAGAGTTAATGATGACCTCGAGACGACCTTGGTCGTTGAACAATCACCTCACACTAAATCCTAGTAAGTCCCAAAGTATAGCTTTATATGGCAACACAACGCTTAGGGTAAATGAATTACCGTCTGTTATTCTTAATAATACTGTTTTGCCTTTTGTAACCAAAGTTAATAGTCTGGGGGTGTAACTAAATACTTCTTTGAGGTGTTGTGATCTTGTTAGGATATATGGTGGATTGAGAAGGCTGTGGTTGTCTGCCGATGTATTGCCGCTTGAACTGCGCTTAAAGTTGGTTAGAAGTGTTATTCTGTAGTGTAATTTACTCAAAACTTGACTCAACTTGCAGGCGCAGGGTAGAGGTGGCATTTAATGATTGCATTCGATTTGTTTTTAAACTGAGCCGATCGGATCACGTTACCCCCTTGAAGCTTTCTTTACTGGGTTTTAATATTGATGTATATTTAAAGCGTAAGGCCTTATTATTTTTTTTTTAATTTAATTCATTCTGGAGAACCATTATATCTTGCTGAGCACATTCAACTTTTACAGTCGCGGAGAGGTCGCAGGTTGCTTAGGCATCATTCGTCAGTGCTTGAGGGTTCTTACTTTGTCCGGCTCGCCCGACTTTGGAATTCTCTTCCTGCAAGAGTTCAGGATGCTTCTTCTGTCAATGAGTTCAAACGTCTTATTTCTTTTTGTGACTTCTGCTTCGTGTGTGAAAGGTTGTAAAGTATTTTTTATATTTAAAAGAATTTCTAAAACTATACATTTAATTTATTTATATGGTTATTTTCTTATTTCTTATTATTTACAAAATAAATTTTCGCGTGCTTTACTTTCAAATTATTTATATTTGCTTTATGATATGTAGTAGACTCTGGGGGAATTCTCCTTTGAAAGCCATATCTGTTGTATGGGTAATGGAACTAGTACGATTCGTAAGCTCATCAGCCGCCTTCAGCTATGATCCCAGAAAGGAACTAAGAGCTGCTAGTGGGACTGAGCCATATAACTGGGTCTAATTAGCTGTGGCATCAAATGTTACCATGAAAACGACGCTCATTACTTAAACCAACTACTTAACCAGCAGTATAATAAATAAATTAGTAAACTCCGTTAATTGACTTTTCCAAGGGATATTTTCGTAAATATCCATTTTAGACTCAATATTTTTCGATTTCAGATTCTGCCTCTTTAGTTCCCGTTCCTTGTTCCTTATTGGCATAGAGCAGTAAAACAACTTTGGAATCTGTTTCAGCAGACAACAAACATAGGTCCCCTTGAGTGGGATTCGAACCTGGGAACTCCGGATTCGACACTTTATCACTTACTCCACCGACGGCTTAGTTAATATGCTTTTATTTTTAAATCCCTTTACAGTGCAATGCCTGAATACTGTCAAGTTTAATTTATAAGTCAATCATAATAATATTTGCATTCATGTTTGTCATCAGTACTTAATTATATTTTAATGGTCCCTAGAGATTTATATCGAAATCTTCGTATTACCCAAAGGCAAAATGGATCAGGAAGGAATACATCACTGATAATACGTTCATTCCCAAACGTTCAATAGTTTAATCTGTCGCCTGCACGATTTCAGGGCCTGCGTTGGTTCCGCAATCTATCCTCAGGCCAAAAATTTGCGATAAAAGGCTGTCACAAAGCAAAGCATCCCCGTTTGCGAGCACATCTCATTTAAAACGTACCCAAAGTGATTGCACTTATCATTTTCTGAGCATCTTTGCAGCTATGGAGAACACATTACGCTCCCGCAGGCTGTAGATTGATATTAACATTTTTCGTCCTTTTGGTGAAAGAAAACCGCGCTATAAAAAAAAATTTAATACAAAAACGAAACCATTAAGGACTTGGTGCTTCATTTGCATGCGGAAGAAAACGTTTTCTCGCACAGTTTGACGGTCTCTGATGCAGTGATTTTACGGTCATATTTTTCTTTATTTAAGATTTAATTTACGAGCAGCATAGAGACGGAGCGTTCCGCTCTTTTTCCATTTCTCCTGGTGCCAGGAATTTCATTATATTTTGCTAGCGGAAAAGTGTTCTATGGTCCCTTTTTAAAAGATCTAATTTAGAGCTCCCGGAGTCAGATAAAATGAATTTTGCCCCAGTTCTATTGTGTAGATATGCAGAATACATTTCTTATCTCAGAACTTGCTGCTGCAATTAGAGATGGAACTTCTAGTCGTCCTTCATTCCCTTACCATCCTTGGAAACATTTGGTTGCCTTAAATTGTGTCACATTGGCATCCATCTGATCAGAATCGACTTACTATCGAACTGGAAGAATCTATAGGAGTATTAATCAGCTCAAGAACCGCCCATTAGTGGTTATGCTCACCCAAACAAACCTACTATTGCTGTTAATTTGTTCCACGATTGCTCTTTTTCTGCGATAATTTAGAAGAAAAAATGTTTCATGACAGGGTTTTCCCCACAAGAGGAATTTCTACCAAGCCAAGAAGAAATATTGAAACGAGCCATTCACGCCAAGACTGTGTGGCGCCCCCACACAATTGTTGTAGGAGTCCTGCTTTTATGTTTTATTACCCGACCCTTTAGGGAAAAAATCGCAGAAATGGCAAAAATTGGGAGTCTGGGGTCCAGCTCATACGACTTACAGCTTTTTTATGCCGGGATGTTTCAAGCAATCTTTGGTGTGTGAACGATAACTTTTAAAGGGGATCACTTGAGTAGTATGACGACTGTGATTCCCGACAAAAAAAAACATTTCCATTGAGAAAATGCTTAATTCAATGGGGAAATATCAAAGGAACATATCTTGGTCCATAACTAGCTGCGTAAAAAATGGGAGACTATAAACTTGACAACAAAAGCTGGAACGGAACGTGCTCAAAGTGTCTTCTTTATTATTCCCTAACCGAATTTATTAGTAAGAGCAACATTTAGGGAATGAGAATTATGTTTGGGTTTGATTTAGGATTATTGCCTAATAACGCCGCTGCGAATATACATACTTTACAAGATAAGCTATAAAATGTATCTAAACAAGTCCGTTGAACATTAGGTAGAAGAGCGTTCCAAATGATGTGTCAACAAAACGCTTTCGGACTCAGCAGAGCTTCATAAGGTACTGACTGGAACCTAAACTTATTAAACACTATACAGAATTAAAAGTTTTCCAATCAAACTTCTACCTCCTAGTGGCGACCTTGAGTAACATACGTGCCGAAGGAGTAATCCTGTGCGCAGCAAGAGTTGTTCTTTATTTTCTCCAAGGTGCCTATACCTGTTCTGGAGGCTATGTGCCCAGTGGCCCTTTTATTTGAACTATGTATATTATGAGTGAGTTTGTTTCAAGCTTCAATCTGATTTCAGGCCTATTTAAAAGAAAACCCATCAACAAAATCCCAGTTTATTACTCAAACGTATGCAAGGCTACTAAGTCGGTCCAACTAGCTTTGAAATGGTTTGCCCTATGGAGTCCAGGCCGTGCTGTTAGTTTATTGGTTGATTCTGAGATTCTGGATATCCTTGATGGCTGCACCTGTTGAAATTGACCTTTCAAATGCCCTTTGGCGTAACATATTTTGTCCTTGGATTAAACCCTTGTCAGTTGTTCTTAGGCTGCCTCACAGAACACATTTCACACACTTTGCGCCTTGGTAATAAAAGAATATTTCTTTGAGAAATGGGATTCTGACCATCGTCTTACTATCTTCTGATAAAATTCAAATCTTTGGAGACTTTTATTTGACGAATATTATAGAGAAGAGATATTCGGCAGTGATAACGACTAATCGCCAATGTCAAAAACATACTAACAGATACCTGCAAGGTTAACCCATTCATAACCACTTAGTTTACATGACGGGTTTAGACAATATAGAGTCATGCCGCTGTAAGGAATAATATGTAAGAATTGATTGAAAGCATTTTTCCATACGGGGGGTGGTAAGGCAACTACGGATCCAGACTTAAAGTCTGGAGGAGGTCGCAGGTTCCAACTTATAATAAGCTAGGACACATGAGACTTCACACTATTACTAACTTATTTTTTTAGTTTATTAGTTTTATTAGTTTCGTTTATTTCACAATATATTGATTTTAAACATTACGGAGACCTGAAAATAACACATAATATGACTAACTTCAACATAAAGTAGTTTTTAGAAAAAAAGTTGAACCGATTTCACGAAAAGCGTTAAAAAACATAAAATTATTTTTACTTTTATATCTATTATATCTATTTATTTATTATATTTATTTTTTAACTATTTTATTTTTCACTTTTTAGTCTTCATATATGACACGTTGAGAGTAAATATAAACTATCTACAAGGTGCGAGCAAAGGTGGATTAGAAAATGTTCCGCGCAAAAACGAACCGCATGAGTTTCCGAGAAAAAACGAATCAGAGAAAAACACCGCGCAAAACAACTCAACTACAAAAATTAATGCAGTTAAATAATAAGTCGTTTTTGTCCAGAGCTTTTCTCCGATTCGTGTTTGCCCGGAATCTCACGCGGTTCGTTTTTGCGCGGAACTTTTTCTAAGCCAGTTTTGTTCACATCGTGTAGATAAGTCATTTTTACTCTCAGCCTGTCATATACGACTGGAAAAACCCTGCTCGTACAGACAAAGCAATTTTAATAGCTTCAGAGATAGTGCACTCTAAAGAAAGGAAACAGAATTATCGAAATCCTGCAAAATATTAGGTAATTAATCACGGTCACTATTTCACACTCGCTCCTTAAATACAAGATTCTTACCATGGCGCTAGTGCGCTTCCGTATTCTACATAACAAGAGAGAATCATCATAGTACCTCTAGGTGCAAAATTGTTATCATTTACCAACGTATTCTGCACAACAGAATCAAAATCTGTCTACGCCTTCCGATGGTACGTGCCCCCCCCCCCCCCCCTTCAAAAAAAAAGTTATACCACTCCACCAACCCAAACCCTAGGTCAAGATTTTCCGTATAGTAGCAATGGGGGATCATACTTCATACAACAAAAAAGAATCTTCCAAATAGGTTTATGTGTTAAGAAGTTGGGTAAATGCACCTTTGCACCCCTACCCCACGACAACAATTTATGCGGTGGATTTTTGTCGTGGTACCAATGGAACAATATAAATATCATCAAAAGAAGAATAGTCCAAATTGGTCCACACGCTACGACAATAGCCTTTCCCTCCCCAACGCTAGATCACAGGACATTCACCCACTCCCCCACCCTCGCGGTTACAATGGGGTAACATACTCTAAACATCAGAAAAAGCATCAACCAAATCGGTCCACGCGTTACGAAGTTAGATTACCGCTCCCCCTCCCCACCACACCCTAGGCCAAGTTTTTTCCATTATTAAGAATGGGAGATCATATTCTATACAACAAATGTAAACCCATCTGAATCGGCCCACGAATTACGAAGTTAAGTTCCAACCCCACCCCCACAACGATAAAAATTTATTGAGAAGGCGAAAGGGGTAGTCTAAATTCAGAACGAATGGACCGATTTGGATAATTATTTTTTCTTTTGTATATTCCTCATTTGTACCACGCCAAAAATGTACATATATGGTGGGTTTGGGGTGACGGAGGGGGCGGAATCCACCTTCATATTACGTGGCCCGATGCGGATGCTTTTATATTTGTTGTATAGAGTATGATCCTCCATTGCTATTATGATAAAAAAAAATTGGGCCTTGGGTAAAGGTGCAGTGAGGAGGGGTAATCTAACTTTGTAAAACGTGGACCAATTTAGATGATTCTGCTTTTTATGTATAGAATATGCTCCTCTATTGGTGTCATGTTAAAAATTTTAGGGTAGGTGGGGTGGGGGTGGGGTTTGGAACCAAACTTTGTAATGCGAAAACCAATTCGGATGATTCTTTTTTTTGTATAGAGTATGATCCCCCATTAGAAAAAATTTATATGGATATGGGTGATTGGTATTATGACAAAAATGTATAAGGTGGACTGGGGTTGGTGGAAGAGTGTAGCCTAACTTCATATCGATTAGACCGATTCGGATAATTCGCTTATTGCTCAACAGAGTATCTTGCTCCAATTGTATCATGCCAGAAATAGTGGCTTCAATTAAGAGTATGAGGAAGGGCAGCACATAGCTTCATTATTAACTATATTTCATCAAAGTGCTGACGACAACAACAAAAAACTATATAAAATCAAAGAATAAGGGGAGAATTCACAAAATATAAATACAGAATATAAAGGTGCTAAAGTATATAAAAAGTACATAAAAATTAAAAAGTACATAAAGTTAAAAGTAAAAAGTAACTTCAACAAAGCTGACTCCTCACATAATTTCGCGATAGATGAAAATCAATGCAATCAAAAGAGGAATTAAAAAAATTGCGAGATCGATGTGATCGGCTCATTTAATCCATAATTAGTGCGATGAAAATCTAACTGAAGAAAGTTGTGATTCCACAGGAAGCTAGCCGGAACCGATATGCCAAAACAAGGCAAGAGAACAGAAGAGTCTATGGACCCCCGAATACAGTCGAAAGCAAAAAGGATCCCGGAGTTACGGCGTCTCTTTTCAAGTGTATCCAAGTACAGGAGTTCAATTCTATCAACATAAGGTGGTAATAAGGAAGGCCTCGAAGAGCGAACCTAACGAACCTCCGTGACCAGACTGGAGAGGGATATTCCAGAATAGGCCTGACAAAAGTCCAATATAAAAGCTTTGTAATGTAAGGGTCATCAACCCAGACTCATATTAGCCTTCGAGACTATGGCATTAAAATTATCCTCGAAAGAAAATTGGGAATTGAGCCAGACACCTAGGTCCTTAGTCTTTGTATTTCTTTTTAAAGACAACCCTCTATAGTGAAGTTAAATTGATAGGGAGATCTTTTTCGTGAGAAAGAGACAGATGTACACTTGCTGATATTTAGGACAAGGTCGTTAATGGAACACCAATTCTGAAAGGCGTCCAAGCCAGAATTTAAAAGTAGGCAATCGGCATTGTCTGACACTGTGCAAAATATCTAAGCGTCTTCGGCATAACAAAGAATATTTGAGTGAGACAGAATCGTGGATACATCATTGATATGAATAATAAATAACAATGACCCGAGGTGGGTGCCCAGCGGTACACCGGAGTACCGGAGACAAGTACGATTGAATCCAATTTACAAAAACTCGCGGAAACCCGAGAAGGAAGAGGTTGAAAACAAGAATTCTATGATTAATTCTATCGAGAGCTTTGCTGAAGTAAGTAAAAATACAGTCAACTTGCTTACCGCCTTCAATTGCAGAAATACAGAAGTTTGAAAATTCCAATAAATTTGTGGTAGTTGACTTACCCTTTATGAAGCCATGTTGAAAAGGCCGCAAAAACGGATTGCAGTGGAAGTATAGAACATCGCAAATAACTGCCTCAAAAATCTTGGATATACACCAAAAATTATCAAGTGGTCTATAGTTGGAAATTTCGCATTTATCACCTTAAATGAGGTTTTCCAAGCTTTCGGAAAAACACCGCAACGAGTTCAGAGATTAAATAAATAAGACAGAATCGAAGCAAGAACGGAACCACATCTTTTCACGAGTGAGGCGGGAATACCGTGAGGACCAATTTTAAAACTATCAGCCAAGGTAGAAATTTTGTTTAAAATCGTAGCTTCGTCAAGTAAAAGGTCTTTGGATTCGAGAGGAGTCAGTGGAAACCTCGTCAAATAGGTAAAATCCTTAAAGCTAATATCACAGGTATCGTCCAAAAACGCAGTTTTAAAAAATCCGCAAAAAGGTTTTCTATCGTCAAGGGCTCATTACTTTCGCTGTCTCCGAAAGACAAAGAAGATGGATAGCCATCAGAATTGCGCTTCAAATTCACGAACCTCCAAAATCGCTTTGGATCGACTCGTAAGGACGCTTTCATTTTGTTAATATAATTATTATAAGAAGACACGAAGTCAGATAAAAATTTACTGCGTAAATTGGAATATGCTAAATAGTCAGCGTCGCTCCTAGAGGAACGAAACCTCTTCCAGGCCTTACATTTAACATTCTTTAAATGTTTTAAGGAACTATAAAACCAAGGCTGCTAAGAACATGAGTTATTCATAAGGCGTGGATGAACTTTGTTGATTTTTTAACGGTTGTACAGAATACGTTTTCTCATTGGTAAATGATAAAAATGTAAAAAAGTAGAATTTGTGTTCTGCATCTCCTGGCTTCTTAATTTGTTCGTGCGCAAATTTCATATATGTTAAACCAGCTTTAGTTGCCAGGGAACCATATAACATCGTTGTCATAATCTTATTAGCTGATAAGAATATCTGCGGAAAATTCTAAGTACTTACACACTTCTACGTTGTTTTATCAGCCCATGATTGCTTGCTTTGCGGTTCTACCCCGCAAATTCCTAGACTTCACTCACCCTAGTCAGATTTTTTATGGAATACTTCGGATCTTTTAAGATTGAGTACTTTTTTCTTTTCAATGTTCGTGGTTGTAAGAAATTTAAGTAATCTTGTTTGTAAATTTTTTTAATCTTGTAAGCTTAATTTAATTAATTTAATGAATTCCTTAGTCTTTCTTGCGGTTCCAAATTTTACTTCTTAATAATGAATAAAATTTATGCTGCTCATGTCGAACTTTTTATTCAGTCATTCCTTTAAAATTTGATAAAATAGAATTAAAGCAAATTTTTGTGAAAACATGAATAATATTAAAATCTTTTTTTTTTTGCTTTCTGTCCATCTCAAAATATGTACTAAAGTGGTTCAAAGTACGTTCTTAGATTTAAAGGGCAGCATTGTGTTTTGAGACAGATTGTTCTGTCTGAATGATAGTGTGTGCAATAATTCTGAATGAACAGCATTTTCGTTACATTACTGTCATAATTGGAGACGGAGTTGGATCAATACGTTGAGCAGCACGACCACCATGGTTTGAGACCAGATCTCCCCGTGAGCTTTTATTAAGAAATTAAAATAATCCACTCTGTTTCTGGGCTGTTGTCTAGCTCACAGCAATGCAAAAACAAGACTCAAGCTTCCTCACTCCTCTTACCCTAATTCCCTTCCGGCCAAAACCATGCTAACGCATCAAAGGGTTGTCCCCTAGGATTTGGCCACTTCGTATAAAAAGAAATTTAAAAAAATTTAAAAAAATATGTCATGAAGTTAAGAGTGAATTGTAAAGAGCGATTTTAATATAATTTTTATAATGTTTTGAATTAATCGTACATTGTGCAACAATGGCGCAAAATAGCCGATTGCCCACGAAGGCGGCAAGTGGTCAATAGACTAGCGCCCGAGCTGCTCATACTATTTTTAATCACGAGGACGGAGACATGCTGTGCGGTAGGATACAAGGTGAGAGGTTTTTTCGCTATTTATGTAGTAAGGCGTGGTCTTGATAGATGCCGCAAAAGGTAATTGCCATATTTTATTTTGAATATTTCTCTGACTACCAAAGAAAACACATTTATTTAA
Source organism: Leptarthrus brevirostris (assembly GCA_964036015.1). Taxonomy (NCBI): domain Eukaryota; kingdom Metazoa; phylum Arthropoda; class Insecta; order Diptera; family Asilidae; genus Leptarthrus; species Leptarthrus brevirostris. Next base: position 152,672,661 of record OZ038372.1, on the reverse strand, counting down.
TAAGTTGCAACTTAAATTTAATTTTTCGCCAACCTCAGTAACACTTATTTGTAGTTATTTATCAGAGAGATATCAACCAGTAAAGATGGGCGACATTGTGTCTGATAGACTGCGTCTCAGCTGCGGGGTCCCTCAGGGCTCTGTCTTAGGTCCTCTTCTTTTTCGTCGTTTCATAAATAGCCTATTCTTAGAGCATTGCATCGCCTTAACACTGATCTTGGGAAGATGTCCATTTGGCCTGTTGAAAATGATTTATTGCTAAACTCTTCGAAATTTTAATGTATTTATTTTTACAGCCATGGTAGCGCTGATCTTAATATTCCCAGTGTGATATTAAACGGTATACCAATAGTTTTCTCCGATCGCATAAAAAACGGGCGTTTACATCAACTCAAATATGAAGTACTGCGATCATGTATCGTTGATGATAGGGAAATTTATGGTGGACTGCGTCGACAATGGTTATCGGTAGACTTTCTTACTAACAATATGAGGTTGATGCTTCTTCGGTTTCTTCTTCTTCCTTACTTCTTATATGGCAGTTTGGTTTGTCCGCATCTGAACTCAAATTATTCTGGATAAGGTTTATTTACCGTCTTAGGAGGTTTGACCATGTTTCCCCACATCGTAACTCATTATTTGTCTGTTTACTGAATCAATTCTTACACCGTAAATTTCTTATGTCTTGTACACGGATGTATCGGCGTACCTATTAAATAACTTGTATTACCTATGCCCCGACATAACAACTTGGTTATTCCTAATTATCGATACTTGGTTATGGAGAAGTCTTACTTCGTTCGTGTTCGTGGAACAATCTATAGGTGGAACAATTTATAGGTTGGTATGCAGCGCACTCGCTCGGTTGGCGAATTCCAAAAGATATTAACTCCTTATACATTGCTAGCTGAACGTAGTGTCTGTTTTTGGGGGTATATGACTTAGCGATTTATTGATAGAGTGAACTTTATTTGGTACTAATTGGCATTGTTGTGAGTTCCTTCCGCTTTTTCGTGGTATTTTTCCTTTTGGGTATGTTTTGTTTTCCTTCTTTTTTTTTATTTACATAGTCTTTACTTACGATATTTTTGAAATTTTAGTTTGTTTCAGTTTTTTGTGCATTGTCTCACTTTTTTAAACTAGTCCCACAGAAGGCACAGCGTTCAAATCGCGACCAGAAACCACCAAACGAAGATCGTCGAAATATGAAGAAATATAGGCGATCCTAGAAGAGAGCTCATAAGACTTGTCGAGCAGCAAACTCGAGTTGAAGTTAAGTTCCTCAGTAACTACCATAAGATTGTCAATTTTATTATTCAAGAAATTGACATCGTCAATAAAGAGTTCTAGGTCTGCCCATTTACCGGAAATATTGCCAATTTTCCCCTCAAACCTGGAGCTATCAGTAGAGATGGTGTCAGCAATGCTCCTCATAAGCCGCAATATATGGTGAGGTCTGATTGCCGAACTCTCACCAGAAGTCGAAAAAACTGCACAAAACGACGCAGAAGCACATATCAAGCATAGGTATATAGTTGCCACATATACCAGCACTCGCGTCCTCATCCTTGCAAATCCAGGATAAGCATTTAATGACATCATGGGTACAAATACCACTACAACAAAAAATGAAAAGAATGCAACGAAAATAAATAAAAATAAAAAAATTCAGAGCTCAGAATACAAATATTACATCAAAAAGCGGGAAACGCCACAATAGAGCCAAGGTTAAGAGTGAATCAGGAGAAGGAAAAGAAAAAGGTGCGTGAACTTTACTATCCAAAATCAGAAAAACTCCACAAAAACCCAACCGAAAGAAATGCACAATGAAAACAAATAACCGCATGCGTCACACCACTGCACTTAATACAACACTATGCATTTGACTGATTTCAAACAGTAAGTGAAATGAATACTTAGCTTGTTTTCTAGCTCCCGTAACACGTTATAGGGCATAGGGCTCGAGAAGAACTTCATTCTATTCGAGAAAGCGATTGTAAGCGGACCATCAATTTAAACAGGAATCCAAACCGCCGACATTTTATCTGCAGCCAGCAATGGCATTTTTATCGCAATCTGTTGTCAGCAGGAAACAACCATGGGTCGCCGCAAGTGGGATTTGAACCTGGGAACAACAAGCTGAGATCGATGCAACATACAGCAACCACATATGTAAATTTAAACAATCCTTTAGGATGACAAAGTGACACTTTTAAAGAAACGCTCCGTATTTTTCAAAATCCATTCAAAGCTGATCCCTTCAAGAGAAGGTCCTTGAATTTGTTTGGCGTAAAAAATTAAATTTAAATTTTTAATTCCACGAAAGGCAATCGGAATTTATGAAATACTGAAACAGACTTAAAATGAGAAAGGATTTAAATTGATTGGTCTTTTAATAATCACAAAAACCAATCCATCTCCACTGCATGCTTTAATAACCCACAAAAAATGCTTTTATTTACATACATTCAATTCTGTTATTTTACAGTATTTCGATAAATCCTTTCACTTCCTTCGGAAACTCATAAATAAGCAAATGCTCGTGCCTTCCTTCCTTAACAAAGAAAACAAAATATCTTCTTTGATTGATAGCTTTAGACTCAAACCAACATTGCCAGCCGCTTTCAAATTTTAAAGGGTGTTGCCAATAAATATAAATTTCAGAAGGTCAATTGTAAATATGGAGCCCAATTTACTAACCCCAATATGTATAGTATGACCTTTTTCAATGACACGTCCTTTTCAGAAGTATGTTGTCTGATATTAAAGTTCTTTAAAGTTACATACAAATTTACAATGTTGCCAACATAAAAACGAAAGCAATTTTTAAATTGTAAATTTGTGATGCCTT